>CM076078.1:18000000-18667916 GCA_038088235.1 Zacco platypus | reverse complement strand
TGCAGCAGACGTGAGTCCAGCCTGACAAGAATGTAGTGGAACAGATTATGTCTTTAATAAGAAAACCCATGTGCTTTCACTGCAGCTTCTTGGATCTTGACAGTCTTGACTCTGATTTATTCATTTGAATGAGGGTTTTTTTTTTTTGCCACTGGGCCATATATTATGTATTATGAGTTTTATAAATATCATCAAACAATAACAATGATTAGTATGTTTAACATTATTGTTCTTTTTCGTCATCACGAACAAAGTCTGTAGGATTTGAAATACACAAAGGATTTATGAAAGATCAATGCTGCGCATCTTCAAAGTGCACACAGCTGGACAATGGTGAAACAGAACATTGCTGGCAGATGATTTTACAGAAATCAAATGTTTCTCGCAAATAATGGCATACTAATGCTGATCCAAAAACAATATTGTTCTGCACTATGCGACTGGAAAGAGAGTTGCTTTGTTTTTTCAAAAAAGCTTGAATGATGGTCAAATGTGTTTGATTTTATATTCGTCCACGTATGTACACGGTAAAAAAAGGAGATTTTGAGTAATTTTGAGTTCGTGTAAATTAAAAATTTGAGTTAATACAATGAAGGTGATTGGTTTAGTCAACAGAAACTCAAAATATTATGTTATCTGAAGCACATTAATTATCTAAGTTGATTTGACAATAGACAAAATGTTGTTATGACAAATCATAAAAATAATTTTATACAATTATACTGTCCCCTATAGTATAATATAAGTTTTCTCAGTTCATAGTGTTGTTTGTGTTACACACGATTTCATTTGTTTCTCGCATTGTTATCCACTACGCCTCACCTTGTCATCATTCTCATCAAAACGTGACATATTTATTTGAAATGAATATTTTGTAACATTTTAAATGTCTTTACTGTCTCTTTACGGTCTTCATTGAATAAAAATGGTTATTTAAAAAAAAAAATAATAATCTTACAGACCCTAAACTTTTGAATGATAGTATAGTTTGGTTACTTTTTTTCTATTTTTAAAGAGTTATATTTGAAGGAACACCCATATTCAGATTTACAAGTCATGCAAACTTTATACATAATGGACATTTACATTTCAGTGTACGTGTACTTTCGTGTATGTTTATGAAGCTCTTCATCTATGTGCTCTCAACTACATTGTCAGTCTGACGGCACTTTGTGAGGACAGGGAGAATGATCTTGGCCAGATGACACATGTAAAAGTGGTAAAACACAATAAAGGCAGTGGTATTTGAGGTAGTGATAGATAGAGTGCTCTGGAATATCTTTCTGGTTTATCTTTTTGGAATATTTACACTTTCTGTTTACGTGACCAGCTTTTACTTACCATGTCTTAGACGGCAGAGACAGTGGGTCCTGAAATAAATATTATTCTCCTCTTGAATGTAGGACCTCCATTGTTATTTTCAACATTTATCTTAAACTGGCCCTTGTGAAATGAATAATGGACATTTCATTGGCGACTGTGTGGGGTGGCAGATGGAAAGAAAAGTAATCAAGCTGTAGGTAAAGTTGTAGCTTTGGCTTGGTCATCTTTTTTATGGTTTTATTACTGCATTGAGTGAAGTATATGAACTTTGCATGCTAAGTATAATCTTTTACCTGGATGACATCTTATCATACAAAGATCTTAACGTAAATTGTTGGCACTGGTAAAAATCAAGCTCTACTCTCACTTACAGATGCAATTAGTATAAAGCAAATGTGCCTTTCATTATTGGATTATCAGAAGGGTACGATAGAGGAACATTGGACTCTTTACCCACGCTCATTCTCATTATGAGATTTCCAGAAGGGTCAAGGTCACGGCTTCTGACCTTTGTTATTCTATCAGCAAGAGCGGAAACTGACCACTAACTAGTCGGAGAGTCTTCCTTTCGTTTGTCAAAAGCAGGCAAAATTTGTCTGGTTAGTAGTAATACAGTGAATGCATTTAAGATTTAACTATTTACCAGGAAAACACCATTCATGAGAAGGCCAGAAATGGAATACTGAAAGTTAGGTGCAAAAAATAAAGCAAATAAACAAATGAATGAATATAGGCTTTAATGTTCATTATTCAGGAACTCGATCAATAACATTTGGAAAGGTAAATATGTATTTATTGGAAAATTTGAGCAAATTCAAGACATAAAGCCTCGCTATGTTGTAACACCTCTTGAATGATGCAACCGGAAATTCCTGCTGATTGTTAAAGTGTTAGTTCACACAAAAATGAAGAATATGTCGTTATTTACTCATCCTCATCTCATTCCAAACCTGTAAGGCTTTCGTTCATCTTCGGAACACAAATGAAGATCTTTTTAATGAAATCTGCAAACTTTCTGTCCCTCTATTGACAGCCTACACATGCTACTTTCAAGCCCCAGAAAGATAATAAAAACATCATAAAAGTAATCCATGTGACTCCAGTGGTTTAACCTCAATTTTATGAAGCAATGCAAGTAATATGCCCCCCCCCCTCATAATTTACCACTTTATTTACTTATATGAATCTCCGACGCATGTTCACTAAAGCACCACGTCGAATGTATGTTGTGTTGACGAGATACATTGTTGCATGAATATTAGTATTTTGTAGAAAAAAGGTAAAATATATATTGTTTTTTTTTGAGCAGACAAAGTGCAGTCACATGGATTAATTTAATGATGTCTTTCTGAGGGTGGAAAGTGGTTGCATGGGCTGTCAATAAAGGGACAGAAAGCTCTCAGATTTCATTAAAAAGATCTTAATTTATGTTCTGAAGATGAAGGTCTTATATGAGTTTGGAACGAAATGAGGGTGAGATAAATTTAATTCTTTAAATTTAATAAAATTTAATTCATTTAGAACTGAGAAGTAATCCGCTCTTGTGGATTCCCATGTATCACAAAAAGCACGCTGTTCATCGTTATGTTGAATTTAAGAAAAAATATTGATGTGTTATTAGTAAACAAATCAGATTCTTTTCAATCAATCGACTGAATTGGTTTGTGAAACGGACTGAACAATTTGGCGGCAAAACGGCCTGACATGATCTTGAGTTAACCAATTCTGTTTGCGTGTTTTCCGCTGATGCCAGATTTATTAAAAAATGTCAGAATTTAGTCAACAACTTGGTTTGATATGATCATCTTTTTGACTGATGGAGCATTGCAAGTAAGTTACTTAAATACCCTCGTAAAAAATAATAAAAAGTAAACATGATCACAGCTTGTTCGAAAGACATCAACACATATAAAATGTTTTTAATATCTTTATTAAAAAGACGATACATCTGGGAGATTAATTATATATTAGCCTATAAGTTATTTTATTATTTTATAAAACATTGTTTATGGTAAATGCAAATCATATTTAGGTTATATAAACTGTTTATGAGATAAGTTGTTCAAAATAGTAAAATGTTGCTCGTTGTATATTTTTTCAAGACATAGCATAGCTCTTGGATAATTGCATTAATTTGGCATAATGTGCTGTTTAAATAATTTATTCTGTAAGTAAATGTGTCCCATAATACGGTTATTATAAAGATATAGTTTTTGACTGAACTGAAGACACAGCCGATGGCGTTGTGTATTAAAGACGTAAAATCTGTCTCGACAAGTGGTCATGCAGCGTATAAAGTACTTATAGGCTACTAAAGTAACATTTCATCAAGCTATCTGAATTTTGTGCTTTCTCGGGCCCACCCAAGAGGGCAGAGATAGATAAACTGATTGATCCTAAATCTGCTTACAAGGTGTTATGTTGTATTATAGTCTACGGTATTGCTGCTTGTGTATGCATCCCCTATGACGCCATAAAGGAACAGTGACGTCTTTCAGCTGTACACTACGTCAATTTTGTGACCAATAGGCATCCAAGTGGATTAGGGATGAGAGTGAGTGTTTGTAGGTTTATGTGTCATAGGCCAGTGCTTGTAGGCCTGTGTGTGTCAATCAAAATGGCATTTACTGATTTGTGTGTCAGTTGAGAACATGCTCATTAATCCAGAGTTTTGATCCGATCATAGACGGGGGCAGAGATGACTTGTGTTGCCTACGCACTCAGTGAGTCTGAGCTGATCATCCCTTGCTAATGCTAAATACTGTCGTCACTTTCCCTCTGGGTGGTTTGCATTAGCACTCTTTGTCACATGCAGATGAAGAAAAAAAAGAGGAAATGTTGCTAGAATAATGTTTGTATGAATGATTAACCACGTAACCATAGGCATTTCTATACTTAGGTTACTTATATTTAGGTGGGGTTCACACATCTTTCATCTAAGCTGCCTTAAAAGTCTGTGATTGTGACACAGATTGTTAGCTATACAGTATGAGGAGGTTATTTCAGTCAGAATTACCATTAAAAATGTAAAAATTTATTACGTCAAATATTATCCTTCCCTTTATCCTCAGTAGTGACGGTAAGTCACAATGTCACAGGTGCATTTTCCATCATCTAAAAATGTGAATATTAAAGTGAATTAATAATGCAAATAAAATGCAACCAAACGTATCCATTACTGATGTAAATCTACTAATGCATAAATGCAATTTTTATTATTTTATTATAAAATTATATTTTTATCCAAATGTAGAGTATAGCGTTGTAGGGTCACATGTCCTGAAGAAAATGGTTATCGTATTATATGATGACAGACAGGTAGTTGTCCACTGTGGTTCTATTTACATAGAAGGGGTTAACCAAACTCTTTCAAATTATGGTTGTGAATCTAGAGTCACTTTATTATAGAATGCAATTGTCACTCCTATTCATAACTAAATTATGTGTGAACATAAAGCAACAGTGGTTCTGTTCAAAGAGCCCAGGATAACTGAACTCACTCTCAAAGTTTGTTTGTTAATCTGGAGTCACTTTGGTTACAGAATGTGGTTGTCACTCTTTTTCGTAACTGAATTATGTGTGAACATAAAGCAACCGTGGTTCTGTTCACACAGTCCAGGTTAACTGAACTCACTCTCAAAGTTTGTTTGTTAATCTGGAGTCACTTTGGTTACAGAATGCGGTTGTCACTCTTTTTCGTAACTGAATTATGTGTGAACATAAAGCAACCGTGGTTCTCTTCACACAGCACAGGTTAACTGAACTCACTTTCATAAATTGTTTGTTAATCTGGAGTCACTTTGGTTATAGAATGCATTTGTCACCCTAGTTTTATTCACGACTAAATTATGTGTGAACATAACATTAACAACGGTTCTGTTCATAGAGCACAAGTCAACCAAAGTCACACTCAAAATTTGTTAATCCGGAGTCACTTCGGTTATAGAAGGCAGTCTTATTCATAATTGAATTATGTGTGAATATTATGTAAAAAATAGTTCTCACTCTCAAAATTTGATTGTGAGTCCAGATTCACTTTGATTAATTGCCACTCTTAATCTTAACTGGATTGTGTGTGAATTTAGCAGTATTTAGCACTGTTTTCAGCTTTTGTGTGAATATAGCAAGAGTGTCCGCACAGACCTTCCTCCCTTATGGTTAGTCAGCAGAGGATGGAGAAGCAAAAATGTTAAACTGATTAGGGGATGTTGGTGAACAAGTCAAATGACACACTGTTTCCTCAGTGACAAGTGGGCCATCTCAAGTCCTGATGAATGCTCTCACTTTATGCACATAAGTGCCTCCTCTGTACACTGTTGAGCTGTGCGTGAAGGGTCGCATTAGCACAGCTGTGTGGGAAACCCATGTCGCCGCTAAAACCCCTCGTGCCCAGGCTAACATTAGCGTGAGAGAGACACCATCCACAGATGGGAAAAAAAGTGAGAGGGAAAGAGGAAGGAAAACAAGTGTGGAACCACTGGCACTGTGATCGCAATGTTAGGAATGGAGATGATTGATGTGACGAGGGAATGGATCGGAGGAAGTGAGGAGCGCTCGCTTGTATCTCTCTGCACGCACTGAAACAACACGAGCTCTCCCACACCGGCCCCCTGAGTTGAGAATTCTGCGGGACTTGGGGAGGGTTCCACTTCACTAGCTCAGGGTGCCATGTGACAGATTCTCAATGAGGTGGAACTGTGTCCTCCTTGGACAGGAAATGACTTGCTGGGCCTCGTGAGGCTAATTATTCACATTTCCCATCCACAGGAAAAGGGGGTTTTGATTGACTTTATCAAGCACTTCCTCTGCCATTTCCCTCTTGTCATCCCCTTCCAAGACACACTGAAAAAAGCAGTTTTGGTGGATTTACATGATTTAATCATGTACATCGGTCCCACAAATCAGTTAAGTTAAACAAACATAATTTGTTCACATAATTTCAACATCAAAGAATGGAGTCATTTTTAAGTGACTCAATTAAGTAGAATTGTAAGTGTGGAGTCAAAGTGATTTTTCAAAGTGCTGATTTTTCAAAATTTCTCAAAGTGAATCATAAGATTGTGTTAGCTATCTAACAAAATGTTAGCTAACAACAACAGATGTTAGCATGCTAAGTGCTAAGCAGTGAATGCTCCTTGAATAAAGCAGAAATGGTGTGTTGTACCAGCTCACAGCCTATAATTTAAGCGGTCTAATAATTTCTAATTGAACATTAAACACTCTCAAGTCAAGCAAAAACACATAAAATAACACAATTTTGACATTTTTACTCTCCTCATTAAGTCCCAAGCAAAGCAGTTTCAGTAAAAATAATTTGAGTACTTGATTGGTTCACATTCACTCTAAATAATTGAATCTAGTAGATTGCACATTTACAATAATTATACATTACAATAATCGAAAGAAAATAAATCAGGTTTAGAAGAGAGACAATTTTGTTGCATAGATCTGTTGGAGATAAACAGTTTAGGACCCAATCAATTGAAGAAAATTTAATGAAGAATAGTTTGCAGTTTCATCAGCAGAAGCCAGCTACAAGTCTCACAAGGAGTTTGTATGTTGCTCTGCGTTCAATGGTTAGGAAAAATAGACAAAATTAGTAATCTTCAACACATGGACAGATAGTCAGAAGATGGATCTCCATCCATCACGATTCTGACGATCGAACCTGAATTTAGGGACAGGATGTCCTGTTAAATCATGAAATGGCATCTGCAGGTCTCAAGCAGAGTGCCAGTTGTCCAGCAGTACCCATAAAGGACCTGTACAGAACAGACTTAGACTGACTTTGGTTACTCAACAAATATTGTTCTCGAGTGCTCTGTGCATTTTTTGTTTATATCCCACACTTTACGATTGTTACTTGTCAGATTACACAATATGACCCGAGTGAGATCAAACAGTATATCAAGGCTGTACCTGAAAATGGTGTATCTTATTTTTTTTCTTTGTTCTCTTAAGTCCCCTTTAATCCTTTAATTATTTAATTCCTTTAAATTTAAATCCTGTTTATTTATTTAAAGGCAATGATTTACTTGGCTGTCAGTGAGCATGTCATACTAAGTGATCCAAGTTCCACTGTTTTACCTAATTGATGTTTGTCTCAGACTGCAAAATTGTGGCTGTGGACATAAAAAAAATTAAGTTGGGGTGCAACATCTTGTTACTGGCGCAGGCCGCTAAAAGCTGGCCTGGGAGGTAGTTGCGCCTGTGTAAATGTTGGCTCAATGGCGTTTGTGTTCTTTCCTCCAAGTATGTTTACACACAGTAATGGCTCTGCTTGCAATGAGAGATGTAAGGTTAATTAACTTGAAAACACCCTGTTAAACTGTCAGCAGTCACTGTTTGAATGCTCAGGTCTTGGCTTTAAAGCTGGAAGGAAGTTACAGATTTCTCTGAGGATGTAGTGAGAGTCTTAGTTGATAATAACCCAGTTTGCTGCTCACCCGCCCGTCTGCCCCATTTAGCAGCTAGCGGTGGGAGGCATGAGAACTGTCAAACAAACTTGCCTTCTCTTTCTCCTGAGTTGTGTGAAGAAATGCAGCCTGGTGGCCTGTAAACTCATAACTGATAAAGAGCACAGAAACAGATGCTTTAATGTCTTGTTCATGCTGAATTTATCATAAGTGTTTATAGTAAAGTAGAGGGCTCACTGGATTTCAAGCCTCCTTCAGCACATCATTAAACAGGTAGACACTCATGAATTACTTGTTTTGAATTGAGAAGATTATAAATTATCCTTATAAATATGTCTACAGTAAAGTCTTACATTGTAAATCATAACCGTTTATCCAAGGTTGTGTATTTAGTAAATGATGTCAGCGCAAGAGTCTTTTTTATCGACTTTTTGTCTGTATCTAGTCACACATTTTCAGTGAGATTTAAGAGTATTTAAAAGATAAATGTTTATCAATACCACATAAGTAAACTGCTACTTTTTCATTTATAAACAGGTGTAAATAAAGTTTTAGATTTGCTGTAAGAATATCACATTCACAGACAATACAACTAATAATATTCAGACAGTAGTTATGAATTAGCTCAGTCATGTTTCTGACGTACGTGTGTGTGTTACCTTAATGACACCATAAACCCATCATTGAAGTTTTTGACTTTCTATAAGTTTTGAGAGCAACTCAGATAAATTAATTTAAAATGTACTTTCTTTCCCAGGGAAAAGCTGAATATATTGATGACACATCTTGCATTCACAGGCATATTCAAATTGTTCTCCCCAAATAGCCTAGCCAACATTAGTTCAACATGGTGTTCTGCAGGGCTCAGTACTTAGACCCATTAAGTTTTGCATTTGTATGCTGCCTTTCTGTGACATTATTAGAAAATATGGTCTTGGATTTCATTTTTATGCAGATCTATGTCAGCATATACCCTGATCCTAATCTTGCACTTACATCTCTTACTGTCTGTCTAGAAGAAATAATGGTGTGGATGCATGACAATTATCTTAAACTTAATGAATCTGTAACCAAACTTCTACTTGTTGAGATGCCGACAGCTTTGCATAAATGCAATAATGTAAATTTGTTTACTGGTTCTAACCTTGTGTCTCCATCATCACAAGTGCGTAATCTTGGTGTTATTTTTGCATCACAATTGTCATTCGATTGTCATATCAAAATGGTCTCAGAATCTGCGTTTTTCCATCTCAGACATATAGCCAGCTATCTCTGCCTGATGTGGAAAGGCTTATCCATGCCTTTCATTACATCAAGGCTAGATTATTGTAATGCCCTTTATTCTGGGTAGTATATCAAGAAGTTGCAGTATATTAAAAAACTCTGCAACACGTGTACTGACCTCAACAACTGCTCTCCAGCATATTTCCCCGGTTCTTTATGAACTCCACTGGTTTTCAGTACAGGCACGTATTTATTTTAAAATCTTGATTTTAACATATAAAGCTCTTCATGGGACAGCTTTGGTATACCTTTGTAATTTAGTATCTCTGTATATCTGTTTGAGAAAAGCGCATTATAAATAAAATGCATCATCATCTTCATCATCAAATAACACCTGCTAGCAATGAGGCCACTCAGGATATCATACAAATCATTATGACTTGCTACTGTAAGTTTTTTTTTTTTTTTTTTTAAATTTAATATGGAAATATTGATGATGTGTACATACTGAAAAGAAATATATACTTTTGGACCTTAATTGTTGACAAGGTATTTTTGCAAATGACATAAAATTGTCCATTTATTTTCTGTGGAAACTTCTGGAAATGTTGGAGGTGGAAATGTTAAGTTTGCTGTTCTAAAGCTATTAAAGCTAAGTGCTTGAACTTCATATTGCCGCATCTGCTATAAGCTTTGTGGCTGAGGACATACCCATAAGCCCTTGTAAGCGAATAATTTAATTTTAGAGCGTGCAAATAATTGCTACTTAGAATTAACAGATGTTTTAGTTTTATTTACTGCTTTTGATTTTTTTCTTTGTAGAGAGTTTATTGTGGTTTTTTCAAAGTCATTGTTAAGATGATTAGTGTTGCTTTTGGTCAATTTGGATTCTGCTTAGTTAAAACAATATCTCGCCTGTGACCAAAAAAGTACATTTTGTTTTATTGCGGAATATGACGGAAAAGAAAAACCCACAATCTGGTCATACTTTACATCAACACCCTAGTTACTAAAACACTAAGTTGAGTCAACCTGAAATATTTTACCGTGTGGGTTTAGGTGCAACACATGTGGTTACATTTTGGATTTCGCTCTGTTTACTCTGTTAAATTGCTCTTGCTAAGGTTGACATTCTTTTGTCATCTCAACTTTTACTGCAGTAGATATCTCAATCAGCCATTATAATCGAGGTTATCTAACAACTAGAATTTATTTTTTTACAGTGTACTGTATGTGTCTCGCTGTAAAACTGTAACAAGTTAACCGTCGACGGACACATTGACGCTTGGTGAAAATATTGATGCTGGCGGAGTGAAGGAGCCTCTAGCAGGCCATGACGTAGCGGTTTTTCCATGACACTTCTGATGATTGTTTCCAAATGGTCCTGTCAGTATTAATAAATCTAATGTAGACATTCCATTTGGTTTCAAAGTAAACAAAATCCTTTTCAATCCACACGGCTCATATGAACATAAAGGCAATAACTTCAAGTGGCGCAGGCAGCATTGTAAGATGATGTATGTTTTTATGCGTGAGGGGTTCTTTCCTCCTTTTCTTTTTTCATACGTTCTCTCTTCTCTGGAATGTGTGAAGCACTGGAGGAGGGTAAAATCAGATTGATACTGTTTTCTTAACTTTACAAATGGCAAAATCACACTGTAATTTAAGAGAACCAAGCATTACCAGTAAAGTCAGCTGTAGAAACATCTAGCAGCCTGGCCTAATGCTAAAATAAGAATGATTTACAGCGTACAGCTAGGTGTTTATCCAATTGTCCCCATAGATGTAGAATGTAGAGTTCATATTTTTATTGTTAACCACACCAATTTATTCAATTACTATATATACATGTCCTGTGATCTGTATGGAGAAACAGAATCTAAAAGAGAATCCTGATTTTGAATCTTGGTGGCATCTCAGGTGGAGGTTCAGGAAGAGCACAGTTCTATCTTTTATACTTTTACCAACAAATGTTAAACCAATGAGCCTGTTCTTCCTTCCTTTGTGACAGATTGGTGGTTAAAAATGTATTTTGTTTGGTGTAAATTGCATGTATACTGGCATATATCCAATGATAGGCTTATGTTCAATGAGTGGCATATATCCAGTGGAAACCCTTTTTCTGCAAATGATTCTTTGATGCTGTATAGGTGATGATGATTATTATTTTTTTAATTGATTGACAGCTATATACTCTGAATACTTGGTCTTTTTTTTGTATGGGGTGGTTTATGGGGCTTGCTGAGTGCATTTAAAAGTACTTATGTGAAGTTTTAGTTATGTATGTCATGGATCAAATTGACCATCAGCTATTTTATTTAACTAAAAATTGTTAAACTGCCCAAATAGGTGTTAGTAATGCCTCTTAAACTCCAAAGAGAAAGCAGATACTAAACACATGCTGCACTGGCAAATTATGCTTTGAAGGTGTGTTGGATGTTTGAGATTGTAATCAAATGTTGCTGATGAATTTTGGCCGTTTTGCATTCCTGCGATTTGGCTCAAAACAAAGCTTGCTAAAAAAAAAAAAGAAAAGAAAAAAAAGATAAGAAGCATAGCAGTTGGAGAACAGCTGAAACTTAATGCTGTGTAGTAGATGCTTTAAAGAGCTGCATGTGTGTGAGTGGAAGAGATAAGGAGTGAAAAGAAACAACCGGACAGATGTGAGAAGTACAGAAGGTGAAATGTGTACAAGTGAAGCTGTTGGATTGTGTTGATGGGAAAACATCTGTTTTGAGATTGACGTCATCTAAAAAGCTTGTTCTCAGTCTAATTAGGAGTAAAGCATCAGATCTAAATAGAAAAGTGTGGCATGCAGATAAAAATTCCAAACAGCTGAAATAGCTCAGTGATGTTTGTCAAAGATGACAAGAGACATGAGGTCTTGATTATGCTGTACTGTACATTCACAAATAGAAAGCTTGAATACACTGAATAAAAAAACCCTTTGAAAACTTTGCATCCATAATGCTCAAGATATAATTTCAACATAAAACACTAGATGTTAATTACTTGTCATGTGATAATTGTGCATCAAAGAAGGCTGACTGAAGTTAACATCAGTGAGATGGGGAGTTTTCTTTATTTGTTTTATTTTTAAGACATTTATGCCACATTCTTAGGCAGCATTGTGTGTTTCCTTTCCCAGAATGCACTGTGATGAGCCAAATTCTCTTTTAAGGCCAAGTCAACTTCTTATTGGTAATGCCCTGAGTCATGTAACAATATCGACTTGACAACACTCATCTACTTGAATGAGAAAAGACAAAAAATTCTAAAATATTTGGTCATTTATTTGTTAAAATAACATTTTTTATCAAGAAAGAAATCTAATAGTAATAATGGATTCATTAATGATGTTCTTGTGCTCAAATCAAGCATAGAAACTAATGCACATTCAAGTAATCTGAAACATTTTCTTTTCTTTTTTTGTTTCTTTTCTCTTTTCATTTCTTTTTGTTTTGTTTTCTTTTTTTTCTTTTCTTCAGGTTTCCAGCTACCAAATTGCATTATGATTTCCCATTCATGTCTATATGAGTGGTCCATCTTCTTCTCTTATAAAGTCTGTTGTTGAGTAAATAAATGAATCCAACATGGCAAACGAAATAAGAGAAACATTAAAGGTACACTATGTACTTTTGTGGAAGAAAAATACCACATATTTTGTGGAAGAACATTGTTTTGGTTGTGCTTTGGCTCTGTGTGACTGAGTAATGGTTATCCTACTGCACATAAAACATTCACTTCTAGGCTTATGAGATATAATCAGTTTAGATGGAAAGGATCTCAAGCTGACAAGATGAAGATTTTTGTTATTGTTATTATTATAAAGTTATTGCTTTACCCATTAATAGACACAGAACGTCCTTGAAAATAAATTCTACCACAAAGCTACAACAACCAATGACCCTTCACAATAGATAATGCTTTACAATGAACTCTATTAGAAAGCTACATATGGCAATTTATGTGTTCAATAAAATACCTACACATCGCTTTTACAACATTTCAAGCCCCTAAGTTCTCGCCATCTCCGAAAAGTCAAGTGAATGTTTATTCTCGTTTTATTAAGAGCTCTGTTGCATTCTCTTTTTCCAAGCAGACTCTCCTCTGTTCGGCGTTTTTTGGAGATTTAGCGTGCTCCATGTCAACCTTTCTCATTCGTTGTGACCTAACCAATCACACTCCCACACCATACACGCATCAAAGTAGGCGGAGCAACATTTCTCTATTTGCAAATATGACAGGACACGCATGGACGAGAGACATATGTACTCATTTCCTGCGAAAACCATCCTGCTAGGTCTAAAATATATAACACTTATAGGCTATATGAAGACAAAAACATGTTTTGGAAGAACGACTGATGATGTATTGACTAATTTTTTAACTTTTGTTTGAATATGCATAGTGTACCTTTAATTAAGTCACTTTGGATAAAATCATCTGCTAAGTTTAAAAATGTACATAGTCATTCAGTGTTGAAAAGTATATCTAAATATAGTGTAAAATAAGTAAAAAGTGCTTCACATGCAGATAACTATTTCTCGCTCTGTGTTCCAAATCAATCATTTATGATGTTCCACAGCAGTCAGGATGCTGCTATAGAAAGCAGCTGTCTATATAGGGCAGTGGACTCTGAAGCAGTTTTGGAACACAGCTACTGTTTGTAGCAAGTTTCAAAATGATTCCTTTGGCAAAGGAACAAGGTACATTGAGGTCAGATACACTTCGCTGCCAACCTGTCCTTTTAATTTGAGCCACCGATCAACCCACTTACATGAACATATACATGTAGACAGAAGAACATCTTGTTCAGTCCTGCTTGAACTGGAAGTCAAATCTTATCATGCCACCATCCACCAGAATACAGCCAGAAGGCACACGTGTGGTGTGAGAACGTGCTCTTCATGGTAAAACCTTTGGAGCAGGTCAGTATGTAAGCGGGATGAAGTGTTGCATGAAGGAGGCTGTCTATCCATGCTGGTGAGTTACAGGGAATTTGAATCAGTGCTAAGGAGATGCCAGCAGTACAAGAGGCCTGGCTCTGTTTGTCTGTAATGCAATGATGGACAGAGCAAATTTTGTTTACTGTGTTGGTACAACCAGACAGGGGTTTGCCCGCAGGGAATTCTGTCCTGTCCTTTTTCTCTTCACTGGTCTCTTGATAATTTTATTTGTAGTAATTTCATCAGAACTTGAGTAACTGTTTGTAAATTTTATGTTTTTGCTCCATGAGTGGGTGTGTGTGTATGTGTATGGCTACGGTCATAAAATTAGGCTGACATCATATTCAGTTATAAAACATGACTGCTGGGTTGAAATTATTTTCCTTTAAGCAAAAACGTGCTTTGGGGGTGATCTTACATTTAAGTCGTTTTAAATTTAAACGAATAGCTTTAATCTTTAGATTTTAATCGTATGAACGCTGCCTCATTTGTAGACTACTTTCAATTAAATCCAAGATTAAGTAATTAACCGAATTAGTCAGAGTAATCACACTTGCTTTTAATAGCACACTGGGTGGAAACTGTGACATGTGAGACAGCCATTAAGACTGAAGAGGTCTGCAGGACTTGTTCCTTGTTCCTATAAAATCCTGTTTCAGCCTGTGACATTTACCTCATGTACAAAACGGTGAGAATAAGGTTGCATGAAAGTGTTTGAGGTTAAAATTTACAGTAATAGAACATAGTTTCTGAAGGATCGTCTCCTTAGTCAGTATTTTTGTTTTATAAACGTTTAATGAAGATTGTGACAAAAAGTAAATTTTTCGGACATTTTTTTTGTAGATTTTGTGAGTTATTCCGCAATGATTACAGTGACGTCTTTCTCTTAATCAGTGTTTTTGTCTTAGTTTGAAGTAAAAACTGTGAAATATACAACAATCGTTTGCAGCACTGTCTTTTTTTGGTTTGATTTATGCTTGAAAATACAAATTAAAGAAATAAATAATAAAATATAAGCTTAATTCAATAAATATTGCCTGAAAATTAGACAATATATTTTTTATATTTGTAAATATCTTATTTAAAAGATTTTTAGTAATTTTAAATGTTCTCTCTCTCTCTCTCTCTCACTCTCTCTCTCTCTCTCTCTCTCTCTCTCTCTCTCTCTCTCTCTCTCTCAAAAAAAAAAAAAAAAAAGACCGTAAACCGTAGTTGTTTTGAAGACGTCCGCCCTCGGCTTACCTGAAATCCATCCGCTCTTTACCACAGTCTCCTTTCACAGTACTCAGAAATTCCCCAAATTAATTCTGGCTCAATTAATCCTGAAGCGGCTCTCATTGGACAGCAATCATTACGCTCTGATGATCTTAAGGCCATTGTCACTGTGGCACTTGAAGGAATCTTTTGTGAACAGAAAGAATAGGGGGCAAATCAATGGAGCTGCAGAACAGAGTCAGTGAGGTGTGTGTGTCTGTGTATGCATGTGCTCCTGTGGATAGTGTTTCGGGGTCCAAGCAACCGTGAGTGGCGTTGATTGACGTACAGAGTGAAAGACCCTAAACCCTATAGCTTTGATGATTGAAATGAGATGGGTATCCTTTATTTGACGAAGCTAGTTGGGTAGTGGTTTGCGTGTGAGTGAGCTCCCCATTTCTGTTATCACTCTTTTTCCCTTTGGACTTGACTGACAGTCGTTATCCTGCTAAAACACACACACACACACACACACAGGTTTGTTGTGCTATCTTAGTGAGGACATTCATTGGCGTAATGGTTTTTACATTGTACAAACTGTACATTCTGTCCCCCTACACTACCCCTACCCCTAAACCTGCCCATCACAGAAAACATTCTGCATTTTTACATTTTTTGTTTAGTATGTTTTTAAAGCTATTTGAGATGAGGACGCATGAAATGTCCTCACATTTCACGTTTAAGTTGTAAGTTGTCCTTATAAATCACAAAAACGTGCACATACACACCTATATACATACATACATAGACATGCATATATATATGTAAATACTTATTTCATATAAAATATAATAGAAATTCAATCATTGAGCAGATTGGCTGAATGTGACTTAACTTGAACACCCTTTTTTAACCTTAATGAACCATTATGATGCATGTAGATGATGTAGATCTGACAGCTTCTCTTGATTGACAGCTGGCCTCGGCAGTACTCTGCATGTGAATGCACACCCCCACAGTCTGGGCTACAATGACAGGCTCCAGAGCTTTCTGTCTGGCCTCTGAACCTTTGGCCCCTTGTGGGGCACATGCAGTCTTTCTTTCCCCCTGGAGTCCACTGCATGGATCCCTGGGGCTCTGTGTGGCAGGCGTAGGTTCTGAACATGTGTTTCAGAGAATAAGAGAGAGAAGGACGAGTGAGGCCCCTGATCCCAGCTTCCCCCGCAGGGTATCTGTGTGGAAACAGAGTGCATAAAGTCTGGAGAAAGACAAGAGCCCACTCAGACAAATGTCAAGAATTTCACTGACAGCTTTAAGTGGCTTTCTTTCTTTCTTTCTTTCTTTCATAGAAAATAATACTCCACTTAACAGGACAGTACATGTAATTTTTATATATATATATATATATATATATATATATATATATATATATACATACATACATATATCTCATTTTCATGTCTTTCTAGGTGGATGTCTGTTTTCACAGCTGATGCCTTTTGCTCAACAGGGAAATATATGGTGTTGTTTGTTATTCAGAGACAGTCCTGGTGCTTTACTTGAAGTTCATATTTATTTTATGAAGGAAATGTGTCTGATCTGCTGAGCCAAAAAATATTTTTTTTTATTCATATACAGTCCCAATCATGCAAGTGCATGTTCAGCCACAGATATCAATCATGGGCTTAGATGTCTATGCATATTATGTAGGCAAGTATTTTAGCACAAAAAAAATCTAAACACCATCTTTAATTTTTGTCTTGGCAGTTTTAAAAACTTCCATACTCATGCAGGTCACATCACTGTGATATGCCCCTATTCTGAGTGCTGAGAGATTTAATCTTGGGCAAAATTCCAAAATGACTTTAAGATATAACCATGAGTAATGAATATTCACAGAGTGATGACTTTTTTCATGTCAAATGGCATGGGAAAATGCATGTTTGCTCTATGAAGCTTTCATTCTCTAAATCTTTATTAGTGACATATACATATTTCAACACCATTTTTTTCTGTACCATTGCTCTAAAGTCATAAAACCCGCACTTAGTTTTTTATGTGCCAGTTTGGATTACACCTCATGTAACTACCATGTTATCAACATGCATGTAATTTTGACAAATGTTGGCTTTCTGTAACACCTTTTAATTTGCTTGTGTAATACAGAGAAGCATCTCATTTTCTCTTCTTTTTTCCAGAGAGAAACAGAAGAACCTCATCCAGATGTACCTGTGACCTAATAGCGCCTCTGTAATTCAGATGAGTGTGTTTCATTCTATCCCGTCACTAACACAGAGCGTCTTCATTTTAAACAGGTTTGTGTGGTTACAGATGGTGTGAAGAGTCTGACATTTTCATCTAATTAGCGGTGTTCTGCTAGAATTGCTGAGGATCAGAAAAAGTTACAAAGTACAATTGTAGTAGATTGTCTTGTGCATAGTTTGAAAATTACTGTCTTTATTTTCTTGATCACTGTTTTCACACACTTTCAAGACAGCATATGTAACACCAGATTCCAGCTTCATTTACGACGGTATGCACCAGTGATTTTCTATACACCTATTTATTATCTAGGATTATGGGTGACTTTTTTTTAAAGTAATAGCTGAATCAACAAAAAGATTTAGCTAACTGATTCCAAAAAAAAAAAAAGAAAAATAGTAGGGTCATGAGGAATTGTTGGTTATAATTTTCACAATGCAGTATAAATTTAGTGCAAACTGTTGGCAGTTTAGACATATGAGATAGCAGTAAACATGTACTCTGGTAAGAAAACACAGAACTGTTTTTAGTGAAGCTATTTAAATTATTCATTCATTTACTATGATAAATAGTGCCTTTAAGCAACACTGTAAAACAATTATAGTCATTTCAATTGGGAATTAAAAAAAAAAAATACTAGAGTGAAAACCTGTTGATTTATTTAAGTTACTATGTACAGATAAAAATTATATTAGCTTTAACAGGACAATATATTTATGTTGTCTGGAAGTGAATTACTTCACAATTCATGGACAAAATATCAACTTTTTACTGTAAAAGTAAACTTTAATATGTTTCTTATTAAATTTGTTAAGCAAAATTTTAAGATATTTAGTCAATGTTTGTAAAATTGTCTTTTGTTTTTTAAAGGGGTACTTCACCACTGGCAAAATGGGCTTTCAATAAAACTTGGCTGCTTATCCAGAAGAATAGGTAAAAAAAAAAAAGCTAAATATTTCGAAATCAGTTCTACCTGACTAGAGAAAACAAAGAAAAAAGGCCGTTATCTTCCCTTTTGCCAAATAGGTATAGGAAAACTTCAACACCCATAATGCACTGGGCATGTTGCCTTCCAAGGCCACTTCCACCAATCCGATATGGATACGCTTGACCAGAGTCAAATACCGATTTGCTTTAGTTAGAAACACTTTTAAGCAAACATTTAGTTATAATGGTGTCAATTGTATTGCCCTTGTGTGAAAGAATTCAAAGAGTAAACGTTTAGCATGAGTGAGTTACTTTCGGTATCCAGTGAAGAATCCAGCACATTGTAGGCAGTGGAAAAAGGCTACAAAGAATCATAAGAATCATACGACAAAACACTGCAACGGAAAATCTGAAAAAGCTTTGTTTTTATAGTCAACATTTCAAACTGGATAACTACGAACACAGTGTTTTAGGCCAAATGGAGAGAAACTGCCGTTCTGTCAGTTCAGCCAGGTGCATAGGCGCATAGGTAAGGCCCTGTTTACACCTGGTTTTAAGAAGTGTTTTCCTCAATCCAATCACTAGTGGAAGACGCTAAATACAGGTGAAAACAGGGTCTAAAACGCTATGAGCTTATCCACTTTTGACCACTTCCAGAGGTAGTCGAAAACACAATATAGATGCTCATGTGGCTGAATGCGTTCTAAAAACTGCTTACTTTCCACCTACTGACTTAACGCGTAAACATTATGGGAACTGTGCTAGCCAGATGGCATTTAAACTTTGTCGGCTGAAGACCTATGTTTGATTTGAAGATGGAAAAACACACCAAGTACAGTGTTCTCTCACCATTTCTGATTTCCATTTCTCCATATGTTTTCCTCCTTTTGTGTTCATATGTAAATTGCGTAAGCTTATTTCATCCATTTGATTGAAAAGATCTGAAAAATACCATACATTTACCCACCCATAGACAAGTGGACAAAAGAGACAGATTAAAACATCAGGTGTAAACAGGATGTGTCTCTCTCGTCGACTTGTAATCCGATCGATCAAGACACATCTTAAAGGTATAATATGTAAAATTTTTATATTAAAATATCCAAAAACCACTTGCACAGTGTTAAATATTTCGTTCAGCTCTGTACTTACATTATCCTAAATGTTTCCAAGAATTTGTAAATTCAGAGAAAATCACGATTTTAAATAGTGTCCTGTCCCTCTCTTGCGCCTGTCAGTGACGTAATATCTGCGTTATCCCTGGTTTCCGCTTGTACTGCACAGTAACCATGGAAACAGACACGGACAGCTGCGTAATGGCTAGCGGCTGCTGTTGTTTCGTTCAAACATAATGGACAATGGAAAGAAAATTTTGGGTCATAAGGAGAAATAAAACGAGGATCAATATCGGCGTGGTGTTTCTGAGCTTTGCGACAATCTTTAACTTGACAGAGATGGCGCTCTCACTCATTATTAGACAAGGTAAGCAAATGTCGGCTACGTAAGACTAATCAATGTTATATAACTCAACACAATGAAGTGTTAGAATATCATCAGTATGATGACCAACAAACATTACAACTTTCAACACACTCAAATGCAGTTTAGTTTGATAGTGTAACGTTAGACCAAGTGAAACAGCGCTGTGTTACCTCACGGTTTTAATTCATCAAATAAACTGACCTGTATGAGTAGTATTTCAGCACTTGTGAGTAGTTCAGTAGAATGAAATGTCCTTGTTTCTTTATCCTCTGGTACTCGCGTGTGCCGCTAATATCTGTCTCTCATTAGAAATTGGTCCGTTATTCTCGGCCAAGCCCTGATTCATATCACAACATGCATTCAATCATCCATAAACATTATTTCCCCATAAATATTATTAGATCCATCGGCATGATGACAAGTTCCATGATTCCATATGCACTGCATCATCAATCTACACCTTTGTTATTGTTTTTGCCCCTAGCGAACAAACAAATCTACATAGTGCACCTTTAATACCAGGTGTAAACATGCAACCATTTTTACCATAATGCTGTTTAAAGAGTAGACATAGTATGGTACAATTTTAGTACAATAGTAAAATAAGTACAATAACTGTTCTGTTAATAACCCTCTGGCAATCCGACTATCCGTGTACAACAATGCGTAAATATTGTCTGTAGTTTTCATGAAAGTCCTGGAGGTTTCGTGTCATCCGGTGGAATTTTGCTGAAAAATATACATGAATTTCGAGGTCCAGGTAACACGGAGAACGAGTATACATTGCTCATTTACTTATACTACCGACATTGTAAAAATACAAAGCGGGTTGAAAATTGGTGATATTAGTTATTAGAAATTAGATGATATTAAATTATTAGCAATGGTTTATGAAAAGGCCAATTTTTATGAACTTTAACCATCATGTGTCCTTCTGTTTTTCCATCTGTATTATTATAGTGATTGTCAGTATATTTGTATTAACCAGATTTCAGTAATGAAGTAGGTTTGTATAGACTTCTAGATTTGCACTGTAAATTAAACGTTTTTTAACAGTTTGTTTATTGCACAAACACAAAAAAGCATCTTACTGTAGCAGAGAGGCTATAACAGTGTTTCCCTTGTTTTTGCCGCTTACAGACACACACAGCCAGACAGCGCCTCATCCTTTGGCTTTTTTCCCCCTCCTTTTCCTCGTTTTCTGATCATTAGGGGAAGTCCCGTTGAGTAATGCATCATGGGAGTAGGTGGAGTGGCTGAAAAGGCTAGCAGCAGGCCTCACAGACTTTGACTGGTGAAGCGACTGGGCTGGGCTCTTGTACTGAGAGTTTTTGCTCTTGGACTCGGTCGCAAACTGGAATTTTCCCATTTGTAGATCTAGATGGAGAGGAAAGAGGGTATGCAGCGTAGGGCAAAGAGTTCACTAAATTTATAGTGCTCATTATGGGACTGTGCAATATGACGCTATGTGCAGTGTTAGAGTGGTGTAGCTCAGCTGAAATGTTGACATTTTGAATTTAATGGCATTGAGACTTACTGGCACAGATTTTGGGATCTGGCTTGTACATCACTCCCCTGGAAATAAGGAACAGCACATTAAAATTGCACAATGAAAACTCTCTTTTTGAAATGCCCAAGACATTTTAAGCTACTTGTGTGGTTTTGAAACAGCATTATTTTTGAAAGAATTATGACTGATTATAGTTTTATTATGAAAGGTGTTTGCATTGAAATACCAGAGTTGAGAAACAGAATGGAACTATATCAGGCCATCAACCACCATACTTTTGAACAAACCAAGTGCTTCAAACAAACATTCTTGGTAAGAATGTCTCTTCTCTGTGAAAATTGTTACAAAACTAATAACCCCAGAAAAGAATCATTAACAAACTTCATTATGAAAGAGGAAAGGGAGATAATGCTGCAGTTTAACGTAGATGAATGGAGAACTTACAGGAGGATCAGGCTGAGTGCTTTAGGTAATTGTTGGAGTTCCAATAAATCTTTAGCGTAAAGCTTGACCACTTCCTCGGACGGATCTGTGTATTCACTGTAAAAATGTGGTTAAGTTTCAACCACTTCATAAACAGTATATTGTCCAACTTATATATTAATTTCACTGACCAATAAATAAGATTAACTGATTACTCTAATAAAGGCATAATTATTTAATATTTATCTTAAATTATTTGTCTAATCCTTGTAATGTGATGTTTAGTTGTAGGGATTCACAATATTTCTCTCTCTCTCTCTCTCTCTCTCTCTATATATATATATATATATATATATATAAATATATTCTATACTTTTTGTCCACATTTACATTACCTTTACCTTTATTTAGTGCTCAATTAAAGCGTCACAAATTCTGAGTTTCCAACTTTATTACAAGTTTGAACTTTCTTATCAATTTGCAAGTTTGATACAGATGTGTTGTTTGTTTTTATTACCCTGTGTGAATGCACCAATGGAATCATATTGAATGCTGTCACAATAAATTAGGTGTATGGAGGTTTAGCTCAGTGTTAAATTTAGCATATGGAAAAAAAGTACTTTTCCTGGCATAACAATTTTAGATGCTTGAGAGATGTGCTCATCGCTCTTTAAACTGTTCAGGACCCCACAATACTACAGGCCAAATGTAATTGGGGATAATACGATTTGTATGAACAACTTTTAAAATGCAGTAAACATAACATTTGGCTATTTTACTTTGAATTTGATTAATGAAACATTTCTAAATGAGTAATTACAAAGCAAGGCTGCAAGCTTTTGAGCACTGTGAGAACATTTGCTGTGAGTTTGTATGTGTTATAATAGAGCTCTTGGTGTGTTCTCAGTGGATCAAGAGAGGACCTTTCGTTTCCGGAGGTACTCGATCTGTGAGGAGTGACAAATCATAACAGTTAGGGAGGCATTTGACCTCCTGGACCCCTCCAATTAGACCCACGGGGTCAGGTTTACACATTAGCACTCTCTAGATATGAGCTTCATCACAGAGAAAAGCCCTTTAAACTGTTTCATTTTCTTTTTTCTCACTTTCATTCTCCTAATCCCTGTCATAGATGGGCAAGACGTCTAAGAGTTGACTAAAACAAGAGTTGACTAAACAAATTAAAAACAAAACATTTAAAAACTAAATAAATCAGTAAGTATTTTTTACTTAAAAAAACGTAACTGAATGTTAGAAAAATATTAAACAAAAAATATATACACTTTAAATAGGGTTGTCAAACCTACTGGTATTACTGGTACCATTCGGTACAGAAAAAAAAAGTACTGGTACTGGTAGTACGTAGTAAAAGTTTGGTACCCAACGCTGCTTTCAAACGCTTGAGCGCTCTCTGAGCATCAAAGGTTTCTATTTACAGCGTGTTTACAAGCATTGAGCATTGTGGCCAATCACAATCACACCTGTTGACTGCGTTTTCGTGAAAGTGCAGAATTCAATGAGCTCCTGCTTTAGAGATCGGCAGTCTTAGTGATTATGAAGGGAGGCTCCTCTCTTGCCTTCTGTTTATTACCCATTCACAATCTGAATACAAGTTTAGTTTTTCATGCTGCAATGCAATGCAAAGTTTCTGGATTGACAACCGTATTTAAATGTGCGATTGAATTGGAAAATGGCGGTGATTGACAGTGATAACCAATGGATGAGACAAAACGGGACAAGATTTTTTAAAGTACTTAAATCAACACAACAGTTTTTGCTCAGGTACCGAGATTGGTAAAGAGAACCGCAAGGTTTTACTGAAATTTTGGTACCGTGACCCTACTTTTAAAAATCCAATAGCGTCCAAAACCGAATTAAAAAATGTTGAATGTCAGCCGATAACTGATACTGCATCCCCAACCTCAGTGAATATCCTGAATGTCTCAAAGCAATAGGTTTATCAGTATGCATCATTCCTTAGTCATAATCTTGTGGTTGCTAGCCAGGTTCTACCAGTTAAACTTTGAATTAACTATTCACATGTAATGGAAAATAGTCTCTGGTATCGCTTCTCCTTCCTTAAATGTTTCTTTTTTTGGCAGCAGTTCATCACTTGAAACATGTAACATTCCTTCCCTTGTGTTTGCAGACATTTATCTTAGTCAATATGTTTCGTCTCATCAGGATTTGAGTTAGCAAAGGTCGGTTGCAGCAGCATCTCCGTTGGAGCTAATGCACCAATAAACATCCTGTTAAGTCACACAACATTGAGCTGTGTTTGCCGTGGTCTTTTGTGGGTAAGGTGCTCTGATAAGCAAGGAAAGTATTTCCCAACAGCCTGTTTGAAAGTGAAGCTAATCTGTTTACAAACATTCCCAAAAGAGAATCCGCAGGTAGCATGGACAAACAGTTGTGACAGATGAGATGCTTCTCAGGTTCGCCCTGGCCTCCATCAGTAAACAGGAAACCTTAGACCTCTTGACCCGTCTTAGATCCTACACGCTCTTCTCACGACTCCTGAGAAGCCGTGATTCAAGAGACAAGTATTAGTTACCTCTCATCTGTTGATGTGATGTACTTGAATGTTTGATCATAGCATTAGATCGGATTCAGAGAGGGTAATAAAGCTTCGTCTTGTATCTTTTGCCACCAAGATTTTTCTAAAATGCCAATCCATCTACCAGGGAAAAGCTGGTTTCGGCTATCAAGTTAAGTCCATTGTGGAATGGACTTTAGCACAAAGTAATAATGAGACGCATTGTTTCTAACGTCAATATCGGGGAGAAATCCGAGTTGTCTCAAACCAATGATTTGTGCGTACTTCCGCAGTAACGAAAACGTTGGCAGCTGAACAATTGTCCCATTGAGGTGTGTAAGAACCTCCAGGGGCATGCAGAGGTCAAAAAGTCAGGCCCCCTGCCGACCGCCTTTCCTAGGCCTGGGTTTTATCAGAATTGGGCATCACAACACAGCCTGGGAGAATAGGGAACCACTTCTGTTGTGGAATCACCCAAAATGTCAATGGACCCCATTTCAAAGAAATCAATTATTGATACTAGCCAGAAATATGTATATTGACATGAAAGAAGTCTAAACTTTAAAGGGATACTCTACCCAAAAATTATTTACTCACTCTCATGCTGTTCAAAACTTCCCATTCATCCCATTCATTTAATCCGTAGGAAAATTGAGTTTTAATAACTTAACGATAAACCATTAAAAGTAGACCTTGTTAATCAATGCTATATATATATTTGTTGAAGCCATCAGCCCGCAATTTCAACTTATTTTTTAAATAAACCTTTAACAGCATAAATCCTGGTTAGAAACTACATTATCCATGATTCTGCAAAGAAATCTCCAATAATCACGACTAGAAAATCACACCAAAAAACGCTTCAGCTCGCAGACACCATGAAGCAATTTCCCTATGCTCTCAAAATACTTCAATATTTGTAAATACTGTATGTGCATATTTTGCAATAAATAAGCCATTCTCTGCAAGCATGTGAAAAAAGGAGCCGCTCAGATTTCACGTGACATATTGTAGGTTAGGGATCTTATTATAATATTACCGCCCCTTAATCTGCACATTTCCACCTACAGCACCTTCATTTTGTTTTCAAAAGCGAAAATGGTGTACCAGTTCTAAGGCCATGGCAAAAGTTTGAGCAAAAGCATGCTAACTGTATTGTCGTTGGCTGCACAGACGAGCACAGAACACTGTTTAGAGTCTTGTTAACTGGAATAGCCTGCAAGTTGACCCTGGCAAGCCTGTTTGCTATAAAATGAGCGTTTCTGTCCAAGCGATATTTTGGAACAAATATTCACAGCAATTGATAGCATTCATAAACGTTAGCCGAGTATGTATGGTTCTGTTTGGCAAATAGGTACGTTATGTATAGTGGGTGTCCATACGGGTTTTGCATAAAAGATTAATATGATGGCACCTGCTAGTCGATGAGTTGAATCAACTCCACAGCAACTTTATCCACTTATGTGCACTACTTATAAATTTATCCACTAACCATTCAGGAACATCCAGTTGCATTCTAAAGGTTTTAACTTCTTCCCGAGTCTCTCCATCAGTGTCTGACTCTTTGTTGTTGAGCAACCGAAGCTTGAGCTGTTAAAGCTCCGCCCTCTTTTGGAAAGCGGGCAGAGAGCAGCAGCTCATTTGCATTTAAAGGGACACGCACAAAAACGGCGTGTTTTTGATAACACCCAAATAGGGGCAAATTAGACACAGACACATTCTGGGGACACTAGAGACTTATATTACATTTTGTAAAAGTGGCAATGATAGGTCAATAATATTATATTCATCCAATGTTTTTAATTCGATCGTATTATTCACAATGCTTCATGGAATTGTAGCTCGTCCCCTCATTGAAGCCGTTAAGTACACAGTCTTCTACCTTTATCTGATTTTTAAATAAGCTTTGCTTAAAATCAAAGTTTGTAATGTTGTGATTCACCTCGTAGTTGGTTGGTTTGGTTCATGACCTATAAATTCCTAATGACAACTTATTTAAAAAAAAAAAAAAAAATCCTACTGGAAAAATATTTCCAGAACTAAGGCCTCTGAAAAATTAGATGGGCACTGCTGAACTCTTATATTCCAAATCATAGTGTTACCATGGTAGAAAACATGGTACAAAATTGTAAGAGTAAGGGGAAAAAAACAGATCATCAGAGAAAGTAGTGGTCTGAGTTGTGGTGCTTATATGGGAAATGCAATTTAGTTTCATTCCCTGATCCATTTCTTACATAATTTCCTGTTTTCTCTCCACCTTATCATCAATATAAAAGTCCAGAAACAGATCTTATCTTGTTGTAACATAGTTTTGTTGTAGAATTTAACATTTATCATTATGTGAAAAAGTCCCTCAACCTCACAAATTACATTCTGGCTTTTCGCTTGTGTATTTCCATCCACCCAGAGGAATCCTGTCAACAGTCTGAATTCGCTAGTGTGTATTTATTTCATTAGTAGCATAAACCGTCACTCTCCTTGTCTGGCTTTGGATCGGAGAGGAGGGGCTCATCTGTTGGACACAGAAGGATGGGAGTCAGTGAGAGAGCAAGCACAAACCAACTATTAACGTCTAGACGCAACATAAAACCAGGCAAATCCTAATAGCAAGCACTTGTGGACTGTCAAAGTCGACCTCTGAAAAGTGTGAGGGGACGTGCACTTTCAAAACATCTCCACTAATCACCAAAGGCAGCAGAAAAAAACCCACATAAACCAAACTTGGCTTCAGGTCACTTGAGATGTCTGCTAGTTTGGCTGGTAAAAGTTCACAGCTGAAAGAGCAAGAGAGAGAGGCACCAGTGAAGTGTTTTTGTTATTGCGACTCCTATAAGGCATTACTATTCTTCTTTTTTTTTTTTAAATTTACGGCCACATTGAGAAAGTGCTGGCATGGTGCATTGAGTGGGCCGATTGCTCTTTTCCTCATTCTTTTATCCACTAACGACACTCTGTAATGACCTCTGGGCCTTGGCTTGGTTAGAACTCCTGAAGAGAATCATTTTCCCCATGATTGCCTCTGCACATGAATTTCATTTCCAAGAGGTCCCCCACCCATCCTAAATGTTTATCTCCATAAATCTGATAGACTTGATAGACCTGATGCAGGCTGTAATGGTTCCATATTGAGGTGTTGTGACACTCTGATCTAGATAAGTATACTGTATCTGTAAATGGATGTAAAAGAACCACGCATCCCTAAATTAACTGACTCTCATGGTGTTCAAATCATGCTTACAAAAGGAGATTTTTTTTACCTTAACATACAGTACAGAAAAAAAGGTACAAAAGCGATGGAACCTTTTCAAAAGGTACACCTTTGTACCTTATTTACCCCTAAAGGTGCATATTAGTACCTTAAAAAGTGCATATTGATACATATTAGTACATATTAGTAAAATTTGAAAGGATACTGCCCCAGTGACAGATTTTTTACCATTTTTTCTGAGTGAAGCCATTTCTCTAATGATAGTGGCCCAGTCTGTTAAGTGCTATAAAAGGACAAAAACTCCAATAAAGTACCATAAAAATATTTAATTTATAAGTCATAGAAACTTTTTGCAATCATGGTGCTTTCACGGGGCTCTTTTTGTCTTTTTCAGAGCTTGACAGACATTATTACAACGTTGTTAAAAGTAAAGAAATGCATGAGGATTTTTTAAAAAGAAATTCTCCACACACACAAACACAAACTGGACAGGAACCAGTTGTTTGGATCACATTCAGTGTTTTTATGAGAACTCCATCCATTCTTTCTTGTTTCAGTATTCTCTTCACTTCCGAACATGAGTTGCTGATGTGGAATATTGTAACGGGTAGGCTGTGTGTAGAAACTCACACAATGAAGAAGATGAATCACAATAAGGCTCTACTAGATAATCCAATGGGCAAACACAGGTGAAGGCAGGAACACAACACAAGGCGTACAATACAAGACCCAACACTGAACAGAGGAAAACCAGGAACTTAAATACACAGACGATTAATGACAGACAGTTGTGATGATTAGGGTTAGTGTCCATGGTGACTCAAGGTGTGTTCGACATCAGCTGCGGCTGGATGCCACCGATCGGCAAGAGCAGCCGTGTGTAGGCGGGGAGGATCTGAAAACTAGGAGTAGGATCTTTATTTTGATGAATATGACACAATACAACTTCACGGCTACATGAAAAGAGCGTTAACTGTTATACAAATACAGATTTTTAAACATTACTGGAACTTAAGGTGTGAGAATAAACAAGAAACACGTGATTACTGTCATGCGGTGAATCCGGCCAATCGTGGAACAGCGGTGTCGTCATCAGAACTCGTGCAGCTGATCTTGAGAAGCTGCGCAGAATGAATAAGCCTGCTGCTCTCGAATCACTCTCGCTGTATTTCAAAGCTGTATGTCACAGTCACAAGGGACATGGCGTCGGCGCTGTATAAAGTCGAACAAGCCTAGATTGTGGCGGGAAAAAAAGGAGCACGTGATCAATGACAACAAACTGAAAGTCCATGATAACTAAGATGAACATGACATAATATAATTTATTGACATTTAATGACATTCAGTTAAAGAAAAGCTATTAATGGGCTTGTTGATGCTCCAGTCCTTTGATCAGTTTGATGCATTGTTGCTGAATAAAAGTGTTCATTTCTTAAAAAAAAAAAAAAAAACTAAAATTTATAAATTATCAAAAGAATTCTACTTCAAGTAAATGCTGTTCTTTTGAACTTCCTATTCATCAGACAATCCTGAAAAATGTATGATGATTTCCACTCAATAAGCAGCACAACTGTTAACATGATAATAAGAGATGTTTCTTGAGCACCAAATCAGTATATTAGAATGATTTCTGAAGTATCATGTGACACTGAAGACTGGAGTAATGATGCTTTATAATCACAGGAATGAATTACATTTTAAAATATATTAAAAATAGAAAACAGTTGTTTGAAATCGTAACAATATTTTACTGTTTTTACTGTATTTTTTTATCAAATAAATGCAGCCTTGGTGCGCATATGACACTTTTTTCAAAAACATAAAAAAAAGAAAAAAAAACTGTTGACAATGCCCAGTTGTACTATCAATATGAGCTTTGATGATTCTAAATCTCTGAAGTAATTGATGCTTTAGCATCCCAGAATATTTTATTATTTATCATTATTTGACACTGAGTTGTTGGTTTTATGTCTTTAGTCTTAGCAGAAATTTGGATAACTATTTGTTCACCATGCCTGGCAAATTTTCTCTTTTTTCCCCCCTCTCCATTTTATTCTGTGTAACCCTGAAACAGAGAGCGCAGCTCTACTAGGTAAAGAGGAATGAATGTAGTTGTTTCTCTGAGGAGACTGGAGGTCTGGCTCGCTCTTCAAATGGCACGGTGTTAGTTGGGGAATGTGCAATTATGGAGCTCAGTCCTTTGATCCCACTTTTTCCATCAGGCCTAAATTGTCCTCACATTGAGCACCGCCGTGTATCCTTGGGCACTCTCCTTGCGCAGGCTTTCTTTCATGTACGCCCCTTTGGAACTCGAAGCATCCCAGTCTGAAAACTGAGCTTTTCCTCAGCCATGCTCCAGTGCTGGAGCGAGCCACGCTTTTGTTTCGTGTGTGTGCATATGTGTGTGTGTGCGCACACTGGAGTGAGCGGAAGACAAAATTGGGTTTAGCTGAATGTTTTAGATTGAGAAGTATGCATGTTGGATAGTGTGCTTGAACTTCTGATTGCATTCAGATATCTTTGTTTGCGCACATTTGAACGAAATTCTAGACGTTAAGTTCAACTTTTGGTATAAATCACTCGACACTTTTCATCAATGTAGTCATGCATGCAGATAATGCGTGCATGTCTGTTTGCGTGTGAGTGTCACACTTTTGTTCACTGATTCTTTCCATATGCTCCAGTACGTTATCTATGCTTCACATAATAGCTTCCACCTCTAGGGGATTAACCCACAAAGTTTATAGACTTTCTTTCATTCTTCGCCCCCTCTTTTTTTTCCCTTTTTTTTTTTTGCCCAGGTCTAAATTACTAGTGGCAGGCGTAGTGTCCGTTAAGCTGTGGGACCACAGCTGCGTGCTCTCCTTCTGTACTCTGCGGGTCGCCTTTTCTTGTGCTAATGGTTCTGTACAAAGCCAGGGCACCTGGAAGGTCTATACTACCACTGCGGGGCACTGCGTTCAACTCCCATCATGCCAGTGACAGGATGGCATGTTTTATCAGGGCCGTATGCTTTGAGTTTGTCCTGACATGCTTGGTCAGAAATAGATAACGATGTGACGGCAACATAAACAAGGAGTCTGATAGCAAAAGCAGTTGCCGTTAAATGGCTACATTTACTGTTAGGTATCTTGTGTGTTCCTGGTACATATTTTTGGTCACAAAACATGCAATTGATTGATGCTTATGTAAGCACATTTAGACCACAGATGGCTTCAAGAAGCAGTGATTTTGCGGTGTTTGCCACTGAGGTTTGTAGATTCTCAGCAATGTCAGATCTTTAGCGAGTATCCAACAGAACAAGAGTCAAATGTGTTTGGACACAATTGGCATAATTAAAAAATGATAACAAATAAATGGATTACTTCGTACTATTAAAAATGGTTAATGCTTAGACTTGTTGTTTATAACTTGGGATGGGAATTGCATTGTATATTTTTTATTGATAGTTATAATGGTTCCGATTGCTCTTAGCAATTCTGATTTCTTACCGTTCTATCAACAATTTTTTTTCGAATAAATATTTTGGGGGGAAAGCAAATACATTACTTAATGTATAAAATACATTTCTTAACAGCTGTCTTATTTTTGGAAAGATTTTTAAATAGCTGCGCTGTATGTTTTTGATTCACTAAAAAGAACCGTCTCATTTGTTCGGCAATCAGATTACACTGGTTTTGCAGTATGTTTTTGATTGAGTAAATGGAATCGGCTCATAATAGTAATTTGTTTGGGAATCAGATTACATGGGTTACGCTTTGCGGCATACTGTAGATTCAGTATTATTTTTTTTTGTGCACATGAGTAGTGAATGAGTATAAAAATGCTTTTTTGAAAGAGTGTAAGAACTGTTATCGGAATAAGACATTTTGAATAAGAACTGGTTGTCATTCCCCAACCAATCTTGTTATTGTTAACTAAAACTGACACCATTTAAAATGTTTTTCATTCATTCAAGTAAAGCTGAAATAAAAGTAGAATTTTAGATTAAAAAAACTTGAATGAAAATTAGTATAAAATATAAAAATAAAATCTAATTTAAAATGAATGAATACTACGAATACTACAATATTATAATAATATAATATAATAATAATAATACTAAAACACTTTTCCCAACACGGACCGTATATGATTCTATATCTCAAAGCATTGTCTGTCATGGTTTTTATGAGTAAACCAATATATGATGATTTGTTAAGTTTGGCTTTTCAGATATTGTCCCTTTTCAAAACTTATACTTGGACAGAGTTGCACATTTTAAGTCCCGTTAGTCATAAGTGGTCATCTTGCATTTGCTTTTATTTAAAGCGAAAGTACACTGATACAATCCTCCTGGAGAAACCTGGGGTTGAGTTGAATAAGTGCACAGTGGTTATGGCCCCTGTCCAAAATGGAACCCTAAGTGCCCATAATGTTCCTCACTTTCGTGTAGGTTTGTCAAAAGTACTGACTTCGATACCAAGTCTTTACCGCAATTTTAAAAATGTGACGATACCAGCATTTCCCCCTAGCATTTTGAGGTCAAAGATGTCTATTTACAACATGTTTTCGAAGCGTTGATCATTGTAGCCAATCACAGACATATCTGTTGAGTATGTGAACACAACAGCCAATCAGAAGAGTTTCAGAGAAGAATGCTAGGGGAAATGCTGGTAATATCACATTTGTAATTAGTTTTTTTTTATATAATGGTGCTTTGACTGTTGGGTAGAAGTCTGTTGCAGGGCTCGTGGAGCACCCTTCTGAAACCTAAAATGAGAAATTGGATTCCCTATGGTCTTGACCGCAAGTGCACGCTCTTTAAAGGGATTGAACCTTACCATCCCAATGAAACTTCCAGCTTAACCACTACATCACACCAAACCCAGCACAGTTTAGGAGTTGGTGGTGGACAGAAAGTGTGCCTAACATACACAACTTGAGGTATTCAATGTTTTTAATACAGCGTGTTGGAGTCTTGCTGCTTTGGTGGTAGTATACACATGCTAGTCAAACCCACAGGACACCCACAGTAATGGCCTTGTAAAATATGAAACACATATTGTTATTGCAGTTTTTATAGTTATTTCATCAGAAATTTCTAGGCTGTATCGACAGTGAAGTTATATTGCATATGCAGCACATGCAGATGTGTTTCAAAGACGCTTCCAAGGAGTTTCATTCCTTGCTGCTTGTTTCTGCATGATGAGAAGATAAGAAGCATCAGCCACTTGGAAAAACACAAGGAGCAAAACAGTCGGCGATGATAAACAATACCATTTGATGGCCAACACAGCATTCTGTACTGAATCAAATGGCAAACTTTTTTGACGATCATTTATGTCTTTTCGATTTGATTGCCAATGCCGTAAATTTCCAGCTCAAACTATCCTCATCCAAAACTTTGAAAAGTATGTTGTGAAGTGGCCAAGTCATGCATATAAATCTCATCGGGAGTTTAAGATTACTTTGAAAGGCATTGCATGTGCTGTTAAGCATGAGCACTAGCTAGTGTTGAGTTGAATGGCTTTTTTTTGAGCATCTCCAGTTCAGTAATTCTTGTCCAGATGAATTGCTATTTGAAGGGAGTGTGCTGTAACTCGATGTGCCAGATCACAATTTTCTGTTGCAAAGGTTAATAACGTCTGTTGGCTATCATTTTTTCTGTCAGGGTGTATTTTTTCCATACAGTTGGCTTCTGTGTATTTCCCCCCCTGCTGAGCTCTGCAAAACTTTTCGAGGAATGCATCCAGGAAATCTCTCCTGAGATACAGAAGAGCTCAGTTGGGGCACTTATCCTCTTTGTTTAGTGCTGAACTAACTGAAAGTAACGTATAGAATCTGGCCTGTCAGAGTAACATAGTGGTTTCATTTCACATACACACTCTGAAGTTTTAATGTAAGCCGAAGGAATGCTTACGTTTGCAGTCGGGAGGAAAATGTAGCCTAGTACCTCAGTCCAGCACTCTGGAGGATTGTGAAATAGAGTATTTTTAAACACAAGAGCTCTGGCTGTGGAGGGAAATATTGCTTATTCACCCACTGCTTCAGAACTGACACCTCAGCATTCAAACACACCGATCTTGGCTCAGCAAAGCCTTAAACCCAAAGTCTACACACTTCTGGAGCCTCGCTGAATGTATCAGATGCACAAAATATCAGCATGATTAATGAGCACGGTTATTCTCCAATATTAGTGATTTGATTATAATTGTTAGTACTCTATACAATTTATTCTGTTGGCCAATAAGATACTTAATTGTAACCTCAGAACTGAAGTTTTGTTTTTTGGCTATTAGTATGAATATGTTTGTCTTGAAGTTGATGTGCACCAAAACAATGACAAAATTCACATTTAGAAAATAGATGCATTCAAATTGTACAGGCTCTCAAATTAACAATTTTGATGTCATCTCTACAATCTGAAGCATCCTGTTTCCTTCACTATAACGGACGTTAAAGCTGTGGTTTAAATCGGTCACTTGTTCACACACTTATGTTAAATGGTGAATGGCACTATATAAGGGACAGGGAGTAATTCAGACAGATTAAACAGGCTTTCCATTGGGGTTAATGTCTGGTTTCACATCAGTGTCATGTGAACCTCTTTCATAAATCATACTTTCCTACATATATACATTATATTATATTATATTATACTGATCTATAACAAATATCCTCCATGGAAAAACCTGGAAGACTTGTCATATCTGTATTGCAGGTATTGCAGGAGAAGGTCTCAGAAGTGTCCGCTGCTGCAGAGAGCAGTATGGTGTGTGTCAGCTGTCGTGGGGTGTTAAGCGACTGGCGGAATGTGATTGAAGTGGTAAGCCTGGCGGTGGACCCGTGTTGAAACCACCTTTCTCTGGCCCGCTCCCAACCCCAGCTGCCAGATCCTACAGGGAGGTACGACCCTGACCCACAAAACCCAAGAATTAAACATCAGTTAGGGTTTCCCACTGAGGTGTGGAGTGCTTTTTCAGACATGGTATCTCACACAGCTTGGCAAACCTTAGCCATATACATAAAACTGTGATTTACCACTGCTGCCGTGCTTCCCTGTGAATGGATAATGAGATCACATGTATGCGCTGTGGCTTAAGGATTTTGTTGTGTTAGATGCTTATGGTTGAATTGATTTTTTTGGATGTTGGACTTATTGCTAGACACTGAGGATTGGTGGTGGTACATGGTGATGTTAGTCTTCTGGGTTAAACTCAATATTGTAGGTTCATAAAACCTCAGCAGAAGTGCATTGCACATTTCTTTTGATAAGAATTAACACATGAGCATCTTCATTAGATGTTAAGAAAAAATCGACCCCAGAAAACTGACTTCTGTGGAGACAGATTTCTGCGGCTCATTCGCACATTCCTTTCTGATAAAAATGTTTTAGGGAGGACGAATAGAGGCGCTCGCAAAGAATGAAAGAGTGCCAGGACTGGTGCCGGCAAGAGCCTGGCTGCCTGCCCTGGAAAGCCACACATGAGTGTCTTTAATTGTTAGACACAGAAAAATAATTCTTTCATAATCTTAATTTATACAGTTGCATTAGTAGGGCCATAACATGCTGACAGAGAGAGTTGGATATCAAGGCGTAGTCATTCCTTGTTAAAGGAAAAGCAGTGTTCTCTCAGAGAAAAAAATGCTTTCTTTGTTGTGTTTAAAGTCTTGATCCTTGTAATCAATTGATGTTTTTTGTTCCCAAACCATCGTGAGCTGCATCACAGTCTACATAGGCAGCTGCCATCTAATGAAGCATTCTTAACATTCCATGTTCACACAGCAGCAACATACAATTGTCAGTCCTGCATTTGAGTCCTCAATACGGTTTCGTTCACTCATGGTTCAGTTATTTAGGAACAACCGCATTCTATAACCGAACTCACACCCGTAAATTTTCAGGGCTCACAACCACATTCTCTGAAAACCAAAGCTGTGTGAACAGAACTGGACCAGACAACTAGTCTTTCATTCAGTGGTAGAGAGCCTTTCTGAGCTGCACAAACTTATGCCTACCACATGTTGTTTCGTTAACTTACAGTGACAGAGATATGAGTTGTGTGTCATCTGAAGGGTTTAGATCCAGTCACTGTTCTCCGCCAGAGATGCTCCTGTCAGTTTGAGCAAATTAAATGCTTCGCTCTCCACCCAGAAAGCTGCCGTCAGTTAATGAAGATTCACATCAAAAGTGATAAGACTTTATGGTTTTATGAACGTTGCCATCTTTGATTTTAATTGATACAGCAAGTATTTAAGACACTACTGTAAGTTTCTGTTTGAACAGGATATTTCGAGATTCACACCTGTAAGTAAATGCGGTTGTCAATCTCAAAAACTAACAGTGTGAACAAAGTTGGCAGCAACTCCATTTGCCCTTCATATGCACTCAACTCACAACTGATTCCAATAGTTTTCTCTTACACTTTCTCTTACATAATGTCTACACTGGATGCAGCGAGACATAACGCGGCAAATTTCCGACTGTAAACGGATTCCCCGTTCTATTTCCGACGTAGTCCAAGTGGTCGGTTTGTTGTGTTCAGTGTAGACAGCTTTAAGATGTTGCGGCGCGGTGAAGACACTGTGTTAGCATGTTGCTAAGCTAAGAGCCCAATACTCTAATAATACAATACTGTTCAAAGGGTTGGGGTCTGAAAGATTTTATTTCTTCTATTCAGCAATGATACGATGTTCAAAAGTGACAGTAAAGACATTTATAACGTTACAAAAGATTTCTGTTTTAAATAAATGTTTTTTTTTACATTCAAGAATCCTAAAATACATCTGGTGTCCACAAATATATTAAGCAACAATTGCTGAAAATTCAGGTTTCTCATCACAGTGTCACATGTCTCTGTGTTTGGACTTGGTTTTTTCTGTCACATGTTCCTTTGGTTATGTTCCCGCCACGTCATCATTAGTTCATTGTCGTCAGCTGCATGTAATTATTTAGTCTTGTTTGATCCTTGTGTTTTCCCTGTATATAAGCCCTGTGTTTCTTCTGTTCCTTTGTCAGTCGATATTTAAGTTTAGTGTCTTGTGTGGCTCATTCTCCTAGTTAATTCTCCTGTTTATTAATATTAAACATTGTTCCTGTGTATCTCCGTCGTTGTGCTCCTCCTTAACCCACAAAAATGTGACGCTCAGAGATAAATTAGGTTTAAAGTGTGTCTCTACTCTGAATAAAATGTAAATATATTTCAATGCTGCCTACGTTTTTACCTTTACTTGGTTTTGAAACCATTCAGCTCTTTTCTTTAGCATACAAGTCATATTTTTATTCTCACACACCCTTTCAGTGACCTTTTTTCTGTCAAGGATCTGCGTTGTGCCCTATCAGTTTTAACAAATTAGTAAAAGCCTGGGAATGTGCTTGTGTATGCCACAGTGATCCTAATTTCCCTCTTAAATGTTAGACTGGTTAGAAGGTCGGTCCTCCTAGGGGAACGTCCCTGGCCCCTCCCTTGACCCCCGTCAGAAAGATGGTTGTGTCTGACACATCTGTCACTCTGAAGTCACAGTCGGCAGAATCCAAGGTGAGAACACAGGGTACTCCCTCATAACTCATTCAGCAAAACATATATTTATGTATTTTTTTTAACATTTTATTCTTGTGTTATTGCATTGATGTAAGTGCTTATGTATTTATATATAAATATTAATTCTATATAAATAGATATATTTAAATGTAGTTATAATTAGAGGTGCACCAATGCTAAGTTTCTACACCGATTTCTATGACCAATTAGTCAAAATGATTACCCAAATAATAATCTCACCCAAACAATGCTGTACTCTTTACAGGGAACCCTCTCATTTGGTGCATTACTACAATGTTAGAGGTTAAAATTAACAGAGCTATTAATGTATATTCAACTGGTATTTATCTTCAGATATAGTAGTTACACTCAAACTGAAATGTTTGTATTAGGTAGTTTTAATAAACGCTTGTCTTCATGGCATATTTATTGGCATGGCACATACATGTATAATTAACAGTAAATAATCTCCTCTCTCTGAACACCTTTACATGATATATTGATCTCAAGCTGTTTAATTGACGACTGGGCGAATGCATGAGACATGATTTGTTTCGGTATGTTATACTGAATCTTTCAACACATTCAATGTTCATGCAAGTGTTTTCGTGTTTTAACTTGAATTAAAGTGGAAGAAAAGACTTGAACGCTCGAACTGAGGCTCTACAACGATCTGTCACGTCAGATTTCAAAACTCTTGTTGTTTAAATTTTGTGATAAAATGGACAGAATTTGAGAGCTGAGACATGTTTCTTATCAGAAGTTACAAAGAGCAAAGCTTTTTGTGATTATTCAGTGGGAGCAGCAGTAAATAATGCTTGGTGTAATGGAAAAACCGCAGACCTGGCAACTCTGGCTTGAACCTCGGGTGATTCATAGGGTCAAATAGAACCTACTTTTATATTGCTACTTTTAACTGTTAATGTGTTATTGTGTTATTGTCTTATTAACCTAAATTCAACACAACACACATTTTCTTCACACACAGTATGAGTTGCAGTCTGACACGTTTTTGCACCCTATTTTGATTGACAGGATACAATCTGCCCTGATCATCGGCTGTTTTTAAACAGCAAACGGTAGTGAAAATAAATGTTTTTATCAGCCGATACTATTGGCCAATACATTTTTGCATCTCTAGTTACAATGTAAAACCTGAAATTCAGTTTTAAATATGTTGTTTTGGTTACCTTTGCTGCTATAAACGTGTGTAGCACCAGTAGCTTCAGCCATCTGCTCTGTCCATTAAAGAGGTACAGATGCCTCTTGGCTCCCTGGGTCAGATGGATTTGTCGGGGCTGCTGACTGCAAGATGAGTTTTTTAACTTATTGAATGTTTCCCTCTTCACGGCCGAAGGGGCTTGTTTGTGCACATATGTCTGTTCTGTAGCACTGCTGTGATGAACGACCATCTCTCAGGTGAGCAGTAGCTTTTCCCTCATAGAGGGGAGGAGTGGAAGAACCGGGACATACGTTTCGGACATCTGGGGGGTAGTTTTTCTGGAAGAGCTTGCAGAAAAAATGTAAGAAGTGCTGGAAAAGGAATCTATTCAAGATTCATACAGCCACTTCTGGATCAGCCAACTGGATGAAGTTCCACCATATGTCCTCAGGTTCTCAGTCTCCCAGTGATTGTGTTTACATGTATGATCTTACATCAATTATGCTTAATAACTCCTCAATGTGTAAGGCCTTGCAACATCCTTGTTTTTATAAGATAAAGGTCGTAAACAGTTTTTAAAAAAACAATTGGCAGTTGAATACTCCCTATTTAATGTTCCTCAGCATATAAACACTGGCATTCTGCTTTGTTTTTCAGTGTGAGCATGTTTTGTTTGGATGTCTTTTGACGTTTTGATGGAAAGAATTCATAGGAAAATAATAAGAATAAAAAAAACATTATCAAGCTAGTTTTAGACAGCATTTAAAAAAAAAAAAAGTTAACTCAGTGGTTTGTTGTCAGTGAGCAGTTGTCCTGCACAATATATCTGTACCCTTTTGATTATTGTATGGTATGAGACACCATATTTTTTTTTGATATTGGTTAGTATTGGATATTGAATTGTGGATTCTCATTTCTACTATTGATTACACAATGTAAGGGTGCGTTCACACTTGTCATGTTTGGTTCGATCAAAACGAACCCTGGTGCGATTGCTCAGTTAGTGCGGTTCGTTTGAACATATGTGAACGCTGCCATCCGAACCCTGGTGCGGACCAAACAAGCGGACCGAGACCGCTAAAAAGATGGGTCTCGGTCCGCTTCCAAACGAACTCTGGTGCGGTTCGATTGATATATGAACGCAACACGGACCAAAGACATGTAAACGAACCAAAATCAGGACGTGATGCCTCAAGATGCGACGCTACAAGTCACCTGATTTGACGACGCGGAAAAATCGGTGTATCCAAAATGAGTGGAGGGCAAACGTGGAGCAACGAGGAGGTAAAGTGCCTCATCAATATTTGTTTCTGCATACAACGGAGGAAATCCTGGTGCTGTTTTGAATGTTTTGAACATTTTATAAGCTCTTCATGGGTTCTTAGCTGGTAAAAAATAAAGCATATGTACACGCATACAATGATCGCGTTTAATCCAGCACACAGCATTGTTCTGAATGTTCGGGAATCAAGCTCCGTCGCGAAATATACGTCATGAAAGCTGACCAATCAGGTTGTGACCGTATCGTACCTTTGGTTCGGTAACTTAAAGTTCGCCGTTAAAAATGCCAGTGTGAACGCCAAGCGGACCAGGACTATATGTTTTGTTTTGTTTTTTGGTCCGGACCAAACGAACCAAACCAACCGAACTACAAGTGTGAAGTTGCTTTGGACAAAATCATCCACTAAATGTGTGCGTGTGTGTGTATATATATATATATATATAATTGGTGCATTTCCATGCATTTTGCTAGTTTCATTTCACAAAAATGCAATCTTGTATTACACCTATATATACAGATATCCTATTACTGTGCAAGCAGCTTGCTAGCTTTGATTAAAGTCTGTTAGTCCTGGCTTTTGCTGGTCTAGCTTGGTAACCAGCATAGACTTAGCTGGTCAAGCCGGTCAACAGGCATCACCAGCATCAGAAACCCAATATATACTGGTGACCAGCAATATTGGTGTGTTCGGCAGCAGTGAGGAAACTCAGATGATAGGTTTGCCAGGATATGAGCCATCTGCCTCATCAGAGCTGCTTCCTGAAGCCCCCTGAGACACATGACCTTTAAACGGTCAATACGTGCCCAGCTGTCCATGGTTACCTAATCGCATACATGCTCTACCGGTGATATGACTTCCCAATAGTCGTCAATACAAATGCTGTTAATTCCTCCGCTCTGATTGACCATAAGAATAGGCATCATTTCTCAAAAGAAGCTGCTTAATATGGTGACCTGAGAAATCTATTCAGGGCAGGAAAAACAAGATTGTACTTGTGCGTGTGCGTGTTTGTAAGCCTGGGAACATTCAAAATTTGCTTCCTCTACTTATCCTTTACACACAATATAACAAATATTTACAAACAAACCTTTGCGTGATTTCCTGTCTCATCCGAATCACCACCCACATGCTCACCTTATCAAACATAAAAATTGATGACTTTTTGCCTGGGAGCAAACTGGAATCTCTGATGAATCTAATATTTTGCTTCAGTTTGATTTAGAACATCATAATTCTACTTCTAATGATTTGGGAATTAATCTTCGAGGATAATTGCGTGTGGAAGGAGGGTATTGTGTTTTCTAATACCGTTCATAATATCTGTACCGATCTGGTTTGGCTTTAACTGCAAACTCTTTATGTGCATTTTATTTATTGGAGCTGTGCTAGAAAAACTCAAGGCTTTGGAGTCTTTTAAATCACGCTGAGAGAACAACCGAGGATGCTTAATCTTCTCTGTGGTTTTCAGAGATGGCAATAACAAATCTGTGCCCTTCGTTTGTCCTCTATTTCCATTCCCTCTTTCTCCTCCTCTCAAGTCGTAATTGCACTCTGGTGTTCTAAATAAATGGACACACATTCCAGGCATCCCAGTTCGTGAGAGGACAACGTTTTTCGGAGCACAGAGAGGATCGTGTTCACACGCTGATTCACATCATCAGCGTTCTGCTTTATAAGAATGCGTGTGAGCACATTTTGACCTTTATTGTGAAACACAAGCTTGCAGAAGTAAACTAATGTAACAATAGAGCTGTTCATTTTAAATTAAATCAGGCACTTAAGTAAAATAAATGTATATTTAGTTTATAAAATATAAAACTAATTTATTTGATCATTCCTCTGAATATCATTTGAATTTTTCCACTGGAAAATATATGTAATTAGCTCATCGTATAAGACTGCTCTGTAATTTTTCTCTGTTAAAACTATAATTTTCATCCACATAGTTCTGTCACAAATGTCTTTATTTTTCCCCCTGCAATTGATTTAGCCTAAAAACGCATATTACATATAATTTTGTACTTGATTGACAGCCCAAGCAATGAATTAACATTGTTTTATTTATACAGCAACATGCCAAATGGTAAGTTCCTTATTCAGTATTCATTCTTTTTTTTTTTTTTAAATTTTTAAATTATTTGGTACCTTAACCCTGAAAGTATTATGCAATTAAGTTAGCATATAAACATATTTAATTAGTTAAATTAAAGTTACTTGATTGACAGCCCAATGAATTAACATTGAAATGAATGAACATTTTTTGCATAAATGGAATTTTGCTCTGTTATCACTGTAATTTTCATTCTCATAGTCCTAGTGTCGCAAATATGCATTGAGAGTGTTTTCCTGAGAAAGAAACGAACAAACAAGATAATGAAAAATGTATTCCACAGGCTGGCTAAATGTTTTAATTACAGTGATTAGTGTTTGGATGGGTAATTACATGCTTTTCGCATTCTTTGTAAAAGTGTCGTATGTCTAATGTGCCCATGCTGTCATAGCTACAGCCCAAACGCCACCGCAGACAAAGATCCTCTTCAACCTAAACTAATAAATAACCTCACCACAAGGAAGGAAAGCTGCACTCTTTTATTATAATCAAAGAAACAATTCCAAGTTGTTTTTCTAAGATGTTTACTGCTTTTCTTTATGGCCCAGTCTAGGTTGATGTGAAAGAGGAAGCACATGTAATTCACTGTGCCAGTATGAGAGATTCGTTCCCTTTCCCTTCCTTTGTCACTGTGTAATAATGGAGTCGAATGGGTGATGTATGTGAGAGCTGTTTTGTTTCCTGTAACGTCGAGGGCCCACAAACCCTCATTCACAGTCTCGCACATGAGCTAAGCGTTCTAAATGTTTGCCGTAATGAATAGTTGATTGATCTGGACAATGATACCCTCAATGAGAAAGTCGGGAGGGAGGGCGATAGACTGAAAAGACCTGAAAATAAGAGCGGGAGGGAGTCGATGTGTGTCAGAAAAGGATCGAGGGAGGGTTGGGAGTCTAGAGGCCCAGACAGGCTAGAACAAGAAAGTAAAGAAAATATCTAATTGGAATCAAGTGTCCTGACTGAGTGCGTGGGCGACTGGATTCCGCAGAGCGTGCTGCTTTTTCTTTGAGGGTAAAGAGTATTAGAAAATCCCCTCCATAACAATTCTTTATTTTTGGGGTGGTGTGTTAAACTTGTATAGACAGAATGCCAGGGGTGCGGCTTTAAACACAACTACAGATTTCCAGAGACACCCTCGTCTGATGACTTCAGCCTCTTAACTGGAGCACAGATTCTGGAGCGTGTGCATGTTTGTGAAAGCAGGAGCGCAGGCTCTCTCAAAGCCCAGCTTTCGTGCGTTCCACATGCATCGATTGACCCTGCGGTCCCTGGGGCTGTATCAGTTTACGTTAATTAAATATGCAATTTTCAAGAATGTTAATTGCTGTCCTGTGTGCATGTGAGAGCTTTACGAAGCAGCTTGGATTGATGTGTGGCTAGAGGCTATACATCTAAGATGTTTTCCTTTTTTTGATATATGCAAGGGATTGGATTGAATAGGGTGTTGTCTTGTGACAGGGGAATAGATCTATAACTGGTTTAGCTGTGGATTGAACTAACCCAGTTTAGTTTGATCCATAAAGATACCTCCTGTCCCAATTTACAGACACGTTATTTGTAGCTTGACCTCCTGAGGAGTGCAAACACTACGGCATTTGCAACATTGTTGTGTTTGTTTGAGTAGTTTGATTTGTCTACCTTGGCACAACTAATGGCATGACAACTACCTGTTTGCCCGAAAACAGTTGACTGTTGGCGAGGCGAAAGAGGCGATAGGAAGGTTTGGGAAACCTGTTTGGATTTTGCCACTCTGCATTTTTACTACTACTATATGATAACAATGACTACTACTACTACTACAGTTAACAACAACAACGATCATTATTATAATTTAACTGTACTTTTTGTAGTACTACTAATGATAAGACTTTTATTATTTTATATATTTGAATACATTATATATATATATATATATATATATATATATATATATATATAAACACGATAATAATAATTATTTTATCATCATCATCATCACATATTATTGTTTTTATTTGCAATTCTACATTTAAAATAATAATGACAACAACAATTTTTTATTTATTTATTTTATAGATTCATAGTCTTTCATCTTTGTCTTTCTTTGTGCTGGGGAGCAGGTGGTGTTCTCTGTATTAGGAGATTGACTGGTAAAGAGGCTTCTCGTGTTACTGTAAGTTACGCTTTCATGTGCACTGAGTACTTCACAGTGAAATCAGATATCAGGGATCACGAATCAGCCAGCGAAGTCCTATTTATTTGATTTCCTGCTGATGAACTGTTAGTGCATCACTATCGGCACGTTTGAAGCAACTCGCTGTTACAACCAGGCTTATTGAGAAAAGTGTGACTGAATTTGAGTCTTAAAGGGCACATATTATGCCCCTTTTTACAAAACTAATATAAAATAAGTATCTGATGTCCCCAGAGTTTGTATGTGAAGTCTTGGCTCAAAATACCCCGCAGATCATTTTTTATAGCATGTTAAAATTGCCACTTTTGGGGGTTAAGCAAAAACGCGTTAAGAACGTTAAGAAAAAATTCATAAACCAGCTACGATAAATAACTATAATAAAGTGTGTTCTCTCCCTTTCATTACTGCTGTATCCAGTATCGCTCTGGAGAATATAAGCTGGATCACGAACAGTTGGTACTGATCCATCCTTGAGTAACAACTATTTAGCAATACCTGTGTTTTGTAGTGTCCCTTTGTATTGACATTAGTTCACAAAGCAGTCTGGTGTAAAATGATTCGTGCAGACATGAACAAATTTAGGTATATGGGGACACATTCCCTTCAAAAATAAAACTAATCCACTGCGTCTTCATTCTGTTCCAGCCTGAAGAAAATGGCGGACTGTGTTCAACTCGCTCAGGGCGGGGTCTATGCTAATACGGCAGAGTCCGTCAACGGGCAGGGCCTGTACAAAGTGACATCACTTTGCCAGGAATCTGCAATCGGCTTGTTCTGAGACACTGCTAATGAGTGGGTGGATTTTTATCATTATAGGGTGGTTGTGTACACAATATTATCAATTTTGCATAATAGGTGCCCTTTAAACAAACTAGATTTTGGAAATAATAAATTGCTGGTATGTGTGGAAGGTTCTATTTTTCTATTGATTTAAAAGTGTGAAGTTTCATTTGTCTCAATAGAAATAAAACTTTTTTTGATTTGGCAGTCATTTTCTGCACCGACATCAGTGTTTCAGTTCGTCTTTGGTGGCACTTTTTCTTATCTCCAGACGAGCGCATGTGGTGCATATGCAGGATCCTCCAGAACGTTAATGGACCCCCCACACATAATGGGGCCCACCCGTATGACAGGAACGAGGTGACGGAGCTGTTTTCTGTTTCTATAAATGAACTTCAAACCTCTCAGTTCGTGTTCTACTCAGTGATTTGGTTATTAGCACAATGTAGATGCAGGAGATCATCTTAGACATACAAAAATGTCTGTTTCCAGTGATTCATGCCTTTAAAGCTAGTCCTCATGTTACCTTAGAAATGTACAGTGCACATGCACGCACGTCTCAGGCATGCTTTTAAAGTGATAGCAGAGAGCGTTTCTCCCGCAGTCATTTGTTTCAATTAGCGTGAAGCTCTAATGCAGACCACATGCGTCAGGGGCTGTGTAACAAGATGACTGAGGGACTGTCTGGCTTTGCCACTCCTCTGCAGCCACATCTGGGGACCTTTTTACACCATCGTCTACAAGTGACACTCTCCACCATTTTCTCTGCCCTGCTTTAGACCACAAACTGTCCTGAGCTAGCCGGCTATTTGATATCATGCTAAAACAAGCTACGATTTCTACATTTTGGCTTTCATTCAGAGACTTATCAGAACGAAGCATTGTAAAGCAACGGCAGACAGGGTTTGTGTGTCCGCTGGAAACAGGAAAAACACATGCAGCTTAACTTCTCCGTTTTTATTTTATTTCTCCCATTCTCATAATTAGTCTCTGGAAACACCCTCACACTTTCAATAAAGTCCAAAAGTGGGGATAAAAGGATGAGGTCACTGGATAGAAAGTGATGACAATATCTTTCTGAGGAATTAAAGGGTTATTTGTAGACGTTGTGGTATCATAAAAAGAAAGTGGTTTGCATGGAGAGTCTCAAGCGCTAAAGCTGATGTTCTCAAGTGCTCAGCGTTTGATTTTCCTGTCTGACGGGACTCGAATGTCTAGTGGCATGTCCAGCATTCATGCAGAGGCATGATAAATACTCTCAAGGAATATCACATATTCGCCTACCAACAGTAGCTATAATTCAAATCATATTGTGGTGTCTTTGAAACCCATATAGGTGTATATATATGAAGAGTTCGGATGCAAAAGCAGCTAAACACCACCACCAATGCTCTTCGCACATAGTATATTCTTCGCTCATCAATTACTTTTGATTCAATTCCGCTAAATCCCAGCGTCAGCCGATTCAGAAATAGCAGTTTGGTGGCATAAACTTGCTAAACGCCACTTCCTTTTGTCATCAAAAGCCACAGAATAACCAATGAGAAGGTGCAAATCGAAACGTATGATTTCAAGATGAATGACGGTGTGCATATAAGTCGCTTTCAATTGCCGAGCTGCAGGTTTTTATCATGTTTTGTTTATTAGTGCTGTCAAACGATTAATCGCGATTAATCACATCCAACATAAAAGTCTGTATTTACATATGTGTGCACTGTGTATATATATTGTTTATGTACTGTATAAATACACACATGTACATATATTTAACAAACATACTGTATATATGTTACATGTCTTCATGTTCTGGACTCTGTTTGGTTTCATTTTGTCACATGCGCTCTTTGTTTTGGTTTTTCCCGCCACTCATTATTCATCATCATCGTCATCAGCTGTGTCTTGTCATTACCTTGTTTCCCCCTTTTCCCTCCATTACCTTGTCTCCCCCTTTCCCACCTTGTTTGCACCTGTATATATTCCGTGTGTTCTCCCTCAGTCCTTGTCGGTTCTCAGTTATTTTGAAGTGTGTGGTCCTTAATCCATGTCTGTGGTCATTAAAGTCTGCATTTCCGGAGTGTTCCTTTACCACGCATCGTAACAATACACACACACACACACACACACACACACGTAAATATTTCTTAAATATATACATATATGTTTGTGTATTTATATATAGGATATTTTTTTGTTCAGCAAGTATGCATTACAATGAAAAGGGACAGTAAAGACAATCACAATATTAAAAAAAAATTAGTATTTCAAATGAATGATGTTCCTTTAAACTTTCAATTAATCAATAAATCCTGAAAAAAAGGTATCACCGTTTCCACAAAATATTGGATATATAATATTTTCAACATGCATAATAAGAGACATTCCTTATTATTTTCAGTGCTGAGCATCATATGACAATAGTAATGATGTTGAAAATTCAGCTTTGCCATCACAGGAATCAATTATATTTTAAAATATGCTAAAATAGAAAAAAATATTTTAAATTGAGTATAAGTGTCTTCTTTCAAAAACTTTTGGACAGTAGTATTTAATGTGTATACATGAGCTAAAAGAGTATAATTTTTGTTTTATTTTTTATTATCTTTATTTCATGTTCTATATTGTATTAGTTTGTTTTTTAAATTATGATACCTGCCTACTGTATTTTGTATCACTATCAATTGTACAGTTTCATTACTTGGGCCTTAAACATTAGCTAACACGTTTCTGAGACTCAGGACATTTGCCTTTTAATGGGTTCCGGGAGTGAGAAGGTTCAAGCCACATACAGGCCCTCCAGATTTGGAAAATTACAAAATTTTTAACTTGGCATAAATTCATGTTATTGAAATTGATTCCAAGATCCTCCCGCTTGGAGGTGGATTCCCCGTCTCTGCATTGATCTAGTAGTTTAGGAGGAGTGACTATCATAGCGTGCATCAACACAGAGCCCCGCCAACAGGCCCCAGTCACATGAGGGCCAGAAATGTTCAACTCCTCTAGCTGTCATTGTTTGCTCTGGATTGAGTTACACTGTCCCCCGGGCGGGTATGCATGTTACTTTTGGTCTCTGATCCTGATGGACGATTTCCACTCTTACTGGAGGCAGGACATGCTCACACACACACGCACACACTTACACATACATACACAAACACAGGTTCAGAGAGTTGCTCTATGCCCCTAAACCCGACCAGATGTGATGTCCAAACAACCCTTTGGAAAAGTTAAAAATAGTTTGAGAGGCAACTTACACTTATTTCTCTACAATTCACTTCCTATAGAACAACATATCATGTAAATGCTTGACCCTGCAAATGTCTTTGGTACAGTGCCATGACATTGTGGGTGGTGAATAGTTTATAACTTGCATTGGTGATTAAAGCATGTTAGCATGCTGTTGTGCATTGCTGTAGTGTTTTGAATAATTGTTTAGCATGTTGTTATTGTGTTCTTAGTGTTTTTTTTTATGTGTGTGTCACTATGAGTTACTGTGGTGTTTGAATGTTTTGTTTAGTGTATCGTTGTGTTGCTATGGTGATCTTTTTAGCATGTTGCTATGAAGTGAGTGTTTTTTGAGCATGGTTTCATATAGGTCTGGGTATTGGCACAGATTTCTATGAAAAGTATATGGCTTTTCTAAGGTAAATACAATGTTGTGTGACATTGTATACAAGCTTTTTTTTATTGATGTCTTTTTGCAGTTGAAACACTGATTGAGCGATTACATTAGGCATGTTACATTTCAATAAATCGTTCTATATCTTTCAACATACTTTCTGATGTTCATTCATGTTTATTTTGTGTTATAATAGTAGTAAAGAGAGAGAGATGATCGATTCACTTGCGTATTTCCCCTTAAAGGGACAGTACATAACTTTTGGCACAAAAACATGAATTTTGCAGAAGAACATTGTTTTGGTTGTGCTTCGGCTCTGCTGTGTGGATGAATATGGTTCACGGCATCTGTGAACACATGCAAATCCAAAAATGATGTCATCTGAGCATGCGCAATATTTTGTGCTTTTGTTTTAACTAATTGGAAACATGGATATTTTTTAATTAATGATGTAACAGAAGCCGTTATGACGATTGCCAGTTTGATATGGTCAAACATTTATATATACTGATATTCTGGCCTAATTGACCTTGCAGTAACTAATTTATGGATTGCCAAAACAAATTCTAGCACAGCGCTACAAAAACAAATGATGTTTAGTGAAGCTTTGAAAGTTTGATCTTTTGACTAAAAGATCAATCTTGGGATTTAAGAATAGATATAAGTTGAACATCAAAAAGAAGATAATCATTTTTTTAACCCAGCCCTGGTTGCTCTACTTTTCTAGAAGGTTGCTAGCCCACTACAATATCAAAGGCATTCTGATGTTATATATATTTATGATATTTTGTTCTATAGTCATGGCCCTTCTTTAAGTGTTGGTCTATGTGAATGTTTCTCTCATTTTCAAAACTCCAGCCACTTGCAATTGCTGTAAATGTAATTGCATGATTTTTGATATCATTCATGTCCATAGCACAAACAGTGGGGAACATGTTTAAAGTTGTGATGCAATAGTGACCAATAATTTCTTCCATATACATCCCAATCTAAAAGAAAAGAAATTTTTTTTTGGGGTGTTACTTGGCTAGTTGTTGATTGGATCAGATCTAAATGTGAGCTTGCAGTCGATTTTTGGAAAAGGGCAGGGTTTAAGTGGACTAAATGATTAGAGAGGTCTACTTGTGTCACCATAGAGAAGTAGTTTCACCAGAAAATCAAGTTACATTTTTGATTAAGAATTCTGGTCCAAAAGTACAAATTATAAAATATTAAACGTGCACGCATGAATGAATTCACGGTAGATCATTCAAATGAATTTAGAACATGATTTCCATTTCAGTTCAACTTTAATACTTAGATTTAGGAATTTGAACAAACTCCTACCCAAAGTATGAGTGACACTGTAGTAATGAGAAAAATCACTTCTATGAAATACAGTACTCTCCTAAATGGAAAATGTGTAAACAACTCTGTTTCCAAAGAATAACAAACATGTGTTGTGGAGCTTGCCAGGTCAAATGATACAGCTGTCAAATCATTTTTTTCTTTTATTACATCATGTAAATTCACAATATAACAACTACATAAAACGTTATCATGTGCAACTAGATATGAGTTCATTAGGGCCAGCACTGATTGAAAACTGTTGCTTTTCATTGAAGCTACAAGCTCACAGCTCAAGCTAAGTGCCAAGCACATTAGGTTTTAGTGGCTGTTATATGACATTTTCATCCAAGAAAAAGCATATGAATCATGCCTTTAAAGCTTCCATTTCTGCTTGAGCGGTAAAGCTAAAGCGTGGCCCGCTGACACAGTGCGCCCTCATGAAGGTGCAAGTATGTAGTTGCCCCCCTTCTTTAGGGTGTGAGGGATTTGCACCATGGTGAGCGTGTCATAACAGATTTGGGCGAACACTTCCTGGCGTGTCGCGTCTCAATACAAAGAGAGCAGCGTCTGCAGATATGCTGTGTGTGTGTGTTTGTGTCTATGTTTAAGGAACCTCCCCAGGCCTCCACCTACACTCACTTTTTCCCAGAGCACCACCCAGAATCAACCAGGTGTGATATGTTCAGTCCTCTGCAGTTGTGTGTAGTTTAGGAATCAATGATTTCAGTTTATATGCCATATTGTATTTTACACCTGCTTTTTTTTAAACTTTTGATTCTTTTTTGCATTGATGCTAATTATTGATTATTATTATTATTACTAATTATTTGTTAATATACCAAATTTAATATAATAAAAATCAACAACAAAAACAACAGCAATCATAATTATTGTTATTTAATATATGGTGTTATTCTGTAATATAAGAATAATAATGGGAAGATAATGGGAATAATAATAATTAATAATAATAAAAATGGAAAGTGCTCTGTAGTGCAGATGCAATAATATGATAATGATAGGAAGTGGAAGGCGATATTATAATAATAATAATAATTGTTTTTGTTATCATTATTATCTTTAAAATGTGGTAATTCATATGTTTTGTTTTTGATAATCTATTAATAAATATTAATATTAGATATCAACCAAATGTAATAGTTTCATTTCGCTTTCTATAGATGGATTAGGAAACCATGAGATTAATTAAGATTATTTTACTTTATTGACCACTCCACTTTTAATGTAAAAAAATATAATAAATCAGCATAACTGTTTTGTTGGGGGGAAAAAATAATGAAGAATGGTTCATATTTGTGACTTTTTGCAGGGTTTCTAAATAGGTTTGAAATGAGCCTTGATAAAGGAATTATTTATATATATATATATATATATATATATATATATATATATATATATATATATATATATATATATATATATCATTATATTTTATGAGGAAAAAAAAATTGAAAGCCCAGTTACACCTCCCCACATTTTCCTAGAATTTTTATTCTCCCACTTCTGTTAATCAGACTGCTTGTTGATACAAATAGTTACAGTCTCCCTCTCAAGAGTGCTTCAGTTAGCCTAAACAAATACCTGGTCTGCGGTCCTCGAGATGCGTCTACTTATGTACAATACACCTCTTAAGACATCTGTTACGAGTCCAGCCTTGTACACAGCGCTGAGAAGCTTCCTGTTGCTTCCTCTGTGTTTACTCTACTGCTCACCGAAGGAGGGGAATATCCTGTCACTGCATGCTTTCTCACATCCATCTCCTCTCTGTCTCCCCTTCGGTCTCTCCAAGGGTCTAAACAACAGCAGAAACTCAATAATTGACCCGTGAAAGCTCTTTCTTTTTACCCTGCGCTGGATCTAACAAAGGTTTTGACGGAAGTCCTTTCCCTGTCACCTGGAGAGAGGCGATCCACTCGGTCTATACAGTACGCTGAGCACGGCACTTAACCGCGGCCCTCAGACAAACACTGAGGGTGCGGCGTGGACACGGAACATCCGTCATGGCCGACTAGCGGAAAATAGACCCCTCAAGCCCCATTACTCTCTCCTCTGTCAGGAAGGAGTTAACCCCGCAAAGACTGAACATTAGGGGCAAATGTTAACAGAGCGTGTAATTAATGTCATGAGTCCCCTTGACCAGTGGGGCGGACTCTCGCTGTCTGTTCTCAACTAGCCAACAGGATCTGAGCGTGCAGGAATTCATTCAGATCTCTTAATCAATAAGTAACCCTTATCAAAGGCAGATTGTATCATACCTTCTATTTTATTGGAAGTAAACAGGATTACCATCTGTAGCAGTGCACCTTCCGCTTCCAATCATTTTTACATGCAAGACAACACAGATGAACTCTTTTCAGCCTCACGAAATAGAGTAGAAACTATTTGAATCAAGAAACTCTCCGAATCAAATTAAGCATCAAAGGTGAACTGTTGAAGTTCTTGGGATTTTTTTGTTTTTGCACTGTTCACAGTTCTTTTAGAACAGGTTAAGAGCATATGGCATTGATCAGTGTATGTAATTATGATCTAGCAAAAATATCATCTGCTATAAATATGAAAAGAACAGACACAATCTGGCCTCAAGTATCTTAGAAACATCTGTCTGGTCTGCAAATGGAAAAATCATTATGCAGCACATTCCGGGATTTTAGGAAAGAATGCATTTACAGTAATTACAATGCTGGCAGGATTGGACAAAATCCAGAATTTAAGAGCTGGCTTCTTTTCATTTCATAAGTTGGATTTTGAAGTATAATTGTCCACGCCCTACAGTAAGTTATATTATATTTTGAATTGTAATGACAGGAAGTGTAATTTCATGAAGTGTAATTCAAAGAACTTCAACAGGCAGTTCTTCAATTCATTTTAATTGTACTTCCTTAAATTTAAATTTCTATGGAAGTTTGTTTCTGCCACTGAATTAAAAAAAAAGGTATAATTGTGACTTTTTATCTCACAATTCTGAATATTTTTCTCAGAATGATATGAACTCACAATTGCGAGTTATTAAGTCAGAATTGTGAGATATAAACTTGCAATTCTGAGAAAAAAAAGTCAGTCTATTTTCCTCAGAATTGGACTTTATAACTCTCCATTGCAAATTTGTATCTCGCAATTGTGAGCTTATAATGTGCAATTGTTAGTTTATAACTCACAACTCTGACTTTATTTCTCACAATTGTGAGTTTATATCCCACAATTCTGACTTTAAAAGTCGCAATTGACCCTTCACAAAGACCCGTCCCCTTTAGTTACCGTTGCTATGTCCGACAAGCCATGCGCTCTCACGCCACACATCATGTTCTCACATGAACACAAAAAACATGTTCAGTCTATAGGCACGTAGTATTTCTTTACAAAGTGACAGCAACAACTACTGGCCTGGCATGAATAATATAGCGCTTTTAGTCATTGTCGTGTGAATCGAGATTATTTTGACAATGATGTTGTCTATATGTGACAAATGCAAAGGAAAAACGTTTCAGTACATCGTTGTCGAGCAAATGTACCATTAGTCTTGTCTGTTTCCTGGCTCTAACCCAAACATTGATAAAGATCACAAATATGATCACATTGGTGTAGTATTCCACGTGCAGGGAGAAGGGAACTGCTTTTCCTCTCTAAGTGCTGTCTCACTGTGTGGCATTAGTCATACACACAGCTGCTGGGGTTTATCTCACCTTTTGCATTCATTTCCCAGAACCTCTGGCACACAAGGTCAGCTAAACCAGCCCAGTATTTTCATTCTCCTAGATGTCTGGGTAATGTATTCAAATAGCCTCAAGGTTTACTGATAGACATATCAGGGAATGCTTAAAATATGTCCACATGTTTTATCGTTAGGGGTGAAGCTGGAACAAATTCTCATTCCTTGAGGCAGATCTGAAGTTCTGAATTTGAGATTTTATTGATGAACTCATAAAGCATACCGAGAGCTTATCACTACAAGCGTTGTATTTGGCATTGGTTATGAGTCTTCACTTTCCTCATGTTTTCTTTCATTCCCACCTTTTTTCCATTCACATCCATCTCTGGATGTGGTGGTTGTGGAAACATTCATCTCGGACCAACAGCTAATCAGCGTTAGCTGTTAAACTAGAAATATATTTTTCTCCATTTCTGGGAAATACCAGTTTTGGGAAGTCTGTTTGTTGCTTTTAAAGGGGTTGTATCATGATGAATCAAATTTTCCATGATGTTTAGACTTAAAAGAGTTTGACATACTATGAACAAGAGTTTTTATTCAAACTAAGCCTTTAATTCTAATGCTATTGTCGGTATCAACCATAAAAACTAATGATAACGGTTAAATGGTGGGAAGTTTATCAAATATTATGTTGTTCCTGGCTGCATGTAGCTCTGTAAATCCTTCTGAAGGATTTTCAAGTACAGGCAGGAACACAGTCTTTAAACAGGTAAGATGATCAATAGAGAGATACTTGAATGGCAGGATGAATTGATAGTAACGTGGGGTTTGTCTTACAGATTTCCAGAGCACATAAACACACACAAGGGATCAGACGAAGAGACGAGGGATGACGATTTGAATGACTGGGTTGACAAATTGGCTTGATCGAGGTGTCAACGCTGGTGAGGTACAATTTTCTTCAATTATTTTTTTAACTCTTGACTCCAGGTCTTCATTCATCATATCTGGTCATTGGGTCATTGGGAACATCTAGCAGGTAAGTATTGAGGTAAGACTAAGCCTTTCTTAATATGCACCCTTGTGTTTTGTATTTGTGTTCTTGTGGACTTCATCAGTCTCTGTCCAAGTACTGTTCCAATTCAAGGTACACATCTAGACAAGTACAGTTCAAATCCCCGGATGTGTTCTTGCTCTGGCCCTTTTGTCGAGGGTGCATCAGGAGGTGACTTGTGCGGACTTGAGACAGCCAGGTATCCCAGAATGCATCTCACACCAACCAGGAGAAAACCAGCTTAATTTTTTAAAAATACTACTGCTATTGTGTAACGAAAATGTAGTTTTAAGAGGCAAGAATGTAGTTGTTTAACATCTCAAATGGTGGTTTATTTAAAAGGAAAGTGCCTATTCGAAAAGTTACTTCTACGTTTTCGGAGTTGTGAGATTCAGGCGATCACCAGGCGCTCAGTACTCACGTACTCCGCCGAAAATAGCCTTACCGCGGCTAATCCTTCTGATGTTTGGCGCTGGCTCTGATGTCCCTATAATGGTTAAATAGGAAATATAATTTGTTTTGTGAATATCTAACGGGCAGTCTGTGGTCTCATTAATCTATAATTTGTACCTGGGCGTATCTTTTGTCCTCCCGTCCTAGGGAATTTGTACTTGCCAAGTCCAAACTACCAGGAACGCAAGTCCAAACTTTGCACACTTGGAAATGGCTAATGATTGGGTGTGTGTGTGTTCCTCTTATAGTACTGGTGAGGGCTGATGAGTGTCAGGTGTGCATGATTAGTACTCTAATTATACCAATTTCAAAAACAATTTAAAATCTTACTGATCGCAAACTTTTGAACGGTATAGTGTGCATGTATATTTTCTACCTATATATATTTTAATAATATTGTAATATGCATAGATCTGTTATTATGCATGAAATGCTTACTCTGTTGTGTTAAAGATAGTGGAAAACAAATGCTGTTTGTCTTCCCATTATCTATAAAGAGACTGTTCACGTCTCTCATATGTCACTGGCCAGCAAGGATGAGGAAAGACTCCTGACTCTCTTGTCAATGGTGGTTAGCGGCCTTACCACATGAGAGCATTCCTGAAACCCTGCAGTCCCGCCACAAGCTCATATTTACTGTGTGTGGTAGAAGCTCCACACTCGAACCACAGAAAACACATGGCCCAAACATAAACTGCGTACATGGATGCGCAAACACACACACACACACACACAAAATGTGCAAATACTCACCATCGATATCGCCACACCAACAACATGTAAACTGTCTTTCTCTCTCTCTCTCTTTCAGTTTTAATCCTTCTTTTTGTCTATTTCCAAACAGACACCCCAAACCAGACCATATGGTAGAAGACTAGAGGTTTCAACGTTCTCAGAGCTAATGCAAACAGATCTGTGGTTTTGCACTGTGTGAGAATAAAGATACAGATACTACATCTGCAATCTTGAACTTTGGGCTTCATGCTGCTGACATGATCCAAAAGCAAAGCTGCTTTTCACTTGTAGCATCTGTACAATCATCAAAATGACATTGACGACCTTGTCATGTGAAATTAGTACAAATCCTGGTCTTAGGAAATTTAATTGACCCTGGTTTAATTGGGTTTAATCGCTTTCACAGAAAATTTCCTCTTCTTTACGATGGCTGTTGCCCATGTTATGAGATGGCCATCCTTTCACATAGAGCTTTCCTTCATATAGACTTCCCATTAGCAGCCAGTAATAAGTGAGGGGAGTCGTTCCTTTGATTGTGAAGTGTCTCAGTAGTTTTAGTGGTACTTGGCTATTATCATCCTCCGAGGTAACACGCAAAAGCCCCTTTTATGTCTTCCTTGAACTTTGGCCAGCTGGATGTGTTTAGGAAGGTTATATTGTAACAGAGGTTCAAAAGGCTTCACTACCTTCCATTTACCTCTCCTGCCGTTCGTGTTGTGTTGCTTTAATATGCTTCCATAGGGTTCTGGCTCTTATAAAAGCCAGATGGGTAAAGAAAAGAGAGAGAGGAAAGTAGAGATGAGAGGGAGAGAGAATATGGTGAAGAATGAGAGCCTTGGTGAGGAAGATGGAGATTTTATTATGGCATGTGCCAACAAATGTCAATGGGGAATTTTCCGTCATGCTTAAAAAATATCACTTAAAATGTGTCTGAAACAGGCACGAAAAGCAGTCTCCTCCTTGTTAAAGCAAGTTTCTGTCCTAACAGCTACAAGTTCAATTGAATTTTCCTGCGTTCTTGGTTTCTATTTCTGTGGTATCTGTGAGTTGTTCCAGGGAGATTGTCTTCAAATAAGTGTACTGTAAGTTGATTTAGATAAATAAATGAATTAGGATTTATTTTAAGGATGCAAGGGATGTCAGTTATCAGACGTATATCAGGCAGATATTGGAGATGTTTTTAGTTTATCTGTGGCTGTGTAATAGTTATGTTCTGTTTAGTTCTGTTTTATTATCACTGTGTTTTGATTTTCCCATTTGCCTATCTGCCTGCTTGTGTTCCCTATTAGTTTCCATAGATCCTAATTAATTACCCACCTGTTCCCTTTTCTGTTAACGATTTCCCTTGTGTATTTAAGCCCATAGTTTCTCTCTTTTCTTGGTCTTGCAATAGTGTTATATTCCTGCGTGTAGTGCTTATATTCCTGTTATCTTTTAAATGTTCTTTGATTTGTAAATTCAGTATCCTGTTATCTCTCTCTTGGATTATCTACACATGCATACTGTGATAGTTTGGGTATTTAAAGTGTTAGTTCAACCAAAAATTAAAATTCTGTCATTAATTACTCACCCTCATGTCATTCTACACCCGTAAGAACTTTGTTCATCTTCAGAACACAAATTAAGATATTTTTGATTACATCTGATGGCTCAGTGAGGCCTCTATTGGCAGCAAGGTAATTAACACTTTTAATGCCCAGAAAGCTACTAAAACATATTTAAAACAGTTCATGTGAGTACAGTGGTTCAACCTCAATGTTATGAAGTCATGGGAATACTTTTTGTCTGCCAAAAAACAAAACAAGTTTATTCAGTTTGCATATCAAACTGCTAAAATCACGTCAACTATTGAAATTGCGAAACACTTATGGCGTAACGAAGCTTTGTTTACTGAAATCACGTGACTTTGGCACTTCAAACCATTGATTTGAAACAAAAGATTTGTAAAGCTTGTAAAGCTTCATGGAGCAGTGTTTTGAAATTGCCCATCACTATATTGTTGATTAAGGCCGTTATTTATTTATTTATTTATTTGTATTCTCATTGCTTTGAAATATATAGGTAGAACCACTGTACTCACAAACTGTAACATAAATATGTTGTTAGTACCCTTCTGGACACTGAAAGTGTTAATTGCCTTGCTGGCAATAGAGGTCTCACTGAGTCACAGATTTCATCAAAAATATCTTTTAGCCCTTTAATTGTGCATGTTAAATAATCTTTTGAAAATCTCAAAATGAATATCCATTTTTCAAAAGAGTACATTATGATTTTGTGATGCCTAAACTTACTTTTTAAAAATCCAGCAAAATCCAGTCATTCCAAAATGAGCACACACAATCTGGAGTTTTGCACGAATTTTGCTCATGTTCAAATTCGCCACGCTGACCATCAGGAAGCTGACTGGTTTAAAAGTGACTTCTGTGCAAGCTGTCCTCCATACATTTCTACTCTATTGACAGAACAATGGACCTGTTTTTGCACCCTTTTGCATGCACCATTAATAATGACTGCAATCACTGTACTGTTCAAATGTTGCTGTCTTTTTAAGTGAGGCGCCTAACCCCAGATTACTTTGGAGGAGCTTCTTCTGCAATTAGTCCACTATAATCACATTAAGTAGTAACTATGTCAAGTAACTTTTGACCACCTCCCTTCACAGTGCAATCATGTTAGTAAATAATGTTCTCATGAGCCTTACGTCACGCCGTCACTTAAACCATGTTTCCATGTACACAGTGGGATACTGTAAAATTTTACAGAGGCCTGGTGGTGACATGGGCGTGTCTGTACCTCACCTCCATTATAAAACTCTGGACCAGGCTGCCTTGGTATTAAAAAAGTCGTAAATAAATGAAAAAAACATCAATTTCTTCTCCATCAACAAACAGAAATGCTACAAGAAAAAGAACAAGAGAGCAGGAGAGCAAAGTCAGATACGAAAGGAACTGGCCCAGAGCACTTTACTGGAACCACTAATACTTGCTGGCCCTCCAATGCAGCCTAGTGTTTCAGCCAAAACCCCACTCTGAGGCAAAGAGGGCCACCAATACAGTCATTATAACCATTCTGTTTCTCTTTTTCCTGGTTTACAGGCAAACAGAGTTATGTCATTCAGACTGAGTGGCCCCATTGTGAAGCTGAGAAAGTTATGGATTCTACATTTAGTTACAACTGTTGATGACATGAGTGGAACTGGCAACTACTTCCACTAGTTCCACTTTAGACCAGCTGTGGATGTTCTCTAATTTTTATGCCATGCTCAGAGGTATACTAAATCTATTTTTTGACTATTTTTAGAGATAATCATCATTTACTCACTATCCAAAACCTTATGGCTTTTTACTGGTGTTGTCACAATTCCAAAATTTCAGTGGTCAATACTAATACCCAGTAAAATTTGACCATTCCCTTTACTAATTTTTGGCACCATAGCAAAAACTATCGGAACTAAGTATTTTAACTATTTGAAAATAAAATAATATAAATAAAAGTTAATGATAATAATAAAGTAAGTAGTACATTAACAAAACATTGGCATGTAGCCTTCAGAGATATGTTTTGACATTAGTTTTTATTTGTCCCGTCTTTTGCTATGGTTATCACTATAAATTATGACATTTGAATATAGTTGTCAGTCCCAAACTTTTGTATTGTGTACTTAGCAGTATGAAAAATAAAGTGATGGACAGTAATGAAGTGCTAATTTGTTACTGTACTTAAGTACATTTTTCATGTATCTGTATTTTTATTTTGAGAAACTTTAACTTCACTGCATTCCAAAGCATAATATCATACTTTTTACTCCACTACATTTCCTAAAAACATGTTCCTCGTTATTTTGAACTGAATAAATTGTCACCCGCTCTGAGACTCAACAGCAATCCGCTTTGTGAACAAAGTGATCTTTTCAATGAACCTGTTAAATCGGTTCGCAAATCGCACCAAACGAATCATTCGTGAACTGAACAGATCCAATTGCAGCTGTTCCCGAGTGAACAACTCACTGATTCAATGATCCAGTCAGAGTGAGTCTCCAGTTAACTATTCTTTGAATTCGCTAGTCTGACTCAAAATGAGCCAAGAACCGGATCATCCTCAGAGCTTGAGTGTGTGTGGGATGACTGACGGCACGGAAAGTAATTTACTAATGTAGAATTTTAGGATTGATTATTGTAAATGAAAATCATAATCATGTCAAGACTGTCAGTTTGTGAACTAAATCTGCTGTAAAAGGTCAAGTTGTTTAAGCCCACTGTAATGCTTGAATGCATTGTGGACATGTCCACATTTGTGTATCATCGGAACAATCAGGCAGCATATAGGTTTTAGGTAAAAAAAAAGAAAAAAGAAGCTTTATATTTTTACAACCTAAATTGATATTTTAATATATATATAGCAGGAATATTAGGCTGTCAACACACACTAGACCTTAACCATTACATTTGCGTCTTCTTTTAACTTGTTTTTGGAATGCTGTGCATGCGCTAAACACAGCAAAAGGCACAAGATGCAAGCGCATCTATTAAAGACCTCTGTCTATCACGTGTCTACACTGAGAAACAATGGAAAAGTTGTGCAGTGAAATGTGTTTTGTGTGAATGACCCATTTCTCAACTATTTACGTTCATAACCGACTATGTTTACACAGATACTCTCCAATACGGGCATTTTGACATAATTTTGCTTGAATGTGTCTGTTCAAGTGCAAGAACACATGAAAGAGGATTAAAAATGAATCCAAATGATAAACTTTTGTGACAATGCAGCACTGGCCCAATCGGGCTAGTGACCGTTCTAACGAGTGTTGTTTACTCTGGCTCTGGGTCATCGTCGAATCCTTACATATTATGTATCTGCATCCATTAACTTTCCTTACTGACTATTGCTGGCTACTTGTCAATCCATAATTCATAATAATGTGAGACCCAGCAATGCCCCCACCTTCAGGTATTTTGAGCAATAGATTTATGTAAAATATGTAATATAAAATGAAAAAATGCAAAAGAATCATTCAGCGATCAGTAATTTTTACTTTTAATACTTAAGTACATTAAAAATCAAGGACTTTAGTACTTTTACTTGAGTAAAATTGAAAAGGAGTACTGGAGTAATATTTTGTTAGGGTATCGGTACTCTATCAGAAGGAATGTTGTTTCAAGCGCGGAAAGACATGAGTACAAACAATTTTTGAAGTTCAAGTTCTCCAAGTTCTCAAGTTCTCTACTAACTCCCCTGACTGCTTTGTCAGACAAAATGGAAGATTCGGGGTACATGACAAATTGTCACTGTCCTCAGTATTAGGGGTACTGCAGAAAAGCTAGTATCTTTAAAATTTTACAATTTCAGGAACAATGTACCAGAACATTTTTTTACAAAATGCTTGTTTCTGTAGAACACAAAAAGAGATGCTGAGCAGAGTGTCCAAGCTCTTTTCCTCATCGTGAATGTAAATGGTGACCAGGTCAGCCAAAACGACCAAAAAATGCCATAAAAATTTCAGTAATACATTTCAAGTCCATGATAGCTTTATGTACAGTAAATAGTCAATTAAACAATTCAAGTTGAAAATCGTGTTTAATCGTTGCGCTCACCATTCACTTTCCTTGTAATGAAAAAAAGTAGCTTTGACCTTAATATGTTTTGCATACCATGGTAGAAAGAAAATCATATGGGTTTGGAAATGACAAGAGAACGAGTAAATGTTGACAGAATTTTCATTTTGCATGAACAATCCTTTTGAACCCTGGGACTTCATCATTAGATAAGGAGGCCCAGACATGTTCTCTGACAAGCTCAATGTCTGAAATTCTTGAAGGACAGATTGATGGAATGAGATACTGAAGATTCAAAGTGGTTTCATGCAGTACAGTATGCTGGAAAGGCTGGGCCTCGGGTTTGGAGCAGATATACTGTTGTCTGATCAGACAATACCCTGAAGTGAGATGGATCTGCGCTAATCGCCAAGCCTAACAGCACTGACAGCGAGAAGAATGAAGACTGAAGAAACGGCTGCCTCACAGCGCCAAGAGTTCTTCATCTGTGTTTGGGAAAGGGAGTGAGAGGGAGAAAGCGTGCTGTGTATTTACTCAGGTGTGTTCCTATGCTTGGCAACTGTGCTACAACAATATTGAAAACAGGCTGCTGAGCTTCATGAACAACCTGAACGAGGGGATGATGTTTCAGTCAAATCTCGGGAGCTCCCCCTCCTCGCTAAAACATTTCTTTATCCAAAATGCAAGTCATTGGATGCCTGGCAATGCGAGTGAGTGCTTCACACAACAATACAATCTTTCATTTTTTCTTTTGCATTCCAAACTTTTCCCTTGATCATGAATCTGTATGAGAATTTTGTCTTTAAACATTTACATTGATGCATTTAGCAGATGCTTTTATTCAAAGAGACTTACAAATGAGAAATATATCAAGCAATTAGCCTTAAAATTGAAATTGTCATTATTTACTCACCCTCATGTGAACTGCATAAATGATTTTTTTTTCTGTGAACTGAACGATTCCTTCATGATTCAGACTGATTTGTTACGATTGCTTACTGTGTGAAGATTATCAGTAAATTACTTAAATTTTGGTCTGTTTCTCACACCTCAACTTTAAGCATGGCTAACGTTAGGCTACTATTTACATGTTTTAAATGATAATCCATGTTTGAGAACTGATGAATGATAGGCGAATTTTTGGATTACCTGCTCAACATAATTACCATATGGACCAGCCATGTTAACGTACTGTTCGTCACAGACTATGTGAGTTTTCGAGGTTGCCGAAAACAGAAAAGAATCCTGCATGAAGATTATAATAGTTTGTTCCCCAGAGGAAATAAAGTCATAGGAGTTTAGAATGACGTACCCATAAATATCTTGTAATTTGTGTCTTTCACAGTGTCAGCTCTTGATATTGGGATCTCTGCAGTGTGGGGATACAACTCTTTAGAATGCCACATTTTATCCAATGACATCATTCACTGGATGAAACTTCAATCGCCTGGGGTCTGCAGAGTTGCATGCCCCACACAATGCGATCGCAGTGTGCCAATGAAAATACATGTTTGTTCTGCTTCTCCTCAGAACTATCCAGACCATTACCTATGCTTTTGGATAGAAGCTTTCCAGGAGACGTTTTTCCAGGAGGTCTTACTTCTAAAAGGAAGCACACAGTGTGTTGAATAATCACTTCAGTCTCACTTGGCCAAATAAGCATATGGAACGTTTGCCAACAGTGAAAATATAATATTCAGAAAACAGCTACTAACCTTTAATTGTTTCATGATAATGGTTATACATTAGCTAGTCCCAGCCTCAGACGTCATGGCCATGGACTGTTGGCTGAACATGTGATGCATATGACACACAAAATTGGAAACACTTCAGGAGTTTCGAAGTTGTCATCTGATTGGTTGAATTACACATCGTTCTGTTATTGTAGGGACATTGACGTTACATGTTCACGTTCCAAAACATGACTCTGAACAAAGCGAACTGCGATTGGTTGCTTTAGATGTCAGTCAGACGGCCTCTGGGCAGTTCTTGGCTGCTCTTGAAAGCTGCAATGGAGTCCAGACCTTCCACCGTCAGTCTGAAGGTCTGGCTATGCGAGGCTACACATTAGCTTGCTTTGATTGATCAAGACATTGTATTACCCAAATAACCCTGCTAACCCTGAAATCACTGTCAGACTTCACTCAGTAGAGAAGGAATGTGGCGATGACAGATTGGGTCAGGGTGTGTCTTCATATTGAGACATGTTTGTGTGTGGGATGCAAGCTGTGAGTAAGGCCATGTCTTCTGTCTGGTCCTTGATGAGGACCTCTGCTGGTATGTAGACCTTGCCCCATGCCTGTTCATGGACTTGCTTTAGGGGACTGTGGCTTCTTTTCTCCGGTGGCCTCTAGACTCCATAGGGAGATGTAAGCATTTCAGATATTTGCTTTGCAAGTTAAGGAGATTATTTAGGAAAAGAAAGCTAAAGGAGCCGTGTCAAGAGCCCAAAGAAGCAATTGCACTATGAAGCACCAGTGTTGGCGATTAATAATGCACATAATACGTTTTTTTATAAAGGAGACCTGTTATGCCAAGTTCACTTTTATGTTGTTTTTGAACAAAATTATGTGTCCGCAGTGTGGGACAACCACCCTATTGTGGTGAAAATCCATCTGTTTGTTGTTTTCATCATAAATCTTAAACAGTGTTTCAAAATGAGCTGTGTACTCCAATGTGACGTCGCATTGGAACTGGCTTTGTCCACAACAGGCGAGGGAATCTGCCCTATTAGCTTAGCTCCTCTCACTAAGTGAGCTGTACACAGTCCACCATGTTTATCGCCTCACCAGAGTATTTAAAGGCAGAACTTGCTTATATTATCCCAAATGTTTCCAACAATGTTTAAATCCAGAGAAATCTGCTATTTTAACCAGTGTAACATCCCTCCCTTGTCATTGCGTTGCCTGCCGATGATGTCATGTCCGCATTACTCTCCATTTCTGGTATTACTTCCATAGAAACACCAAAGACATGTTTTATTAGTGAGGTGAGCAACTATTTCGACAGAAAATGACTCATTGCTCAATACAGTCTTATTGTTTGGTTCTCTCGTTTTCTTGACTTACCTCTGGTAACTTGTTTATACCATGCGTCAAGTGTGTCAAGTGGCTAACATAGCATAATCAGAAAGAGCTTTATTTGTTGTAACAGTAATACAGCATTTTCTCCACCATACAATGTTTTTTAAAACCATTTAAATCCATTTAGCTACACAAGTCATGTAGCTTTTATTAACATGCATTACATTTTTTAAAGCATTATTACATAATTTGTTTTTTAATTTAATTATTTAATTTATTTAGCAACTGACAAGTACAAATAATGTTATTTTACTTAAATTTATTTTACAAATATGAGTAATGCAATATTGTAAGAAAATTTCAAATGTAATTAGTTTTTATAAGTAAAACAATATTGTTGCATATTATTTTTGATAAAAATATGAGTAACGCAATAAAGTAACATTACTTTTAAAGGCACAATATGCAATTTTCGCCTCTAGCGGTCAATAATTCAAAACAAAGGCGTAGCTTGATGATGCAGTGAATGAGCGTGGAATCATGGGAGTTGTTGTTTCCACCTCCACAGCTGATGGAAAGGAATTCGATGGACTCAGGCAGAAATCATGTCCATTGATGATGCTAATGTTTTACAGTATTATTACCGTTAAGGTGGTATGAAGCAGGCGAGTCGAGAGCCTTGGGAGCGGAACTAGACCGCTGGATCAAATGCTAATGAAAGACACCATTGATCCACACCGATCTCGAGTCCAGCTGAGCTTTTATTATGCATATACTGCAGTCTTTTCGTTGCGTATCTGGGCTAGTGCAGTGCTGTTTTACATGATTAAAACAATCATACTAAATACATTTGAGAGTGTTGAAAGTTATGTTGTAACGTTACTCTGTGCGTTCACTCGGTGGCTGCTATGAGATACTTGTTGCACTTTGCAGCACTCTAGACTGATATTAGTAAAACTGGAAATCGAGGGTTGCGCGAAATGTCATCACTGACAGGCGATGCTATGTCACGGTCCATGCCCTAGTTAAAATGGCTGATTTCTCTGGATTTAAACATTGTTGGATATGTTTGGATAAGTAAGTACACAAGACAACAAAATATATAACATTGATCTAGTGGTTTTTGGATATTTTAATCTAAAAATCTTACATGATGTGATTTTGAAAGTAACATTATTCAATTGTTACTTAATGCCAACTTGACTGTCAATCACTATTGTAACTAATTTTATAACTTTTTAAATCATGCGTTCAAGTCTGAATTGCTTAACTTGTTGTCTTCAGTACAGTTAGTGATTTGATACTTTAATGTGTGCAGTTGGCAGAGAGGCGGCACTAGTTCTCTCGAGGCCAAATTGACTCTGACGTTAGGGAGGATATTCCTCATCTGTTGGCCATTGTTGGAGATAATGGGAGCCATATTACATCAACACTACATCATAGGCAGCCTTTGACCCCATCTCATTTCCAGTGATGCTGCTTTGTGGCACTCCCAAGACGGCAATCATGCGTGGAGCTCAATGGGATATACTTTCACCTCAAACCCAGCTCAGAGTTGGCAGAAGCCCCTCGTATGAACACAGAATGACTAGAAAGTTGGGGCAAAAGCAGAGCATTTGGGGTGGACACAGTCAATGTAAAAATATACCACATGTTAGCAACCAAGGGCAACATAGTTGGAAAGCGTTATTAAACATGGGCATAGCTGCTGTGTCTGTGACCATGTGCTTTTATGGCACCAGAGTCTGTAAAGGCTTTACTCAATGGCCTGTGTAATCTTTCAAATGACTTATGTCAGCCATAACTAGGGCTCTTGCGGATATTGGCTCACTTGCCTTCCTTCCAGACTGGAAAATGTGGAACTGTCGATCTGTTTTGTATTTTTTTCTTAACGAGGCATGTTTACAAGGTTTGTTTACAATGATATAATCAAAGCTGCTGCAATACAGAGAGACTTCGCCTTGTCTGTGGTCGGTTGTGGTTATCGTATGCAGATTTTGCAAGCTGCTTTGGAATTCCAATAGGTCAGACTTATAAGCTGCCAAATAATTTGAGCAGGATCTATTTCACTTAATAGCCTTGAAGATAGCTGCGTAAAATCATTACATCTGTAAACTGAAACAGAGTTTGGTATTAAAAGATTCCATTTATTGAAATATTTCTGTAGTGCAAATGATAGAACATGCCACTAACAACGTTAAGGTCATTGGTTCGATAGGTTCGGTTCCATCAGTAAACATTTACTGCTGAAAATGTTTAGCTTAAATGCACTTTGTTGCTCTGGATGTAATGTAAATTTGTCTTGAATAGAAAGAAACTCTGTTGTTTTGGAGCTTAAATTTTTCCTTCCCTTTCAAGCTGTAATGTATATTCCACGACTTCTGTACTCTTAATAACCATTCATCTTTTATTCAAGTTTAAGCAGCTGCCTCTTTTTAAACATGTTATGCTTTCTAGCTTATTACAAGGGTCTGTGGCAAACTTGATTCTGATGAAAATATATATATTTTTTTTTTGCATAAAAACACAAAGCTTTCCTCCTAGTTATAATAATTCAATATTCTTTTATAATTTAATGTATTATTGTTATATTTGATAAGTTCCATAATTATAATTAAAAAATAACATTTATGTACATTTATTTATTTAATAACGATGCTGAAATTCTCACTTATTGGAAAAGAAACCTTTTTGTGTCACAAGACGTGCATGTAGAAACAGTAGGCAAAATGACGGAGAACAATGAAGGCAGGATTTAATAACAAAAACTTTTACACTTTCACATTAAACATAGATGAGATTGGACAACGAGGGAGAACACACGGAATATATACAAGTGCAAACAAAGGGTGAAACAAGGTAATGACAAGACACAGCTGATGATGATGATGATGATGAATAGTGAGTGGTGGGAAAACCCAAAACAAAGAGCACTTGTGACAAAATGAAACCAAACAGAGTCCAGAACATGAAGACATGTAACATTATGTGAACATACTTTTCTTCATCTGTGTTTTCACCATGGAGGTCCCTGTTATTTATTAGCATTTATTGAGTACAGAGAGAAAGCAAGACCTCAAAGCGTTGTGCGTGTACCCCCCAGACCGCAAAAGTTATTAGTTGTGTTAGACGGTGTCTATAATGGTTTAAGCACCAGGGGCCACCAAGCACCATTTTGCTGTTAATTAGAGGGCAGTGATTTAGCCCCGTGGAGAGGCAGGCCACCAGTGCACTCACTTCCCCTCATCTTCACACTCTTAGTCATGGCCCCTCCTGAGCGATGAGTCAGCCCTGCCTGCACGGCCCATGCCAGACAGGAAGCCTCATCTGCCCTGCGCCCAGGATCATCATTTGCCATTGGTGCATGCTGTGATTTCAGGTAAAACTGATTAAGTGAAACAACAAAGGATCTTGAGCCAAACTCCCGCTGACTACTTGTTTGATCTTTATACCTCTCGTGCATCTTAATACTCTCACACATACTGCATGGTTTCAGGATTTATCTCGATTTTTGCTCAGATTGATTGTAAAGTTTGGTCTAAGTGGATCTCAGACTTTTTTAGTTGGCATACCCATATCTCCTTTAAAATGATCTACGCTGTTGTTAAACCTAAATTAGTTGATTATTCGCTCACAAGATTGTGTGAGTTACGTCATTGAAGTGAGACAACAAAGACACTTCAGTGTAAATTAGTGTTACTGTTTAGTGTAATTGTGTTGTGTTGGTGCTTTTTGTTCATTTAAAAAAAAAAAAAAAAAATATATATATATATATATATATATATATATATATATATATATATATATATATATATATATATATATATATATATATATGTATATATATATATATATATATATATATATATATATACACTTTTTTCTTTTTTCTTTTTGTGGACCACTTGGAGTCCAGAAATCCATTTATTCTGAAATTCAAGTGCTTTCAATGGCAGTGATTGATATTAATGCTTGTCTGGGACAAGTGGATTTTTTTAAACAGCATGTAAAATTCTAACTTAATTCACCAGACAAGAATCCTGATTAAAACATCAATAACAAATAAATATAGGGTAGCACCGACACTTCGCCCCTCGGGACATTGATTCTGATTAATAGTGCTACTTTCCCAAATACCAGCATGATTGCAAATGTGAAATTGATTTTATACATGTGTAATATCAAGATGCAGCTTGTGTTCCCTCTGCAGTGGAAAGATGGATTTTGTTACTAATTTTTGATACTGATTTAATTTGATTGGTAAAAGCCCTATAGTGTCTGTATTACTACAACTGAATTTATTGATACATTTAAGAATTTGACATGAAGGATGATGTATTTAATAAGGCTAGGAAAAATATTGCCCTTTATAAAGGTTAAAAAATTCCCAATAAAATTATTTTAAGGGGTAAAACATTAGAAATATTAAAACGGTAATGGATTTTTAAAAATGATTATTTTCAACCTTCATTCTGATCCTCTGTCTGAAATGATCCGTTTTTAAGGGGTGGCTCCTTTAAGGCGTGTCAATAAACGGCCACTGTTATGATTGGCTAACATCACTGCATAGGATACAGTATCAACACCCACTCATTATTGCATGTGAGTAAGTGTTTTGCAAACATTATCCATATAAAATCATCATTTACAGACAAAGCTTTATGAAATCGTTAATGTAACTTGCTCTGTGGCTGCTGTCAGATCCAATACAACTGACTGCTTGACCTGTCATCAAAAGTCCCTTTTCGAACTCTCCATTACATTCTGCCTTATTACTAAATAATTTGCAGTCAAATTCTCAAAAAAAGAAAACATATAATCCTTAGATACGATTGATGACGGCATTAAAAACAAACCATCCACTTGTTCCTGGTGCTGGAATCCTTCTGAAGTCTCTAGAGAAAGGAGCAAATGAGCTGTTTCAAATTGAACGTTCCTTGACACTTCCATTTACTTTTCCATTTTTCCTCAAGCATGTGGAGTACATCAGAAAGTGAACGGACATCTGTGTCCTGTGTAGACAGTGTCAGTGATTATAATGGGTTTTATTTGCTTTTGGCACAGCACAATGCTTGCATCTGGTACTGTAAATGTCAAAAGATCAAGGTAAATTTGATTTCTCATATCATGACCTCTTTAAGTAGCAGATAGAACTCTGATGACTATAGGTATTGCTTCAGAATAAGTTATATTCATGGCACAAAAAAAAATTGTGCACATAACAAGGCTTACTGTCGAGCTGTGAAAGGGTTAACATACTTTCAAACAACCTAATTTGCTACCTTAAATTCATACACATACCCTGGCACTGGGTGACTTATAATCAGATAATCTGCTTGCATCAATGCATAATGCTGACACATTTGCCAAAAAGTGTAATGATATTGTTGTGGAATATGGGTGGTTTATATGATTCCTCTCATCCCAGATGTGGTACGATTCTCTGACTGTCAGCATGGATTGATTTTAATCATTGTAATGTGTTTTAGGGCTTCCATATGTGTCCTGAGGACCTGCATGTCCCTCTATCTCTTTGCTGTTTATGCTACAGAAAAAACCATTGTCAGATTAGAGTGGTCTGCCTCATCTCAACTGCTCAAAGTCACTTTAAAAGGATTTCCTTGAGCCATCAGATGCAGGTGCTCTCCAAAGATCAAAAGAGACCAAAAGTTAGCCAGCTCAGAACGTGATCTCAAATAGCATGGTTTTATCCTGTCATGTACATTGTAAAAATACTTTCTGTCTCCAGCTGTGATTTGAATCCAAAGAACACGAATTTCCTCCACATGTCGTTCTGGATCACAGACTGGTTCTCTTGTGGATACAGAGAATTACTGTCATTTGACCTCTTTTTATCAAGCAGACATGGGGCTGATTCCAGTTAACGAAACGGTAACTGGATTTTAAGTCATTATTTTTATAACACTGTAGTTATAAATTGTAGACGTGTTGTGTTTGGTTGATATGGGAAAGTTAGGTCTAACCAACCAGTATTTGCAAAATCATAGATGCGTATAATCAAATAGACGTGGCAAAACAGAAACACAGTCCATTTTTAACAGTAGTTTATTATCATTTTAACTTTTAACATAAATCATTTTATCCCTTAAAACTCATCTTTGATAATCAAAATGACATGTTTAAATGTTTTTTTTCCTGTGAAAATAATTTCGTCATGATTTAAAATAGCTTAAATGTAACTCTACACCCTTGCTTCATTTAATATATGTGGAACTATGAATATGCAAATTACTCCCTGTCTCCACTCACTCACACCAGCTCGGACTTCCTGTTCCGCTCGGTCAACTTTAGTAAATGCTACATGATGGCAAGTGTAAACACTGGTTTAATTCAGCCATATATGTTTGAACCAGAAACTGATTCAGAAGAAGAGGAAGAGTAAATTATATGGGCTCGTCTACAAGTCAATGTATCAGTAATGTCGGACACACTCTGTAATTGATATGATTAGCCTTTGACTTGACTACATTATTGGACAGCTAATAATGTGTTGCTAATGTTCCATAAACCATGTTCCTGTTCACCATCTCAGAGTCACACAACTGTCTTCTAAAAATCAGCATCCTTAGAAACTAGGGATGTTAATGGTTAATGAATGGTCGATTAATTGTCGATAGTAAATTTAATCTATAAAACATCGATCGTCTCAGCTGTCAAGGATATAGTCTGGACAGTTTAAGAGATGATTTGATGCAGGACAGGATTGTAAAGTCGATTTTGAAAAAATTATTCAACTGTGCTCTGATATAACTAGATCCTTCGCGTCATCTCCTTCCCTCCCTGTTGAGAGTCAAGTCACTCTCCCACTCTTTACCGCGTAACTTATATTTAGGCCAATCTGGCATTATGATCGCTTGAATATACAGCTAAACGTTCAAAATATGATCCCTTAAAAAAACCCGTCACTCATGAATCATCACGTCTGCTGACCCATCGTGATTCGCTAAAAGTCATGTTTGACAACATGGTGACTGATGGTGGCAGTACATTCACACTTGGGTTTTGTTTTTTTAAACACATTTACATTTACATGTATTCATTTGGCAGACGCTTTTATCCAAAGTGACTTACAAGTGAGGAATACAACAAGTGATTCATCATTAAGAAACAAATAGACACAGGAAGTGCTCACAATGCAAGTTTCAGACATTGCTCAGAGTAGAATAAACTAGATTAGGCAAGATTAGAATGAGTCAATTAGTTTATCAATTTAGATGTTTAAAAACCGCCAAACTGACCCTAAACCAGCCCTAAAGTTTGTTATAAAAACTTGCATCACAGTAAGTTTATTGTGATTGTCAAAACATTTGGAAACTAAACAGAATTTCATTAAGTTTAGTGACAACGTTACAATGTTTACATGGTACAATGACTGGCTACTGTTTTTAGAAGTGCTTGACATCAATTTCAAGATTTCATAGGAATTCATAATTATGAATTCATAAGCTTGCTATTCGATTCAATGTCAATTCATTTGGATAAATGTCAGGTTCAGTAGCTACATGTTAATTTTTTTAGGAAAAAAATCTCAACTAGTGGTGTACACACAGGGAGCCCTGGAAGTATTGTTAAAGGTTAAAATGAACAACTCGCATTGGTTTTTATAATAATAACGTTATAATGTCTTTTAATGATACGAGTAAAAATGTAATAAATATGTAATATATTGCATAATTAGCATTTAATACTCCTCTCTATAGTTTATTTTGTCTAGCTAACTAATATGCTATGGTTATGGCTTTCCTGAGATAAATGTAACGTTACATGACATTTGGATCTCCAGTTTTTTTTGGCCTCTTTCCGCAGTTGAAACACTGATTGATCAATTATGTTCACTCATGTTTATCTATTAACTACTAATCTAAAGAGGAACAGAAGATCAGTTCACGTGCTGCTTGAACTGAGGCGTTACAGCTCTCGGTCATCACATTTCAGAAAACGGTATTTATTGTTTGAATTTTGTAATAAAATTGACAGAAGTTTATCATATCATAAGTCTGTCTTGTCTGTCGGTTTAAACAAAATTAAACAAAAAATTTAAACAAAAACATCCGTGGTCAGTTCTGTACACACCATTTGTGCTTCGATTATTTTCTCATTTGTATTCTTTTCGAGGATAACAACGACCCCCTCAAATTTACCATCTAATTTGAAAATGGTCTTTTACTGTTCGCTGTAATACGGAGTTCCCATTGGAAAGAAGCAATTACATATCATTTGCCCTCTTCCATCAAACCCACCAAGCGAGCCATGGCAAAGTCCAGCAACTCGAACCACTGAGCAAACACAAATTACAGTTTAGACTTTCTGTTGGACTCTGTTTCCATAGTTTCTCACAGAGTTTCATTGAAGAAACATTTTTAATAATCTCAATAAATAAAGATTTAACTGTGGTGTAGTAGACCCAAGTCATGTCAAGCCTATGAAATCTGGACAGGAACTTGGAGTCTCTTTTCCTCCTGGCATATTTTAGGGCACCTATTGCCAGGCGTACCATAGTCACACCCTGCTGACTGATTCTAACCACCTCCGTCCTCTCCAACGTTGATGTCAGCGTTTGGAGAATGTTACTATAGCGTTATCCACTGAGTGCGTGCTCCATCGTAGAGGGCCCATTGTGATGAGAGGGATCTCCCAGAAATCAGTGCGCTTTATAGCTTTTATATTGACTAAATCTTTTTAGCTCTAAATCCCTTGTTGGGAACAAGCCAAGAGTGCCTGTACGAATGGATAATCCTGTAATCTTTGAGAGGTGGAAAAATACAGTCATTATGGGGAACAGTTGCATAATTATAATTTGATACAATTATTAATGACTGCATTACATGGCTAATTTAGTAGGTCACAGGATTCTTCTCTGATTATGAAACCAAACCCACAATATAAGTTATTTTGAGTTTTTCGGCACATTTGGATAACTTTAACACTATAGGCTACCATTCAAAATTTTGGGATCAGTAAAATTGTTTAATGCTTTTGAAAGAAGTCTCTTATGCTTCCCAAAAATACAAACATTAATATTATGAAATATTATTATAATGTATAGGAACTATTTTTTATTTTAATATTTCTTACAATGTAATTCATTCCTGAATAATAACTTCAGTATTCAGTGTATCATAATCCTTCAGAAATCATTCTAATATGCTGATTTACTGTGCAAAAAGAAAAATCGTATTATTTTCAATATTGAAAACATTTTTGCTGTTTAACATTTTTGTAGTAACCGTGATATAGATTCTTTCTCTTCAAAAGAACAGCATTTATTTGAAATAGAAATCTTTTGTAACATTCTTTACTGTCACTTTTGATCATTTTAATGCATCCTTGATGAATAAAAGTAAAAAATAAAACTGACTGGCTATTTGGTATGTATGCCCCTCAGATTTTTTAGCCAAAAGGATTTTGAATGCCACTTCCAAAAAAATTAATTCATATTAATAAATAAATAAATTTATTTCAATAGTCCACTTTAGATATTCTACTAATTATAAGTAACTTTGCAACTACATGTCAGCTAACTCTCATTAGAGTATTAGTAGACTGTATCTGCTAACATTTTACTTTGATGGTCCAACAAAAGAGATTCTACTGACTATAAATTACTTACGTCAACTTATTCTATTAACACCTACCGCAGTCTACTACAGTCTACTAATGCTCTAATGAGAGTTAGTTGACAGTACAGTAGTTGCAAAGTTACTTATAGTTAGTAGAATGTCTAAAATGGACCTTCAAAATAAAAAGTAAGCAAAGGGTTTAGTTGTTTGAATTGTAGGCATTTAAATTGAAGAAGAATGGGTAATGTCACAACTGCAAAACTTTTAGGAGTTGATAAGACACAAAGATTTACCTTCAAGGCTGCTGTCCTAGTGACAAGCTAGTAGCAAGTACAGAAATCACTTATTCATATGTTTAAATTTGGTCAGACCAATCAAGTCAGGCTTTGTGCGGATCATTTTGTACCAATATCTAGCTGCAATGTGACTCTGGGAATGCACACTACTGAATACTCATATGGATTACTGTAGCTGTTATAATATAAGTACAGCCTTCAAGAGTAAATGTGATATAGGTAGAAGAATATGTGAGGTCAGTTAAGTGAAACCATGTCCTGGGCCGCACCATCTGGTGTTCTTTGAGGGGGGAATCCCACACCGCTCGTCTGCTGTTTGCTCCGTGGCCGCTCAGTAACACCACTCTGGACCACAGTCATTAATCTTTGTGCTTTTAGGTTAGAGCCTCCTGCTGAGCCCAATAAACATAACACAAAGCAAACACATAGTAAAGTTAGTTCGATGTAAAGAATTAGAATTTGTTTTTCTGAGCAGATCATGGCTTGTTCGGTGCTTTGTTAACACGAGAAACTCTTATTAATGCATTTGATTTATTGCATTTTGATGATCATGAACCAACAATGATCAGTTATTAATTTAGGTAAACTCGAATTTAGTAATACGTGTTTGTTAATTCATGTTCATTAACTAACTGTTAACTTATGACTTGAAATGTTAAAAATACTGTGTATTTATTATAAAGGGTTACCAATATATTAGTATACAATACCGTTAGAAAGTTTGGGGTCTGTAAGATTTATTCATTTTTTTAAAAAATAAGTCTCTTTTGCTTTCCAAGGATGCGTTTATTTGATCAGAAATACAGTAAAAACTTTAATATTGTATTAATTATTAATTAATTTGTATTAATTAATTACAAATTATTAATTGTAATTAATACGTATAGAACCTTCTTCTGATGTTTTCAGTTGTTTCAAGTTTGCATGAAATAATGATGCGAAAGCAAGTCTATGTAAATTTTCATTTTCCCAGTTTTGCAGACCTTGTCTAATGCCTCTAAAGCACTTTCCATCTCATTGCCTTCCTAAAGATTAAGTAACAACTATGTATATGGTGATTGATTGAAAGAGAAGTGATATTTGCCATGTATGCGACATGGCAAATATAAGGCAACCCTCCCTCTAAAGCATTTCCATTCTGTTTTTACTGCTCATCGGATTATCTGTTCAGTGGTTCAGTACAAATCGGTAAACACGGCTCTTTAAATATAAGTTGAACCATTGAGCAAGAAAAAGCATTAAGGCTCGCCACACCCCAGCCTGAATCGAGCCTAGAGGTATTTGTGTCTCGCTGTGAGATATGAACAAAGCTGTCCGTCATTAGCAAGCTTAAGGAACATATTCCTACTGATCCGAGGAGTCATACAGTATACAGTGCCCCCAAAATGTCCCTTAATCTGAGAAGTGCCGTTTCATGACTGAGTGATTTTTAGTGTCAGATAATGACTGTTCTCAGATCAGAGGTGGGAGGGGAAGATAAACGAGTGGATTTTCTGGTTGGGTTGACTCTAATACCATCTTCTCCTGACCGTCGCTTTGCGTTGAGTGAATGTACAGTGAGAACCGACACTGGGTGTCACACATGAGCGTCTCCACTTGGTTTGTTTTTCCAGAGACAAACAAATAGAGACATACAAAAAGATTATGGAATGGGGCTTTTCAAAGTTAAGATGCTGAGATGCAGACTAGGCCGACAAACTAGATCCAGAAAGAAGAGATAAATGCCTTCTGTCCTTGTTCTGACATGTATTGCCATTGAAGGAAGGATTGTATGAATGCGAATGAGCAGTGTACACAGCAGAGGCTTTACCCGTTAGCATCTACTGTACACGGCACACCCAAGCTAGGCATGGACTTTCCTGTCATTTCTTTTTTGAATTATGGATGGATACTTATAACAAATGTTTTCTGCACTTCTTTCTGCTGTGGTTTTTGGTCAAACCCTTGATTCTCCAGAGCTCATGTCACAGATTCTTTGAGCAAATTTTGGGAAAATTCTTATACAACATCTTCCTAGTCTCTCAGCGTTAGTCAGATTCTTGATTTTTCGAGGTGGTCCAGGTGGTCCTCCATTTGCGAGAGAGTCTACCGTTTGAACTCTGTCGGAAGGGTCTTTGTTCCCATTCTTATTGTCATTCACATTTATTGTCTGTGGTTGTTTTGTCAAATTCCTCTGTACTTCTGTCAAACATTCCTCTCCCTCCATTGCCTTCTCTTTTTCTTGTTTCTCATTAAAAGTTCAGGGGGAGACAGATGGAGAGAGGGAAAAAAAACTTGTTTGGTGCTGGCCTGGGGGCCTCGCGCTCTGTTGTGGGAAGCAGCGTGAACAGTTAATGGAGGGAGGTCTCACTCAGAGGGAGATGACACCCACGTTTACAAAGGAATGAAGTACTGTAGTGCACATTGATGTCAGAACATGAAATGAAAAGTATGGTGCCCTTTTGGACAGTAGGAGAGGTGACTCAGGTGACAGGCCGAGAGCTGAGCAGTTTATATGCAGTGAGAACTCTCTTTATGGCTCTGGCTGGACCGCTTCCCGACCTCCTGCGTCTCTTCATGAAACAGAGCAGACCTTCCTCACATGAAAAGCCGCAGTGACAGCACCTGGTTGTTATTTGGCCTAATGGACTGAAAGCTTACTCACCAGCAAGCAAATCAACTTGGGGGGGCTTGTTGCTTTGTTGCGCACTCACCCGCTACTTTTTACATCTCCTTCATGTTTTCATCTGCTTTTTCTGTCGCTTTCTTAGCAAGGTTATTGCAGTTTTACAAATTGCAACTCTTTTATTTTACTGCTATTTTTGAATGAATATTATGTTTTAGTTTAGGCTTATTTGGTTTCAGTAAACGAAACAGCCATTTGTGTTGCTGCAAGTGTAAGATGTATAATGTGCCATTTCTGGTGCAGATCCAAAACCAAAACTTTTAAACACATAAAAGCAAGAGGAAACTTATCAGCCTAACACTAGCGGTTTGTGTTCATATGGTGCCATCAGCCAATCAGAATCGTGATGTCATTTTTTCTGAGACGCCAGAATAATTATTAGCATTTACTTTGATATTTTCTGATTTTATTTAAATGTTTTTAAGTCATTAAAGGGTTAATTTACTCAAAAATGAAAATTCTGTCATTAATTACTCACCCTGTGTCGTTCCAAACCCGTTAGACCTTAGGAACACAAATTAAGATATTTTTTATGAAATCCATGAGCTTTCTCATGAAAGTCTGCAAAGTTATTACCACTTTCAAGGCCCAGAAAGGTAGTAAAGACATTGCTAAAATAACCCGTGTGACTACAGTGGTTCAACCTTAATGTTATGAAATGATGTGAATACTTTTTGTGTGCTAAACATTAAGGTTGAACCACTGTAGTCACATGGACTAATTTAATGATATCATTACTAGCTTTCTGGGCCTTGAAAGTGGTAATAACTTTGCAGACTATCAGAGGCCAGAAAGCACACGGATTTCATCACAAATGTCTTAATTTGTTTTCCGAAGATGAACAAAGGTCTTACGGATTTGGAATGACGTGAGGGTGAGTAATTAATATTTTTGCCTGAACTAACCCTTTAATGGCCAAAACTAGATATACATTTTTTATGCATTTTTTGCATTGTCCACCTCATAAGCTCTGCAGTCTGCATACTGCAATGCACCCATTTCCCTTGTTTGCACTTACAAATAATCAGATACAGTGATTAGTATGCTTATTTGGCATGATGTCCGAGGAGAGGGATCCGAGCTCGGTATTGTCATAATCGTGTCCATGTCTATCTGTTTATTCTGTTCCCCAGTCCTGTCAATTGTCACATGTTCTTTGTTTTGTATTATAGTCCCGTCATCGTCACATGTGCTCTTTGTTTTGAGTTCTGTCACATGTTCTCTGTGTTGTTCTCCCGCATGTCATTGTGTCCTTATTAGTTCATCGTCACCACCTGTGTCTCGTAATCAGTTATGTCTGTCACCTGTGCCCCGCAAATCACCCTATTGTGTTCATCTGTATTTATTCCCTCCGTGTCTGTCGAGGCCTGGTCAGTTCTTAACGTTACATGCGTGATATTGTTCCGTGTATTCCTGTCTCCTGTTGATTATTAAAACGAATTATATTGAAGCAAACTCCTTGTTCCTGATCCTTCCAACCACGGTGTTACAGGTATTTGGCCCGAGCTCAGAGTACTCCCCCCATTTTCTGGTTTAGGAAGTAACCAGGTGAGGAGACAGGGTGGTGGAGGGATGACAGGGTGAGTCGACTGTGTCAATATATGTCTCCGCTCATGCTGATGGGGTAGACACGTTGATTGCTGATTAATGACTGCGGGTTGGAGTGATTAGTTAGATCATTTGAATGTGTTCCTCCCGAACTTTGTTAATAAAGCATAATTTAGTATGTTTCCTCCAAGTGAGAGGGAGGGCCACATGAAGTATGGTCCACAGAATCCACCAATGACTCGCACATACACACCACCTCTTTCCTCTGACCATTGAGTGTGTGCAGACTGTGTATACACATATAAATACTTTCACCAACAGCTCTCTCACACGAGACTTGCTGTTTTGATGCGTGTCTGTGAGTTCAGAGAATCCCTAACTTCTCTTTTTCCTTCTACCCTGTCTTTTCCCTCTCCTTTTTTTGGGGGGGGGGGGGGCATGGAGAATGCTGACATGAGATTTCCTGCCAGTGTGTTTTCCTGTTCAAAGCTCTATTACTTCATTCAAAATGTTTTTTTGTTTTTTTGGCACTATGCACATCCATCATCGGATTCCATAAGGACGGAGCTCTTTGTGGACATACAGCTCATATGTCTAAAAAACTGAAAGGTCCAGTCGATTATTCCTTAACCTTGTCCTCCCCTCCCATATCCTGGGAGAGACCGTGCCTCTTTCCATTGTAAAGTGGTTTAGATTACACTGCCTCATTGTTGATTTCTGCCTCTTTCATCCTCCGTAACTAAAATGACAAACACATTTCTCTTTTAACTTGCAGAACACAGTTCATTTGTCATATCTTGCTTGCATCTCCCTCTCTCCAGGCCTGTCGTGAAGATACTGCGGCTCAAAGGGGAAACTGCTTCGCTCTGCAGTCCTGGGCCTCCTAACAAGGTATCTGTGTATCTAATATTCAACATGTGTTTTGACGTTTCCACTGGAGGTCTTCGTAAAAATAATTTTTTCCTCATCAAAACACGAACTTGCGAAAGTGAAAACAGGAGAGGAGCAAAAACAAAGGTCTGACTGTAAAACCCAAAAAACTTCCAGCTCAGCATTCGCTCTTTTAAATCAAAGTGCCGCCAGAGAGACCAAACAGTGAGTCAGACACTGGAGGTAACACAATTTCCATGCAAATTCTCCATGCTTAATAAATCCAAGTTGTCGAAAACCACCCTTCGCGAGTGGCGATGGCCACGCTCGCACGCCTCCTCCGAAACCGTCTTTCCATTCCCCTTCTCGCCCTCTCTCTCTTTCTCTCTATTTAACAGTTGAAACTTGAAGAAAAGGATCAATAAAACATTACGTTTCATCATTTTTTCCATTCTTTAATTTTCACCACAAAGCTGACATGTTTTAAGAGGTGCAACCTAATATTGCCTGAACTCCAGGACCCACCACAAAGATCTCTGGGTAACGGCAAGGGGAGGAAGTGCACAGACAGGAAGACGGGCGTGTATGGAAAAGCACACTCTGCTTGGCTGCAGCACGCCCTTAAGTAACAACATATGGCAGCGGAGGAATTCTTCTCGTTGATGGTCGCGGGAACGTCGCCCTGTCGCTGCGGACACTTGGCTACCCCGTGTCCATGTCGGAGGACTGATAAGACTAGCCGTACCTAATTCCTTTCCATGTTCTCATCTTGGAGTAGGCATCACAATGGGTATGATTCATGGGGTAATTCCGACAGCTACTGACTTGGCTCCCGCTCGCATTTGGGAAGAATGTGACCTCACAATACTGTTCTTTGAAAGGCCTATCCCTGTCTGTTCTTCTCCCAGACCCGGCCTGAAGCACGCCTCTGTTCCCAGAGAGGGAAGTGGGGAGAAACAGGGAGAGAAATAGTGGAGAGTGAAACTGTGTGTGTGTGTGTGTGTGTGTGTGTCTTTCTCTAATAGCCAGTACCGAGGAAGGCAGGTCTTTGTCATTGCAGAGCAAAAGCCAGCGTGGACAGACAGTGAGAAGAGTAGTGCTGTCCATGGCATGCATATGGACGTCTGCATGTCATCCGTGCAGTTGCATCACGAGCAGTCGAACTGTGTATGTTACAAATTTCTACAGCTGTGACGGGCAGTTGTATTATATGAATTCTGTACAAACATTATTGCCAGTAATTTCTGATATATGAAGAATTGGCTCACTTGAATTTGAATTGAACTTGTCACACCACAGGAAGCTGAACTGGAATGAGAGAAAGAGGATATTACTCAATTATATGCAATTATTATTATTATACATGATGCATTGAATTTTGCAATTTCTTCCATCATTCAAAGTTTGTCTTGATGAACATTAAATTGTGATTCTACTTTGATTCAGATTTAATTCATATTTAGATACTAAATTGGAATTTTAAAAGTTGACAGCCCTGATGAGTTACACTGGGGTACTTTATTTCAGATCAATTAGTGCTACTAATTAGTTTGCCTGAATCACAAAGCCAATTGTTTTTGCACAATTAAAATTGGGAGTGCAGTTATCAGACTGTGAGAAACTGCTATACCATATATCATCTGTTTTTTTTTTTTTCTATAAGAAGATATTAAGCCATTGAAAAACATTGGAAATAATATGTATGAGAGTATTTATATAGTATGATTCAATTCTCACTCTACGTATATATATATATATATATATTATATCCTTTTATAAATGACAGACCCTTCAATGTGCATAAAATATTGATTTGCATTTGCATATACAAACCATAAAATATCTCTAAATGAAGTTCATAGTCTCCCAGCGGTGCACATTTGAGGTGTATCAATAATCTGACAAACCAAGTAGCCTTTGCTAATGATCTGGGCTGCTTTTCTCAAAACCATTGTGAGCCAAGTTGATCGTAGAGACCATCGGGGGCAATGGTTCTACAATTTATTTAGGCTTATGATACTTTTGGAAAATGCAGCCCTGATGAGTTGAATCAAGTGTGTTAGATATCATATCACAGACATTTAAAATATGCTGTGCTGGCAGATTTTAACGGCTAGTCTAATGTCCTGCCAGAAACCACCAGTACTTTTCCATTTTTCTGTAGATTTGTATGCTTTCAGTGTGAGAGGAACGCAGAAGGAGATGTGATGCTGTGGACTTTCCTCTTCATGGGCCACCAACTTACTCACCACAAGCCTTCTTTGGTAAACGTACGCTTTTCAGACACATCACAGATACACACATAATAGACAATAGACTCTACAGCATGTCACTCACTAACTGGGTCACTCAAAACAGCTGTACAGACTTTTGTCTGTTGTTCACCCACACATCTCCCATGGCAGGCCAAAACCACCACGTGGTTTGTCATCCATCTCTACGCCAACTGCACGTTAGATCTCAAAGCAGTCATCAATCTCTTTCATATTAGGCGTCTCACCATACAAACAGCTCTGAGTCATATCCCAAACTTCTTAAGATACCCCATTCAAATTTAATCCAAAATCATCATGTTTTATAGAAACTCTACAAGTGATCACCTTCAATCAGCACTAGACCAAACAACTATTTCTTAAGACGGAGCCAAATGGAAATATATATTGCGTAGCCATTTAAGTCATTTTTTTCCCCCTTAAACTTTGCTGCTAAAAAAGCACGAGGCATTTTGGGGCGGACAATGCATTGGCAGGAGAAGAAAGGTTGAGGGAATTGTTAAAAATGAGCTCCTGGGCAATCTCTCAATTCTTCCATGAGCACACACCCCTTGGCTTTAAAACAATCCAATCAAGACAACACACTCTCATTTGCTCTGTTAGCCACTTCGATAAGTGCCATGAAAGTTGATTTCCTGCAATTGTCTCCTTTGGTAAGTAAAAGAAAACCGGCCCTTAGTCATAAAATACAACATAGTCAAAACAACAGTGATTAAAAATAAGAACCTCCAGAGATGGCTAGACTTTGGCTCCTAAACAATGTAAACTTGTTTTATTTAAATGCATTAAGGATAATAAATTATCAAACTGAAGTGTCAGTTTGCTATACAGTTGTAAAATAATGAATTAGATGTTTTCGGGTTAGCATTAAGTCAAGACTTCACTGTTTTACTTTGATTTGCAGAGAATCTGGGTTTCTAGACAGCCATTGAGAGTGGAAGAATTTGGCATTGTTGGGGAAAAAAAAGGCATGGCTTTTAAGAAGTGATGATTTCAAGATCCTCCAATTCATTCTTATCTGGACCGAGAATGAGTGTTTGATATTTGCATATCTTGTGTGTTTTAATGAAGGTGCATTGTGTTGCTTGGAGTTATAGCATATCTGATTACTGGTGTTAATGACAGTTTTGAAACTGATGTTCTGATATATCGTTAAATACAAAAGAGCTGTCAAATATTTTATAATCTTGTATAGCATTGCATTAAACTTGATGTTTAGAAGGAAAGTGATTCACTTAAAAGGCTTTAGTGAATGTTATTCCTTAAAAGACCATTTTATTAGCATAGTTGCATTACTATAAAATACTATAATTAACTTTAAAGACGTTGTGAGGAGTTTTGCACATGGTCTGGTTCCATAAGTGTTTTTTTTTCTGTCTTAAAATCCTGGTCAAGTGCATGAGACAAACCTGCTGGAATCAGAACAGAATAGCTGTCGGTTCGACAAGCAAGTAGACTAGACATCCATTTCACACAAATAGAGCTTGGGTTATTTCCAAGCATGAGTCAAAAAACAGCTTAATAAATCTCGTGAGGCAAGTCCAAGACCAGAGCGGTCCAAATCAGCACAGGAGGTCAGATAGGAAAACCGTCTAGTCAGTTCCGTGGCACTGTACAGATATAAATCCAATAATAGGAGCAGATGATGTCACCCTTAATGTTTTTTTTTTTTTTTTCATTATTTAATTCTTGAGAAAAGATTGTCTGAGCTTGTTAAATGTCTACATCAGTGCGTTTTATAGGATCCCTAAAGTAGCCATAATTGCTTGTAATGCAACACACAGTAGAGCTGGCAAATGCATATGAACAACACTGCTGCAATAGCAACGGTTTACTTTATATGCACAATAAAAGTATGTGTATGTAGTCTTGTATTTCCTGTGCAGACAAAAAAAAAAATGCACTGAAAATTTTGAATCTACCGTTTTAAAATTGTTGCTGTTACTATTAACAAAGCCAAACAATGTTACTGTTTAATTTTACAATGTGGCTAGGACGTCCAATGAAACAGCACGGCATAAAGCAACTGTTGTTTTGCATCCAGAAAAAGACGCACTATACTCTAAATAAATAGTTAAAGCCTGAGACTCCAGTATTAGCTAACTTCCCTGTGATTAACCAGTTTGATTTCCTCAAAATAGTATTTCTGTCATCATAGCTTCTCAGACATTTCCTTGAAGATTTCTATCTGCAATCTAAACACACCCTGGGAAATATCATGCTAATCACCATTATTCCAACATGTGCCTCATTTTCCGCTGGGAGTAATTTATCTGGAGCATAATGCACAAACGAAAACAACAAAATCATCTATTGAGGTAAAGAGGAAAAATCGTGTTTAGAAGGCCATGCTGGTAAAACCACAGATTAAAAATGCTTAATAGTATGTTGAATGTGCAAGTAAATGCACTGCAAAAATGACTTCTTAATGAGATTTAAATTAGTCTTGTTTCACTTGTCCTTTTCAAGATTGTTTTACTTTCTTGAAACAATGCCAGTGGGGTAAGAGACAGGTTTGCTTAAGCATGTTTAGATATTTGTACTCAAATGCAAGACAAAAGAAAATGAACTGATTAAGAAAATGAATTTTTAAGATTTACTACTATTCCACAGTGAACGCAGCACAAGTTTGGCAGTAAGTGCACTTTGCTGCACCCCTTCACGTTTTTAAAGCTCTTATGAATCACAGATTCAGAATTGCGCATCTGTTGAGTCAATCAGTGATGCAGTCGCTGAGTCAGTGTCTAATCACAAAACCTTCCTCGAGAACAGGAAGGCACTACATGCTGAAGCCTTTCCTGTCAATGAAAGTACATACCGTAGACAATGAAACAAGGAAGCATAAATAGGTAGCACTTAATATGAAGTTGGATAGAACTTCCCATTGAGTTAGTGTTTACATTTAAATGAGGGGTTATACTAGGTATAAGGATTGAGAGATCCATCTCTCATTCATCAAAGTAAAAAAAAAAACAGTGTTAACAAGATTAATTGATATCTGCATGTTGAAAGACAAAAGTCTTGCAGTTACCTTCCTAGGCCGTGAATAACTATACTGTCATATCTGAGCATTTTAATAATTTATTTATAATTGTTTGTTTGGGTGACAGCAGGCCTGAGTGTTTAGATATTGGTTAATTAGGTTATACTTTAATGCATTCTTAAGTGTTTTACTCTGTAAGTGTTGACTGAGCAATTTGTTTCCTCAATGGATTTATGGCAGCTTCCAGATCGGCTGGCTAACAACCATGCAGACTTGCCCAGAGCGATTCCTCAAGTGAAGCAAGACCACAGAAGGAAGAGCAAAGGTCATCGTGCTGCCAGTAGTGGTTCATGGAGTAATTCATTTCCCATTTTGATTCAAGACTGGAATTAAACCTGTGAGGATATTTTGGATGGATGGATGTATTATAATTTTGATCTTTATCTGAATAGTCCACTGGTTTCTGACATTTTTTAATAGCAATGCTCATGTCTGTTGACCTACTTTATCATGAATCCCCCACATGTGTACAGATGTGTATCATGTGCAGTAATGTCTGAGCAGTGTTATGTTTGAATTATGTATGAATAATGCTGTTCTTACTCAGATATGAGTCCATCTGTCCCTCTTTAATCAGCTTTAGTTTTAGCTTTAGTCTGTGCTCCTGCCATTACAGTATCTGCTTTAAACACTCTCAGCCATACTGCTCTTTAGCATTTGCATTAAAGGTTTACTTTACCAAAAAATGAAATTTCTGTCATTAAGTACTCGTCCTCATGTTGTCCCCTTACGTAAGACCTTTGTTCGTCTTCAGAATAAAAATTAATATATTTTTGATGAAATCCGGGGGTTTTTGATCCACACATAGGCAGCAATGTCATTGCACCTTTTGAGGTTCAGAAAAGTAGTTAAACCACTACAGTGTTGTGAGGAAGAGAATACTCTTTGTGAGCAAAAATGAACCAAAAATATTTATTCAACAATTTCTAATCTCACCTGTCTGTCTCCTGCGCTGTTGACGTGGTGAACACAGTGCAGGGGTTCCATGTTTACATCCGAAAGCCGGTTCAGTATTGGCCAACGCACGCGTGTGATGCTGACGCAGGAGCCGGCCAATAATGAGCCGCCGTTTTGACGTATAGAACACGGAATGTTGCACTGTATGCAACATCAACAGCATAGGAGAATGACAGGGGAGAGAAGAAATTGTTGAATAAAGTCAGAATTTTTGTTTTGTTTTTGCACACACAGAATTCTCGTTGCTTCATAACATTGAGGTTGAACCACTGTAGTCAAAGACTATTTTAAATTTTACTTTACTACTTTTCAGAACTTCAAAATATGCAATGACATTGCTGCTTATATGTGGTTCAGAAACCCTCATATTTCATGAAAAAATATCTTAATTTGTGTTCTGAAAATGAACAAAGGTCTTGCGGGTTTGGAATAACATGAGTAATTAAGTAATTAATGACAGAAATTTCATTTTTGGGTGAACTAACCCTGTAAAATCTTCACTGTCTGAGGCCTTGAAGAGCTTTTGTTTGGATGTATTGGAACCTCAACATTTCATGATAAATAATTTCATCTTCTTTACTTTGGTAGTGGAAGCTGATTGGTGCCCATCAGTAGGTCAGTGTGCCAACGTCAGTGGGATGATGGCCCATCTGTGGATGTTCCCACATCTGTACACTCTTAATGCTGTAATCCTGCAGTGTCACACACTCATTATGTATTACACCCACCCTGTTCACAGTGTGTCTACAGTGTCTAGCCAAAAGAGAGTGGACTGTACGTGGTGAGTGGTGCCGTTAAATGGATTTCTGACCACAATTCAAGAGGACATTGAATGTGAGTTGATTCTCTTTTTAGTTTTTGAAGACATATTTGAGGTTTTCTTTAGAATTTTAACCTTTTATCAGGTATTGACAATCTGTTTTGTTGTGCTGTGTAGAAAATAAGAAGAAGCAGTGTTATTTGGAGTTTGATGTATTTTATCTATTCTGATATAGAGGAATGGTGAGATTTACTCTGGACCACCTTACATGGTTTCACCCACAGCAAGTGTGTGTTAATGGGTTTACATTTCACCAATAAATCACCAGCATTCATAAACTGGTTGAGAAGTATGTTTACAAGGCTTTTACTGCTCCTCACCTATGCCAGCATCTCTCATTTAGCTGCTCTGCAAACTAACATGCCTGGCACTTTTCATCCGAATCTAACACAGTCGCTTCTTTTGTGAATCTTGTGGGCCTGTTTACACCTGGTCACTTCATGCGTTTTCTCTGATCCAATAGTTATTTGATCGTGAAAAGACCAGGTGCAAATGCCTTCCGCAACATTTTTGAGATGTATTTAAATCTGATCACTCAAACCACTTCAGGAAATGGTCGGAGACTCATTCCATTTGAAACTGGACAAATGCATGTTGTTATTGAAGCCACATATGTAAATTTTACTCCTCCTAAAATGGGGAGGCAAAAAAATATAAAATAAATAAACGTGTGGGAGCATGTTTTATAGGCTCCCGGTAGCCAGATTTGACAGTGCTTCAACATGCATCGACACAGATGAGTAGCTGAGTTTCTCTTCAACAAGCCGCAAAGCCACAAACTGCCTCAACTGAAACCGAAGGATTGGTGTCGCATCCTGAAGCTCACAGCATAATCTTCTTCACTAAAAGTAAAGAGACACCAAATTATGCTGTTATCTCTCCTATTGTGGTCTTTGAACTTGAAATAAGCTGATGATAAATAAAATGTAGCTCAGGTCTTTTGATTTATATTCAGTTTGTGGAGACACATTTATGTGGCCAAGTGTAAACGGAACCGTGTTAACAAATCAAATAGCTATTCACTCAACAAAAACACACAAAGGGGACAAGTGTAAACATGTGTTGTCAGTATCTGTTGCTTTCACATTTTCTCATCAAATACCAATGCTTATTTTGTCCAATAAAAGAAGTTTTGCAACGTGAAGATAGATGATGACGGCAGCAGCAAATCTTGGTCATATTATTATTATTATTATTATGTCATATTATTTCATTTTAGTCACTTTTACTCTGACTAACATATCTAATTTTAGTCAACAAAAATAATATTTTAATTGACATGTAAATACTAAATTAAATCAAAAATGTAATTATTCAACTATTTTTAAATATTAAACAACATTTAACACCAGCAGTGTAAAATGTACTTGTTTTCATCAGCAGTCTCTACACTACCATTCAAAGGTTTGGGGTCAGTAAAAATGTTTAATATTTTTTAAAGAAGTCTTTTATGCTCACCAAGGCTGCATTTATTTGTGCAAAAATACAGTAATATTTGTAACAACATTGTAATAACATTACTCCAGTCTTCAGTCACACGATCCTTCACAAATGAATATATTATGAGCATCTTTGATGCTCAAGAAATATTTTTTACTATCACTGTTGAAAACTGTTAAGGTTCTAGTGGAAATTTTAATACTTTTTTTTTCCAGAATTCTTTGAATAGAAAATTCAAAAGTACGGCATTTATTAGAAATAGATTCTTTTTGTAGCAATGTGAAAGTCTTTACTGTTACTCTTGATAAAATTAATGCATCCTTGCTGTAGTGTATATTCGGTATCTATACATTATTTAAATTTAAATCATTTAATTATCGTCACAATGCACATTTTTCTCTCATCTCCACTGTTTTTGACAAAAAAAAACCTTCACTAACAAACATTTTTATATCTTTATGTCTTTGCTGAAATATTTCAGTTGATCTTTCTAAATTTCTGCCAGTATGAATTTGATTGGCTACAGCAGGTTAGTACTGGAGATTTAAGTAAATATCAGTAAATATGTCAGTGTCATAAAAGGAAAATCTGCCCCTACAGTGTCTTTACACTGCTGAGATACAACAGCTCAGTCGTGACAGTCGGAGCAGATCATGTTGTATTTGGACAATTCTCAACAAGTTGTAGGGTGGTGCTGGTGGATTTGTTCCTAAACACGGAAACGAATCAGCTGTCTTGCCTTGTCTTTCTTGAATGTGTACAGAGAGGTGGATTCTCAGTTCCTCTCTCAATGATGTTAGTGTTTGTTGGGGTAGGGAGTGGGGTGGCTGTTTTTGTTGGGCTGTTCTCATTTTTTAGCCATGATTCATCATGAGAACTATTGCTGATAACAAACACATGTAGTGTAGTTAATCCCTTCTAAAATGACTTATCTTGACTTTGTTATATCCAACAATTTGTGTACATTTTTTCCCCACTTTCCCCATTCTCACAAGCAATGCAGTTTGATAAGAACTCTGTGAATAATGATCTTATCCACATTTATTCACCCCTCAGAGACCTGAAAGCTTTCCCTGAGAGATCCCAAAGCAGGACAATAAAGGAAAGTATTTCCCATGTCACATACCAGACAAGTGGAGTTTTTGCTACATTGAGCAGTGCCTACTTCTTTCACTGACAGGCCAGGTAGTCCTGGGTCAGATAATGCCTTTCAGAGACACAGACACAATAGTTCAAAGGAACAGCTCTGGCATTTGATCCATTGTCCTGACAGGCCTTTGGAGACCACCACCCACAGAGCATCATCTTACCCGGGGAGAAAGCGAGAGAGTGTGGCTTGCTCTGGATTAATTGCAGGTGAGGCGTATCGGTGGACTGTTTTGGGCGACAATCAGCCGAGCCATTGTTTCGTAATCTTTGATGGTTTTGTGAGGTTTTTGATGACTTCTTGGGACGGTATGCATGTTACCTTCCTCTCATGCTTTGGTCATATGGCTTGAGTGAGTGACTAAGCTTAGATTTGAATACTAAGATCTGTCTCGCCAGTGTCTCTGGCTGTCTTCAGCCAGACTCAATCACTCTCTGCAATGCTTTGATGTGATTTGATGGAAGGCCTGTTCATCTGTGTGGTCCTGGTTGGAAGGTATGACCCAGATTGATGTCACGGGTCATCAGATCTGAACATTTTAAATCCACCCTTCTCTCTCTTTTTCTCTCTTCAGGCTCTCAGGGAGATTAAGCAATCTGCCGGTAGTGATGAACAATGATCATATGACAGGATTAGCCTCTCTATAATGATGACAGTGAAGATGTGAACTGAACACCTTCTGTCATTGCATCATCGCTAATAATGCACAGGACACACGCACTTACAAACTTCACTGTCTGCTGTAACACTGTGCTGACACTAGCATTCTTGTTGTCTCACATTTAAGATCCCTGTCAAATACAGAAATTAAAATGTAATCCTTTTCATTGCAAGTGCTCACATAATATTTATCAGATGGCACGAGTAGAATGATGCAATGCCTGATGTCAGTTAATAATAGGACAATATACAGGTGCTGGTCATATAATTAGAATATCATCAAAAAGTTGATTTATTTCACTAATTTCATTCAAAAAGTGAAACTTGTATATTATATTCATTCATTACACACAGACCGATATATTTAAAATGTTTATTTCTTTTTATTTTCCTGATTATAAATGACAACTAAGGAAAATCCCAAATTCAGTATCTCAGAAAAGTAGAATATTACTTAAGACCAATACAAAGAAAGGATTTTTAGAAATCTTGGTCAACTGAAAAGTATGAACATGAAAAGTATGAACATGTACAGCACTCAATACTTAGTTGGAGCTCCTTTTGCCTGAATTACTGCAGCAATGCGGCGTGACATGGAGTCGATCAGTCTGTGGCACTGCTCAGGAGTTATGAGAGCCCAGGTTGCTCTGATAGTGGCCTTCAGCTCTTCTGCATTGTTGGGTCTGGCATATCGCATGTTCACAATACCCCATAGATTTTCTATGGGGTTAAGATCAGGCGAATTTGCGGGCCAATTATGAACAGGGATGCCATAGTCCTTAAACCAGGTACTGGTTGCTTTGGCACTGTGTTCAGGTGCTAACCCTGTTGGAAAATGAAATCTGTATCTCCATAAAGTTGGTCAGCAGCAGGAAGCATGAAGTGCTCTAAAACGAAAAGAATGACAAAAAGATGACATGGCACCCCAAACTATCACTGACTGTGGAAACTTTACACTGGACCTCAAGCAACGTGGATTGTGTGCCTCTCCTCTCTTCCTCCAGACTCTAGGACCCTGACTTCCAAAGGAAATGCAAAATTTACTTTCATCAGAGAACATAACTTTGGACCACTCAGCAGCAGTCCAGTCCTTTTTGTCTTTGGCCTAGGCGAGACGCTTCTGACGTTGTCTGTTGTTCAAGAGTGGCTTGACACAAGGAATGCGACAGCTGAAACCCATGTCTTGCATACGTCTGTGCGTAGTGGTTCTTGAAGCACTGACTCCAGCTGCAGTCCACTCTTTGTGAATCTCCCCCACATTTTTGAATGGGTTTTCTTTCACAATCCTCTCCAGGGTGTGGTTATCCCTATTGCTTGTACACTTTTTTTTCTACCACATCTTTTCCTTCCCTTCATCTCTCTATTAATGTGCTTGGACACAGAGCTCTGTGAACAGATAACTGAACTGAAATATATCAGTCTGTGTGTAATGAATGAATATAATATACAAGTTTCACTTTTTGAATGGAATTAGTGAAATAAATCAACTTTCTGATGATATTCTAATTATATGACCAGCACCTGTAATGTAGATCTGTTACAATATTAAAAACATAAATGTAATCATAATCATAATCTGTCAAACTCTAAAACCAGAGAATAAAAGCCTAAATTCAATCTGTTCATTGTCTGAAGTGATCACATCTCTTCAGAAGATTTGGACTTTTTATGAACTTTTTTTAGTGGCAGCTGCATGGACGATCAATGGAGGGACAGAAATCTTTGATTTCATTAAATATATCTTCATTTTTGTTTCGAAGATATAGTCTTAAGGGTTTAGAATGACATGAGGGTGAATAAGTTATGACAGAATTGCCATTTTTGGGTAAACTACCCCTTGCAACAGGCCCCTGGATTGCACCCCATAACGAGAGAAGTTTGAATTTATATTTATTATACACAAAGATTTATTACATTTATTACATTTCAGCCTAAGTTATTGTTAAACTTGCCACAGAAACTACAGCTACATGATTCTAAATTCTGATTGAATGAGCCTTTTTGCCAATAAAAATACTCCTGTGACAGCATGCCAGCTGAATTCTTTTTCAATTCTATATTTTATATGGCAAATAAAAAATCTCAGAGTTAGGCTAATAAAAAACTATAGTTATACAGTGGGGAGAACAAGTATTTGATACACTGCAGATTTTGCAGGTTTGCCCACTTACAAAGCATGTAGAAGTCTTTCATTTTTATCATAGGTACATTCAACTGTGAGTAACCGAATCTAAAACAAAAATCCAGAAAATCACATTATGATTTTTAAATAATTAATTTGCATTGTATTGCATGACATAAGTGTTTGATCACCTACGAACCAGTAAGAATTCCGGCTCTCACAGACCTGTTAGTTTTTCTTTAAGAAGCCCTCCTGTTCTCCATTCGTTACCTGTAAAAACTGCACCTGTTTGAACTCGTTACCTGTATAAATGACACCTGTCCACACACTCAATCAAACAGACTCCAACCTCTCCACAATGGCCAAGACCAGAGAGCTGTGTAAGGACATCAGGGATAAAATTGTAGACCTGCACAAGGCTGGGACGGGCTACAGGACAATAGGCAAGCAGCTTGGTGAGAAGGCAACAATTGTTGGCGCAATTATTAGAAAATGGAAGAAGTTCAAGATGACGGTCAGTCTCCCTCGGTCTGGGGCAACATGCAAAATCTCACCTCGTGGGGCATCAATGATCATGAGGAAGGTGAAGGATCAGCCCAGAACTACATGGCAGGACCTGGTCAATGACCTGAAGAGAGCTGGGACCACAGTCTCAAAGAAAACTATTAGTAACACACTACGCCTTCATGGATTAAAATCCTGCAGTGCACACAAGGTCCCCCTGCTCAAGTCAGCGCATGTCCAGGCCCGTCTGAAGTTTGCCAATGACCATCTGGATGATCCAGAAGAGGAATGGGAGAAGGTCATGTGGTCTGATGAGACAAAATAGAGCTTTTTGGTCTAAACTCCACTCGCCGTGTTTGCAGGAAGAAGAAGAATGAGTACAACCATCCCAAGAACACCATCCTAGCCGTGAAGCATGGAGGTGGAAACATCATTCTTTGGGGATGCTTTTTCTGCAAAGGGGACAGGACAACTGCACCGTATAGAGGGGAGGATGGATGGGGCCATGTATCACAAGATCGTGGCCAACAACCTCCTTCCCTCAGTAAGAGCATTGAAGATAGGTCATGGATGGATCTTCCAGCATGACAACGACCCGAAACACACAGCCAGGGCAACTAAGGAGTGGCTCCGTAAGAAGCATCTCAAGGTCCTGGAGTGGCCTAGCCAGTCTCCAGACCGGAACCCAATAGAAAATCTTTGGAGGGAGCTGAAAGTCCATATTGCCCAGCGACAGCCCCGAAACCTGATGGATCTGGAGAAGGTCTGTATGGAGGAGTGGGCCAAAATCAGTGTGTGCAAACCTGGTCAAGAACTACAGGAAACGAATGATCTCTGTAATTGCAAGCAAAGGTTTGTGTACCAAATATTAAGTTCTGCTTTTCTGATGTATCAAATACTTATGTCATGCAATAAAATGCAAATTAATTATTTGAAAATCATACAATGTGATTTTCTGGATTTTTATTTTGGATTCCATCACTCACAGTTGAAGAGTACCTTTGATAAAAATGACAGACTTCTACATGCTTTGTAAGTGGGCAAACCTGCAAAATCTGCAGTGTATCAAATACTTGTTCTCCCCACTGTAGTTGTTCAATAGTTTTTTCATGATTTTTATTAACAAATTTTTCTTTTTATATTGCTATTGGCACTGCTAAAACAATATTGAGGTGCTGTAATATACTTGATTTAAAATAACTGTAAGTCACAGTCATGAGTCATGTCTTTGCCTTAAAAAAATATACGTTATTTCAGTTTTATTATTATTATTTTTTTTTTACCTAACTACTTAACAATATTGTTATTGCTACAGGTAGTAATTTAAAAAGAAATCCGGTTCTGCCACTACTGGAGCCAGAATGTTTTCATTTCAAATGTGTCACTCTCTTTTTTGATTTGTTTGTGTGTCTTTGCCTTAGAAAAATATGTTTTTATAATCAACAAATTATCTTAAATTTGAAATTAGAGCTGAGATATTAGTATTTGTAACATCCTGTGGTCGTAGTGATATTTTGGAGATTTTGTTTATAATTTAAAAATATACATTGTCAATCTGTCCTGTTTAGTAATGATATTTTAAGGTGAAGTGTGATGGCTAACCATTTAGCATAGCTTTGCGGTCACAGTGTAACATTTGTTTTTTATTTTTTGTCAATTGTTTTTTTCTCCTCTACACTGGAGAAACAATTTTTTCCCTTGCCATTTTTAATCTTTCTTTTTTATCTTGTTTTCCAATACAAATTCACTTTTACGTGAAAAACAAGTGGGAAAAAAAATCTGCTAAATCAACAAAGCCGTATTTATGAATTAGTTAGACTTATTTATTATGCAAATATATATACACTTATATATTCAGATATACACAGTTGCTTAACAGGTAATTTATTTATTTATTTATTTATTTTAGGGATGTTTACATATTTTACTGGACAGATTTTATTTTTATTTTTTTTAATTTGCAGTGTACATACAGGCTGACGCTCTACAGTATGTCCGTCCCTCATGGGTCTTTAAGCCCTCATCCACATGAATCCAGAGCTTTCTCTAACCAATCTTTTTTTCGCCCTCGTCTCAAAATATCTGCGTACACATGAAACCACAGAACCCGACTCAATATGATGTAGTTTAGATGCCAGATCAGTATGTGGCACTGTAATTCTGCCATAGAGATAAACGCTAAAAATGTAGAATAAGACTTGGAGCGTAAACTTTGCGCGCTGTACATAAACAGATACAGGTCACTTTACTCACAGCTGATTGGTCCGGAGCAGGTTAGCCATGTAGCGTAAATTACCATAACAATGAAACATGCTAAAAAAATCAATCCACCTTCATGAGCCCGAAAACCAGAGTTTGCTCAAACTAATTTTGAACTTATCTGGGTAGAAACTGAAATCGGCTTTGAGCAACAGGTCACCGGTTTAACAAATAGCGGTTTCAGGCCCCCAAAACGCCAGATCCGTCTGGAGGAAATGCCTACACGATACAAAATTTTTGCGTATACAGCTAAACGCGCCTCCGTGTGGACAGACTCTAAATCTCAGTGGCTCTGTGAATGTGTGAATTTGGGGGAGTTCGGGCACAGGTCAGATCTTTATCTACTAGATGGGATTCTCAGCCATTGAACAGGAAAGATAACTGTTGACTCAGCAAAAATCTCTGAACAGTGTGAGAGCAGTTTAAATACAAACACACACAAACAGATACCCACAGACTTGTCCCCCTCCCGTTCCACAAAAAATCCCCACCTCAGGCACGAGCCGTTGAGGTCATGGGTAAATAGACGTTTTGAGAGGTATGGGTTTGTGGGTAATTGGACTGACAGCGGAGGGGAGTCAAGGCTGCTGATGTTTATTTACCTCTTTTGTTGTGCCATGAGCAGGAACAATGAAGCGCTCTGGCCCGGGCCCATGATGACATCGCCTCTTGTGCTGTCAGGGCCCGGATGAAATGAGCTTCTGCAATCCAAACTTCCTCTTTGCCAAAAGATTTCCTGGGATTCTTCTGCTACATCAGCCTGAATGAAGGTACAGGCTGAATCTGGATATGGGGTGAGGTCATGGAAGACCTGAGCAGCAATACAAATATGTCTAGGCTTGTTATACAGAAGTCATTGTCGTTTTTATTGAAGGTGCGGTGACTGTATAAACAAAGCTTGTCTTTTTCTTTTTTGTTAAGACTCGTTAAGTTACTAATGTGTTTTTAAATGTTTTGTTACAGTGCAGGTACTGTAGAGCTACTTTTGGGCGTCTCAAGCATTTAACATTCTGTAGTATTTTTGTCCTCTCCTTTCTGTTGTTTTGTAGGTCATGTTCACACACCTTTATCAAAACATAACTGTCAGATCTTCAACTCTGGCATTCTGCAGTTGTTAGCATGCAGTGTGGGTGCTCATGGCGGGCTGTTTCTGTGATGCAATGGAGGACTGTGCTCTTCCAAAGAGAACAACTTCCCTTCTCTAGCACATTCCTGAGTGTGGCTGCAGGCAAGGGTTGGGCTCAAACCATGTGCATCAATTACTACAGACAGACATCATCAAAGCCTGTTTGACGCAATACTGCCAGTCAATGTCTTAACAATTTTTACACCTCAAGTTCATTTTCACATTTTGAAAAGATGTGCAAGCTTGTTTAACGTCACTTTATGCAATGAATCCAAAGGTGCACTTTTTAAAAAGAAAAAATAATTATGTCGCCCTCTCATGCACCCTTACTACTTCTAATAATTGCAAAAATATATATTTTAATGAGTTATTTTATTATATTTTACTGAATATAATACTTTTAGCTAGCTTAATACATCCACACCTATAGGTGTCAGTATAAAAAGTCAGCAAAACTTGAACAAAAACCTAATGAATGCATCTTTAATATTAGTTTTTAAACATCAAAATGTGAAAATCACAATCTTTTAAAATGATCATTTATCAAAAGAACTTTAGAAAAGTTTTGATTTGTGTGTGTATGTCTGTGTGTCTTCCAAAGTAGTATTTAAATCTTTAAAAGCAAGTTTCGCACTTACAAGACAGGACAATAATTTGGAGATCAGCATCTTGTTTGCTAAAATATTGCATGATATGCTGAAGAAAGAGGTGTTTTCATAGCCATCACACCTTGAAGATCAGATTGATTTTATCAGTTCCTGGATAGTGCATGATTCTGATTACAAAATGTGGGAGGAATGGAATATTTTTGGTGAACTGTCCCTTTAAGTACTTATCAAATTGCTGTTGATTCTGTGCCGTGAATGACATGGTTTGCCTGTAGGCTGAGGGACAGATGCAGTATGAAAGAATGAAATGCTGTGAGGAATGCAGCGCTAGCCTGAGAACACACCATTGGCAGCACCGGTGATCCTGAACTAATTCGGACAAGAGCCGGAACGGGAGACAGCAACCCAAGCGCCACTCGGTTAACCCTCAATCTCTCCGTTTAAACATTGTGCCGGAAGAGCAAGAAAGAGAGAGCTGATTGTTAGAAACCGACTGTTGCCGTTTATTCTGCTGTTGGCCTTGGATTCCCATAAGCTTAGAGGTCACCACAACCAAACAGCAGGGGTGTAAGAATGATCCTAATGTTGCTTCTTGAAGGAGGAATAAAAGATGGCTTTAGGGGGATCGGGTGTCAGCCGGGGTCAAGGCAAGTGGAAGACCTTTGGCAACTTGAGTATGTAGCAGCTTGCCGCTGTCTACCGTAGGATATAATACCCATGAGACACCAACTGGGCGGAACAGGAAAAAGATCACAAATGGTGCCTCCTTAAGAAACGGTGATTTAAATATCTCGGGTGCTTGGCTTTTAATAGCTAAAGAGATTTGTTTTATCTCATACCAGACAGGTTGCAAACTTAGGACGTTTTTAAATGATTTTTGAGCAGCAACACATAACTATCACCCCTGTTGTAAAAACAGCATATGTAGTATGTTAGGTATGTTTTGAAGCTGGTTTGAGCTGGTTTATGCTGGTCCTGAGATGGAGCTAGTTGCTTAGAACCAGCACTTGACCATCTTAAACCAGCTTAAATCAGCTAAGGACCAACTAAGGACCAGCATAAACCGGCTACCATGTTTCAAAACATACCTAACAATGGTATACACTTTATAATTGTGAGATATAAGGTCACAATTTTGTGTATCATAACTGTAAGATATAAAGTCACAGTTGTGTCAAAAATTCATTCGATGTAGTCACAATTATGAGATATAAAGTCCCATTCATGATAATGATTGCGGATTCCCATAACAGGGACTGCTTCATCTGTCATATATCTATTCAAATTGAATTGTATTTCTTTCTTCCGGAATGGGAAGTAATAGCACAAAAAAACTGCACCAGGCAAATAGTTCTGAGATTTTTTAGCAATTTGTTAGAAAGCCTTTTTTTGCCCCATAGTAAAAAATAAAACAGGCAATTTAAATTAAGTAAATAAATGTGTTTGTGCTGAAAATGATGAGTTACTATAATCTAAATATGTTCCCTTTTCAGTGCATTTAGCTGAAATGTTTAGTGAATTTGCCCCATAGACTTACCAACTAAACAAACAAAACAAACTTTCTGAGACAAAAGTCTGGGTTTTGATTATAAGTCAAGCATGAAAAACGCTTGTGGCTATTCTTGGTCATTTGAAAAGGCCATTCAGTGTCAGGAAATGAAACAGTACTATTCCCTCATAAGCTAATTGGCTGGATTGCAGGTGTCTAGTTTCCTATAACCGTTTCTCCGGCACAATAAATGTCAATTCCCTTGGTTACAGGGCCTATTGGCAAGCTGAGGATCCGTGTTTGTTTCTGATGAGGTTGGAGAAGTGCACTTTTCTGTATCAGGTGTAGGTGCTCTATTCCCGGTTTTGTGATTAAGTTTGTGTTCCTGTGCTGAAATATATTGTCACGATGCTCATTTGTGCTCCAGAGACTCAGCAGGACACCACAAGCCCGAGAAGTGGTTCTCACGGCTTTTGGCAGCCGATCGCAGGACGTTCATTAGCCTCTGTCAACATGCATATTGTGTGTGTGACTGTGTGCATGCATGTTTGTGTTCTTTCAAGCACCGGCTTTGTGCTTTGTTAGTGGTCTGTTACTCCGGTAAGTTTATATGATGGTACTTTGAAGCCCTCATTGGCAGCATATAATAGACACTGAGGGTCGGCTTGAATGTTTCTTTCATAAAACAGCTCTATAAACAAGAGGTTTCTGACTAAATTTGGCCCTAAATTTAATTTCTATTTTTTTCTGCCAACTAAACTGGTCGCAAAACAATTTTCACACAAGCAAACTCTGTTTGTATTATCCCGCTTATATCCCGTGTTCCAAAACAGTGAAATGTCCTAGTCCATCACTTTTGGAATGCTGCTCAGCCAATCAGATTAGAGTCCCGAGGAACTAACTTTTTTCCATTAAGTGTGATCATATTTTATAAATAAACCATTTGAAGGGATTTCATATGCTTTATTCTTTTGTATAAACTCTTTATGTTAATAGGTCAAATATTATGAATAAAAAAGGGTAAAACAGGTGGATAAATAATTACACTCATCGCTGCAGGTTTCCGACTTCACACAGCTGCCTGTAATCCATCTGAGGACATTACACCATGTTCGACAGCAAAGAGAGAGAAAGGAGGGGTGGTCACATGATCACTCTCGCTCTTTTACTGCTTTCACTCGTGAACATCTCACACACTGACCCACAAACACCTTCACACTGTCCCACAAGCTGAATTGAGCTGATAAATATTACAAACACAATTTTTGTAACACCCAAAAAATGGAAGATATTTTGAAGACAACATTGCACATCATTGACTTTCACTGTATGGACTAAAAACAAGATATTGTTTAAAAAAAAAACGTATTTTTCATATTTTACAAAAGACAGGTTCGGATGGGATGACATGAAGGTGAGTACGGTAGAAACAAATTTACTATAGAAATAAATTTGCAACTCAACATAAGAATATTCACACATTTAGTTTCTTTTTTTTTTTTTGGCCTCAGCCTAATTGTTTTTCTTTTTCTTTTTTTTTTGGCCTTTGGGTTCTGTCTCATGAAGCCCTTGGCAGACCCACTCGGTGTGAGTAAACACATTCCTCAGCTGCACAGCATGCCACACGATTAGTTATGACTTTGGAGAATGGTTTTAAGAGAGAAACTTTGTCTTTTTGCATATGAGGTAAGCCATGAGCCATGCGTGCCTTCCATGAAATGCATGTTTGCCCCAAACAAAAATCCTCAATATTAGAAGTTCGGCTCACAGAGCAGACAGCAATTAAACTGGATTTAGCCATCATAACGGTTGCATGCGTGGAATGTGACATTGTCATGATGCTGTCATGTGAGAATGAGTTGAATCATGAGTAATTCCAGTAACAATTTCTTTCATCAATTCAACTGAGTTGGTTTAAGGGGTAGTTCACTCAAAAATGAAAATTCTTGAATCATTCCAAATCTGCATAATTGTATTTTTTCTGTGGAACAGTGCTTTTAGTGCATTCAGTGGCAATCAGTGAATTCAATGTTGTTTTGGACCCCATTTGCTTTGATTCTGTGAAATGGACAAAAGCAGTTTAAGCAATATTCGTAATATCTTTTTTTGTGTTCCACAGAAAAAAAGTTATACGTAGGTTTGGAATGACTCAAGAATTTTCATTTTCACTATTCCTTTAGATAGCTCTAACCAAGTAGGTCTATACTATTTTTGAGATTGTAAACTTTTGTGGTTGAACTTGGGACGTTTCAGGGTTGAAGATCAGACTGCGACAGAAGCTTACTTTGATTCAGAAGGAGCAGTCAGGTTGAGGCTCTTCAAGGTCTGTCAGAAAGCCCCCTCATTTTTATTCATGAGCGCTTTTCAGCCCTTGTCCCATTAAGCAAGTAGACTTGTGGATAAGGTCCACCTCGTGTCAGTAATATCATCATGAAAAACCCATGACACCATGGGCCATTGGTTTAAAAGGGAGGGAATCTGAAGAATAGCTCTGTAGCCATCTGCTCTTTCTGCTTGTCTTTCTTTGAAAAGGAGGTGTCTTCCTCCATCACTTCCCCTTCTAGTGATCAATATGGGCCATCCAATCAATTGCCACACTCAATTAAACCTTTATAATTCCTTTCAAGCAACATACTTCTAAAAAAGCGTGAATTGAGAGAGAAGCCCATCCAAATTAAACTAGTGGCTCTTTTATTAGGCTGACATACAATGGAGCTTGACAGGAAACAATCCTTATGTTTTGGAAATTAGGTCAGGCTGTATTGAAAAGGACAGTCTGCCAGGCAGGCGGTGTAATCTGGTGGGGACGGACTTGTTGTCCGACCTGCTGCACGCCGTATTTGATGTCCCATTGTTTCCTCTCCTCCTCTAATCTGCCCATTCTTAAAGTGTTGCAATTCATTTGGACTGATTTCTATGGCAGCTCAGGCGAGAGGGCCATTAAAGGACTTTTAAGGGGTGAGCGCATGAACTACATGCCAGTGGTGTGCTATTGTGCCCCTGAGGCTTGTGTACCCGCTGCTAGAGGGGGAGTGGAGGCATCCTGAGTGGAGCGTTGCACAAGTACAAGCCGAAATACTCTGTATAATGTATGTAGTGCTTAAAATGATTAATTTATATTTACAATTGTATATATATATATATATATATATATTTGTCATGTATATAATTATGTCTTTTCACAATTATGATTTTATATTGTGGTGGTATGATTTATATCCCACAATGATGATATTATATTTACAACTGTGACTTTATATCATAATTACAAATTTATACACACAATTGTGACTTTATATCTTACAATTATGAATTTATACATAAAACTGTGACTTTTTATGCCAAAATTATGACTTTATACACACAAATGTGACTTTATATCTCACAATTATGAATGTATGCACAACATTGTCACTTTATATGCCATAATTATGAATTTATACACACTATTATGACTTTATATCTCACAATTATGAATTTATATTTCAAATTGTTTATGCTCACAATTGTGACTTTATATCCCAATGTGACTATATCTCATAATTATGAATTTATACTCACAATTGCGATCTCAAAATGACTTTCTAGCTAACATTAGGGACTTCATGGTAATTAGGAATTGAGACTTCATATCACTGTAATTTCACACAATTACATCTTTATTTCTTACAATGGTTACTCGCAGTTGTGAATTTCTCACAATTATTTTATTGTAATTGTGATTTTATATCTCACAATTGTGATCTTATTTTAAACTTTATCTCACAATCATTTTGTTTTGTGCTGTGCAGTTATGGTGGTTTTATATTTTATTTTGGTAAGATCCATTAGAAAGATCATGACATTGACAGTGAAAATGGTCAAATTGCTTTGTTTTGACAAGAAATTCATGGCGCTTCATTTGCATTCTCTCCCCCCTCTTTGAACTGATAATGCGTTTGCCACAATAGGACCTTTGACCAGACCGCAGCTCCCTCTTGGTTACCACAGAAACCAAAGAGACTTCTCTCTGCTCCTCTGGGCCGTCTCTGCTCTACTGCTACAGTTTTTCTTGCTTCCCCTCTCTGCTTCCTGTCCTCTGTAAATTGTTCTGGCTGAAATATTTTACATCTGATATGAGAAAAAAAGAATAGTCAAGCTGAGCCTTTTTATCTTTGCCAGTGAATCCTTGATAACAGTGGACCTGCGTCTTAAAGCAGGAACCGGTGGTCATAAACACCATTCCCATGGGAAAGTTTGTAGAAAGCCTCAGTTTGTCTTTTCTTTTAGTGTAAAACATTTCCACTGCAGCTCATAATGCCATTAAATGTGTGTGTGTGTGTGTGTGTGTGGGGGGGGGGGGGGGGGGGCTGTGCTAAAGAAATGGTTTGGGACACGTCAGGAACCCTGAGCAACCCACATCCTGTAAATCAGGTCTTCATGAGCCACATCTCGCACAATGCACACACATGCACTTTTTCATTCTATCGCTCGTTTTCTCCCTGCATAAAAGAGAGGGGAGGATAAAAGAAATGCACAATGCTTACATGCACAAGACGAGTGGCCCCTTCTATAAAAAGATAAACAGGGACCAACCAAAAAAAAAAAAAAAGAAGGGAGGGAGAGAGAGATTAACTCATGTCATCATCTTTACACTCTAGCTGCTGAGAGCCAATCAGTTCATTTAAAAACAAATGAATTGGTTTTCTTTTAACCACACTGGGTGTGGGAACAGCACGGGTTCTTATAAAAAGAGGCAAATAAACTATTCCTCGACTTTAACACAAAGCCAAATAGAGGCAAGATGCTATAGAGTATATGCTTTTTTTCCTCTATAGTCTCTGTATCCCTTCTCTGTTTGGTACTTTCTTTCTGTGTATTGAAAAAAACCCCCACTGTAAACGAAATATCTTAATCTATATTTATAATTTTTAATAATGTATCATTATTATAATATTAATTATAAATAATTTTTAACTAAATGATTTTATCATAACAATAATAATAATTAAAAGTATTGTTTAAAAAAATGTGTTAGTTTAATTAAAATAATAAAACCGATAATTTTTATTTTAAATTCTTAGATCGAAGCTGCACATTCCATATTCATGTGTGTTGCTACCAGCAACAGCTTAAAGTTTTCAACATTAATTATATAATCAAAATAACTACATAATTTTTTAACTCCAATAAATATTGGTTTATCAGCGTTAATCGATGGAAAAATTGTATATTTCAATTAGTAATATTAGTACATAAAACCATCTGCACATTTTATTGTATTTTTGTTGTAATCATTTTATAGAAGCTCATTATAGGCCACCTCTTAACCGTGGTCAAATTACACATGGCCTCTCACGACTTATTGTCATGGTTATCTGGACTCATTCCTCTTTAGTTTCACTTTCATGGACTTTCAGTTTGTTTTCATCAGTCACATGTGTTTCTTTGTCTTAGTTTCCCACCAGTCGTCAGTTGTCATGGACACTCATCAAATCATCACACCTGTTCGTTATCACCTCATTATCACTGTGTATTTAAATTGCTCTGTTTCACCCTTCAGTTGTCGGCCAATATTTGCGAGTTGTGTGTTTTACCCCTGTTTCACACATGCACTGTTAAACTTTCTGTATTTATTGTATTATTAAAATCCCTTTTAATTGGATCCTGTTTACCTTCATCTTCATGTTCTTTAGTGATACCTATCAACATCAACAGACTTGCAGCTGTAGCAAAGAGCACAGTTGTTTCATACATGCATCTGAATTTAGTTGCCCTTTTTTTTTTTTTTTTTTTAAATAGCCCATTGCTCATTCACACAAAGTATTTGGTATAAAAAAAAAATTGCCTGTACCACCCCTACTCATTCACACACAGTCCTGCAGCCCTGTATCCTCACTGCAGCTAAACTTTGGTGGTCTCCAGCCTTCAGTGGATAATTGATTATGGGATTGAAGCCACAGGGCTTTAAAGGGGGAGAGGTGAAAGAGGTTTCCAAGGTCAACGCCTCCCTCCTTCTTCTCTGCCTCTTTTCTCTCAATTATTTGGACAGAGTCTTCAATGCAATGGTCATTAAGGTCCAGCCACCAGGGGAAACTCCAAATATTTGGCCGCATTTGCTACAACTTTGGAGTCAGGAGCTCTACACAAACATGAGGATGTTGTTTAGGTGCGTCCTAGTAGTTTCTGGTCCACAGGCAAGGAGAAAGCAGACTTTTGAAGAAAACACAACCCCGTTAAGCCGTACCAAACATGCTTTGGCCTCAGCATTGATGACTAAATATTTTACTTCATATGCTCCTTATTTTGGAGCTTTTATGTGAATGCTGTTTAATGCACTTTGTATTTGCCCCTGTCACGTTCAATGAGAGTTGCATTGAACACTTTTCCAAATATTATGTTAAGTTTTTTTTAATGCAGGAAAAGAATTCCAGAAAAAACGGAGGCATATGTTCATTTAATGCCCCGAATCACAATACTGCAGATAAACAGCTGCTTCCCTCACTCCTGCAAGAATCTGTCCACCATCCCTCCACCGCACCGACTCCAACTTTATTTCTATAATTGCGTCCAGGAGGGGCAGTTGAAAGCACGAGTTGAGTCTTGTGCTTGAGACTTTGTGAACTAGTGAATGATCATTTTGAAGGATAGGCTCACACTAGTCATGCTAGTTACTCTCTCTGTGAATGGTGTTGGTTAATTGTTTGCTCAAGGCCAAAGTAAAAGTACTGGCATCTCAGTAACTCACTAATTCCTGGATTGTGCATCAATGGGAAAGCATGTTGGAAATCCAAATCTTTAACCGTTTGGCAGTGTTGCTGGATCGTGCTTGATCAGTATCGCTGGTCTCTCAAAATAATGCCATAACAATACATAAGCGACTTACCTCACCAAAATAAGCTTACACAGATGGAAATTAGACCAGATAACAGCAGTCAAGTCAAATTGATCTGTTTAGCACAGTTAGCAATATTCATTTTAGCAGCACAGAAAATCATGAAGTTATGATGTAGTTAATACTTTGCGATACTTTACATTACCATCAATCAAGCAGTTAAGACATGCTGTGTCACCTTACTAGAAAGTTGGACATATATATCCAACTTTATATAAATAGCTGGCCGATAATATACAAAAATTTTGTGACGATAATAAAACAGGCAGTTGAGATTTGCTATATAGTATATATCTCTTTACATTAGTGTACTGTATGGATGCGGATAATGTAGTATATAATACACATCCAATTTTATATTTAGAATTGCATGATAGTGTGTGTGATTGTTTTCATTTTTCAGTGATAAACCAAGATTTCCTATTAAGTTTATATTTCTTTACCCAAGTACTGAATGCATGCATGTCTGCAAATGATTATATATTTATTTTAACAGCTTTTATTGATTTATTTTAACAATTGCTTATAATTATTGCACATGGCAACACTAGCATTATATACAAATACATCCATGTTGTTTTGTTTGGAGCATGGTCTTTTTATTCTTTTGTCCAGGCCAGTAGTTGGCGATGTCATTTTGTAAAGAAACATGCGCCTATAGACTGAACAAGTAACACGCATTGGCATAGCATCGCCTTTTTACAGAGACGACAATAGTATCGTTTTCAAAAACACTTTGAAAGCTGTTTTCTAACGTTTGCTTTTTCAGACCCCCAAACACCATTGCTGTGTAAATGGACAGTCAAAACACATACAAATTTTCCGTTTGTAGTTGAAAACGGTGTCGTGTAATCGGCCCCTTAAACTAATATAATGTAAATCGTCAGTTGATTATAATTAATGTAAACTGGTGATCATTTGTTCCCATACAGATGGTTGTTATTCAGGCGAATTCCTAGGAAAAATGCCAATTAAAGGATCCGTTGTAGTTGTGGAGGCCTGGGAATGTGGTGAAAGATCCTGACTGTAAATATATGAAATAGTATCAACCAATTAGATTGGCTAAACCCAAAGTGGGCGTGGCCATACGGAGCAGCTTGCTCCGTGACAGTGAACAGGAGAGCAGCCCAGGGAAACACGAGCAACACAGGAAATGTTCAATATGTTGGAGAGTGTTAAAAACCGTGCTGCAGCTTTCTTTAGCGAGGAGCCCTTTCTGACAGTGCTGAAACTCACTGTTGTTTTTGGCTATGAGTCTGGGCCCTCTCCCGGATCTACCTCTCTCTCCCTCTCTGTGGTGGCGAGTGCAGTCAAAACCAAAAAGAAAACATGCTTCGAAAGAGAAAAATTGGGAAATAGTAGAAGGGGGATAGTAACCCTCTCCTCATTTGTCATGAAGAATGTATTTATTGCATGTATTTAGGACCAGTGCCTAAGAGAATCTCATTATACAAGATGTATAGCCACCCCCTTAAAAAATTATTAACGTTATTTCATTATATTAGTGCGCCATGTGTTACATTAGCCCAAATTAGTGCATTCTCTTTTGAAATAAGAGCTCTTGGCAAGCGTTTGGATGAAAATGTTTGACAGGAAGAGAGCATTAGGTTTGCAGCCATTCTCAAACGGTGTTTAAATATCATGTAAAAGAATTTAAGGGGGAAATTGGTGTTCTTACAAATATTTGATCAAGGTATCATGCCGTATCTGTTTTGCTGAGTGGGAAATGAAAAGCACTTGTGTGGTTCTTCAGTAACACGACCCAAAAAACTTGGAATACCAAGTTGCAAAACTCGCCTCTCCCTCTCCTCCCCTCTTCTCTGATTACAGAACATCTGCACGCTAGTGACACTCTGTGGCAACCGTAGGGAATCCTTTCACAGATACAGCTTAAATATACAAAATGTGAACTAAATATACAGAGCCCCTACAATTTGGTCATTTAAATGAGTTTGACAGACTGTTAGAGGTCTGTCAGAGGTGTTTCCTGAACTAAGACCCCGGTAGGGTTTCAGTTCTTTAACAGACTGGGATGTTAATTTGTGTACTAGATTTTGGAAGCTAGAGGGGAGGGGGGGAAGAAGTCAGGCTTTAACTCAAAGTCTTTAAAAACGCTCAAACCCATTAAATGTTTAAGAGCTACTGCAGCATTGAAGGAACACACTCAGCCTATGTTGACTGTGGGATCCTGACAGATAGCTGCAGTCCGACAAATGCCATGTTTCCTTAATAGCAACTTAATTGCGAAAGAAGCGGCTTGATGAAGATTGAACTGTAAGATGGCAAATGTCTGTGACAATGCAGAAATAGCTTCATTTTATTTTATTATTTTCAACTTTTGTCTGAAATTTCATTACAGTATCATATATCATGTTATTGGGCAGTATAATGAAAATGTCATTATACTGTAAAATACAGAACATGATGAGCAATTATTTTATGAGAGTTATGTTTTGATGACTGAATTACAAATCTGGTTCCCTCTGACCTGCTTCACTGATTAGAAACATTTATGTACCAGTTGCTCTTTTTATGAGCCTGGAAAAGCAACAGCTACCTGCCAAAAAAAAAAGGGAATGACGCACATGAGTCACTGTGCAATTGTTTCTCAAAATTGTAATACATGGTAAAATAGTATACATGGTTTTCAGTATACATGTGAATCTTTTTTTTCTTCTTCTAGTCAGTACTAGAAGAGCTGAAATCATGAAATGCAGTCCATTCTCAGGATAGCAGTCGTCTCTCTCTGTTTTGTGGTTTTCATTGGGTTCTAGTAAAATCCCATTTGTCAGTATACATAGAAGCGTTGTTTCAAGCTCATGGACTAGATTTACACGAAATCTTTACTCACAGAACTCCTCATTGCAACCCTTGTCCTAATATGTTTGTTTATCAAATATTTTGGCTAATTTTTTCAGCTACCAGTTGGAGTATGTTAACCTTTTCTGAGCTCTGCTTAATAAATTTGAACATTTTTAAATAAATTCCACAAATTATCACCTAAAATCAGCAGAAAACGTCGTAAACAATGCATATTCTTCTGTCTTGGCCCAGTTGTGATGGATGCTAGTCATGCAACACAGTTACAGCATCCCACAATGTCATCCTTTATTGTGCACAAATGTTTTTGCTTAAATACATATATAAATATCAGTGGAGCCTTTGATCAACAGGCTTAACAACTGGCTCTTAAAAAAGTACTGGAGCATGGTGACCTTTTCTTCTTCATGGAGAGCTTGATACAGTGCTGACAGTTCTCTCTGCTCCTACTGTGCTCAAAGGCATTAGTGATAATTAAAACATTATGATTTGTGCTTGCAGGCATTTTATTGGCCCTGAATATAAAGGTTATACGAAAGGAATCCTTAACAGCAATACTTTCATTTTATGTTTTTTAAATATATAGATTCCTTGTACTGTAATCTGTAGTTGCAAGTCAGATAAGGTTGTAACTCTTGTTTGCTTATAAGTAATGCATCTTGCCGTTAAAATGTTTGGGGCCTGTATGATTTTTTTTTTAAAGAATTTGTTATAAAAAAAAAGAAATACAGTAAAACACGTGTTTTAACTAAGTGTTTTAAGTCCTATTTACCGTTACCAGGAAAAAATGCAAGTGATTGTGTCTTCACCGACCCCAGAGGGTTAATGTTATATGAAAAATTAATATGATATAAAATAACTGGTTTACACTTTATTTTAAGGTGTCCACGTTACAGTGTAATTATATATTTAAGTACTGAGTAATAACAATTAACTACATGTACTTACTATCAGTGTTGGGCGTAACTGTGATACCTTTATATTCATTATTTTATTCTTTGATGAAAACTCAAAAGGACAGCATTTATTAGAAATTTAGTTTTTTGTAAAACAAAAAAAAAGTCTAAAAGAAAGAAAAGTCTTCTGTCACTTTTGATTAATAGACTGTGTCCTTACTGAGTATATATACAGGTGCTGGTCATATAATTAGAATATCATCAAAAAGTTGATTTATTTCACTAATTCCATTCAAAAAGTGAAATTTGTATATTATATTCATTCATTACACACAGACTGATATATTTCAAATGTTTATTTCTTTTAATTTTGATGATTATAACTGACAACGAAGGAAAATCCCAAATTCAGTATCTCAGAAAATTAGAATATTGTCAAAAGGTCCAATATTGAAGACACCTGGTGTCACACTCTAATCAGCTAATTAGCTCAAAACTCCTGCAAAGGCATTTGAATGGTCTCTCAGTCTAGTTCTGTAGGCTACACAATCATGGGGAAGACTGCTGACTTGACAGTTGTCCAAAAGATGACCACTGACACCTTGCACAAGGAGGGCAAGACACAAAAGGTCATTGCAAAAGAGGCTGGCTGTTCACAGAGCTCTGTGTCCAAGAACATTAATAGAGAGATGAAGGGAAGGAAAAGATGTGGTAGAAAAAAAAGTGTACAAGCAATAGGGATAACCGCACCCTGGAGAGGATTGTGAAACAAAACCCATTCAAAAATGTGGGGGAGATTCACAAAGAGTGGACTGCAGCTGGAGTCAGTGCTTCAAGAGATACTACGGACAGACGTATGCAAGACATAGGTTTCAGCTGTCGCATTCCTTGTGTCAAGCCACTCTTGAACAACAGACAGTGTTAGAAGCATCTCGCCTAGGCTAAAGACAAAAAGGACTGGACTGCTGCTGAGTGGTCCAAAGTTATGTTCTCTGATGAAAGTAAATTTTGCATTTCCTTTGGAAATCAGGGTCCCAGAGTCTGGAGGAAGAGAGGAAAGGCACATCATCCACGTTGCTAGGACTTGCCACCTGCACACAGTGCCAAAGCAACCAGTACCTGGTTTAAGGACCATGGTTTCCCTGTTCTTAATTGGCCTGCAAACTCGCCTGACCTTAACCTCATAGAAAATCTATGGGATATTGTGAAGAGGAATATGGGATATGCCAGACCCAACAATGCAGAAGAGCTGAAGGCCACTATCAGAGCAACCTGGGCTCTCATAACACCTGAGCAGTGCCACAGACTGATCGACTCCATGTCACACCACATTGCTGCAGTAATTCAGGCAAAAGGAGCCCCAACTAAGTATTGAGTGCTGTACATGCTCATACTTTTCATGTTCATACTTTTCAGTTGGCCAAGATTTCTAAAAATCCTTTCTTTGTATTGGTAATATTCTAATTTTCTGTGATACTGAATTTGGGAAATTTCTTAGTTGTCAGTTATAATCATCAAAATTAAAAGAAATAAACATTTGAAATATATCAGTCTGTGTGTAACGAATGAATATAATATACAAGTTTCACTTTTTGAATGGAATTTGTGAAATGAATCAACTTTTTGATGATATTCTAATTATATGACCAGCACACCTGTATATATGTATATATATATATATATATATATATATATATATATATATATATATTTAGTATTTAGTTACTTTAATTAAAAGGACATTTCATGCGTCCTCATATTTCAAATAGCTTTAAAAACATACTAAACAATGTTTTATTAAAAATGTAAAAATACAGAATGTTTTCTGTGATGGGTAGGTTTAGGGGTAGGGGTAGTGTAGGGGGATAGAATGTACAGTTGTACAGTATAGAAAACATTACGCCTATGGAATGTCCTCACTTTGATAGCAAAACAAATCTGTGTGTGTGTGTGTACATTTCCTCAATAAGTAATTAAAATTGATCAAATGAACGAAAAGAGCATTATAAAAAAGAGCATTATAACCTGGCAAATTGTCTATTCTTTGTGACCTCCTAGTGTATCAGCTATAAGCCTAGCATTAGCAGCCGCATGTCTACAAGTTGAACAACAGACCAAACAAGAAAGAACATATTTCACAGATATACTTAAACTAGTACAATTCATGATGTAGCTTCATATACTGCTGTTGCCTCTTTCGAAATAAACTGTAATTTTTCTATCGGTAAGGTCAGCTATGCTCTTAATTTTATTCACACATCTCTTTGAGGGCAGAGCCGTGTCCTTAGTACTTTCCATATGAAAGGCCCTTAATTGAAACTAGCATTCATCTCAAGTATTCATCGAAGCCAAAGCATAAAGCCTCATCCTATTCTCTTTCAGTCCACTGCTAAGCAACAACCTACAGGAGGATTTATTTTTTATTGCTCAGAAGGGTTTCAGTGAGAGAGTCTTGCATATTGATGCTTGAGGGGGTCTGTTTTCCCTTCGATGCAGGTTTGGGTGATAGAGGTGAAAAAGCCATGCTTTTCTGTCTGATCCTCAGACCTTTAGCTTCTTCTGGGACCGAGAGGGTCAGGGAATAGGGAGGAAGTAGCGATAGACATGGCAAAGCATGCGGATAACCGACATTCCAGGCGAGAAAACATCATCGGTATTGTTCAAAGGTTCTTGAGTTGCTCTTGCTTTCGGACTGTTGAGAACGACTGCTTCGAGTACAATCAGGAAAAGCCACAAAATCCCAAGCCAGTTGTGGATGAGGAGAGCGTTCATATCGTTGTTGAAGATTTGGGAATTGACAACCCTGGATTTAGCCTCGCTGAAGTTCAGCGCCGTGGGCCACCTCAACAGATCACCATTGGTCGTTCTGCTAGTTCTGTGTCCGTGTGCCAAAGAGCAGCACTAAAGAAGAAGCTTGCACCACTTTCCTCTTTACCGTTTCAGCCCAGAGTGATCCAGAATAATGAGGATGACTCTGCTCTTGACTCTATTCTGTATGGTTCTGGCCGCACTAATGTTGGAGATGGTGGTCTTCTCACACCACCGGTCATTAACCTCATACCTCCGACACCTTCTGACGTAATAGATGACGACCAGTTCTTCGACATAAACTCGGAAGATGAAAGTCTGCAGCAAACTTCAGGCAGTGAAGGAGTGGACAGTATCTGCAGTGCTGCTACAGGAGAACAGGAAAGCGAAGAAGATGTAGACCAAGACGTGGAGTCTGAAGGTAACCGTGAGACCAAAGATGAAGAACATCCACAGGTGGAGCCTCAAGAGGAAGAAGCGACCAAGAAGAGCAGCGTGGACAAGTCTACAATCCACTTTCTGCGTAGCTCTTTTCAAGTACCCCCTCTTCCTGAATACCCTCGAAAAAGTAAGAGGCGTCAACACTGCGATGAGCCCACTGGCACATTTGTACAAGACTGGAGAGTAGTTTTGCTTTAACCATGATATCTAAAAAAGTCACTTGTTTGTTTGCATTGTCAGGAAGCCTCAATACTGGAATCAGTTTGCTGCAGTTCACTGAACATAATCTGGGTGAGTCTGCTGTGATTTGTGATGAATCTTCACAATAGTCTTCAATACCTGTAGTGAAAACTGGAGTGATTTTTACATTTACATTCACATTTTTAATTCCATATATTAATGTGGACTAATATGGATTGAATTGACTATAAACAGTCAATATTTTATCTATTTATTTTGGATATTTAAAAGGGATAGTTCACCCAAAAATGAAAATTCTGTCATCATTTACTCACGCTCAAGTTGAACCAAACCAAAGTTGTGGGGCACCATTGACTTCCATAGTATATTTGGTAACACTTTATAATAAGATTCATTAGTTAAACATTAGTTAATGTATTAACTAATTTGTACTAACCATGAGAAATACATTTGTTACTGTATTTACTAATCTTTGTAAACGTTAGTAAATGAAAATCCAGTTGTTCATTGTTTTTTCACAGTGCATTGACTAATGTTCACAAGATTTTAATAATGTATTAATAAAGGTTGAAATTAACATTAACAAAGATGAATAAATGCTGTATTAATAGTTCATGTTAACTAATGAACCTTATTGTAAAGTGTTGTAATATATAAAAACTGTTACAATTATGCAATTATAATTAGTCCATTTTAAGAAAAAATAGAGTGGATTTTTTACTAAAATGAATAAAATATCAATATTTAAATAGGTATTAATAGGAATATTAATGGGAAAAATTTAATTGATTATGTCAAACTTATTTTAATTGTTAAATCCATATTTTAAGGTGGGAATATCAACATTTGATATGCTTAATACTAGCTACTTAATTTTATATTAAACAATACACTATCAAACATATCTAATAGTTCTCATAACAAAAATAAATAAGTTGTGGTCAATTTAAAAAAAAAAAAAAAAAAAGGTCATGGAAAACTAAAGTGCACTGCATTTGTGGAATGTGCATATCACCAGAAAGAGAAGGAATCAGAAATCAGAAATGTTGGGTATTTTAACCTAACCACCGAAAAATGATGGCACGTGTACGTCTACAAATATTTCGAGGTTGGTATTTAGCAAAACTACTGTAAGTAACCTTTAATTACTGTATAGCAATTTTTAAGATGAGGCAGAAATCTGAGGCGGTCTGAATTGTTCACTGTGTACGTATTTGTCTGAAATGCTGAAAACTTGTCTCTCATGACTCATCCTTTTTTGACAATTTTACTCATGCCCTCATCCAGGTGTGGTTTTCAGCAGAAAGGGCACAGTTCAGATGGTGTGGGTGGACATGCCACTGTGCAGGTCTCGTCATGCACAAAGCAACTCCTCACAGCAAAGATATTTAGAACCTTTATTGAAGTGAGCTGTTGCTCCATACCAAAAACGAAGGTGTTTATTGTTCGGTCTAGTGTAATGACACCCACCAAGGCACTGTTTTGTGACCAAGGGGTAATCTGCTTAGGACAATGGTGTCTGTTCTGTGGTAAGGGATGGCTTTTGTACACATTTTTCCCAAGCAGGAAGCAATATGACCTGTTCCTAAGCATTGTATTCCAGTCAGTAACATTCACACATTTGCCCCAGGCATTTGGAGAAGTTGCCACAGATCATCTCTAAACGAGTTTCTCTCAATATCTGTTATATTTCTATTTGTTATTACACCATTGCCGGTCGTAAATAAACGATAAAAGCCCTAAATCAATTAACATTTGAATGTGTTTCTTCATAATTAGATGTTCTGAAAGTTCAGCAAGTTTGGTTTGGAGGAAACTGTATTCTCTGGTGCTATGTTTCACACTGGTCCAGAGTACAGTGGGGGTCCTGTGGAGACTGGGGAAACAGCTGGCAGGGCGGGAAGACCTAGATACTTCCCACGATCCCGAAGGCCTCTCTTGCTCTGATCCTCTGAATATATGTACCTCTTCCTCCTTCAGCCACGTGGAATTCTGTTAATCCAGTTTGCAATTTACTGGCTTTTTGCTAGGAGGAGAATGTGTTGGACTGCAGCACATATGTATGTTATTCTCTTGCAGCGAGATCTGGTTGTTGGCTCCCTCAGATCTTGACCTGTGTTAAGTCCTTGGCTTTACTGAGTTTTCTCTGCAGTCTCGGGACAGGCTCTGCACATATCCTCTTCCTGTTCACTGTCTAGAACGACCAGAGGCTGTCAGAGGGCCGACTTCACTGCACAGGCCGTGTGAAGTGGCCCAGTTTCTGAAAACCTTCTGTCCTTTACTGGAGCATTTTAGCTCTGTCTGGGAACTAAACCCTGTCTCGCTTTCTCCAATTTGAAATCATTATCTTTTGTGCTTTTGTGTTTTCTGTAAGTATCTTATTTGTTTAAATAGGACAGTTTCACACAGTCCAAGAAGTTGAACCAATTCTGAATGTCAATTTAAAGGTCGATTTAATCTCACAATTTAATCACACTTGATTGAAGTCACACTCCCTTTCTCTTGCTTGACAAGTCACATTTATTGTAATTCCAGACATATAGAAATATGAAATAAAATATTTTTACCAAGTTTGCAGTGCAGCTTACAGACAGGTCAATAAACATCAATCAATAACAAAAAAAAGGTTGTTCAGTGTACCTAATTTGAAACTTTGAAACATGGAACTTAGGGAATAGGGAATGTAAATATTGAAATTAAGTGATGTCTTATTTGTTTTTGAGAAAGATTAATAAATGGTGAGACTTGTTAGTGTTCAGTGTTCTTTTATTTTTATGATATGTTAGTGTTTTATATTACCCTTATGTTGAAGAAGTCCAATGTACTGACTACTTTTTTGTCCTTGTGCATGACTTAAAGTACAAAAAAGTTTAGCATGCTAATGTGCTATTGCTAGCTAGTAGTTAACTGCAAGAGATTAAATTGATGTTGACATGTCTGATTCATAACTTTACCAAATTGAGTTTCCACTAAACAAAGTATTTGAGTTGAGTTTACAGAGTATTTTATGTTAATGCAACTCATTTCCCACCACTGCCCACAATTGAATTTAGTTAGCAAAAAATTACTTTATTCTCAAAGCCAACCCTATTTGCCTGGCACGACTACCATCACAGTCCTACCGAATTCAGAAAGCCAGTGGTAAATGTAGTTTTATTTAAAAGCAATGCCTGCATATATCTGAACATGGCTAAATAATGATGGCCCTGATTTAATGAGATCCCAAATGAGTTGCTTGTGCAATTTATCATTGTGTTTGTTTTGTGAATGTGTTTTAAGTGATGAATAATTGAGGAAACGGCAACAAATGTGAATGGTTACTCTGTCACCTTGAAAGTACTATGCAAATAATACACTGATAACAGTAGCAATGATGATTATAATAATTAAGTTGTGGTGAGGGCTGACAGTAATGAAAAATGGTATGAGGCATGAATTCTGTTACAGAAACACTGAAAGTGAACTGAAAGTTTTGGGGATTTAAATTTAGGGAATTCCCCCAATTTTCAGAGTGGCTTGTTTTCAGGTGACAAATTAAGTTGTAGTATAAATCTTTGGAAACAAGCCGCCTCTTATACATTATTGCTACTCTATAACTTTTCTATCATGTCCACACTGCTTAAACGTTTAACTGTTGTAGCTTTATCCATAGTTTTATCAATTTAGTCTCTCAGTGGAGCATTTTTTTCTCCTTGAGAAGGAAGTAAGTATCAGGGCATTGAGGATCTTTAGGGGAAAACAATGTTGAAAAGTCTCTCTGTGTTGGCCTTTTTTTTTTTCTTTCTTTTTTTTTTTTACGGGGCAGAGAGTTCATTGGGGTCTTATGTGATGCTCTGGGTCTTGTTCACACACCGTTTGTGGTAAATGTCCGATATGTGAGAGAGTGAGCTTCCAATAATTCTCTCAGCTGTTTTTACAAGGCATTGCAGGGCCTTGTGGTCTGAATCATTGCAATTTCCAAACCATGTTGTTAGGATGCTTACAATTGTTTCTCTGTAGAATGTGGTGACTGGAGAGAATGGGTGGGGGAAGTTTGCCCTCCTCAGTCACCGCACAAAGAGACTCTGCTGTGCTTTTTTAGGGTGGTACAAGTGATGTGCAGACCCAGAAATGTCTCCATCCTGACTGTCTCCATGGGAGCTATGTGCTATGGGAGGTGGTCAGCGCAGGACTTTGTGATGTCGATGTTGGTCTCCGTTTGTTTTGTCAACATTTAGAGAGAAATTGTTGTTTGCACAGCAGTCTACTAGATGCTCCAGCTGCTTTCTGTATGATGACTCATCGCTGCTGATGAGGCCCACCGCTGCGATGTCATCCTCAAACTTGATGATGCGGTTTGTACTATGTTTGGCAGTACATTCGTGAGCCATCAGGGTGAACAACAGCCCTGTGGGGCTTGAGTGCTCAGTGTGATGGTGCCAGACCAGTTATTGCCTATCCTGAATGTCTGAGGTCTGCCAGTAAGGAAATCCAGATATAAAGAGAGGCGTTATTGTAGTGTATTCTCAGTTTATCTGTGATGTTTTTTAGAGATTATTATGTTGAATATATTTCATGATTCTTCAGAAATCATTCCAATATGCTGATTTAATGCTAAAGAAACATTTCTTGTCATTATAAATGCTGAAAAAGGTTTTTTTGTTGTTGTTGTTGTTGTGGAAACCTGGATGCTTTTTTTCAGGGTTTTTATGCTTTAACATGCTTAGAGTCACTTAATGGTTTTCTCATTTGTAACTGCCTTTTAAACTGTTAGCCAGCACTCCCGCTTTTGAAAAATCCCAAGAAATGACATACCCAAACTAAAACAGTTGCAGGTCAGGAACCCTATGCACTAAAAGCATAAGTATGGTCTCATTTCAGACTCTTTGCAGTTTATTGTAAAGTCATAATTAATGATTGTCATAATGAAAAAATAGTTATAAATGGCTTCAAATTTTTCTAAAGTTATTAGAAATTTATTTTTATGGAAAATCTTTATGAAAATAAAATTGAAGTCGGCCTCTCTGCAATCTAGAAATGCACTCCAGCTAAAGCCACATGTCTGACCATGTTATTTTTCAAATCTGAAGATGATATGTTTAAAACTCTGAGTTTTATTGAATGTTTTTTAATATCATGTCATGTGATTTTATTTTGAGAAGACTCTAGAATGCTAACTAATATTTATAGCCATCTTCCAAGCACTCATTCAGTGTATTGTCTCTATTATTTTGTGGTGCAAACTGCCCCATTCGCACAATTCACACCTCTCCGGCCTGGTTATGGCTCTAATTATTCTTTTCTTTTGTCTCTTTTGTCTCTATTATAATTATTGACAATTCAAGCAGACTTAATCGCATCATTTCTTTCATCAAATTTCTCACTTCACCTTCTCTGAAACTGTACCAAATGCCATTCATGAAAAATAAACATTTCAGTGAGCTTTACATTTAAAAATGATTCGTTATAACAGATAGGTGGCAGCATGACAGGTGCATCTATTAGCATGTAACTTAGCACACCATCAATACATGACCATTTATGAGATTAAAACCAAGTTTTTGCTCCAAACTTACTTTATATCACAAGTCGAGTGTTTTAAATAACCTTCTGTGATGTGACTTCGTTTCAAAAAATCTGACCGAAAATGGTATTATTTTATGGTATTCGGCATAATGAGAAAAGCTATCGCGATTAGCATTGCATTAGAAATATAATGTATTATTATGAAAATACCCGGCATGGCATGAAGAACACAGATTGACCCTATATCGTCACAATCGTGTATTTATTGTCTTCAAAAGTGTCTATCTACATGTTATAGTGAAGCCTCTGTTAGTTTCTGGACTGTCACATGGTATGCCTCTTCCTCATCAATGACATTTTGTGGACTAAATGTGCACGGAGCGCCTTCCGGCTGCAAGTATGAATTGAAAACACTGTACATATCCAGTGCTCGTAATGATCACAACGGCGCTTTTGGGGTAAAAAATTGAACACATATTCTAGTTCACTCAAAGCTGTCCTGTTGGGCTGAGATATTCTAGCTTCATCGGACCATACTCTGTTTGAGAACCAGCTTAATGAAAGTAATTAACAGGAGTATTGCAATAATGACAAATCTATAGGTTCCAAAAAATTCTCTATGGTCAGCTGTTCCACCACGTTCCACTTAATATTTCACCATATAATAGAAGCCAGTTGTATTCCTCAGGCAATGTACAAACCTGGCACCAATGCCAAACACATACTATTCCCTATTATGCAGAATATACAGGGATCAGACAGTGGGGTTTTGATTCATTTCAGTGTGTCAATTCCCAGCACTTGTTTGTTTTTCCTGCTTTTTTTATGAAGGAAGGGGAGGGGGTTCAAAAAGCATTGCGGTTATGGGAATGTTAGAATGTCTGCTGTCTGTGGGAAAACATAGCATGTCACTGGTCACTAAACTATGCCACTGGCCAGACAGACCCTCACTTGTCCTTTTCACTGTCAACCCAGTTTTGCAACATCCCACAGTATTTCATTGTGGTTTGCTGTGTGTTTGCATGTATTTACCAAACGTGCGGATGAGGCTCGTGATAAATTATTGATGACTGATGCCTCAGAGCCCATGAACGAAAAGAAACGGCTTCATTCCCTCCTTAACATTATTAGCTCAAGTATTAGCACTAGCATACAGAGATTAAGTAGCTGTTTCCGGCTGACGTTATTAATTTGACACAAATTCCAACCAAGCTTTCAAGTGTGTTCCACAGAGCACAATACACCAAATATGGTGTTCTGGATTGTGCAGACTTGAGTTTGGGACCCATTTTTCCCATGTTAGCTTGAAGTTTTACTTGTTTTGTTTCCCAGAGATGGACTCAGTGACCCAGACAGAGTTAGGGCTTCTCCAGATCCAAAAGTTCTTTCCCATCAGCTCAGGGATCATCTGCTAATAGTGCTGACATCTTGTTGATGTGTTGTTTTACTCATTTAGATGACCTGAGCAACAAGGATGCCAGCAGCCATGAGTTGCTAAAGGAAGAGTTGAGGCTACTACCGCTGAGCAGTAAGATAAGCATGCTAACACACCAAAAGGTAAAATCACTCAGAATTACCTTTGTGAATGAAATGTGTTTATAAATAAAACTACGAAAATTACATTACTATGATCCATATTTCACATAGAATACTTTTAAAAGGCACTAAACTGTCATCCTGTCACAGAAACCGGCTACTAGGTCCTATAGTTTGGGCGATACGGTACAGAGAAGTCATACCTTTCACTCAGCATGCCAAGGGCAAGATGAAATCCTTGAAGATGAGGATTCCCCACGTCAAAGAAGGATAACTGTTGGTAAAGACATGATGTGACTTTGTATTGTGACCAGTTGCTTGGATGACAAAGGCTGTGATGCTCTCCCTATTGTATTTAATGTTTAGATGACTCATATGAAAATGACTACCCTGCTGAAAAAGAAACACTATGTATTGTGTTTTAGATGCTTCCCACTAGGCTTTTTAACTGGGATAATCAGAAAGACTTTTTTGGTCGATGAGCTTCAATAGCACCAAGTTTTGCTAGTTGAATAGTATGCCAGTGCTGGTCCAAAATCAAGACCCCAAATTAGCACTAACCATAAACTAACGTATAAATTAAAGCTAGTCTTTTCAGCATGGCAGTGATCTTGTTTTTCTCTTCCCAGCATCCTACATTCCCCAGTCAATGGACCAAACTGGAGAAAGTGCAGTGAAGGTATTAGCTTTTTTGTGTTTTTTGTTTTTTTTTTGCTGTTTATGTGTGTTTTCTGGAAACTTTTTTTTTTCTTTCAATTTCCAGGTCTTAGTCTAAAGTAATTTTGGTGTTGATGATAATGGAGTTATTTTCATGATAACATTCTGTAAGGTGTCACATTTTTAATTAAGTCAACAGACATAGAGTAGCAGACTTTTTATTCCTACATAATGTTCACTGAACATAGACTCATATTTGTAACCCCACTGACCATCTAAAAAATGTCTTTTCAAATCCACTAAAATACATTGATTCACAGTCAGTGAAATACTGGGCTTTTTCTTCACAAGACTATTGTATACTAATAGCCATTTTGTAAATCTGTATGCTGTTCCTCATGAAAATGCCCCTAATTTTTATGTATAGTCAGAGTATCCACAGCTTTAGGGTATACTCAAGTACACGCATGCTGCATTTCATGGGAGCACTGAAAATTCTCCATGGTTAAAGAAAAAAATCTCTTAAAATCCTGTTTTCTATCTTTTATGGTGGAATGTTCTAACTTGGTCTTTTTTGTATGCACACGTCTTCCATTGTGTTAATTCTCTGCAGAAGTGTGTTCATGAACAGTTATTTGATGAATGTGTCTGCATTTAAAGTTGATGAATGTGTCTGCATGCATACATGTCACGAACTTTAAAAGTAATTTGTATGTATTGTATGAGTTTGTCTGTATCTGTCTGTGTTTAGCAGGATTGTAATGGGTACGGTGCCAGAACTTTAGCAGAGCTGAACACGGAGGAGGTCTGCCAGTGGTTTAGTAATATTGGTCTACAGAAATGCCTGCCCTTCATTAGAGGTAAAGTACAGTTTGCACATTTGTTTTTGTTATTTTCCCACCCTTTTAAAATGTTTTAATTCGCCAAACATTCAAAGAGACAAATGCATAGACCACAAACCAATAACTGTTTAGATTATGTATTACTCATTTGCACTTTTAAGTTATTGCATCATTTTAAGAAGTTTTTCCATACATCAACTTAAAAAGAAAGGGAAAAACAACATTGACTAGCTAATACAATACCACAGAGACTTTTACCATTTCTAGATAATGATTTGCACTGCCTATTTAGAGGCAGACCTCTATTTTAGAGATCGATTAGAGTTATTTATCACAAGCAACAGTTTGAAGAGATGTTAATAATAATGTTGTGGTTTTGGGTGGATCAACTCTACAGAGGCAGAGTTCAGTGGATCTCACATCGCTTCTATTGATCTCCACACCCTTGAAATCCTTCAATTGTCCAATCTGGAGGAGAGAGAGAGGCTGCTGTCTGCCATCTACCATGAGTTACACCCGCCGAACGCCACCACCCAAAGACTCAACTCCCTCCTGGGTACTGTAGCACAACCATAATATGAACTTTTTAAGTTCACATCCCAGTGCTTTTGTCTGTATTTTTGTGGAAGCAAACTTGTTTTCTTTCCTCCAAAAGAAAGGTTTGGTCCACACAATGTTGAGAAATTCACAGCAGCTTTGGTGTCCATGACCAAGTCAAAATCTTCTCCTCAAGTTAGCAGCATCAACATGAACCAATGCTCATTCAAATTCAGGTAGAGCGTCCTTCCTCTCTGTAGAATGTAAAATGCTGCATAATCCCAAATAATTACCAAAATCAAATTAACATTATGTTCAAACAGCATTTACAAGTTGACCTGAATATGTGTCATGCTTTCTCTCACAGACAGAAAGAGCAAAACGCTAGATTTCAGAAGAACTCACATCTTATTGAAATCACAGTCAATGGTACCATTCTGCCAAATGCAATTTTATCCCATCTAATAGTTCAACATGTTTTTTTTTTACAATTCTGCGACAAATGTTTATATCTGTCTGTTATTTTGATTTAGCGCCAAATCGGACAGTTCATTTAAGGACACCCAAAGAGACAAGTGTGGGAAAAGTAATGGAGTCCTGCCTGAGGATGCTGGGAATTAATGAAGACAAAGATCACTTCATCCTGAAAAGCAAAGAAGGTCTTGTATATATAAAACCAAATTGGAATAAAATATTGTCAAATGTGTACATGTTCTCTTTGTAAAATCTAACTTATAGCTATAAGAACTTATAGAAGACATTTTACAGTATCATAGATGACACCAACACTTTATTTTTATATACTTTTTTATTATTTGCAGTAAAAAGATTATAATATACTGATTTATATTTGCCATTAGTCTGTCCTTGGGGATTATGCATACATACACAAAATAAATTGACTTACGCTCAATTTATTGTATTATTTTTAGGCATTTCTCTTTTGTCTTCTTTGGAAAAGATCAGCCATTTAGTCTTGCATTTGGAGAGAATCATATATGGCTTGTGGCTTGTAAGTGCTCTGGAATTTACACAGTGAATTTACTTTTACATACCGTCTCTATTTTTCCACGTTTTTCAGATGAGTTCTCCCCTGAGCAGCAGATTGGAGATTTGCCTGGCTCAGAAACAAGACTAATGGAGCTTCACTTATGTAGGAAGGTAGACAGAATTGTACGTTTTAAGCCGAGTATTTCAATGGATTAAATTAAAACACACAGATACTTAGGAGTTAAACTTTAACATTTAAAATTAAAAATGTTGCCTCTCACAACACAGAAAGATGGTCCTGATTCCCCAAATAACATTCGTACCACTGATGAACTTCAGAGCAAAAATATGCTAAACAACACCGGGAAGATTCAAGAGCTAAATCAGCAGGTGGCCTCCCTTCAAGATGTCATCATACAGGTATATATTCTCTATCAACCTTGTTGGAGGAAGCCAAAATAAAACAAGAAATCAAATGATTAATTCAAATGAAGACTGGCGCTAGTTGTCACACCAGGAACTATTAGTTTTTGAGTCAAAAATCCAGTTGTGCAAATGCTTATTTTCTCTAGAAGTGGATTTATTTTTGGTTTCCTTTCAGTTGGTCACGTTCGACGTACGACTCCGTTCCCTCCTTCAGGGAACGAGGGTTACATATGTAACTGAGATGTTTCTACTTCAAAACTCTCATAAATAAGAATAATTCTTGTGAATTTTGTCCTTAAACTGAAATTTCAGTATCATTGAGTCCACTTTTGGAGCATATCGACACAGGGTTGTGGGTGTCTTTTTTCCTTGGCAATAACAGTGGAAATGTCTTTGTATCCGAAACGTAGATGTATGTTCTTAAACAGAAATAGACTTTCAAAAATAAACCTGCCTTTAGGGAAAAAATGTGACAGCTAAACCTGTTCTCCACTATTGATTTTAGTTTAACTGTGTCTGTATGATAGGTTCAGGAGCTTTACCATGGCCTGGTGGCCTTCTGTTCAGAGCTGAAGAAGATGGAGGGAGACATGGATGCAGTGCAAACAGACAGCTTGGAAGTGAAGAGGCGTCTCAGCGAGGCCCAGGACAGTCTGACGAGGAAGAGACAGAGCCTTCAAACACTCAGGGACAGTCTTAGCACAGCACAAGTACAGAAGAATAAGTAAGTATATCCTCTCATCATAAAATAGAATAGAATGTGCTGGAGGTTAATGGAGAGAAGTTGAGTAATTATATGGGATTATTACATGGAAAAGAAAATGTTCATCAATGCATTGGACTTTATGGATAATGATGTGTTGCGTCTTCCAGGAAGAGAGGCTGGAAGAACTGATCAGAGCTGGTTTTGGTTGTCTTCAGTGTAATTTCCTTGTTGAGACTGTACATCCTGTGATTTTTGATGCTCTGTTTACAGTCTGTTACAGTTTATTTTTCTGTGGCGTCAGTGCTGAAAGTTGAGTTGGATGATGGTAATGGGTAGTCCACAGATCTTTCCTAATTTCCTAAAGTGCAGAGAAAGCTGCTGCCCAGTCCTGCCTCATGATTGGAACCATTATGCCAGCATTTAATGTACTTTCTTAACATATTAAATATGTACATGGTTCTGACAATGTTAAGAGGAAGTTTCATTATTTACTCACCATTATGATGTTATTTTTTCAGTGGAACAGAATTTTTGATCAGCCCTATCATGTGAAAACAGTTACCTTTGCAAAACGGGAATATGTACCTATTTAATTTATGAGGTGTGCAAATAAAGAGAGGGTGTTTGAGGAAAAAACCAGTGTGGGTCTCACCCAGTAGTTTCCTGCTTTTTCTCCGATTTATGGCCTTTGATTTATTCTGACATCTTTTCGAGCTGGACAGATTGAAAGCAGCAATGGATAAGGGTGTGACAAAATACCATCATAAATCAAGATGTCCAAGTCCTCATTCATTACCTGATAAGCCACTTAGCTTGAAAGCTTATTGTTTTTTTTGTTTCATTATGTCCTTCATGTGCTTGGCCATTTCCCCAGCAAAAATGCAAACAAATCTTTCAAGTTTCAGGGTTTTTGGATGACATTAATCTAAGATATTTGAGTATGAGAACATAAGAGATTTAGACCACTTACATTTATTTAAGATCCAGCCGCAGAATAATAAAGAGCCTAATCTTTGATATAAAGTGACAGAACATTGGAAATCTGTTCAGATCAGCTTCCTAATCCAAGACAAAGAAATAGTTCTCTAAAAATGAAAATTTGGTCATCATTTATTTTGTTCCAAACCCATATGACTTTTCTTTTTTTCTGTGGAATGTAGGATGTTCATTTTTAATGGAATATTATGTCCACTCTTTTCTATATGAGACACTGTCAAAGTATATAAAGTATTATTAAAGTGGTCCATATAACTTGTGTGGTATATTCCAAGTCTTCTGAAGCCGTATGGTAGCTTTGTGTGAAGAACTGACCAATTATTAACTCATGGGATTAAAAATCTATAGACTTTATATTTTTAGATGAATTGTTCCTTTAAGAGAGCTTAAGGGAGCAGCTTGTGTTTGTTTTACTCCTCAGGCCATCAGAGGTCCGACTTCTGGAGAAGATGAGGCTGAACTGCCAGGTGTTTAAAGATGAGATCACACTAGTCCACCTCAATCGGCAGGTGGCTCACCTGCGTGAAGTTCTGGAGAAGACCCAGGCCAAGGTGAGACTGGCTCCCCCGATCTAGTTTCTCATGGTTTTCAGAGTTTCCTGATGCAGTATGAAATGATATAGTGCTGACATGTGAACGCAGGCCAGTAGTTATTATTTTAGACCACATTTTAATGAGGCTGAACATATGGTACTAATGTGAGCATTACAGTCTTGGCTTTTCCCAATATGCAAGCACTTTGTTGGACATACAAAAACAGTTGGGGAAAAAATGAACGCAGTTAATCGACATGAAGTCTTGAAGCTTTTCTCGTAACATGTAAGTTACAACTTTTTTTTCTTTTGCCATCTTTCAAACTTTATAATTAATTTGCATCATGGGAAGCAAAATAATGGTGGCATTTCACAATGACTGTCACCACAACAGCGAGCCACTGCCACCAACGCCACTCGTTTTTCAAAAGCCAGCATGACACAAAACACTAGTGTAAAACTATCCACGTTGTGGCCGTACTAGTGATTCTTTCCCACCTTCGTTCTCCTTTAAAGCGGCTCTTTCATCTCATCGGTAGAGACCTAACGAGGTGCCATGAAAGGACACATGCCGACCGGGACTTTGTGAGAAAAGAGAGTGTCACGTTGCCGCCCTCAGGCCCCAGTCTTTAGGTGCTGAGTTGGTGGGAAAGAGGCAGTGCTGCTAATGTTTATCATATGACCTAATCAAGGGAAAGGCGCAGGTCAGGCCACAGAGCAGTCTGGGAACTAATACAAGCCTTGGCCCTAATAAGGAGCAGGCTGCCATTTATTTTCCCTAGATTATCTGACAATAAGGAAATATTTCATCATCGCCTCTAATCTCAGCAATCCGTCGCGACTGCAGTGCATCAAAAAAGACAGGAAGAGGGAGGGAGGAGTTGTTGAAATAGAGCAAAAAATAACATATGGCGACAAACGTGGGGTCTAGAGCTGAAATTTCGGGATTTGAGGGAAAAACCCCTCTAAGTAATATGTCCCAAACCTTTTCTAACCTTCCCTTTTTTATTTCAACTGAATTACATTTCATTCCCCTTCAGGCCAGAGATGTAGTAGTGGTTGCAGACTCAGATTAGGTTTCACTATTCTCATAGGAAAAGGTTGTCGAGATACTGCGAGCTAGCATGAGAGCTCCTAATATTTTGGCTCACTTTGATTGTTCCCTCTTCCCAATGTCTTTTTGGTCACTGTGTTGAGCTGCACTGGTGGCTAAGAGGTCCAGTGGCTAATAGTTGTGGCTGCTTTTGGCTCAGTTTGGGATTTATAGTCCATCTTGAGGTTGCCATTTTACTGCATGCAACAATTCACTCCGGGGCCCTGCGAATCCATTATTGTAACTGACAGTACCTCACTTATATCATTAATACCAGCCACACTTTTCTAACCAAGTCCGAAATCCTTTCTCATGCGAAACACAATCCTACAATCCGGGGCTTGGCACGACTTCCTATCCCATCTCATAAGAGTTAGGGGATTTCTGAAGGTGTGCCCGTTTCTCGACCGATTGTTCATTGCGCAGCACCTCCCAAACATCTACAGTTTAAAAGACAGTTGCCAAGTTATAATCTGTCTTTCCATTGTTCAGCTTGCTCTCTAGTTTCTGTTCGCTCTGCGGCCAGTAGCCATTCCCTCACCTCGCTCCATCACTAGGTTAGTATGAAGGCTGGATGACATTATGAGCTTATGAAAGTAGACTGAAATGATTAATTCTTAAGTACCTGCCCTTTTGCTGCTTCTTTTAAATAATTGAGCAAGGCCCGAGCTATGCGTCCTGCCCTAGGGAGTCCAAACAGAGGGGTGATAAGGGCTCCTAAGCATTTCTGCAGGGGGGTTTCCTGTGTGAGCGAGCTGTCTGGTGCCCATGTCTGGGGAGAGGCTCAGTAGTCTTGGCCGCAGGGCGTTCACACGCCAGGAGACTCGAGCCCTCACCTCGACTTTTCTGCTGCGTGTTCATAGAAACCTGATCACGCTGCATCTATCTTTTCACTCACTTCCTGTATTCAGTCTCTGTCTCAGCTATTGGTTTCGGGGTGTTGATTTATTTGATCATGCATGTTTACTAGTGGTGATCTCATTAGTCATGACATATTTATTTAAATGCATTTAAACATAAATATGCAATAAAAAAACAGCATCATCATAAGGATAAAATATATATTTTTAATAAATTAATAATAACAATAATACAAAATACAGTTTCATGGCCGGTAAGAAATATTTAAGAAAATATTCTCTCTCATTTCACCCACCATTGTGACAAATTGCTTTAAAATTCTGCTCACTCCATAAATAATCAAGTCCATTTTCTCTACAATAGTCAGATCAGAAAGGCACAGATCAGATCCTCTGCTTTTCCAGTTCTGTTACTATAAAATGAGAGCATCCAGATATTCACTGCTTTTTCAATTGTTTTTTCTTCTTTTCCTGCAGGAGAAAGCTGAGAGGAAGAGCCCTACTCTGACTCAGCTGGTTTCTTTGCAGTCTCCTGTCATGCTGGTGGCCACCCAAGTGAAAGCAGACCCAGACGGTCATTATGGTTTCTCTGCACAATGGGTAGAGGGCCAGGGATTGATGGTGGTACACACTGAGGGTGCTAGTCTCTGTCTGAATGACAGGTAATTGATTTAGAAATATTTGAAGAATGCTTGAATCTATATTCTCAGTCTTTTTTTTCTTTTCCTTTTTTTTACATGCACCAAAATGTTATTAAAACATTTAAAGGAACAGTTTACCTAAAAATGGAAATTGGAACAACATTTTTTAGGCAATCTATTCCTTTAAATGATTTTCACCAACTATAACCTTTGGGTCATAGTCTTAAAAAAAATGAAATGTGAAAGAATGTGAGATCAAGGAGGTCAGTTCAGTGCAATAGATGTTTTGATGAATTAAGCCTCTAATTGGCCTTTCATAAAACATGCCAAGAAACATCCTGAATTTTCCAGCCTTTAAGAGCAGAGAGGATCACAGAGGTTCCATCAGCTCTTGTGTTTTTTCCCCTGTTGCTATGGAAATTTGTAGGAGACAGGGAGCATAACAGGAAAATACTGAAATGTAAAATGTGGATGGCTATTCACAAGGAACAGATAAAAACATGATTAGTAGATGAGCTTTCAGTCTTAAGTATTCCATTTTCAGCTGGGTTTTACACAACGTATAACCATATACACATAAACACATACATAAATACAATTAAAGTTATAATTAAGTGTTGGACAAATACTGAAGGTAGGGAGGAGGAAAACTATCATAACAATTAGCATCTTCACCAACCGGAAGAGGGGATTCTGAATACATACATACATACATACATACATATATACACATGTATATGTACAATGTATGTATTCTTTGAAACTCAAATGACTTCTTTGGAACATAAAATGTCAATGCTGTCAAGTTCTTGGTTTATTTAAAAAAAATCGAATAGATTGGGATTTGAAGCCAGAGGCCTGTTGCATGAAGCTAGCTGAACAAAGTCTGAGTTTCAGAGTAGGTTTAGAGTTGACAAATCCAGATAATTCCAACCTGGTTTAGATCAGGTTCAGTGGTCTCACAACTCTCTGTATAAATGTTTACTGCCAACTCAAAGTGTGCACATGTGAGTGTCAGGGATGTGACAAACAGCTAATCACATAGAACATGGAGAGAGTCGGTTTGATTCACTTCTCGCAAGAGGAACAGCGAATTCACTTCTTTATAAATGTGTCAAGTTCCAGACGCTCAGCTCGTGTTTTGACTTTCATTTGTATTTTGATCAGTTCCTGTTTTTCTTTGTTCAGTTTCCCACCATTAAGGCACGTTTTTCCCTGTCTGTTTCCTGGTTTGTGAGTAAGATTATTAAAGTTTATTCCTTGGATTTCATGCTGAGTCTTCAGCCTACTCCTGAAAAGACCTACTGTGACAGATGATCGGACCAAATACTACAGAAGGAATTTGACAGCATTGCCCATGCAAATGGTCACAATGCTTCAAAATCCAGTGCCGGCTCCAGCCCCTGACCAGTGTTCAGTGATGGCTCCAGTCCCTGAGTACAGCCTAGTGAAGGCTCCAGTCCCAGAATATATAGCCCAGTACCAGTTCCAACCTGTGAACCTGCCCCACAGTATGCTCTAACCTCTGAGCTAGTTTCAGGAACTGTTGAACTGTCATTTATGGCTCTGACTCTTTTGTGTATTCGGGCAACATGTAAGCCCAGAGCCTGCTTCAGAATCCTCTTCAGCCCAAGAGCCCGTCTCTGATATTTACCATCTGAACCTAACCATGTCATGTTAACAAATGGAAAAGTCAGCCAACTATTTATCATGTTAATTATTGTTCCTTTAGCCCCAGCAGCAGGGGCGCCTTTTACCCCAAACACACTTTTACTTACTTTTACTCTTTTATTCTTCTGTTATTGGAAGTGTTGATTTAATTACCTTGAGCAAAACTATTAATCATTAATAAGACCTTTGTCTCAAAATATTGCCATTAATTTTATCGATTCTCATTTGCAACATAAACCTACAACATTTAAAAAAAACTTTAAATATTAGATCAAATTAGCGCAGAACCAACTTTGCATTGCTGTCTGCGATTGCATGAAGGCCGCCAAATTTCCACGTGCAACATCAAAAACGGTTGTGAAGAAAATTTAGAATTTTGTGTCATCTAGTGGTTTAAAAGAGAATGAAGTCAAATGCACCTTTTACCCCGGTAAGCCTTTAGCCCCGAAGTTCCCTACATGATGCCCCTGTTAGCAGTGTTTTTGTTCTTAGGATGTGGGTCTCTGTTTCAGGCTGGTGGAGGTAAATGGAGTGAGCGTCTTGGGGAGCAGTGAGGACGAGCTGGAGTTGCTGCTCAAGACACACATTGCCCACATCATTGTCCTACGCCAACTGACCCAGGAGCTTACACAAGAAGACCCTTTTTCCCTGACTGATCACCAGGACATACAAGTGCTGCAGAAACACCAAGCAATGTAAACCAACCAAACGCTGTCTTTCCTCTCGATAAGCAGAAACACTGTCTTTCCTAACACTTTCTGTCCTGTCTTTCTGCTGAAACGCTGTCAGACACAATTGACACAATCATATCTGATGTTTTATCCCACTAATTAATGTAAGGACATTTGTCTTGTAAGAGAAGAGGTTTATATGTTCATCCTGCATTACATTCTCTGGGTCATTTCGGGGCAGTTTCAATTTTGTGAGGGTATGACTTCATGTTTTCGGGTTGATACTAATGTAATAGCCATAGTCTCATTTAATGGGTGGGTCAGTCAAAAATTGCTCATAAAAATGGCAATTGCATGGGAAAAAGGCATTTTGAATTCTAAATTGCATTCAACCATGAAGGTCAAGTTAGCAAAATAAATCATTGTCATAACTTTCACTTTGTAGAGGCCTCTGTGGTGAAATAGAAGGCAAGGAAACTTCCTGTAAGACTGACATTAATGAGAATATAGATATCAAAGCTGATTTTTTTTTTTTTTAAATGGCTAAATATTTATTTCCATGACAGTGCCTCATGTCAAGGATTGACTCAAGGAGCGAAATTAAATGATGTAGCTGTTAAAGATGTTAAAGTTTTTTTCATATGAATTTGTAAATTATAATCTTCATGAAGAGGTCTAATTAAAGTTTATTACAATGTGAGAAAACCTGCAAACAGCCACCATATATTATTCCATAGACATCTGTGAACAAAAGAAAGAATATGTGTTTTTTCCTACTTCTCTTTAGGAAAAACAGAGTAGAATTTGTCAGGTATGGAATGTGCTGTCAGGAAGGGCACAATCTTTTAGTTACATACCCTGACCTGACATTTTTGTTGTGTTTTTAGTAGATTTAATCAAAATCTGTGTTAAAGGAAAGCCCCCCGCCCACACACACACACATACCTACACACACACACACACACACACACAAAGTGTGACAGATGTGCTGGTTTAGCCCCGTCTTGATGCCTCTGTGGACCCCATATATCCGGTCTTGTGGTTAAACCTTGTGGGTTTCATTGTAAGCCTATTAATAAAGAGACTGGGCATTCTAACTGGCATTTGGGTCCCTCAAATGGAGGGAGGTGACCTGACCCATGACCTCGTGACCTTTGTGGTGGAATTATGTGGTCATGTGAATTTAACTGTGGGAGTTGAAGAAAGTCTCGAGGAAAAGAATCCTGCCATTACTGACGTAGCGGAAGTGAATTGCACTATGTGTAATATGTTCAAGTACAGTGTGTGATTCATTTGCCATTGTTCAGTCTGTGTTCACAGAGTCAATTTTTCTCATAGGCTGCTGAAACGTACGTTGCATGAACACTAATCTAAGGTACAACTCAAACATTCATCAAAACCGTCATATCTTTCAGCAAACAAATATGCCTTGGTTGTACGGGCACATGGGAAGTATTAAACAATCAACAGGAAGTGTCCATCCAAATCTTATACGATAAAGATAAAACATGATTTAGCTGCACAAACTGTTCACACAAGGGAGGGCAATCCAAACACACTTTCATAAACAGTGCTGCTGGCAAGGAAAGAAAGACATTGTGGGATTCTCAATAGCCTACGCCCTTCCCCACCCTCTCTTGTCATGACATGTCTCCTAAAAATGCTTTCTTTATTTTCTTTTTGATAAAGAAAAATAACCAACGCACCAAAATAAAACCAATTATAAGAATAAGGAAGGAAATACTGATTTAGAATAATACAGAAATCATAACTAGCTGCACAAGAATCAAAAATGCATGAAAAAAACCCAATAAAAAAGCAAGGTAACACTTTAGAACACTGCTCTGTCATTCATGTAGTCATGAATAACTACACAGGAACAAATGAGTAATGCAATATCACCATTCTAGAAATTCTAACTAATTATTAAAGGTGCAGTAGGTGATCTGGGAAATGCTGAGAACCCCACCACCAACGACTGCTGCAGGTTCATTTCACTGTTGGTATTGTTTACATTAATACGCATAATTCCGAGTTTGACTGAACATCTCCAGTTAAAACGTCACGGTTTGCCATTTCTTAATTACGGTAGTTATAGCATAATTAAGTTAGTTATAAGCTCATTGTTTTGATTCGGAAGGAACTGTAAAAGCTGCTGTTTGTGGTGCTCAGTAACTGAGGTCTGTCTATATAAACTCTGCACAGCATGAAATGCGTTGATGATGAATATGTCTACACAAACAGGGTGTGGAAGGGTATATAAAAATACAGAGCCCCGCACATGACATGTTGGAAAAAAATAGTAGGCTAAATCATGCACACTATTTAGTAAACGAATTAGTAAATTATGCACACGGTTTACTTTTTTTTTGTGTGGGGCTCCGTATAAAAACATACAGTACGTTGACAGGCAGTTAGGACATCGTATTATTTCATTCGGACTGAATTATTTCATTTTATGGCCCTACACCTTCCACAGACAATATATTTATTAAAAAAAATAATACATTTATATCGTTAAATATAGTGATTGCTATCAGGATATGAGGAGACTTTCAACCAGTATGACAAAAAATGTTTCTGTAGAGAATCACCTATTGCACCTTTAAGTATTAGCGCTCAGTTGAATGAGGGAGTTCACTATTAGCTAATTAATAGCCTTACAAAAACCTCAAAACTTTACAATGACTTCAGTCATTACAAGGGAGTCATCATTCATTTCACTTTAAAATACTGTTCCTAATAGTTAGTAATTCCTTCTGAAGAATTTGGTAATCAATATAAGTGGGTTACCATGATCTTTACTTTTGATTTAATTATACATTATGCATTATTCACATTATGTGAGCTTGTATATTGTAGTCCTTGGTAGTCCTGGGAGGTATGGAAAAAGTTCAAGAAAGAATAGAAAAAAAAGTAAGGTCTATATTAGTACTCAATTCAAGCTTGTAGAAATTAAAGTGTAAATATCAACATTAAAAAAATAAAACTACTCAACTTTTCTGATACTGCTGCATTTGGAGCTAATTTTCTAGTCAAAATGATACATTCATACTCAAAAACGATCCATTGAATGTTACCGTCATTGTGTGTTATTTACCAATTAAGGTCTCTGTGTTCAGGTGCATTACTTTTTTTATGTACATATGGTGTCCATACAATATCTATTGTATTATTTACTTAGAAACATCTAAGTAAAGCACACACAATAAAAGTTTGGTTTAATTCAGTGTTATATTGATTGAATAAAAAGTTTTGCAAAGGAAAGTTCAACTAAGCAGAAATTACTCAACCTTTTACTGGCCAAGTTAAAGTTACTTATCTTAAAAAAATAAATATTTTTCATTTAAATGTGTTTATTTTTATTTTTTATTGAAATATCTGTTCAAATAAGCAGTGTACTAATTGAGCTACGTCTTATTTTTCTTACACTGCAGTTCTTGAAATGCGTCCAGACCTGTCATCTGTGTATGGAATACCTGAGGATGCCACAGCATGAATATTCCCATCATCACAGCAGGCATTGCTCCAGTGCACTGACTGTCAAACATAGCTGCTAAAGTTTATGGAGCAGAAACATTTGCCACATGCAGACGTATAGCGCGTTTCTGAGGGATCGCCTTCCCTCTAGCCAAAAACCTCCATATATGCATCCTGTAAGGATCTGAAGCCAGTAAAAATAGTTTGGCCTCTTTTTTTTGGGGGGGGGGGGGGTTCTCTTTAACAAATGGAGGGGGCAGCTCAGCATTTCTGAGCTGTTTTTGTTTTGGGGGGGGTGTTGAAGCAAAGTGAGGGTGGCTGTGGCTTTTCGAAGATTTCTGGCAGTCTGTACTTCAACTTAACAGCCAGTGCAATATGTCCAGAGGACATGGTATGTGTGTGTACCGCATTCAAAGACTATATCAGTTCAGTCTGCAGGGCCGTTGACGTATCATTTAACATGGACACGTTTATCCTTGTAATGCATACGATGTGTATTGTTAGTGTCAGTTGATATTTAAATATAAACCCAGAGCATTTCGACCTTATGGAGTTAAACAGCTGCAGCCAATCGATCCAAGTACACACAATTTAGCCGTCTATCCTTTCACTCCCTCTTTACATCCGAATGAGTCAGTCAAGGCAAGGACATTTAGACATTTTGATATCTGCCAAGTTCCATAATGACCTGCAATGACAATCTTGTCTCCATTTACTCCAAACATCACTGGATAGACTCACATTTAGCGGCCAAAATGGGTTACTAAAGATGATGGAAAGGAGTGTGTTATTAACAACATATGCTGTTTTAGCTTATATGAATTTTTGGACCAGTACTTATAGGAGGAAGATGTTCTAGTTGTGCACTCTTGCATTGCGCTTGTTGGCTGACCCTCGCATCATACAGTAACACCCCTGGGCGTCTGTTCTGTTTTAGTATTATAGATATGACCAACTCCAGCCTTCCAGATAAGCAGAAGCAGACATCGGTCTCGCTGTCTCTGAACTCAGCACTTCCAGGTTCATCTCTCTCCCATCTGCCCCCCATAACACGAGCCCTAATGCTGCCCACCCGACATTTAAAGAGCTCCTGGCATTTGTTTGAAGTTAGTGTAGGCATTAGCTCTGGTTTCCTGCTTCAAATCCCTATGCAGGCCCAATAAAAGGTATGTAGATTGAAGTGGATTACTCTCTGTACAAAAATATAATACAAACAAACTTGGCATTTACTGGCTATAATGAAGAAATATATGGCACCCAGTGACCTCCCCCTTCATGAGGCTCTACGGTTACTCTGAGATGTCTATTCAGACAGAACTCCTTGTAATCCCTACCAGCCTTAAAGGCCCACTGAAGTGCCTTGAAACATGCAGAATTATTCAATGTGTTGACGTAATTTCCACTGAAACAGGAAGACAGGGCGGAACATATCGAACAGCTCCTCTCCTTGTTTAAAATAGCCAATAGTGTTTCATTTATAACACAGCTCGGCCAGATCTGTTGAGCTCGGTAAAGCCGCAGTTTCCTCCTAAAAGGAAGCCAGACTTCATTCGCCTCCATGGAAAGCATATTTACACTGTCTGAATCGTCCCCTATCCCCTGTATACTGCACTATGTGCCATTCAGCATGTAGAAAACAAGTGACCGATAGCTGCAGCTTCAGTGTCTATTTCGGGGTGGGATGCGGTAGATTCAACATGTGAGCATGTGATTTAACAGAAAATCTGATGAGAAGCTGAAGTGCAGCGTGATGTCATCCAAATCATTTGTCCATATTGGCGGAAATGAGAAACTGTAAGTTTTGAATGCTTATATTTTTCTACATTTTGTTTTGGAGCAGACTAGCTTATAGATGACAGTAAGCATAACATATCATACTAAAAGCCAAAAAACAGTTTCAGTTTTGATTTCATGGAGACATTAATCGTGTTTTTACCAATTAATCTCAGTTGATTAACTGGTACAACATCAGTATTTTATATAAAATACTACATATAAGCAGTATTACAGTACATGACTAAGAGAAATGCAAGTGATAATTATAATAATGTTGAGAAACTTATATTTTAGACACAATATTGCCAGTTACTTTGTATATTTTTGCTCCGTCAATGTATCTGTATCCAAATGCAAATTAACTGTTAACTGCATTAATTAATAAATTAACTGCATCTCTGAGCAACACACGGCATTACTGGAAAAAGCAGTATTTTTGAACGAATCATTGAATGAATCGTTAATTAAAGAAAGAAACACAGACACTGGCCTTGTAAAAATGCTAGTAAACATTTTACAGAGCTTTATTTACACAATTTGATTTTCGCTATTTTTAAAGGCACGTTAAATTAAACTTCTGGTCAGTAGTCCCTTTAACAGACAACATCACAATTTATTTTTGATGCTTCTAATTAAGAGATAAAAGCAGTTGCAAACATTTTATAATATACACATACTCATCAAAGTACCAATAAAATATGCATACTTTGTTTTGCTACTAAACCATATACACTTAATTTAACTTACACTCTAGTTTTCCGCAATTTCAGGGCATATGTCACGTATACGTCTTGTTTAGTTCAGTCTTGTCATGTCATGTTTAGTTAAGTTACATCACGTCTGCACCTGTCCTCATTAGTCCGAGTGTTCACCTTCCTCCACCTGTGCTTTATTAGTTCCCTCATCACTGTGTGTATATATTCTCCCTGTTCTGTTCAGTCCCTTGTCGGTTATTGTTTGATATTGTCAATTGTACCCGTGTTGCTATCCAGTTTGGATTAAAGACTTTATATTGTTATTTGATTCATCATCGTATTCTTCATCCACCAACTATACATTCAGTGCGTGACAGAAAAACCAATCTCTCAACGCGAGAACAAAGAAGTGATGGACTCACCCGCGACGCGCTTTCTTCTTCGCCCAGAGGCCAGGTGGTACTTGGAGTATCTGGTTTGGATGCTTCGGAATGGCGGCCGTTCACACTCAGCCAGCCAGCCCGAGGCACCCACCGAGAACATCAGAGCCCCGGAGTCGACACAAGCGGGTCAGCCCATCGCAGACCCAGGAGAAGACCTGGACCTCATCGACCTGTGGTCCACGGATCCTTTCCCCACCCAAGTCCCCACCCACGGATCCTCTTCTTCATCGCCGGTTCCGTCCAGACGCCTTCTTCACCCAGTATCCCTGATCCCGTCTCCATCGCTGACTACAGCCAGTCCCCTGGATCCATTGCCACCACTGCTGTTGCCCAGCTCCTCGGCTCTGCCCCCGCCGCTCACTCCGTGCGGCTCATCTTCGTTGACTCGGGCTTCACCTCCACCAGCTCGGCTTGAGGCGGAGTCCCCGTCTCCTCTCCGGTCCTCCAGGCCCACATCTTCACCTCGACCTGTCAGCCCGTCACTATCGCCTCGGCTCACTGCGCCCTCACTGCCTCCTCGGCCCGTCTGCCCGGAAGCTCCACTGGGCTCCCTCGTCTCTCCAGGTCGGCCTTCGAGGCTCGATGCCCAGCTTCTGCCACGGACTTCCGGGGTTACGGCTGCGCCTACACCCCTCACCCCTACGCCATCATCAGGCTCCTCCCTCCCTGCGACCTCCTCGTCATCTCTCTCGCTCCAGCATCGCCCTGGTCATCCGGATCCTTGTCGCCGCCTCGGTTCCGTGAGCCAGCAGCTCGTCACCAGGCTTCCAGGCCTGCAGTGTCGCCCAGGTCCGTCGGCTGGGATGTTCCGCCGGTTCCTCCACCACCCACCATAGTTTCCGCAGCCATCGATTGTTCCCAGGGTGTCATCCCTCCCTGCAGTCAGGACTCCACCCTGGCTCCTCCCATTGTCAACTCCACCTTGCTGGCCGTGGCCAACAGCCCCAGTTTGCTGCCTGCCCCCAGCTCCACGCCCTCCTCCAAAGCCTCTGCCCTCATTCCTCATCATAGACTTTGTCACAGCGCGAGGACGTGCTCTTCCGCGCCCTTCTGTTTTTTTTAGTTCAGTTACGTCACGTCTGCACCTGTCCTCATTAGTCCCTGAGTGTTCACCTTCCTCCACCTGTGCCTTATTAGTTCCCTCATCACCGTGTGTATATATTTTCCCTGTTCTGTTCAGTCCCTTGTCGGTTATTGTTTGATATTGTCAATTGTACCTGTGTTGCTATCCAGTTTGGATTAAAGACTTTGTGTTGTTATTCGGTTCATCATCATATTCTTCATGCACCATCTACACATTCAGTGCGTGACAGCATATGAGTTCCTGAACATGATGAATGATGAGATACAATGAGCCTCAAATACTGCTCCAAAGCAATATTAGAAATAGTGAGTATTTAATGTGCACTGAGCTTTGGCATTTTTAGACCTTGTGCACTCCTTGACAGTCTTATACATTTACTTCCTGTCGTGTACAAGTGCTGTACAATGGGTACAGGCCCATTGTCACTTGTTTCTTACTGAATGAACCAATGTTTATGAATGCATCAGTGTAGTGAACGATTTAATGACTAACATATAAAGTCGCTTGTCACCTGCTACCGTAATGATATAACCTGCAAAAAAACAACAACACCATTAATGCAGACTGCATCACTTGCATTAAATAAAACACTAATGTTGTAAACAAATTGTGTTCTTTCAAAGTCACTTTTGATAAAAGCATCTGCTACATGATTTATTGTAAATGTAAGATACTCATGTATTCCTGACTACATGTCTTAGAAAAGCAGAATGGAGCTGAAAGGAACTGGTTTGTCTTTGACATCTGGGTTGACTGATTTGAACCGCATACTTGGTGAGACAGGGAGTATGCTTATTGTCAAGGGTCAGAGCCAAAGTTTTTCTGTTAGTGAGGGGAGTTTTCTGCACGTAAATCTGGCCTCTCAGGGACCGTCTGGCTGGCAGGCAGGAGCGCGGCTCAATCTGCAAGGACTGCACATGCTCTTCAAACACGTGGAGACTGGCCAAAGGGCCGAAATCGACCTCATTTTGCGTGTGGTCAAAAAGATGGTTCGTAATAAGGAATAAATCAGGAGAGGAGTTGAGTAAAGTGGACCAGTTAGATTTGTAAATGCCTAACTAGTTCTGACAGGTTGCCTTGAGAGGTTTCTAAGCACCTGTGGGAAGGTTATGTCAGTTGTAAAACACCTTGGGGTCATCCAGGTGTGAAATGTTCTTTGGAAATTCTCACCTGACTGAATATCGCTAAGTATCACTAAGTAAACACAGAAAGCCTGCTTTTTCACGGATCTATGAACATAGCATAATTATGCAGTCAGAGGTGTCATGCCTATTCAATGTATATCATGTTACATATTAGTTGCAGATATTAATATTATAAATTCAATCTAATTAATTATAGTTAAATCTAAACAGTTATCAAAAATCAAAATAGCTGTTTTCCATTTAAGAAAATGCAGGGCAGTTACTAGCAGTCAAGTTCAGTTGCATCATAAAAATGTAGTGCTTGGTTCATTATGAAAATGTATATTACATCAGAATTTAAAGGATTAGTTCACGTTAAAATAAAAAATTACTCTAAGTTTTACTCCCCCTCAAGCCATCCTAGGTGTATGTGACTTTCTTCTTTATGATGAACAATAACAGTTATATTAATACATATCCTGACACACCCAAGCTTTATAATCGCATGAAATGGGAAACAACGAGTATGAAGCTCAAGAAAGTGCATCCATCCATCCATCATAAACATACTCCACATGGCTTTGGGGGGGTTAATAAAGTCCTTCTGAAGCGAAACAATGCGCTTGTGAAGAAAAATACCTATATTTAACAAGTTATAAAGTAAAATATCTAGCTTCCGCCGTATTCAATTTAGGAAGAAAGTGTAACGCCTCTCGCAGTTCAAAATGCTTACTCTACGTCCTACATCTACCATATTGTGAAGACATCAGTTACGCTTTCTTCTTAAGTTGAATACAGAAGGTCTGCGTTTAAGCTGAATACGTCAGGATATTTATTAACATAACTCTGATTGTGTTCATCAGAAAGAAGGAAGTCATATACACCTGGGATGGCCTGAGGGTGAGGAAAGCTTGGGGTAATTTTCATTTTAAAGTGAACAAATCCTTTAACCCCGGTTCCCATGGATACTATAAAATTATACCACTAGACTATCATTGCTCACAGTCTTAAGAAAAACGCCCTCTCAAAATACTAAGTGGATGACACCACAACAGAATCAGATAAGTTGGTACATGTGTTTGAATACACTTCCATTGATGCATAGAGATTGTAGTAAATGAGAATGATAGATCACTTTACATTGGCGGATGAATCAGTCACATGACGAGTCAGCAGGAAGGTCAATCACGCACTCAAAATTAGGGGCAAAGGTTTCATGAAAGAGAGTTGGGTGAAATAAGAAGGGGAAATCCTCAAGGCTTCCAATTTCATTTCCCAAGCATTTACAAAAAGAGGCTTTTCCATTCAAACTGGCAGATCTCACACTACAAAGAGGCAGTAGACACTTGAGAAAGTCCCTTAGGATGTTTATGTCTTGACCTTATAGTGATTAGTGGTTACCCCGTGACTTCTCTTCTGACTTCCAAAAAACAACTTCGGGATTCTGAGATGTTGTAGAGTTTAACAAAACATCTACTGCCATCTTCCTATCAAAAACAGTACTGCAGAACCGGTAGCGCAATTTACTTTTGGAAACATTATATTGTTACCTATAGATGGTTTTCAAAAAGGTTGCAAAAAAAGTCTGTTTTGTGATAATGTCTGTAGTTAGTAGTTTTTCTGTCTAATGAAAAGAAAAAAAGAAGAAATGAAGATCAAAGGCTTTTCAAGCCTCTGGTGATCTTTGGCTCCTGGATTTGCTGGTGTTGGGTTTTCTTACATAATAAAAAATTCTTCCCACACTCTAAACAAGCAGTTCATTTATAAACACTGTACAATTACTGGCACCGGCTATACCACTGAAACTGGGAGAGAGGCAGATTGGGGAAGGAGGAGGGAGAGAGGTAGACCCAAAACGAGCAGAGTGCTAAAAGAACTGAGTGGTGTGAAAACTGCAGGGTACACTTGAAAGAAGGACTATTCTGATCTGATGACACATAAAGCGCCTAGTAAATCTTAGCTTGGTCAGAGGGAGCAACAACGTTTTTTTCTCCACATAATCCCCTTTTTATGCCTCATTTACTAGCCTAACTAATCCTGAACAGGTTGAGCATTTACATCCTAACCTTTTGGAAAAGAATTATTTTGTTTTTTTGTTGTTGTTGTATAATGATAATCAGCTTCTACACATTTGAACATTGGATATGTCAAATTATGTGTATAAATTGGTCCATTGTGTTGTGTAATTCTAATCTTTGCTTTATTTTCTGTTTTATGGTCATTATAAAATGCAATTAGGCCTACTTTTATCTTTCCTTTTTAAAACCCCAGCTACATTGATAACCATTGGTTCTTGCATGTATCTGCCAATTTGAATATACAGGGCAAGACTACTAGGCTCTCTAGAGTCCTATCAACTTCGCTTTATGTGTTTCTTTTGTGTTATTTTTCCTTTTTGGAGCTTTAGAAACGCTTTATAGATACAATGAACTGTTGCTGTCTGGAAAGGAGCAAATATTGGAACATTTCAGGAAAATAAATAAATGAAAAAGTATCCAAGCACGTCATTTTTTTTTTTTTTTTTTTTTTTTGATAATTTCCCCTAACTTTAGCGATAAACCCTTTCTTTGGTGTCGGCTACCACCAGAGGGCAGTATCCAACTTTATAATCTTTAAGCATTTCCAGAGTCACAGGTAAAACCCACTTGGGAATAATAATTTTACCCACATTTAAGTAGAACACGTTAAGCATACATGTGAGAAAAAGATTTTCTCTGAACATGTATTTATAATAAGTACTATTTAACCGATAGACCTATAGTGATGAAAACTCCAGTGTGAGGGATCCAATGTAAATACAATAACCTCATGCTTACTGTTTCTTTCTTTCTTTCTTTCACGATTCCTTCAAATGAATAACTTGCACCAGAAACATTTTATCTTGGAAAGTTCCCAGCTGTTTCATTGAGAACATTAGTATTACAAAATTGTTCACCTTTTTTGAACACTTTGAACTTCTTTCTCTCTCTCTCTCTCTCTCTCTCTCTCATTGTTTATTGTCAGTTTTAATTTTGAAAACTATTCAGAATCATTTGATTTTATTTCCCATACAATAAGCTTGAGTAACTCAAATGTCATCTTTGCAATTTGTTTTATAATCTAACAAACATCTGTTTATTCTTTTAAAAATGGGCACTTGATGGACTGCAACATCCTTGACAAGATCATCGTCCTCTATGAACCGGACAGCAATAGAAAGACAGACTGTGACTGTTCATGGCAGTCAAACTCTCAATGTCTGATGCAGCGAGACAAGCTAGTAAATAGAAGTTAATCGGTCAGGGAGCGTGAAAACGTCTGCAGCTCCATAGAGGCCTGCGCATCCGAGGCCCCTGGAGAACACCCCTGGACCTGATGTTGTCTGACACAATGCCAACTTCTCTGAGGAAACCAACTCAGCCACCAGCAAGGGTTCTTGTCACCTTGCACAGGAGAGTGGAAAAAAAAAAGATTTTAATTTCAAGGTTGAGTATAAAAGTTTTGGTCGTTTCTTTTTACCTCACACATTTGTCATCTCTTTGTGTTCTCTGCCTGTTTCTGTCTAGGTTCTTTTGTACTCCCTGAGAAAGACCTGGAGGGGAGGAATAAGAGGTTTGCTGAAGTCCTGAGCACTACTGATCTTCACCCGGAGATGGTGGAACCTTGTTCAGTGTCTTCACAATTAAAGATGGCAACTCTTCACCAAAACAACATGAAGAAATATGTACCCCCTGGATGGGTGAGAAATTCACACATGAAAGTCACTCAAGGACGACACTTGTCAGGATATTTCGGAAATGCAGCATGAATGCTGGCAAGCAGAGCGGGTAACTGAAGTCTGCCAATTTGCTGGTGCCTCATGTGGCTTGGAACCAACTTCATCTGCAAAAGTGACATTCCATTTAAGCTGCTTGTCCTTCATAATTTAACTGGACACATTTTCTAGCCACTGGGATAGTTTTTTCTTTGACATTCCGATGTCCTTTAAAACTGAATTATAAGTGCAGATTCCAAAAAAAGAGTGAAATTTATTTTATTTTATTAGTTTTTTGGGGGCTACACTCTTGTAAACATGTCAACTCTCAGGTTTGCAGAAGATGATTCTATGAATTATGGGATAATGGATACTGATGTGTTGCAGGCGCTGAATGATTCCATTTATTCAGGCTGACTCCTCTTTCACGTCCCCATTTATCAAAGGAGACCTCGCTGTCACCGCTGATGCGTGGCTGAATAGAGAAATGACATGTTTCTCTGTTTGTTGAGTGACTGTATCACTTTGGAGAGCATTTGTGTTTTGTCAGCTTCCTGTCGACCAATTTTCAACCTGACATTACTCTGTAATAGAAAATTGTAAGAGGCTGGTAGAGATAGCGCTTGCACTTTAGCCTGTTCTATGAAGTCCTGTCATGCTTGGTTGAAGGCTACCAAAAGCTAAAGCACTGCCTCACTATGCGATTTGAGTAAATTTCCCCATTTTCTCCGATGGCAGCTGTGGGGAGATAGTGGACACTACAACAGTTTAGTGGGCTGTTGATATGATGGGAACATCAACTTTTTGTATAGTGCTGTTCTCCGACTACTCAGGATCTCTATACATCTTGAGATCTCCACCTCAGAGTTGCTTCACCCTCAAAGTGCAAAGTTTGGTTATATTTTTTATAATGACTTGTCTTGGAGTGAAAATTTGCTGTTCTAATCTTTTCAAGTACTCCCATTTTATCTCCTAACAACTTTTAAAAATAGTATCTTATCACCAATTTTAACTGCTGATAATTCTTAATTATCAAATGTTCACACTGCTCTTTTCCACTCAATAAATGTAAATGGTGACCACAGGCTGTCAAGCTCCAAAAATGAAGATAAATAGGTATACAAGCACAATAAAAGTAATCAATAAAACTGACCTCTTCCATGAATATATTGTAACGCAGTTCGTAAGAAAGGGAAGAAGAAGACGGGAACTGGTGAACGGTAAACATAACTTTAATAAACTGAAAATAAACAAACAACAAAACAGAAGTAAAATGGCAGCAGTTCCTCACGGCAACTGCCGCCCACACAAACATAATAAAAGGCACCATAAAATCCAGACTTGGTCCTCTCTCCTCTCCTCCTTCACTGTCGTCGCTCCCCTTTTATGCTTCCTGAGCTCCTCCGTGAGCGATACGAGACCGGTGCAGCGCGCAGCTGACGCTCATTATCATTCGCTTCACCGGCCTCGCGCCGTTCCCTCAAGGCTTTCGCCACGCCCTGCTTGTCACACACATACACACACACACACACATAAATGCTGACAGAATATTCATTTTTATGTGAACTAAATGGCTGCATCCGATATCACATACTTCCCTATACTATATAGTAGGCGAAAAACAGTATGTGATGAAAATGAGTATGTCTGAATTCACAGTAATCATGAAAGAGTAGGCAAAAAGTACTCGGATGACCTACTTTCAACGAGATTCTGAAGTGTGTATATGATGGACAATTTATTATCCCGTGAGGCCACAGGAGAGGAATTGTGAATGGCAGTGCAGCGACGCAACTGATGCTGGTGGCAAATGGCAAATGTAGTATGTCCGAAATACATTCATACACACACTCATACTATATAGACTTTTTTAGTAACCATGAAGTACTTAGTTATTCAAAATAAGTACCTACTCAAGTGTATGTGATTTCGGATGCAGTTTATCTCTTTAAGGATCTTGAACAGCTGTGGTCACATATGGGCTTTCTCCAATGTTTATCCAAAGTCATGTTTAAATGTATAGTGATAAATAACCTAAGTGAATCATTCAGCTCCCCAGCACTTCTGAGGGCTCAGTGAAGAAGCAATGAACTCCATTTCAACTCCCTGCACTTTTGACATGTGTCAATATGAATAGAGTTCAATCCTCTGAAACATGTGACCTGTGAAACTCGATCTTGTGTGGAGTTTTTGTTGCCGAAATGAAGCCATGACAACATAGAGCTCCACTAATACATCTACATCAACTTTCCTAGATCCATCCATCTGTAAACCACGCTTGCATTATGTATGATGCTGGATAAGATACAATAAAAAACACAAATTGTCAGAAATAAGTAATGAAATCCTACATTTTTTGTCTTCATTAGTTGGACCGAGCACACGTCTTTGAGGAACTCCCTTTTGAGCCCGGCCTGTCTAGACTCATTGTCCGTCTGCCCACCGCCTGGAGATGTGAAATATTGATTAGCTCATTCACCCATATGATCCAATGCTGGCTTCTCCTGTCAGGCTTATTTAAACTCTCACCCGTGAAGGGGCTCCCCAGTGAAGGGCAGTTGAAATCAACAATCAGCAAGGAACCTGAAGGTGAGAGACGCTTCTCGAGGACTGGATATAGGGGGAGGGGCGAAGACATTTCTTTCACAATAAATATCTTTAATTATTCCTTAGGAATGTCTTTATAAGAATAGCTGTTGGGTTTTAAAGTAAAACACAAATCCTGTGTATTCAATTAAAAGAGGGGAAAAAAACATATGACCTGCTTTTGCTAAACCTGGCACCCCAGACACACTCCACTCTCCTTTCAGATGTCAGTTTGCCAAGATGATGGCCTTTGAGGTACCAGATAAGTGAAAAGGTTACAACCGCAATAGCCAGCATGCTAAGCTGTGTTAAGCGTCTCGTTTGTCTGCCCAAAAGGTCATTCATTTCTTTTGCAAAAGTCAACTGTTTTGGTAATAGGTTTGTTTTCTTGTGTTGAAGCCAATGAATGTGAGTCAAGCATTTTTGCCAGGTCCTCCTTTTCTTGTATTTTTTCTCCTTTCATTTTTCTCAGTATCTCATTCATTTCTGTAGGGTTATGTGAGAAAGGATCAGTGTAGCAAAGCAAAAAGACCAGGGATTTTTCCCCGTCTCCCAACACTACACAGATGACAGTGCGACAAAGTGAATACATGAACAGGGATGGTGGGAAAATAAAACAGCAAGAGTTGGTAAGAGAATGAGTGGGTTTACATGTACAACAAAATGCTGAAAACCATCAAAAAACAGCCTTTGCCCCCAGTTTTGACATAAAATGTATTTAGACATCCACAATATATTGGTACCATATGGGTTATCTAATCTTTAGCAAATCTCTAAATGAATATTGTTTTTTCATGCTATAATTTCACTTGTGAATTCACTGGTGGCTTGAAAACCTTTTTTATTTTATTTTATTTTATTTTTTAGCATTTTTGTTTTTATTTCTTTTAAAGACAAATTACTATAAATTTTAATATCGGCCATTTATCATTTATAGGTCATAAAACACAGTCAATATAGAAAGGAATAGACAGAAAGCAGTGATGAGAGAGAGAAATTGGCATAGAGATTCCAACAGTGTTGTGATAAAAGCTTGATATACAGGAATCACCCGGCTCAGAATGAGACAATGCGCATCCAAACTGAAAGGGGATTCCTCGCTTTGCAGGGGGGCTCATATTTCAGGGCAGAAACAGGGAAGAGGGGCATTTGGACATAATCTCTCTGAAAGGGGCTGACGAGCAGAAGAGGAAGAAAACAGGATCAACATCCATTATGCTTTTACAGAGCAAGATCTAAATCCTTCTCTCATTATGCTATTAGGCTCTCTTGTGTCCCAGTTTGGAGAGAATTCTTCTCCACCCAGACACACTTATTTATTTATTTGCACGGAGAATATAGGTCACACATTTTAAGTACTACTTATACATTTTTTATGCATTGCAGCTTTTATTCAAACGGGCACCAGCGTTTGCAAATTGTTTTTGCTGCAAAATGACTGAGGCGATATGAAATGTTATAGTTTAGCAAAGAATTGTGCACGTTATGCTGTATAAACTCCATTCAACCCATTTCATGAGCCATTAGCCATTGTGTCATTGTGGTCATGAGCATATAGATATCTACAGATGTGCTGAATGTTTAAATTTGAATTTTAATTGCAAAAACATGACAACTATCCGATGAGTTATAAATGTGCATATCTAGAATTAGTAACAGAGTGAAATTGTTTGAATTAAACAGTTCTGTCTGATTCATTTGACTCTGCTGTGAACCCATAGGACATTTCTGCTCTTTCATTATTATACTGTAACCTGCCATATCCAAATTTTAATGAAATCCACATTGTTGCTGATAGAATAGAATCTTTTCTATTCCAGATTTTCTCTCTTTTTGCAGCCAATTTTCCATCACGTTCTTCAGTGCCTCATTGATTCTCTCTGTGCAATGTTTGAAAAGACATCAAAGGCACTGCAATCACTTCATCATTTAATGTGTGTCCTACATGTCTTAGATTTGAATATGTTATATAGATTTCTATATAGATACTGTAGTTTATCAATTTCCTTGATGTCGACCTAAATATGTAGCTTGCTGCATGCAGTTGGCTTTGCTGTATTTTCTTCAAGTAATGTATTAATTAGCCATGATTGGGTTTGGTTATAGTGGGTTATAAGATTTCCTTTAGCAATTTTCAATCCCATGAAGGGGTGACCCATGAAATGGAGGGTTACTGTGATCTATCACAACTGTGCCCTAAAGCAAAGCACTCAACCCCGAGTTTAGTTGCAATTAGAGGCTAGTAAGTCGCTGTGGGTAAAATGTATCTGCTAAATGACAAGCAAGACTGGGTAGTAATTAGTCAGTTGTTTAAGTGGAAGAAAATTAAAAATCTAATATGGTTTTGTGCATGGTAAGGGTGAAGAGCTCTGCACCAGTCTATACTGATGTTTCCTCAACAGACCATAGCAACCGCATTTGCTCCAGAAAGAAATGCACAGCTCATTAGCGGCTAAATGCTACAAAACACACAGCATTGCCTGTTGATGGCTTCACTAAGAAACTAAACATTTTTGATATGGCCGAGCCATCATGTTTTGATACACAGCTGTTGATCCCAAGAAGGTTTATAACACCTGGAGAAAGTTATGCAGTAGCATTAGCATTCATCTCAATGGCAGTTGTTCGACTCGCACAGGAAGTATGCAACCATACTGAATGGTTGTCGATAGAGAAAGATGTTTTTTGTGTCCAGAGAGTGTAGTTACATCTACCAGCAGGGGGAGTAGACTCAATAGAACTCTACTACTTTTTTATATTACTTATCTATGTTTTTTCTCCATAAGGTTTGCTTTTCTCACAAGAGCTGAGCACTGGCAAAGCATTTCATACGAATAGTTTTTGGCCAACTTTAGTGAACATAAATTGTTAGCTTTGTTTTGAACCTTGTGGTTAACCTTTGCTGAAACTCATTCTCTTTATGTAATTTTCAAGCTAACTTCAAGTTTAGATGTTCTATAATGTAAAATAAAGATGTAGATACTGTTTGGCTTGCATCGCTCCTGGAGCTAACAATGAAATAGAGAGGTGGAGGAGATAAGCCAAAAGAATTATCGGAAGATATGATGTTATACCCACGGTATGTGATTGGTGGAAATATGTGAACGTGCCCCTAAAAAGCTTTTGTTAGAAACACATTTGGTGGATAAGTCATAATGTCTTAAACTTCCACGAGGAACCAATTGTGGAATGAAAGGGAAACTTAGTAGATCAGACGTTTGCCAATCACTCTGATCTATTATGTATCTGTACAATCAAAATATAGCTGTGAACCTAGCAGCTCACTGTTTATCTATATATATAAAAAAGAAAATTGTCAGGATTAATCAAGCTAATCGTAATTGTGATTGCTGTGCTATCTGATCACAGAACTGGGATATTCTGCAGTGCTGGGAAACAGAAATGAACTAATCTGTTTAATGAAAGCCTACGTGCCACAAATCAAGAGGTTCTCCCCTGTGGAGATATCTGAAGAATACAGCAACTGTGTATTGCTTTCATCTTTGCGCTCTATACCTTCGCCTTGGGTTAATAACTCAATCTCCATGGAGACCTTTGTGCTATTTTGTAACCTGTGTCTATTGTGGTTTCCTTTTGGTACCGTTGTTTATTGACTTTTTGGTCGTACTTCTCAAATGGAGCCAAATATAGCTTGAACAAGTCTCGGTTCACTGATGTTTATTCTTGTAATATTTTGCAGGAATGGAATACATGGAAATGTTTTTTTTTTTTTTTTTTGCAGTTTAGGCCTAATTAGCAAGGTGTGTTTGAAGAGAGGGAACATTTAGCTCTAATGATTCTTCCACTGCCAATAAAAAAGTGTTTTATCTTACATGAGCAAAGCAGCAAATAGAGCATCAAAGATGATAAACCTTAAAGGAAGTGGTTTAACGTTAAGAAACAGATGTGTTGTTGTGAGTCAGATGCTGAGCTTTTTCAGGCAACTTTTATGAACAGCTCCATTCTCCCCATGTATTTGCTGCAAGAGTCTATATTTTTTTGCTTGTGTACGCTGTAGAAAAGGGCAGCGTGCATGTTGCCTTTAATGTTAACACCTCATTATCCTGATTAGCATCACTGTGATTATGTTAGCGCTGATAAAAACTGAAAAGGTCAGACTGAGGTGACACTTGTTGTTAAGCATGGAGGAAATCATTAAGAATTAGCTCTGAGAAGGTTAACCAAATCTGGTCTAAAAACGACTGGTTGCTGATGTGGACAATAGATTTGGGTTAAAACACTTGTTTCTTTTCTTTTCTTTTTTCCCTTTTTCTGTGTGTGTTACTTACCTAAAATCATGATTATTATGTTTTAAATCTAAAAAGTAATGTTACTTTACTTGTTACGTGCGATATTTAACGCATTACCCCTCCTCTTGAAATGTTTGGTTTCATCAAAAAAAGAAACATACAGACTGTGCTCCAAACTTTGATCAGAACTCAGCTTTTGGGATTTTAACATTGCACCACTTTCTAAGCTCCTTTGAAAGGTTTGAAAATGTTCCTTGGTAATTGCTGTGGATGTGGCTTGTCAGATAGACCCACTTTCACAAAACCCAATTTCCCATGTACAATACCTTTCATCTGCACAACAGCTCCCTGTGCCTAGCTCTCAGCTCTGGACAAAAATAAATGAATTATCATATAAATATATGACAGAGAGAGCTTTTTAATTGCCCTGTGTAGGAAAAAAGCCAGTTACATTTTTATAATGATCCACCCATTCTATAAAGCGATAGGCACACTTGCTCTGAGAGAAGCGACATTTCCGTTGTTTTCCTTTTTTCCCCCTCCTTTCACTCTCTTCCACATCTCTTTCTTTAAATGCCACAAATGTCATTGGCAGAAGGGGACAGCATCATTATTGTTATCCTAACGACATCCTTGCTCTCTTTTATTAAGCCAGAAGAGAGCTTCCTCCTCCTCCTTCTCCTGACAAAAGTGTGTTCATTATAGACTGTCTGCCTCCTTTCCCAATGTGAAGCTCAGAACAGAGTCTCAGAACAACAAGCCCTCATTCTAATACTCCTACACCTGGTTAGACAACCCCACACACCTTCAAATCTCCTGGGTCGATGGGAGTTTTGAAGTATTGAGGGTGATGACCTGAGTGGAGAGGAGTGAAAATGTCTTCTATAAGACCATCAGTCCGTTATATTTTTTATATAACTGATTGCATTGCATGTCTATCAATGAATTGCATATGTTAAAATTTATTGAGAAAAGCAAAGGTAATTAAAAGCGTTGAATGGACATTTAAAGAGGACCTATTATTATATTTTTTGACTTTCTTCAGCATGCACTATTGCTGTAATATTGAGGTCTGCAAAGTTACAAGCACAAAGTCCACTCCAAAGGGAGTTATCCTCCCTATATATATCCTTATTATATCAGTAAGCACCGTTTCTGAACTCACTTAAACGCCCTTAATTTAAATAATTCCTGCCCAAGGCATACACATAATAAAGGGGGCAAGGCCTGGTTGTTTTGCATTAAATGTGTTGTCACCTTGTCAAAGAGACTCTGTTTTTTTCCACCCCAGATCTAACATGTTTTTGTTAAGGGGTATGACATTTCTGAAACACGCTCAAAGTGGTTGACCAATCACAACACACTGATTCAGGTGACCAATCAGTGCATTTTCACAAGAAGGCTTCATAGAGACAGGAACTAAACAGAGCATTATAGACTATGAAGAGATGTGCTGTAACAAAGTAAATATGTGAAAAATAAGGTCAAGCATGAAAACCTTTCCCCAAAAACAAAATCAAGACATAAAAGGATGTAATAAAAGGCATAATTGGTCCTAAAAAGTCAGGTGTGTGTATATATATATATATATATATATATATATATATATATATATATATATATATATATATATATATATATATATATATAATGTGTGTGGGTTGGACAATGACACTGAAACACCTGGTTTAAGACCACAATAATTCATTTGTGTGGTATATGGCCTCCTTTTGGGAATTTGAAATGACAGATTCAAGTCCTTCACAGTGGCCAGACAGATTTTGAGCAATTCCTCTTCCACAACAGTTGCCAGGTCACTATGTGTTGCTTGTGGAGGAAAATGTTTTCTGACCTGCTCTTCCAAAATAAGTGGCTCAAAAATATTTAGATCTGGTGACTATGCAGGCCATGTTCATCAAACCATTCTGTCACAAGTCTTGCTGTGTGTAACAGTGCATTATCATGCTGATACATGGCACCTCCTTCAGGGTACAATGTTTGAACCATTAGGTGCACAAGATACTCCAGAATGATTTGGTAGTCCTTGGCAGTGACGCGCTCATCAAGCACACCAGGGAACTCATGATATTGCAGCCCAAACCATCACTGATCCTCCCCGTGCTTTACCCTGCATACAACAGTCTGGGTATTAAGCTTCTTTGGGGCTTCTCCACTCCCACAGAGAGCAATACATGTTTCACATTTTCCACAGCCCAAGATTTGCACTGTTGGCACCACTGAAACCGACATTTGGCATTGGCCAGTGACCAAAGGTTTGGCTATAGCGGCCCAACCATGAATATTGACTCTGTGGAACTCCTGACAAACTGTTTTGGTTGAAACAGGAGATCCTTTTAATTCTGTAATTCTTTAATCCATTTAATTCTGCAATAATTTGGGCAGCTGTGACAAATTATTGAAACAAATTTCTCTGACTCCTTATACGTGTCACAGTTTTAAGTCTGGAAGTCCCTGTAAAGAGTGCAGTCAGGGCTTTTCAGAGATATACCTGTACCAAATGTTTGGAGGTTTCACCATGACAACTCCCTCTCCTCAGTCTTTAAAAATGACTTGCATTGATTAAATGATCAAATTTAGCACTCTAATGGAAATATGATCATATTTTATTATTATTATTATTTAAATCTGATTCGTTTTCAACTTTTTTGTCATAAATAATTATCTCAAGACATTGTTATGGGGTTTCAAATCAGAATATGACTTTCTGTTATGAAACAGGACATCGATTTCATACATCCACTGTAGTGTACACCAGGATTTACAGCATTTTTGGAGACACAACAAGTGAATAGGGAAAGAAATTATATATCAATATTCCTATGACATTCTTATGAAAATGTTGCCAATTATTACTCCCAATATTACACTTTTTTTCATTACATGTTGCCCCAAGAACATATTAATATGCAAATTAGATACAATGAATAGATGCATTGTATAGAATGGGACTGCCCATTTACGGCCATTTTGCATGAATAGTATATCAAATCGTTTCATATCTTTCATAACACAGTAGATCTTTTTGTGAATGAAAAAAAAATCCATTGTTTTTGCCTATATATGTCTTTTCATGCCTTTTAAATTTTAAAATAACTGAGTCCTGATGTCCACTACAGTGTGTCACAAATATGTTCTGTTCATTGATTTCATTGTTTTCATTTATCGAGTGTGTTTCCTTGCCACTCATTGGTCACCGTGGAAACTAATCACCACAGCTGTTCATCTTTTAGTTTGTCACCACTGTGTATTTAAGTTTATCCTCGTTCATTCTCTGTGGTCAGTTGTTGTTTGTGTATGTGTTTACATGCTGTTACGCCTTATTGCCCGATTGTGGAATTAAACCTTGTTATTATTTTTGAATCTGCCTTTATCTGTCTTAATCTTCTGTATTGCTAACAGTACAACTGACCAAATATGGATTATGCAGCTCTATTTTCTGCAGTGGCTTGTGTTAGCACAGATTTTTTTTTTGTTTTTTACAGATTGTTTTTGTCGTCTTGCCATCACTTGCTCCTACGACAACAAGACCCTCAAATTGTTGTTCTGGAAGCGGCCCAAGTACCACCACCCTATAGACATCCCGAACACAGAGAGTGTCTGTCCCAGATCCAGGACACAGCCAGACCCAGAGCCTGAATCACCACCTTTGACCGAGGAGTACTCGTGTGTGCCCCCCGCAGACGAAGATCTACCAACCACCACAACGCGTCAGCCAGAGAACAAGGAGAAGAGGACAGGCTTGACCCTCACTCCGGAAGTGGAGCTCCATCGTGAGTCTGACCAGCGGTTTGAGCCCGTAACATCAGTGGACAAGGGAGTCGTGACTACAGCCCTGCGCTGTCTCCAGGTAGTCTTTGACAGCTCTGTCTTGGCTCTTCCCACCTTCGGCTCCACCGGACACCCTCGGACCTGCGGCTCCACCTGGTTACATTGTTCTGCCAGATCTCCCTTGTTCAGTCATCACACCACTTCCGCCATAGACTTGGGCCATCCGCTGCACTCCTTTCATCCACCCCTAAGGCTGCAGTGCCTCTCGGCATCGCCTCTGTCCTCCATCACACTGGCTTCACCTCAGCCCTCGGATACTCTGGCTCCACCTTCAATGGTCATCGCTGCAACATCGCCTTGGTCTCCAGTACTAGCACTGTCGCTTCTTTCCATCGTCTCTGTCTGCGCCTACGGATACATCGCCCTCGTCTCCTGCGGTCATCCCTCAGCTTACACCACCTTGGCTCCTCCCTTCCTCAACTCTACCGTGGGCTGAAGTCACTGGGTCTGGGTTTGTGCCTGCAGACTCTTGCCATCAGAGCCACCAGGGGATCGTCATCTTCACATCACTCTTCTATCACCATCTCCTGTCACCACTCCTGTCACCACTCCTTCACCACCTATGAAGCCCCCTCCATCCCTCCTTCACCTCTGCAACTATGGCTCGATGTCACGCCTACTGGGAAGGGAGCATTCTGTCACCATTATGTTCTGTTCATTGACTCTAGTTTGTTTTCATTCATCACGTGTGTTTCCTTGCCCCTCATGAGTCACCATGGACAATAATCACCACAGCTGTTAGTCTTTTAGGTAATCATCTCTGTGTATTTGAGTTCCTTTCTGTGTTCTGTATATTGTCTGGTAACGTTTATGTGTAGTGTGTGTTGCTCCCTTCTGTTCACCTGTTATATGGATTCCTATTATTAAACCTTCGTGTTGGAACTATATTTATCTTCTTCACCGGTTTGCCTAGAACCACCTGTGGCACAGTGGACATTGCATAACATATGAATAAAATCTTTTTTCTATTTTTATCTTTTTTCATTTGTTTCTTCTGCTCCAAACAATGTAATACCAATGAAAAAAACGAAATGTTTTTTTCCCGGTTCTCAGGAGGATACACACACACAGGTTACATTTATATATATATCATATATATATATATATATATAGATACAGTAATATATATATTACTGTAATGTATATATATATATATATATATATATATACAGTAATGTATATATACAGTAATTTTATTTAAAAAATTATATATGCAAATTAATCATAATATAATTGGTTCCTAATACCGTGAGGGCGGCATCATGTATGGAAGTGGGTGAGAAACAGATCATTTAGAGTAGTAAAGGTGGACTCTTTGGACTGAAGAGAATTAGTGACATGAATCTGTGGGTGTGAGTGTATGTGATTGTGAGAGAACGATATGAATGAGTGGGAGGTTGTGCTCTGTGCTGGTGGGCTTAGGGTCATAGGGTCAGCTCTCCATCAGGTCCGCTCATAGCAAACACACTCCTCCACAAACAGAACTCAATCCTGGCCAATCCTGTCTCCGCTTGACTGCGATCTGTTTCTAGTTTCCCTATGCACCTATCGGCTAATTCTTATCTGTTGTCAGTACCCAGTATGAATACAATGTACTTAGATACAATGATACAATGTACTTAGTATTTATTTTTATCTGATTAGAGAGCTTTTAAGCCTTCAAAGTACTTTTAAAAAATTGGTACTGCTGGTTACCCAGCAATATTTGAGACTGGCTCAACTCAGAGTCAGTTTGGGATGACAACTCACTAGAACTGTAAAAGTGTATGAAATGGGTGAGGGAGATGTTGATAGTTGGTTGTAGGGTTACATTTCACGGCAGTATCTTGTTGTGTATATGTTTTACCATTGTTCAGCTGTATCCTTACACTTCAAAAAGTATCTTGCTTGTTTGTGCCATATTGTATATAAGCCTTTCGGATTGGTTTAACAAATGGTATTTGGTATTAAAATGCATGTAAAATGACAAATATCACTTTGATTTGAAAAGATTACTTAAAATCATAGCCATGCAATATTGGTCAGTGCAACATAATTTTAAAAAATTACTGAAATCCACCTTTATTTCTGATGACCATAATTATTCACTGATTATGTCTGGACGGTCTCTTGTTGTGCATTAATTAGTATTTACATGTAAATAAAGGTATTCTGTCAGGATTATCAAACGATTATCAAACATAATAGGCTAATTTAACTTACCCGTAAGATAATAATTTGTTGTAGGAATAATTATGTAATGAAAATGTCATCCTTATCTCCTAATTGCCACAGAAGAAGTCTCTCAAAAAAGAGGAAACATGACATGCAGATTAAGGTCCAGATAAAGGGTATCACGATTCAAACATGAAGCAGAAATGGGGAAAAAAGCATAATTTTAATGCTCAGTCTTTTTTTATTTTTTGTCATATGAATCAAATCAAAGGTGTAATGACACCTTGCAACTGTGTTTACAGTAAAGATAGAGATAGAGAGATGGCTGTGTGTTTTGCTCTTTCTACAGAATCCAAATCAGAGTTAGAAACATCCCTTATTCCCACATCACCCTGCACCTGTCAGGCCTGACCTGATGGTACAAGGTTAAGAGAGGAGGAAAAGGCTACAGCCAAATATGTATCGTAGCATCATAGCCTAAACACAAAGTTCTGTCATGAAACTCTAGATGGCGCAGGCTGATAGGTCCTTATCTACTTGCAATCACATCATTCTCTATAGGACACAGCTGATTGGTTCCTGCAGTCTCAGTAGCCAGTGAGCTCGCTGCTCAAATGCTTGGTTAGCATTTGCTGGAGCAGTTGCAGCCCGCTTTCAGAAAACCTCCACCTTCCCCAGCTCCACCTGAATAGATCAGCTATGAGTAATTGGTGTATCCTATATTGTACAGCAGCATGTCTTACTTGCTCACGGTAGCATGCTGTGTATGTATAGGCAGTAGCAAGACATGCAGCAATAGCAGCAACAGCAAAGCAGATCTATTCTGCCAGGACCAAACATATCAACATATAGTCATATCCATTACCATGCCAAGCACTCAGAGAGTTGTCATGACAGAACTGTAAATAGGTCTTATTGGCTGCTCATGTTGTAGTGCATTAAAGGTGCTTGTTTTTTCTCTTTCTCACCCTCTTGCAGGAATGTAGCAGTGTTGTTATTGTTAACTAAAACTATTTAAAAAAAATTTTTTGGTGTGAATTAAATATTTAATATTTAGCTACAATATTAAATGAAAACAATAGAAAATGTATTTCTGTTTCTGTAAGATATTACACTTCTTTTTCATTATGGGTTAAATCACATCACTCTGAAATATTCGACTTTATGAAAGTAAATGGCTTTTGAATGTAGTTTCTTTGACTCATATGTTCGCTTTTCTAGTGACTGATTTTTGTTCTACATCTAATTCTCACCTACTTAAGTTTTTCTTTTTTTATTTAAATATTGTTTTATTTATAAATAAATATGGGTGGTTTTCTGTAAGTGAGAAACCATTTAATTTAGATATTTTTGCTGCTGCCCTCAACCAGATGGCAGAGTCACCTCCCCTCCCACACAGCTACACACACACCCTCAGCTGAGATGCTCGCTCACACACACCTACACACAGCAGACTTTCTCATGCACCATAATTGGTCCTATCAGTGGTCCTATTGTATATAACCTACTGGCCCACAGCATGTACCAGTAAAAAGGCACAATCTAGCCTAGACTACATGGTCCAGAGGTCTCACACATTGTGTCATCATCCCTCACTCAAAGTTTAAAGATTATTGCCGCTAATTAACATGTTATTTATTTACAGATTTGTACGAGCAACAGAGCGATTTAGGAGTTTAACTACGACAACTTGTTGTCACAGTGTTTTGTAAGCACTTCTGAGATTTGAATTTGAGTTCAAATATTTTTTTTATGTATATTGGGAGAAAGAGAGGGAAGAAACCATGAAACTATAGTGTTGGAAATTGGGACAACCGTCAAACACAGGTTAGTGTATTTATTACTGTGGTTTTGAGATTTCATTCTTTTAAATAATATATATTTTTATTTATAGTTTAGTTAAAACTTTTTAGAAAGTTATAGTTTTCACGTTTTATTAATAACTCCTGTAATTGAAGTCAAATTGAGTGATGTTTGACTGAAATCACTAGTTTAGGGAATGTTACTGTAGAGATTTGATTGACAAATGAGGGCTTTATATATTTATTGAAATGTAAATGAGTGTGATTGAGGTGATGCTGATAATTATAAAGGTCTTTTTCATTTTTCCATTTGCTGAGGGTTCAGTCGCTTTTCTGCACTGCTGAGATTATTTTAACCACTTCAACTCCAGAAATTCCAGCTAATATTTTCTCCCATTTTTAAACAGTTGATTTTGACATCAGATCGACACTGGTTTGATTCTGTTGGCTGGTTTGATTTTCCTTTTAGAATCAAATAAAATAATTTTATTCAAAGTATTTTAGTGGTATTTATATTTAATATTATAATATTATATTTTAATATATTTTAATATTATATTTAACTGATTTCTTAAACATGACAATGACTTCACTATACTCAAATGGCCTCCACAGTCCCCACATTTTAATCCAATAGAGCACCTTTGGGACGTGGTGGAACAAGAGATTCGCATTATGGATGTGCAGCCGATGAATCTGCAGCAACTGCTCGATGCTATCATGTCAGTATGGACCAACATGTCGGAGGAATGATTCCAGCACCTTGTTAAATCAATACCATGAAGAATTAAGGCACTTCAGAAGGCGAAAGATGGTCCAACCTGGTACTAGCAAGGTGTACCTAATAAAGTGGCCGGTGAGTGTATTTTATAATGATATTTCACCCTTTTTTCATGTCATTGTTGATGAGAACCCTGTTTTATGGTTTAGGGATTGTTCTCATTTATTACTCGCATGACGTGCATGTTTACATGAATATTTTTATTTAATTGTTTAGTTGAAGTCTATGATTCTTTTCTTTATGTGTTAAGGGTTGTTAGTAATCATGTTTGTTATCATTAAGAGGTTTTGTGTTGTACTATTTGTCTTCTAAATGATTGTAGAACTACCATCTGTTGCTTCAAGAACTGACTTTCTTTTGGAGTGCTGGACAGGTTTTGTCCAGATTGATAGTCGATGTCCACTCTACAGCTCTAGCGGGGTCTGCCATCCTTCTGTGAGAGGGAGCAGAACCAGGTCATCCACGCAGAACAAACACTTGATATCAGTGTCACATAGAGTGAGAGGACAGATTAGAAAATGCTTTTTAAAACACCCTGTTATTTAAGAAAATTACTTGATGTTTATTTTTGTGTGAAAGATTGCTTCACCTCAGGTCACCTTGCTTCATTTTACTGCAAGTCTGTAATTTAGTGTTTAGTTGGCAAAAGCACTTCCAGAGCAAAACTTACTGCTGCCTAAGCAGATAGCAGTAATCAAAACATGTCCTCACGCCCATATCTGAGCACAGCATGGAGAGATGGACGCTTGTTATCTGGTTTGACTGGACTAGTGCTGTGCCACACACAAACATGTGCACATGGATGCAAACAGACCGCCAACTCCCTCTGTCCACCAGCCCCCTTCTGCTACAAATCCTCTCAGATCACTCTACCCAGCAAGTCTTCTGTTTGGACAGCAGTGAGAGCCCTGTCCCTAGTCCAAAGCCACGGCTTCCTCCCCTCTTCCCACCTGTCAGGTGCTCTTTGCCGTTTTAAAGGGGGAGGAAAAGGAGGGGAAAGGGAGAACAGCATCCAGCCTGCCGGATCCAGCACCTGCCTGCCTGCCTCTCCGTGCCAACCTTTACGGCTGTCTCTCCGCTCCGCTCCACTTCCTCTAAGCCAAGACTCCCAGCAGGTGTCCCCACAGAATGGAGATCTGTCCGAGCCACCACGGAGGTCCAACTCGTCTCGTCTTCTCTGGCTGTTGTGAGAGACGGAGTTGTCACACATTTCCACGCACATTCACGGAGCTCTTTTTCCTCAATTGTGTAGAAAGAGTCACAGAAATGATTCTTTGCTGAATGTGCGACTTATTAACATTCAGAAAATTGCATAGCTTGTCAGTTCCGTCAAAATTACTTTGTGAAAGATGGGAATCTCATTACCATGATTACAGCATTTTGCCATTGTTATTTCACACCATGTGTGGTGAAAAAATGGGAAATGCAATTTTTTGTGCTTGCAAAGTGTTAATGAGGCTAGCAAGCCTTTAGCGAAATGTGCAACCGCCACACTGCATGAAACCATTGAGAGACTGAACAATTACTCAAACAGAACAGCATTTGAGAATAAAAGGCGTCTATATCATTATGAGATAGAATCATTGTCACTCTTAACAAGTATCAGCTTTAAACATTAGTGCAACAGTTTAAATTCTGTTTAGCTAATGGATGCCTTGAGAAAAGATACAATTGTGAAAGGTTTTAGGCTTTGCCTCTTCCTGTTAAATGAAGAAATGAAAGTATGATAATAGTATTAAGAGCCATTTACACCAAGGACAGTAACTGTAACTATAAAGGTTTAATAATCACACATTTTAGGAATGATGTAGTTGGAATCACTTCTTAATTTAAAGATACACACAAAATAACTGCAGTAGCGGTTATATTAACAGATTTATGTGTGGGTGTGGACATTAGTGTTATTGCTTTTGGTCTGAACAGGCCTTTATTAAAGGAAACATCATCACAGCAGCAGGATATGACAGCCAGTACTGTAATTCAGTGCTTAATACAGTTATTTACCTCTGCGGTGTAAACGGAACCGTACTGGTTGTCTCAACTAGTTGTCACGCTATACAAAGCGAGCGCCAATGCGCTACACCGGTTCAGATATGAGCTGTTTGTCATCTAAAGAGTGACGCGACGCATGCTGCAGCTCACGCTCATGTTGCTGTCAGTTCATTAAGATTTGACGGACGAATCCACGCCTCTATTGATCTCAAGTCGCTTCAAGTGTGATATGAGAGCCCTATCTCATGAAAGTGCAAATCAATAGCACGATTTTCTGTTTCTATGTAGTGCTATTTATACACAGAAATATAACTGGAGGGACTATGATACGCACGTGTTTGACGTGCATATGATACGCACTTTAAATAGTACTAGGAGATCGTGTTGGAGCTGAACAACACCATTTTTATTTCCTTTTTTTTTTTTTACACACATCAATATGGTTATTTACTTTTGAGGATATTCACAGATATTGTAAGAGCAAAAAAGATTGACGTTAATATAGTAGCGACTTAAATACTGTACATGCTGTTCTGTGATTTGAGCACTAGTCAGTTAGTCAGACAATGGAAGACAAGCTGACCAACCAACCATCTTGGACCGGGTGACAGGTTACCATTTTAAACCTGGTTTAAGTTTTTTTCCCCTGGAGGGTCAAAGCTCAAATCAAGGCTGATCCAGATAAGAAAAATCAGGAAAGGAATATCTCATTCTGCCAGCTTCTCTTAAATCTCACCTTCTTCTCGGCTGTCCCCGACCATCCTGTGAACACCGTTTCCAGGGCAACATCTCTAGTGGCCAACAGATGTAGAGAACAATGATTGTCCAGAGCAGAGGGGGCAGAGGGACCTCTTCAGTAAAGACAGGTGCCAGATGTTCTATTAAACTCTTGTTTCAAGCAATTAATAAATGATCACAACAGATAGACAGACAGAAATACACTGTATTCAGTACACTGTAAAAATTCAGACCCTGCTGCAAGCAATCTCATCAGATTTATGTGCTTTTACAGAAATGTGTTCGGTTCCTTGATTTCTGTAATGTGTTCCTCAGCCGAGGAACAAAAGGCTCAGCAATGTAATTCAGTGAGAGCAGAAAAGATGTCTAGAGCCGAGCTCTGTGCTACATGCATTAAACATGACATGTAGGGCTAGGGGTATGGTAGTAGCTGGGACTTAAAACGAAAATGCTCTTCACAGGTGAAGACAGGTTGAATTCTGTGCTGCGCCGTCATCGCTGAGGAGTTTTAAACCTTCATTTAATCTGTGACAAGAAAAAAGGGGCTGCAAAACATTGTTCTCAGAAACACCAATGTATGAGGTTGAATATAAGACATAATATACTATTAAAAACACACATTAATATTGAATTCAAATTAATAATAATTATATATATATATATATATAGTTATATGATATAAAAATCAATCATTTTAATTATATAAATATATATATATATATAATTAAAATGATTGATTTTTATATGATATAACTATTGAAAAAAATCTCTCAGAACCATATTTTTAAATAATTTAAGCCATGATCTTTTAAAAAGAGTGACATTTAACTAGATTAACTAAATAGTTGAAATAAAGCATTCTGTTCTCACATGAGTTCCCATTTCTTTCACCCTCTTTATATATTTAATGACTTTTATTACGTTATAAATATTAATCCACAATAGGCTGCTAAGGGAGATGCTGAAGATCAGAATGCATCATTCTAAGGGGAAAGGGGCTGGCACTTTAATCAAAGAGGTCTTAGCATATTCTAGTAGGTGCTGCGCATGGCGGCTGCAGCCAATCGTGGCTTTCGAGAGTGCTTATTGGATGGGCTGTGGGGGATGTCTGGCTTCCATCGGTAGGGGGTTACTCTCTCCGCTCCATCCGTCCATTCAGCCCCCACAGTCAGCAAAACACACGTTAGAGCGCAGGTCCACGGCAAGCGAATCCTGCAGAGCTCCGTGTGTGTGTGTTGTGTGTGTGTGTTTGTGTCAGAGTGTCAGGAGGAGAGAGAGACAGCGTGGACTAGCTGCTTCTGAACCACTGCAGGAGCACTAAATCTGGGACTGTCACAGATACTGAAGGAGAGAGGGAGAGAGAAGACATTCAAAGGAGGACGTTTGTCTAGCACCACAGTTATGGAGACTCATCTCTGCTGTCCACCAGCGGATCAAACTACAAGCAAAGGACAGAAAAGTCAGTCACCGTATTGACTTTAATCTTCTGGTGGAAGAAGGAGAATATATTCCCTGACAGTTTGCTCTCAGAAGGTGAAGATTAGGAGTGGATTTTTCCCTTCTTTCTTTCCTTTTTTATTTTTCTGTTTTTAGTTAATTGCTGTGCTTTTGGGGGGCTCCTCACCCTCTTCACAAGTCGTCACCTCTCTCAGATCCTTCCTTTTCTTCCCAACATCTTCTCTGCATGCTTTTCCACTGCTCTGCAGGTGAACACACTCATGGTGGATGCCAAGGGAAGGAACATGAAATGTCTGACGTTCTTGTTGATGCTTCCAGAGTCAGTTAAGAGCAAGTCCAGTAAAGGCTCCAAAAAGGGGAGTCCCAGCAGCTCGTCCAAGCTGCCCCCAGTGTGCTATGAGATCATCACCTTGAAAACTAAGAAGAAGAAGAAGATGGCAGCGGAGATCTTCCCCACTAAGAAGCCGGCATCGGCTACCACGGTGCAGCAGTACCAACAACAGAACTTGAACAACAACAACACCATCCAATGCTGCAACTGGCAGGGTCTCTACTCCACCATCAGGGAGAGGTAGGTCAACTTCTGATGTGTTCAGAGAGGGAGACGAGGGACTGGTATGGTAGAAGTCTGCACAGAGAACATCTGTCGACAAACAGAGCCTTTATAAAGTGATCACTAAATCAGTGGGGTCCAAAAGTCTCAGAGCACATTGAAAATCTGGAACTTTGTTTTCATTTAAACCTGAAGATAAGAAGTTTTAGGATCATTCTGCACTATTTCTAATTCTAACTCATTCCTAATAAAATAAGCACACTTGTGACACATTCTTGCACATTGAAGCAAGATGCTTTTCTCAAATATTCTCAATGCTGGGTAACTTGCTCATGCAGCTTGAATGCTGTGGTGATTAAACTAAAAAAATCAATCTTTTAAAATTTTCATACAAATTGTAATTCTTAAAATTATACTTATTATTATTAGTTATAATTATTAAACTGAATTATTTTCACTAGTGGTTTCAGATATTTAGATCACACTGAATATTTGGAAGAATATATGAGGCTCCGTAAAGGTTTGGGTGTTGAATGTCATTGTTGGAGTGTTATTTAATGTCTCTGAGATTGTTTGAAAATGTTCTGAAATTGTCTCTGTTCTGTCCCGTATTGTCCTAGAGGAGGCAAAAGGAAGGAACAAGTTTTGTTTTGTATGCCATGGCTTTGCTCTCTGTCAAAGGGTAATATTTACTTTGTCGTCATGGGAAAGCCCCATGCCGGCCAAAACAAATGTGCGCTCTTGGACCTGGCTTTGTAGTCTCTTTGCAACAGCATTCTTTGTTTACCTACTGCTCCTATGTGGCCGGGACCCCAATAATACATGAAGAAGATGCTATTGTAGACCCCGTTTGAAAGGGGCCAGGAAAAAGACACTGAGAAAGACACTGTTTAACCATTTTATACGTGAACAGCTGAAATATACAATTCTCATTCATTTGCTTTCAGAATGACCAAGATATAGATTTTCTACTTCCAAATAGAATGAGTATTTTAAAAGCTGATGGTCATTTCAAGTTATATGATAATTTCTTTCTGCCTGAGAAATACAGAAACATAGATGCACCTTTTGTTTATAATCAAGTAGGAATGTTTTTGAATCTAAAAAACTTTCCCCTGAATTGTCTCTTTTGCAGAAATTCTGTGATGTTTAATAATGAACTGATGGCTGACGTTCACTTTGTTGTTGGTCAGTCCGGAGGGACTCAGAGGCTCCCGGGACACAAGGTAAGACCTCCTGACCTGCACTACAAAGTCACTTCAGCATTACCAGAGAATTTTTTGCGATGTGCTTCACTGTTGTTGCTATAAAGACAGCTGAATTCTCTGGTTTTCAGTCTAGCCGGCCATGTGTTTTTCTGAGACGCTCCTCAATTATTTATGTAAATCAGACAGAAGTGGGGAGAGTCTTATGACAGAGAGACTTTCAATGGCTCATTTGTATTTATACTGTATTAATTAATCAGAGTTTGTGCTCAAAGTTCCTTAACTGTACAACAACACATGTACATTTTTTAACATGTGAATAAAGTACTTTTTATTAAGATCTAAGGATTTTCTCAATAAACTGCTGAATTGGTGCTTGGTAAAATGAAAGATTATTAGATTTTGACTTTTCAAATACATTTTTCAACAGCATCTCCTTTTGTAATATCAGTACATGTATAGTAATCTAGCTCAGACGTTTTCAGACTGAGGCGACAAGGGGTGCTAGGGAATCCGTGGAAAATTCGGGGGGGGGGGGGCATCATTAATTAATTAGTTAAATTACACATTAATTACAGTTACAGTTACATGTATACATTTAATTTGTTTATTATTTTTACAGCTGACATCATTATTTTGGATGGATATTCATATACTGCTGTGTATAAAGACAAGTTTAAAATAATGCGTTTTAATCATGGCTACTTTATTCTCTTGGCAGCCGCAGTTCTAAAAGGAAAAAAAAAGAAGCAGATTTATTTGAGTAGAGAGTAGAATTTACAGACAAAATTGCCATACAAATGTATTCAAAATGTGATAAAAATAACATTTTCCACATATGACTTTGCAAACCCTTGATCTAACTTATCTCTACTTAGTAAACCCTTTGAGATCTTCTTGGGAAACCAATTTTCATGGGGACCATTGGATTGGCTTTATTATATATGACATTCTCTTTTTTTAACCACGGGCCAATTTTAACTGCACCAAAACCCCATTCGAATCGGTTCTTGTTTCACTCTCAGACTTTATTCAAAAAGACAGGGTTAATCTGGTGCCTACAATTCAGGCATGACTCATCTTTTATCCATTTAAGAGGGCAGAATTGAAAGCTGTGTTCAGCTGATATGTGATGCTTTATAAAGCTCACTTAGGCAAGGGCATTGTATTGCTTTGCTGCATGGCCACAGCCAATATTGCAATGGGCCATGAAGAGTTATTACAGAGAACCTTTTTTTATGATGTCCATTTGGCTGGTGTTCAGACATACATTATCATTTTTATTTGAGAAAGTTATGTTTGCTTCTTGGAAAGGCTTCCTCGCATGCCAGTGCTCTGCAAAATTACTCTCGCTATTTATTTGGTGCTCCTTATAGTTTCAATATATTTGTTATGGGCTTGTCACATGTTGGATCCTCTGGGAGAAGAACACACGTTTACTGACGCAGCATTACAATGGACAAAATTAAGCTCACCAACTGGAAAGGATGCTATGTGAGAGCAATGTTAAAATGAATTGTAAATATTCACTTCTGCTCATGTTATATAATGCATCTGCAATGCTGTGTTGGCCTCTGATTTCATCATTAGCTACGTGCGCCCATTAGCATCAGTAAGATAACTTTTAGCTCCAGCAGCCACTTTCACATCATTGTGAAACACCCTTTGCTTCGGAAGGAAAAGCAAATGCCATTCACACGAATGGCACTCGTGTGTCTTGTAAACCCAGGGGGAAATTACAGCCGTAATTAAGCATCGGCCTTTGTGGGTGAAATTTTGTGTGTGCTTCACGCTCAAATGACTCCAGGGGAATGGGATCAAGCCAAAATTTAAAACAGCCAAGCCTTACCTTTACAGTGCAATCGACTCAGAAGAAAGAAACCCTGAAGGGCAACTTGTGAGGAATTAGAGATCGCTAGCTGTGCCTTTCTCATTCAGGTTTATAATAAAGAATGTGTTATTGTATGGAATGTATGTAATATAGGGATGAAACAATCACCTACCACCTATAAGGTTCTTTTGATAAATGTGAGGAGAATAATCAGGTTTTTTTTTTTTTTTAAAGAACTACTTTAGTGTCAGGTCATAAAAAAATGGGTCACTTTGGAAAAATAAAGACTGAACAATAGCCTAGCAGTATGAAACCTTTTCCATTTACACCACATGTGTCCTTCAATACAAAGCTGATTTGGTGGATTTGCTCTTTTTTTGATGTTTGACAATCATTGGTCGTGAGTTAACGGATACTATAGCTCCTTATGCTAATCAATAACACAAGACATGAAAAAAAAAAACTAATTTAGACTATTTATAATTGTTTTTTCTCATTAGTATGTCCTTGCTGTGGGAAGCTCTGTTTTCCATGCCATGTTCTATGGAGAGCTGGCAGAAGACAAGGATGAGATCCGTATCCCTGACGTGGAACCTCCAGCTTTTCTGGCTATGCTGAAGTAAGACTCCTTTTGTAATTGTACCTTGTCTGTCAGGTCTGTGCTGGCTGACCCTTTTCTCATCTGCCTGGTTAAACCATTATTATCTTCCTGTACAGATTATTTAGTTATTATTGTTTTCAATTATGTGCAAGAGTGAAGAAAATTGTTCTCTTTGATCTAAGTGGCCCTCTTTGGACTTCATCCAGAAGGTTAATCGACTACACCGACATGTAATTTCTTTACAGCCAACGCTTCAAGACCATTAAAAACGATATGGCCTTTGGAAGAAGTCTTTTCGGATTGAAATCAACTGTGCAATTAGCTTCATTTGAATACACTTAAGATACCAAATAGTTTAATTTGGCTTGTTAAATGTCATTTTGAATTGAGTTCTTAGTTCAGATCATTTAAGTTCAAAAAGCTCCCGAGCATTACTTGGGGTGAATTCATGAAAAAGTTGCACCTCTCATGGTTTTTCACATGGCGTCTTATTCATTAACCACACACAATTCAGTTTAACCTGGTGCAAATATACAGTTTATTTCTGATTTGCATAATTTCTTTAAGTGCAAATAAACACTGTTAGTGGGCACAATACATTCTTTGTTTACATTCTTCCCTGTATCTCTGCTGAAAAAAAACATTGAAACCAGCTGCTTTTGTAAATAAGACTTGTATAACTAATTGGCATAGTTACTTCACCAAATGCATTTCATCTAACGCCACTCACTGGACATTTCATTTCCGAACTGCCGCGAGACGTACAATAACCATCTTAATAAAACTTTGAAAGATTTCATGTTTCGAATAAAACTGAACTCGCTTTTAGCGCTAATCTTTCGATATTTTACAGTGAGAGTGTAGCAAAACATGAAAGAAGCAACGTAATAATATCATTTTGAAGAAATGTTGCCACAGGCATATTTTTTCAATGAGCCTGGGTTGGTATCAACAGAATGGTTGTGGCTTATTCCCAAAGTATTTTATATATATCAGAGTGAACTCTGAACACTAATGGGACTAGATGCTTAAATGTTGAATCGAACTCTAGCTTAAACAAGAAGAGAATAAATAATGAAGTGAGCTTAGCTTGTCCGCCTCTCAGAGCGCTTAGGACCATGACAGAAGATCTGATAGATCTTAACTCATGCTTACCCATGTCTCTTGAGAGTCCTTCTGTTCTCCACTCTCTCTCTCCTCTTTGCTGGCTGATGGTTCACTCCCTCCATATCGTGAGAGATATTTTTGTTCTCTCTCCCTCTGTGTCTTTCCACCCCCCTCCCCCACTCTCATAAAGAAGTGTAAAAGCTGGTTTTTGGTTTATATAGTTTTTTTTTTTTTTTTTTTCCCCAAAGATCATTGTGTCCATAATGATACTTCTATTTAGGTTATCACTTTTAGTCCAGAATGCATTACAGGACAAGGTATTAGTTTTGCAGTAGATCTGCACAATGCATCATAGTGTGATCAATTCAGCCTAACATCTGTTCCCAAGGACACAATCACAGGCCAAGTGCATTCCTATTCCACAAAGTTGAGCCTATTGTCAGAATATAAGTGCTTTTTGTTATCAAGAGGTGTTGCAAAATATACACTCTAAAAAACGCTGGGTAGTTTCAACCCAAATTTGGTTCAAAAATAAGACAAGGCCAACCATTAGGTTCAATTTTTAAAATAAATTTTAACCCAGCGGTTGGGTTTGTCCATATTCGGCCCAATTTGGGGTAGAAATAACCCAGCATTTTTTAGAGTTTTGTATTTTCATTTCCAGTACAGCTTTTCTCTGAGCAAGGACGCATTGGTGTTCATGCTGGTACCTCATCATAATATAGCAGCTTGTAGCTTGGCCAGTAATAGCAGGCTACAATGCATCCTACAGTACTACATCCATTATAAATGACTTCAGTAGATGAAGCCCTCTTTGGCTTACCTGGATTTTTTTTTTTTCTGTTTTTCAGGTACATTTACTGTGACGAAATTGACTTGAGTGCCGACACCGTACTGGCAACATTATACGCAGCCAAAAAGTACATTGTTCCGCACCTGGCTCGGGCCTGCGTCAACTTCTTGGAAACAAGTTTGAGTGCGAAGAATGCGTGTATTCTTCTGTCGCAGAGCTGTCTGTTTGAAGAGCCAGACCTAACGCAACGCTGCTGGGAAGTCATTGACGCTCAGGCTGAGCTGGCACTTAAGTCTGAGGGCTTTTGTGACATTGACGCTCAAACCTTGGAGAGCATCCTCAGACGGGAGACTCTGAACGCAAAAGAGATTGTAGTGTTTGAAGCAGCACTAAGCTGGGCAGAGGCCGAATGTCAGCGGAGGGAGATGAACTCAAGCATTGACAACAAGCGCAAGGTATTGGGCCAATCCGTCTACCTGATCCGTATCCCAACCATGGGTCTTGATGATTTCGCAAATGGTGCTGCACAATCAGGAGTGTTAACACTGAATGAGACCAATGACATTTTCTTATGGTACACGGCGGCTAAGAAACCCGAGCTGCAGTTTGTCAGCCAACCTCGTAAGGGATTGACACCACAGAAGTGCCACCGCTTCCAGTCGTGCGCCTACCGCAGCAACCAGTGGCGTTATCGCGGACGCTGCGACAGCATTCAGTTTGCCGTCGATAAGCGGGTGTTTATTGCCGGTTTTGGGCTTTACGGCTCAAGCTGCGGATCTGCGGAGTACACCGCCAAGATCGAGCTCAAACGGCAAGGGGTCGTCCTGGGAACCAACCTCAGCAAGTACTTTTCAGACGGATCCAGCAACACCTTCCCTGTTTGGTTTGAGTATCCGGTTCAGATCGAACCCGACACCTTCTATACGGCCAGTGTGGTTCTGGATGGAAATGAACTGAGTTATTTTGGACAAGAGGGTATGACGGAAGTTCAGTGTGGGAAGGTGACCTTCCAGTTTCAGTGCTCTTCGGACAGCACTAACGGCACAGGTGTGCAGGGCGGCCAGATTCCAGAGCTCGTTTTCTATGCCTGAGTTTCCTCTGGGAAAACAAAAAACTGCCCTACCAGTGTGAAATAGCTTTACATTACTTACAAAATCTGTTTTTCTATTACATGGCAGAATTCAACTCCTCCAATGATGCCAGCTCAAGCAAACTGAGGCATAACAGGCATTACAAGGGTTTTGTTTTGAGTCTTTAGTGGTTTTTCGGGGACTGTCAAACAGTTACACTGTATTTCTTCCTTGTCTTAAAAGTGAATGAAATATTTTATTTTGTGCTCTGCATAACGCTGCACCTGTTTACAAAGGAAATCTAATTTTAATGGTTTGGGAGTCATTGTCTAAGCTCCTAATCAGATGCCACAGCCTGGCTGTTGCTCATTATCTTAACTGATTTAAAATAGTTCTGATTCATTTAATCTGAGAGGGGACATTGTGCATTGTACAGTACATATTTAAATGTGTGAAGTAAATTATAAATATATATATAAATATACTATATTATCACTCCATGGCTACATCTTTTTACAATGACTACGCCATGTTAGTGAACGCTTGCACATGTATATTGTAGCAATAGTGAACAAAAATCTCATGATAACAGTCTAACTCCAGCATTTCTCCACATCATGATTCAAGGCAATCAAATACCTAACACCAAAGTCACCATAACTGCATTTTGATCAGCATTATCAAGCACAGATTGTTTAGAATAATCATATCATTTAGATTTAGAAGCATCCCTCCATTCTTTGCGTCAGTCATATTGAGGAATATAAACAATTGTTTTGAGCTTAAACGTATGTAGAGTTTGCACTGGAATAAACACTTTTCATTTCAAAGTCTTTGACCCTGCAGTAGACCTTAGTCAAGGTAGATTTTGTACTATTTAATGTTACGAAAATGAAAACAAGACTGTGAGGGACAGATGTTCTGTTCAATTAGTTATAAGGTTTTTTAATTCGACTTTGACAAAAAAAGTGTGTAATTAGACATTGGACTGTGCATCTGTCCCTAACCGTTTCCATTCTCGGAAGATTAATATAGCCTAACCGAGGTCAGTAGAATCAAATGTACAATGACCTGCTTCATGTTGTATTATATTCAGCAGAATGAACATCCTAAATATTTATCTTACAATAAAATGTCTCTGGGTTCTGTGAAACATGGCTTATTTGATTAACAGTTCAACAGTATGTTTGAAGTCTTTTTCATGCTGGTTTTGTAAAGTGCACTAAGAAACTAACACATACATTACGATTAATTCAGCTGAAATGACAGGTTACATATTCACAACATCTCCATCACGCAATGTGACGTTTTGGGATATTGTCATCATTTCCACCTCTATAAGTGTTGTGTTCATGGCTAATTGGCAGCATAATTAGCTGTCACCCAACAAACCCGTCTTCACGCTACTAAATGGGATGTTGTCAACTAACATTATATCACATATTTGTAAAGACAAGATATTTCAAGCATTTTATTTTGTCTGTTTTGGGTTGTAATTACCAGCAGTGTTGTTTCCCCCTCTTATTTTATTAAGATGTCTAACTGCAAGAATGCAGAAACCTAATTCTATTCCCTGTAGTACTTTTAGTGGCAGACATAATAGCAATGAGCAGAAGATAAATAACTGCTCTTTACACCGATCAAGAAATGACCAGTCACATTTTAGCAAAACACTAATATTATCTAATATTACAACTCCCAATTTTAGATGGTGACAATGACAGCAGGACATTTGTCCTTTGAATCAAGTCTGCATTCCACTCAAGTCAATAAAGTGAATGAAACACTAGGGTTATATAAGGTGCACTTTAAAATGTGCTTAAACATCAATGTTTATACATGCAAAACAATTAAAATGTGTCACGTTATGGACTTTGTGTGTCAAGGCTTTGTTAATGTCATGTTTTGATTTGGTTTCCCATCACATGAGCTACTTTAATCTTTGTGCACTACTTACAAGAGGTCATTGATGGAGCTAGCTGTGTGTTTGACGAACACTTCAGTGAATGTGTATAAAGCATATGTTTGTGTGTTACAGTTCAGAGAGACTTATGAATGTGTATGATAGTTGAACATGCAAATAAACTGAACAAGCAGTTCTATTATGACATCAAGAGTGTCTTCTAATGTTTCAATTTTTCTAGTTTTTCCTTTATAGTAAACAACTTTTTAGAGTTACTCTGCCCTGGGTTTTAATGATTTGTTCACATGATGAAAATGCATATCCCTTTTGGAAAAGTACATCTTTCTCCTTCAGCAGTTTGCAATATAACTATTTGATCCACTTGATATGGATCCATAAATAAAGCTCACAGGTACACATTTCATCATATATGGTTAGAAATAAGGTATGCGAAAAGGGTTTACATAAGTGTTAGAAAACGTACTTCTACTTCTATAAACACTGTATATTCAGGACATAAATAATAAATGATTAGAATGTAAAACACTAGAATAAGAGAAGAGACATTTAAAGGTGCAGTAAGCAATTTCTGAGAAACACTGACACTCAAACAAACACACCCCTCCCTTAATTGCTCCGCCCCCAAAATAATGAACATGCTGTGCAGCAGAGGCAGCCACTAACAGGTGGTGTAAGTATGGATGAATCAGCTGTGATTCAACAACGGCATGAAAAAAATGTTACTCACATGTCAAGCAGAAACAAAGCAACCTTGTCATCCATTTCAGGCGTTCGCCCTCTCTAACATCTGTAAAGCCTTTCCAATATTAATGCGGATTCTAGCTCTTGCCTGACCGTGATCCTTCTTCCAATTTTATTCATTTGACATATTCCTCTTTGGTAATATCTCAGCTATCTCTCTTTCTACGGGCTTTCTATAAATCCCGCTTGCTCACTCCCTCTCCCACTCTCACTCACTCGGATACGCCCCCTATTGCTGACTGGCTACAAGAGTGCTTTGGTGCTCCACGGATCAGTCCTATCCCTTTTGTTTTTTGTCCTATTTACATTGCCAGGACTATGCATGAACACATTTTTTTTCAGCACTCACATAGAACAGACATCTAGCAAATATTCAAAAAAACTTTTGAGTTTATTTAATTTTTCAAAAGCATTTCTCAGAAAACACTTACTGCACTTTTAATGTCAAATTGTTTTCTAAGAGAATTTAGTAATATACACAGTCTGACTTGATCACTGAACTTTGTTAAATTCCACACAGTATGTTTTGCAACCAAACATTTCAGAATTATTTTTTTTCCCCCCTTTTGCTAATACGTGCATGCAATATTTTTAATTGCCCACAAAGGCAATGAGAGACTCGACTGTAAGAATCCTGGTTTTCAGACTGTCAAAGCCATCCCTGGCAAATGCAGATGATTTATTGTGCTTTAAATTGCAGTTCAGTCAGCTTGCAGAGGACAAGCAGAACGGAAATCTGGAAAAGAGGATGGAAAGAATGGACAAAACATGCAGCTCTTTGCAATACAGCATTTATCTTCCTAACTATACAAGACATTATCAGTTACAGTGGAAGGCATGGGATATTTGTAGGATCTCCTTACTGCTTATGATAAATCTAACCCTAGTGTCCCAGACCAAGAGTGTGCGTCTACACCAGGGATAGGCAACTTCGGTCCTGGAGTGCTGCTGTGCTGCAGAGTTTAGCTTCAACCCTGAAAAAAATAAAAATAAAATAAAATTAAATAATGTCACCTGCCTGTAGCCTTAGTGATCCTGAAGACACTGATTAGCTTGTTCAGGTGTGTTTGATTAGGGTTGGAGCTAAACTCTTCAGGTCACACGCTGCGTAGGCATGTGCTGCGTTCCACTACCAAATTTTTATGCCCTTCACTCACTGACTTCCTTCCATCTCGTGGACTCGGATGTGCGTCATTGGTTACGCTGCATGAGTGCCCACTACTGGCGGAACTCGTTCATGAGGTTTAAATGGAACACACTAAGCCTTTGATCCTTTATATGTATGTATGTATGGTAATTTAAGTATAGTACCTGGAATTTGTGCTCTGCATTTCACTCATCCAAGTGTACACACACACCCAGAGCATTGGACAGTTATTTTTGCTGGGGTGCCCAGGGAGCGATTGGGGGTTAGGTTGGGGGTTACCTCAGTTGTGAGGTAATGAGAGTGGAAGAGAGCACTGTTCATTCACTCCCCCCACCTACATTTCCTGCCGGTACTAAGACTTGACCCACGATCAACTGATTGGCTAAACTGAATTGCAGGCTATTATAGGGTGAAGCAGGGATGAATTTAAGTAGGCCAAAACCCAGAAACAAAATAGCATTTTAGCACTTACGGTGTCAACACCCGGAAGTCAATATGTTTTTTTCATAGGTTTTTGGTTAAATGCCTGAAATAAGGTGTGTTGTATAACACAAACTAAAGATATTTTAACAAATGCTAGTATGTCATCACTGCAATACTCTACAGGTGCTGGTCATATAATTAGAATATCATCAAAAAGTTGATTTATTTCTCTAATTCCAAAAAGTTAAACTTGTATATTATATTCATTCATGACACACAGACTGATATATTTCAAATGTTTATTTCTTTTAATTTTGATGATTATAACTGACAACTATAGGCTACACAATCATGGGGAAGACTGCTGACTTGACAGTTGTCCAAAAGACGACCATTGACACCTTGCACAAGGAGGGCAAGACACAAAAGGTCATTGCAAAAGAGGCTGGCTGTTCACAGAGCTCTGTGTCCAAGCACATTAATAGAGAGGCGAAGGGATGGAAAAGATGTGGTAGAAAAAAAGTGTACAAGCAATAGGATTGTGAAACAAAACCCATTCAAAAATGTGGGAGAGATTCACAAAGAGTGGACTGCAGCTGGAGTCAGTGCTTCAAGAACCACTACGCACAGATGTATGCAAGACATGGGTTTCAACATTCCTTGTCTCAAGCCACTCTTGAACAACAGACATCGTCAGAAGCATCTCACCTGGGCTAAAGACAAAAAGGACTGGACTGCTGCTGACTGGTCCAAAGTTATGTTCTCTGATGAAAGTAAATTTTGCATTTCCTTTGGAAGTCAGGGTCCCAGAGTCTAGAGGAAGAGAGGAGAGGCACACAATCCATGTTGCTTGAGGTCCAGTGTAAAGTTTCCACAGTCAGTGATGGTTTGGGGTGCCATGTCATCTGCTGGTATTGGTGCTGTACATGCTCATACTTTTCATGGTCATACTTTTCACTTGGCCTTTCTTTGTATTGGTCTTAAGTAATATTCTATTTTTCTGAGATACTGAATTTGGGATTTTCCTTAGTTGTCAGTTATAATCATCAAAATTAAAAAAAATAAACATTTGAAATATATCAGTCTGTGTGTAATGAATGAATATAATATACAAGTTTCACTTTTTGAATGGAATTAGTGAAATAAATCAACTTTTTGATAATATTCTAATTATATGACCAGCACCTGTATAGCGAATATTGGTGTATTCAAGTCTGACTGAAAAGTTTGTACTTATGAGTTGGTCAGTCATAATCACAACATCATGTGCATTCAAATCACTCTGGTGGATGCAAGATGGCGATGTAGCATTTTTACCAAAATACATCAAGATTTTTTAACTCTAATTTGCAAAATGATGCAAGTGTGCATCTAAACTTAGCATCTGCCTATGTCTCAGGTGCGTTTTTGCATTCTTCTTTTCAACTACTGAAGGTGCTTGTAAATATAACCTTTCGGCATGACTTGAAATCATCATAAGATGCAGATTTTTGTGCAGATATACTACAAGCAAATGTGGTTTAACTGTTTAATGAATTCTTTTTCATCACCTCAGAATGTCATTAACCTAGCATCTAAACTCATTTGTCTCATTTTAATCCGCATTATATGTTGCCGTTCCATCTACCAGATCATATTTCTCATGAAGGTCTGTGCAGCCAAGCTATTATTAATGCTAACCACGGTTTCATCAAGCCTCTTGTTTAGCCGTGTACCGTTTAATAGAAAGCCACTTTTCCCCCAGCGAGCCATCAACATGAAGAGGTGTGTTCAGAGCCATCTTGTCAGAGCCTCAATTTACCACACCTCCAGTGATCAATACCCTGTCCGTTGATTTCTTTTGTTAGAACTCTCAAAAGGACAGTAACCAGCCTCAGTGGATCAAGAAAATGGAGCGAGTAATTTGGTGAGCTTTGATTGTTGGGGCTACATGGCATTTTTGATTACCTTTGAATAGGTTCTCAGATGAGTTCAGGACTGTTAAGTGGCCATGTATAAACAGATCAATAGCCTGCCTTGTCAATCAGCAGACTTTCATTTAGAATTAGTTTCAAAAACTAATTCTTGCCGTTAAATTCGACAGGCTCACTCTGAGAAAGTGTTCGAGCACTAAGTGGTGTACAGGTCATGTATTTTAAAAGTTTTTCACTGGTGTCTTTGAAGTGATTTGTGCATCTTATGGAAGAATGTGGTCTTATAATAGATTTTAAGATCACACCACTGACACATTCCTAACACTAGAAAAAAGCGGTGCATTTAGGATTAAGAGGAAATGTGACCTTTTCCCCAGCTGTCAATGGCAATGCTTTTGGTTTCTTATATGAAAGCACTTCACCTGAATAAAAAGTATATAAATACCTTCTCATCTCATTTAAGGGGGAGTTTATCCTCTTTTAATTCAACATAGTTATAGCTGTTGTAAATGTTCTGCACTGGGTCAATTTAGATGAACCACGCATTTCAGAAAGCATCATTAAAGATTCATTACACTGCCTCTGCAAACAGCAGACAGTATTAATGCTCAATTTTATTTAACGTGACAATGCATTATGAACCATAACACATAGTACGTGTAACGTGTGCAGTATTTCATGCATAGAGGTTCCTTTTCAACTGCACTAGGCAAGAGATTACTTTCAGACAAGAGCTATTGAAAATGCATTGGAAGGCTGGAGAAATCCCTGGAAAAGGCTTTTTTTTTTTCTTTTTTTTTTTTCAGAGGCATGTCCATGCTGGCCTGTTCTTTGTCACGAAATGTCTAGTAGCCCAGCCAGAGAATCCAGTGTGGATTGACCTTTTCAGTACATAATGCAGACACAGTAATAACCACTTGAGTATCTGCTTCAAGCTACTCAGATAGTCTTAAATCCCAGAAACCAGGTTGGTAGTGCTCTTCTTAGAATCCTGCCCTCATGATAAAAGGACACAGACTTTTGGAACCCTATTTCATGGTTAATCAGTACCAATTTTACATAAACAATTTCAATTCAAGTAGCTTACTTCTGTGCAGGTATTTCCACCCATTTTACCTCCAAAAAATTAAATAAATGAATAAATATATAAAAAAGCATCAAATGCCCTCATTTATTCACCACCATAGAATTTCAAACCCAAGAGGATATTTTTTATGCAATTACAAAAGAAAAAGGAAAATGGAACTTTCAAACTTCAAAAATGATGGAAAACCATTAAAACATCATAAAAATAGTTCAACCAATTCATTCAAAAATGCTGATTCATTCGAGAACGAAACAAATGACCATCTTTTATGAGGGTCTTTATCAAGCAATTTTGTAGAGTGAATGATTCAGTGACTCATTCCCAACACTGGATTCATTCAGAGATGAAACAACACTCTGGAAGTACATTTAATTTACTTGTTTAATGAACTGTTGTATAAAAGCAGATCAAATCTGTATGTATATATTTCCTGTATAGTACATATATTTGTATTTGCAATATTTATATAAGATTTATACAATTCTAAAAAAAAAAAAAAAAAAAATCTCAGTGAAACAAATGAGCAAAAGTGAGAAAAGAATTTATTTTATTTTCAGGAGTGCATGAGACCAGTTAGACAGAATCTTTTTTTCTATTTTCATTTATTATCCAGCTATTTTTTTCCTGTCTTGTTAGTGGCGGTAAAAGACCACGCTAAAGGGCAAAACTGTTGAAACACTGTAGGTGCTGACAAGATAAATGTTTTATGTTCTCAATTAAAAGAACACATACTTGTTTGTTCACATGCAGTGAAGAAAATCATTTATCTTTCACTGCCAATTTTGGTCACATGCCAGAAAGAAAGCATGTAAGATACATCTTAGATCTTGGATGAAGTCATCAAACTGAAATCTGTCAGTCAGGGTCATTTTTCAATTAGGCTGGTGGAGCAATTGCAGGTAGCAGATTGACTTTGTCATCATTTTTTCGTGTGTGTGTTTCCATTCTGAAACAACTTATTCATGCTGCTCTCCATCACAGGGGTGTAGCTCATTTGAATATAAAGTAGATAACATTCTGTCTTTAAAATCTCTCCATCTGAAATAGCAAATGCAGCTTAATCCTAATATTTTGGGGCACTTTTCTGCAGAAAAAGAAGAATAATGTTATTATAACCCTTACAAATCTTATATTAGTATTTGAAAGCATGTGTCTATGTGCTATATCCCTTGTTGATTTGGTTATCCTTCCTTTTCCATTCTCAATCATAAAAACACATTTTTACTAAAATGGTAACTTAGCCACAGAAACCAGAACAGTCCATTTCTGTTTCTTCAACAATTGTCTCATCTTTACTCATTCCGAAGCCTTCATTTTCTCATCAGATGGAATAAAATCTACCTTATTCCTCTTTAAAATGGCTCTTAGCTTTGAGTCAGTGCATTAGTCAGCAGTCAACGACCCTAAGAAGTCTTACATTGACTAACACATGATGAATGAAAATAATCAGTCGAACAATCACACCTGAAACGTCTCACTTTTAGATGTTAACTCAGAGATCATAGATTTTGCTGATCATGTTTAGAAGAGAGGATTTCAGGCCTGAGAAACAGTGGACTAATCCAAATAATCACCAAGCTAATGCTCTCAAAGATCAATGGATCTAAAAAGCAATTACACTAATGCAGCACACTGGAGGCTGAGATCCCCTGCTACCTATGCATGACACATCTGATCTAGATTTGATTATGTAAATCAATATTTAACTGTCCATTATACTGCATAATCCAAATATTCTGTTATTTAAGATTCCATTTTGTTCAATGTATACCTGTTACATACTCCACGGAGAATCTAGTTCAAGATACGTTGCTACGTTGGTTGAAGGTTTCTAGCTGGTCTAAGGTGGTCATTTGTTGGTCCATCTTGATCATAACATCTGAAGGTGGTCAAACAGCTTTTTGGAACACGGTTGTTGGACCAACGTAGACCAGCTAGAAACCATCTACTATGCCACAAAACACAACTAACGGAATCACCTTTGTGTGATCCTTCTATACTTTGTATATTTACTAGTGCTGTCAAAATTAATGCATTAACGCAAGCGATTAATTTATTCAGTTTAATGCTTTAAAAACATTTAATGCCGTTAATGAGAAAAAACACAAAAACACATAAAATTATGCCAAAATTCCTGTTTTGTTGAGTATCCTCATAAACACCGGCTTAAATAAGCTAAATAAAGTCTTAAATGAACATAAGGCCTGGTTTCACAGAGAGGGTTTAGATTAAGTCAGGATTAGGCCTTAGTTCAATTAGGATATTTAAGTAGCTTTTATAAATGTGCTTTAGAAAAAAAACCCATTACATTATTTTGAGCCCTCACATATTTTAATATTTGTTAGTGCATGTTGCTTTTAGTTTAAACAGCCAAACATGAATTTTAGTCTGGGACTAAGCTTAAGCCGTGTCTGTGAATCCAAGGAGAAGAGTTGGGGGGGAAACAGGATGGAGATCCGCGTCATGTGGAAAGTGACAGCAGACTAATAAACCTGATACAGTCTGCCATTAATGTTAATCAGAGAACAAAATAAAAATAAAATTACTCACTGCTCTTAACTGAATAACTTTATAGCTTTAATAAAAATTAATCTATATTTTAATCTACTGTAAATTATGTAAGACTGTGAAGTGTTTGATAACTGCTTTGATTCTGAATATTTCCTGTCAGATCAAATATTTAAAATATACTGCCTCTATGTTGTTTCTACATTAATTTGGAGATTGAATGTGAAATAATTAAAATATATAAAAAGTGATTAGGTGTGATTAATTAATTACAGAAAAAAATGTGATTAATAAGTTAATTGTTTTAATCGATTGACAGCACCAATAATTAAAGATTTGCTCATCAGGATGGACTGAAAAATTAAAAATAAAAATCGCCTGATGTTTTGTCAAGTAATGCATAAAAAGCTGTGATGAGTATAGCCGATGTGTGTGTGAATGTGTGTGTCTGAGGTGAATGTAAGGGTGAAATTGCTTTATCCACTATATTGAATGAGTGCAGGTTTTACTCACAGATTGTGCTGCCTCTGAGACACGTTTCTAATGACTAATTTAGAGGGTTTGTGGTTTTGAAATGGGGGTTGGAAATGTTAATTTGGTAATATTGATCAGAGGTAAAGAGAAAGACTTAGAGAAAAACTGAGAGCGAGAGAGAAGGCTGTTACGGATGCTAGTGAAGTCGATACTGAAACCTTTCTCACAGTCTCTTTATGCAGAGTTTCCCTTAATAGCGCACAAATGTCAGGTTTAGTCATACATGAAACATAAGTATTGGCTATTTGGAGCTGCATATAGATGTCTGAGATATGATTCCTGATCTAAAAAAGGATATGGTGATGGTTGTATTAGGCAAGAACTTTAGATAGGTTAAATAGCCCATGAAATTGCCTTGAAATGCCAGTTTTAGTTCTTCGGTTGATGTATTTCATATAGAAACAAAAGGTTCGGGCACATAGAAATATATAAATGGTCAGCTGTAAGTTACATCACAGCCATGAACCGTGATTTTCTGCTTTCTATTGCTAATGGGAGGAAGGTGGTATTTATGGAATGGACATTGACATTCAAGAGACCATTTGATTGGACATTAATTGTACATTTCAAATGTGAATAAGTATTTTGAAGAAATGTTTCAGCTGTGTTTGTCCATATAAGTCAATGGGATCCAAAGCAATGTGGACCCACTGACTCTCAATGAACACTCTTAAAAATAGAGGTTCTTTATTGGCATTGATGGTTCCTTGAAGAACAAAAGGATCTTTATCATTTAAAAAGGTAATGCAGATTATTCAAATGTTCTTCACACTAGGAAAAAATGGTTCTTTTAAGAAGTGGTCATTGAAAGTTTCTTTGGGGGAACCAAAAATTGTTCTTCTATGGCAACGCCAAGAAAACACTCTTTTGGAACATTTAAAGAGTATATTATCAATCTACCGACCGTTCGTCCATTCGTCCATCCATTCATCTTCAAAAAATATTATTTCATAATATTTGCACATAAATATTTCCTAAAATACAAAGTCATCAAAACTGAGGGGAAAAATGTCATTCAAATAAAAACCAGTCTGAATTCCTAGGCAACTATCTGCATTTGACGCTGGTTAAAGTTTAGCATCGCTCTCAGATTTTAAGCAGAAACTGATGTTGAACAAATGTTGCCGTAATGTCACATTACTCTCACAAACCCATCAATTCAAATCAAATTTTCAGCAGTTTTCTTTTATTGAGGCTTGTCAGCTCTGTTAGCACTATTAAGAACCACATAGACTGAAATCTAAGATTCTATCTCCTTTCTCTGTTTATTTATTCATTGTGAGCGGGTGGTGGTAAATCGTCTCGAGAGGAAGTGGGCAGACACGCAACCTGGCTTTATGTAAGATTATCTTTGCTATTACCAAGCATGACAGTTTCAAATTGATCAATATGACAGGGATTTCCGAGGAGGAAAACATCCTAGGCCGAGAGAAAATTAGGATTTCACTTTGGATATATTTCTTGGAACATAGTTTCTATGGCCCTGTGTGTCACAGCAGATTATCTCTAACAGTCATGCAGAGGTTTCTCTCAGACTGCCAAACAGCATATCTGTCATGTTCAGACTATCATTACCTGTCTGCCTCAATATTTTTACTCACAATAAGTATCATGTTTACCAACTGTGGCCGTCTGCTATCAATAATTTCAATATATTCTAAGGATATTATCTTGTGCATTGCAAGGAGAATCACTATTTACTTCCCAAGCTGAGAGATGAATTTGTAGGTGATGCACTATGCTAATCTGCATTCTCTTGGAAAGCTTGCCTCCATATACCTGTCATATTTTGCCACAATGGTGAGATGTGATCAAAACCCTGGATGCTGGCAACAACACACACAGAAAGAAGGGCTGAGCAGAGCAATTTTTTTTAAAGTCAAGGCTCTTTAAATCAGCCGTGCAAGCCTGCACTGAGTCTGTAAAGGCAGTCCAGAGCCATGAAAGCAGAGAATCAAAGGCGCTGTGTCCCAGGGGCCCCATATAAAGATGCAAAGCCAACTAAACAGAATCTTAGAGCCAATGAAAAAAGACATAAAGACCAAGTAAACACTAATACCTGACATACAGCACACAATCCAAGCTGCTCTCTGTCTCCATGTTGCAAGTTGTTATTGTGTGTGTATTCATACAAAGAGGCTGCTTTGGAACTTCATGTAGTTCAGTGACAATTTTGGGTTACACTTTATTTTGATGGTCCACTTTAGACATTCTACTAACTATAAGTAAGCTTCCAACTAGGCCTGGCAGCTAACACTTCATTTTGATAGTTTGCCAACAGAAATTTTACTGACAAAAAGTAACTTTGAATATACATGGCTATTCTGCTAACCAGAATGTATTCTGCTAACCCGAACCCTTACACCTAAGCCTAACCTAACATAGTTGTAGTTAGTTGAATGTCTAAGGTGGACCATCGAAATAAAGTTACCTAATTTTTCATCATTCAAGGTTGCAAAAAAAATATTAATTTAAGAATTAGCTCCTAATTGAATTGGAATTTGGAAGATGAGTTAGAATGATGGGAAGTGGAATTTACTCAATAGTACGGTGGCTGAGAGAGTTCAGAGCGCTGCAACTAAAGAAAACACACTCAAATAGAAAAAAAACACCAGCACATGTGCTGCGAATAATCCAAACGCAATCGAATACAGAATCGTGCTTTGGTTTATTTGGATGCGTTGTGATTATTTGCAGCACACGTGTTGTCAAACTGATGATGATGTTTTCTTAATGTGCTGGTGATTTTTTTCTATTTGCGTGTGTTTTCAACACATTAACAGTGGAATTTCCTTAGTCCAAATTTTATCAAACCATAAAAGAGTAAAGAATTAATGAAATCATGGACTTTGAATGACTATGCCATTGTAAACAAGAAAAATGTATCATGACTAAATTAAAAACTTTTGAAACTGTTTATCAAAATTGTCAATATGAGCCATCAAAACAAATTGTAACTTTCCTATACCACAAATAAAATTAAATAAATTATTAATATAAATAATTTTTATAAATATAAATATTGACATGGAAATTCTACATAAATTCATATTGCTATATTAGTTCAAAATCAGGAAATTAATTCTAATTTAACAGGCATTCTCAAATCAGTTCAATGGCAGCCTCAGCCATCTTTGTAATATGACAGTCAAGAACAAAAGCAAATACAATGACTGTGATGCTCGTCTACGATATGCAGTGTCAATAAGTGACCTCAATTATCTGAGTGTCCATAGAGAGAGAATGTAGAATCCAGCGAAGTTAACTCAACAATACTTTTACTCAGGCTAAAGATGGCATAAGCTCTGGAAAATATCAAGACCTAATTAGAGTAAATGGAAAATACGCTTTATTGCCCTGTGCTGATGGAGATGAATGGTGTACCACACAGCAAGATTATTCAAACTGATTGCATTTCGCTTTCACATTCAGCACAATTTGAATGGGTTAGCACAAAAACAGACAGGTGAATGCTTTTACTTATTGTATGTTTATCAGCCATATTCATCTTATTGTTTGGCACTGGGCTGCTTAGTCTCAGGAAAACATCATCTCTCCAAAAAGCCATTCTTTTGTGTCTGAGAGAGGTTGAAGAAATGAACGTCACAAAATAGGAGTCAGCACAATTTCACAACACCGGCATAATGTGTTTTTTGGCCCCTCCACCTACACACAACGTGCAAGGAATTCCAAACAACTAAATCCATGTTTCCTCCCTTTAACTGACCAGGATTAATGTTAGCATGGTTATGGAAATGTGTTAAAATTAAAGGGTGGAACTATTGCCCAAAAACACTTTAAAACAATAGTTCACGCCAAAATACTCACCATCGTTGTTCCAAACCAATATGACCTTCTTTCTTCATTGGGATACTAAAGAAACTGTAAGACAGCCATTGTTCATGTGTTATATTCTAAGTATTGAGAAGCAACACATAAGGTTTTGGTGTGTGGCAACTAAAAATTGTGTCTTTAATATTTTTATTATAATATATTATTATATTATTTATTAAATTATTTATTTATTTATTTTTACCAAAACAATAAGGTAATAGAGGTCATGTTATATTAACAACACAGTCAAGGCTAAATAGGTTTCAGTCTTTTCTGCTGCACATATACACGAATGTCTTTCCTTACAAAAAAAAAAAAGTGTATTCAAGTGTGCTATTAGTATACTTTTTTTAAACTAGAAAATAAGAAAATATACTTAAGTCTACTTTTTATTCACTTCTCAGAAATATACTTAAAATTACACAAGTGTACTTGACTTCAACTGACAGAAAATGTTAAATATATTTGGCCAATACTTGTACTCAAGTAGAGATATATATATATATATATATATATATATATTTTGATGGAGATATACTTAAGTACACTTGGCTGGTAGTCGTGTTTGCTCTTCTTTTGATTGAACAACCTATTAAAAACTTTTTTCCCACATAGTTTTAAAGGCCGGCTTATAAACTTAATTTGTAACGAAAACAGATATGTTCTTTTTTTGTGTAGTCCTCTGGTTATAAGAATTTACTTCAAATATACTTAACTCTTTCCCCGCCATCAAGCCATTGACAGAATTTTCCAGCAATCCATGTTTTCACTGTTATTTGTGACCCTGAACCACAAAACCAATCATAAGGGTCAACTTTTTGAAATTGGTACTGAATGAAATGTCAAACCCATGAAAAGGTGTAGGATTGTGCAAACTTTGGCAGTGTTGATGGAAGCGATGTACTCTATCTTTGATTATAGTTCTAAAAGAATGCATGAAGCTAGAATATTTTTTTAAACAGAGTCTCTGTTCTTTCTTTTCATATTTTGCATGTTCAGATATTCATACAACAAAATATTCTGAGAGCGAAGAAAGCTTTGTGAAAATGATCACAAATACTTGTACGGTCTGCGGCAGCTTATTTAAAAAAAAAAAAAACACTGGCTGGGAAAGAGTTAAATTACAATTAGAGGTTAAAGTATAAACATTAATAGTATACCTAAAGTGCAAAAATAAGGTTAAAAAATATAAGGTTGATGTTAAGTTCACTTAAAGTAAACTTATATTTGCAGTGTAAAACTACTAAACTAGTTTACTGAGAGCAACATTTTCTATTTTCTTTTTCATTCAAATATGCTACATTGTTGCAAAGCAGAACTGTCTCTAGTTTTCTGCTGTTTGTGTCATCTCTTCCCAGAGGATACAGAGTGGTGAAAACAAGCTCTTCAGTTTTATATTTTCCTAATGTCTGTGCTGAAGGAATCCAAATTTAGTTACTCTACAAGCTCTTTGCAAGGTATCACATTGTTGCCTCGACAAGTGCAAATGCAAATGTATGTTTTGCATTTCATTTTGCCACCTTAATACTTCAAAGAGCCAGATGACTTGTTTGAATAATGAAATGCATTTCTTTCCTATGCAGATTTAAAAAGTGAATTAAAGTTTCAGCAGTGTTGCAGGATAAGTATATGTTAACCATTTTAACTGGTAAAGCGGTGAAGGTCAACATAATATACAAGATGTATAAAACATCAAAAGGTTTAGTTTGGCCCAAAGGAAACTCTAGAGCTCTTTTTTTGTTACATACTGTATATTAGATTTGCGTTTTACTGACTTTACTTTGTCTTTGGCCAAGAATGAGAAGTGAAGCTGCACAGCTGACAATTTGATTGACCCCTAATTAAAAATACATTTTGGATGTACTGCTCCTTTGCGTTCTATATTTGGATCCTAATGTTTACGGTGAGCACTGAACATAAACTGCAGCATTAGCGTCTATCATATTTTAATGCATTATATGAATGTGTTAATTGTCTTCAGTGAATGATTTTAATGAATTTTCAGTTGTTTATTTTGGGATGCCAATTTCAGTTTTCCTTGTGTTAAACCTGCATAATGCAGTTTTGTGGCAAATTGAACCTCTTGCACAGAACATGTTATGCCAATTTTATTTGGCTGTCAGGAGAAAAAGCACAAATTATGCTGTGTATTTCCACTCAGACACACTCCATCAATTGCCTGAGATGGAAATTTAAACAAAAAAAAATGAAATGCTTAACTAATGCCCCAGTGTTTTTCATTTAATTTGTTCAGAAATATTCTCAGAAGCACCACAGTGACATTTGATTTTGCTCATGGCCAATCTACACAAAAGTGTCCGAATTATAATATTTATTGATAGATTTATTTAGCTTTCTTTTGTTATGGAACAGTGGATCTATCTATCTATCTATCTATCTATGCATGTATACATACATACATATAGTGTTTGTTAGTTATCTTATGGCACACATTTAACCTGATATCTTATTATGTAAATAATCAATTCAATTGTTCAGCAGATCTTTTTTTATTAATTATCCTATCCCATATCATACCATATCCCATCGTTGACATAATTAAAAATAATGATTTGCAACATTAAACAGCCAAGTGAGCTCTACTCATAAAATATAGACACATGAGATGATGTTGCATGAAGGTTGCCATCCTTGATTTTAAATGCAGAGCAGAAATAGCAGATTAATTTGGACGGTGCATTAGAAAAGCCTTCGTTTAATGGTGCCATTGGGGAAAACTGCATTTCCTTTGATCTGCCTCTAATGTTCATTTATGGCTCTTTCTGCCGTGGTACATTCAGAATGAGAGCAGCTCAGTTAGCGACTGTATCATCAATAACTGTCAAGAACAGCAGCCTCACTCTCCATCCATCAATAGGCCCATATGACAGGCAGCTAAAGGACCAACTGAACAATGATGACCAAACCCAGAGTGAAGCACTTACCTTGTATTGGATCTCCACCCTACATGCACTTACCTAAGTGGATAAGAGAAGGTAACAAACAGAGTGGTATGGTTAAATGAGAATAATCAAATGAATGAAGTCTACTCAGGAAGATGGGATCTTATGCTTCCCCATTAAAAAAAAACAAAAACAAAAAAACATCCTACTTGCACTGATCTGAGCGGGATTCGAACCAGGTAACCGGCATGGTAGGCAGCGCTCTAACAAGGACGCTAAAGACGCTCTATCGCGCCTGGGAAGTGAGGTTTACTCACACAGCTCTTACTATCTGGCCTCCATTTCACTCACTCCCATCTGGGTCACGGCACCAATGCAACCCCTCTGTTTCTACTTGCACTACTCTGAGCGGGATTCGAACCTACATTTCCAAGGTGTGAGGTGGGTACATTGATAAGGACACAAAAGACCACAGCCTCTATCATGCCTGGTAAGTGAGGTTTACTCACACAGCTGTTTCACTCACTCCCTAAAACTCACTCCCATCCGGGTCACGGCACCAATATAACCCCTCCAGTTCTACTCGCACTGCTCCGAGCGGGATTTGAACCTGCATTTCCAAGATGGGAGACGGGTACACTGATAAGGACCACAGCCTCTACCATCAGTTGCTAGTACACCTCTTGAGGCCAGGGGAGTGAGGTTTACTTGTACATCTCTTACTAGCTGGACTCCATTACATTTGTTTGGAAAGTTGTCTTTTTAGATGTTTTAGATAAAAAATAGATTTGATATTCATCTAAAGGTCACCCCCAAATCATTTTTCTCTATCAGTATTGTCATTCCAAACCCATATGTTATGCTGTAGAAAAATTCTGCTTCACATTTCCCTTCAATGATGGTTCAAAGCATCTCTAAAGCTTCAAAAAAAAAGAAAAAGAAAAGAGAGAGAATATAAATCACCATAAAGTAGTTCATATGACTTTTGCCTTCTGAAGTCAAAATATAGTGTTTCACTGTTAAACTGCTAACCTTTAAGCCATAAACTGGATCGCTGAATTAATAAATCACACATTCAGCAAAGAATCATTTCTGTGACTCTTTCTGCATGACAGAGGAAAAAGAGCTCCATGAATGTGCGTGGAAATGTGTGACAACTCTGTCTCTCACAACAGCCAGAGAAAACGAGACAAGTTGGACCTCCGTGGACAGATCTCCATTCTGTGGGGACACCTGCTGGGAGTCTTGGCTTAGAGGAAGTGGAGCGGAGAGGAGAGACAACTGTAAATGTTGGCATGGAAAGGCAGGCAGGCAGGTGCTGGATCTAAAGGTCTAACTCAAGAATCTAATGGTTCTCCAGTTCAACTCATGGACTCGATTTGAGTTAGAAGCTAACTGGAGGGGATGATTAAAAGTGAATCATGAGAAATTTTTATTTATGTTATTGTCTTTTTCATTATATGACTCGGAATATGGAGCTCCAATCACATGGAAAACTTTAATGATGCTTTTTTGAAACTTGACAGATAGGGTCACTATAAATGTCATTATATACGTGAAGATGACATGAGAGATGGAGAGTGAATAACCACAGAATTCTTTAAAGATGTACTTCAGACTGACTCAAATTCATTCGGTTGTGTGCGAGTATATAGTTTCTACATTGCATTAGTTTTGATGTCTTTGTTAAAGCTGCACAATGTCACAGCCTGCCAGAGAGAAGAATATCACAATATATCTAAATGAGTCAGGCAGACAGAAAGCAACACACCACACAAAAACACGTACACACACACAAACATATACGTGCACACTTATTCTCTAACGCTGATCACTTACTATGAGCTGCTTTCAGACATTCATTGAAACTGTGGCAGCCCTCTTCATTATTTAATCCTACCTCAAGGCTTCACTCCCCCCTCTGCCTCTCTTTGCCTGTTGGAGACGAAGACAGGAACAGGAAAGAGGATCCCAAACCCACCCCTCAGCCAGACCACAAACTGTGGCTTTGCAAATGAAACGGAGCACACTTAGCAGGAGACTGCTGTGGAATTAAAACCAATCCGCACTTTGTAAAATATCAATTATTAAATGAGGACTCTGAAACTTATTAGCATACGCTGTTTATGTTTCTTTTTGATTCTCAAAAGAGGGCTGACTTCTTCAATATTTCATGCTGAGAGCAAGTCCCTCTGACGACACATCGCCGCATGATGGGAATCAAAGGAAGTTGTTCTGATTGAAACTGGAATGGACCTTCATCCAAACCGTGATGGCAGCGCTCTGCAATTTCATTTGTGGATATCAACAGAAAGAGCCCTGCAGAGAAAACATCTGTCTGTCACGGCAAAACAAGTCCATATAATGCCTTTTATGTGTTTTATCATGAATGTTATCTTATCAGAAGCTAACGATGTTTTTTTTTCTCAAGGCTGACCTAATTACTTCTGAGGAAAATCAAAGTTTACAGCGCTGTATGTGTGGAATTCAGCAAAACCCTTAATGACCTTTTTCTTGTGAAAAGTACAGATCATTAAACTAGCTGAGCATAAAATTATATCTTTTATTGACCTTTTTAATTGTACATTTCGAATAATAAAAGAGCAGGTTAAGCCACTTCTTTTATGCTGGAGCCATTATCTATTCAAAGAAGATGCTTTACAATTCTGAACCGTTTTTTTTTTTGAAAGCTTAATTGAAACTGTTCAGATTGACTAATTGTAATTGTGTAATGCAGCGGAAAACTAATTTTGGTAACACTTTTGACAAGGTACACATATTCAGTATTAACTATTTTCTTATTATCATGCACACTACCAGCATTTTGGCTGCTTGTTAGTACTTATAAAGCACATAATAATGCCTTATTCTGCATGACCATATTCTAGAGCCCTTAACCCTACCCCATATCTAAACATAATCACTACAACATCTATCCTGCTATCAATAAGCATGAGTTTATTGAGGGAAAATCACGAATCAATACTGTAATTTTTGTCACATAATTTTTCAAATATTTGAAATAAAATAATTAAATATAGCATAATATTTAAACTTTAAGGCATAAACTGGCCCACTAAGATTAAATGTTATGTTCAGAAAGAAATTAAAATTGGAGGAGGTTGGTTTTTTACACTAAACAGTCATAATTTAGTTTTTTATTTTCTCTTGTAATTAAACGGGTTTTCTTCTACTGTACCTTTAAGATCTCCATGTAAATGACCTCTGTTACCACTGGCTAACCTCGTACCATGTGGAATGCTTCACAATGTTTACAGGTTTTAGGTCCAATCAAGGGATCGGGTTTTGGGCAACAGCCAAGCGGCTGCCTTTGAGATGAATGTGAATGCTATCGGATAGCTTTCTCCAGGTATTTTAGACCTTCTTGGGACCAATACAGTTGCTGCTGCCCCATCCATCAATAACAGCCTCTTGGCAAAGCTTGCAATACACTGTGACAGGTTCACAAAACGTCTGAAATGGGCCACACAAATTGTGAAGGTTGGATTGAAATGATTAGGGACTTTGGTGGAAATAAACTTAAAAAAGTTTCTAACATTAGGATTCTTTCAAAGATTATACGGAGCCACAGGTGGCCCAACAGCCAGGAAGAGAATATTTCTGATGTGGCCACCTTAAAGCTCTTGGCTCAGTTGCAACAAACCCCTTAAGTGAAGAAACATTCCAGCTAGTTAGGTTTTTATTACCCAGAGTTTTCTTAACAGGACTGGGTAAGGTGAGCAGCAATATTATTCATAAACTATTATAGTATTTATTAATATTTTGAATTACCTTTTATTTTTTTAATTTCACTTAACATTTTAAGTTTAGTTTAAGTCTGACTAATTTTGTTATATACTTATTATTACATATTTATATTTAGCAATAATTTATGTTTATTTCCATTTTAGTAATTTTACTTCCTAAACTTATTTCAGTTGGAACATCTTTTAAGATGTTCATCTAAAGTTTATAAATAAAAATATATATATATATATATATATATATATATATATATATATATATATATATATATATAATATGTATATTTATAAAGTTTATATATAGGACAGGTATATATTATTTCAACTTCATTTCAATTAAAAACATATTTTATTAGTTTTAATTTCAGTTGGTTCTTGAGCTATAGCCTCACTTGGTCCCAACCCTTTACGACTTTCTTTCTTTTGTGGAACACAAAAGAACATATTAGAAAAGCACTGGGATCCAAACAATAACAAAATCTATTTATGGAATATCTTATTTGGGGTTGACAAAAGTCATTCAAGGACTGTTTAAATACATACCCGTGTACTCGCCTCCAGCGAATTGTTTTCTTCAGTTTTGTGTTTAATATACTCCTTCATTCGGGGTCATTGCATGTCCCGTGTTGGTGTGTTGTTACACTGGGTGACTAATACATACACTGTGCTAAATGAATACCTATAATCTAAAATTCTTTTTACACACTTCATTGAGTATGACATTTGTTAGTTTTGCTTAAATTAATACCTTAAGAACATGAGTTGGTTTGGATTTCCCCTGTGTTGATCCTGTCAGCCACAACAGCTAAATAAATATATTTAATTGCTCCCGAAATCTGTGTGCACTTGCTGGAATGAAACTCAACACACACATCCACTGCAATACATAAATTACACTTAAGCTGCACGTCTGGTTCCTTCGGATATTCAATAAGGCACTTCTAGCAGCAACACAAGATTTGCAGGATTAGAAACAGTAAGCTGAGCGTGCGATCAATACATCGATTCCTCAGCCCTTCCCACCGCTGGTTACGAGACGCATTTAATTTCCCAACAATTAGCAGCTAGCGGGTTATGTGCATGTGATTTTTTTTTTTTCCCCTCAAAGAGTTTCTTTTCAATTTGTGAACAATTCTCACTTAGCATCTGGAAAAGAGGCAGCAGCACTTTGCATCTGGTGGGAAAGCGTGATGGGAACTATGATGGATGTTGGGTCAATATCTGCAGGGCATTAGCGGATCTCCGAAGGCCTGTGTGCTAACGGTTAGCAGCACCCATCAGCCTCCATTATACACCACTAGGGCTGAAGACATCTCCAAAATGCACCAGAGATGAGTCCTTCAGTATTTTGACCTGCAAATGGAGTTCACCTGTAATTTAACAAGGTCTCATATTAGATTTGGCCACAAAGGTGTTGAAACCACATTTCATTCGGATATTTGCTTTAATGTGGAGTTCAATATTGGGATAATGGAAGCTTGTTTCACCATGGAATAAACATAAAAAAGGTAAAAGCGAGATTTTCTCTCATTATTCGGATTTAATTCTCACAATTGGGAGTTTATATTGCACAATTCAAAGTTGTGAACTTGTAACTGCGAGTTTCCATCTCGCAATTTAGAGTTCTCATCAATTACAGCCATTTTGTTTTGCTTTTTCCCGCCTAAGAATAAAGGTATTTATGAATTTATCTCACAATTCTAGCTTTTTTGCCAAAATTGCGAGTTTAACGATCGTCAGTTGAAGTGCTCGCTTTATACACTAGAGGCACTTCACCATGGACTCGACACCATTCACTCACTCACACACACACTCACACACAAACACACATGCACATTCACTTTGGATACCCATTTCGGTATCGCACTACATTTCCCATGAACCCCTCGTACCTGGACTGATTACACTCGCACCTGAACCACATCACTTATCACATATAAGCACCATTCTCACACTACACCAACTGCCAAGTCTTGATTTAGCCAACCACTATCATTTCTGAGCGTTATTCCGTGTCTTGTTTTCCCGGTCTTGTTTTCTGCCAGTCTGTTCCGTTTATTGATTGTTTACTGCCTTCCTTGTTGGACTTATTGCTTTGGATTATTGGACTATTGTTTGCCTGCTGCCTGCCTTCGACTTACCCGCCTGTGTACAGTTTACGATGTTTATGCCTTATCTCCGACATCCCTGTTTGCTATCATCTGACCCTGCCTGTTACACCAGTCTGTGCTTCAATAAAGCCTGCATTTGGATCTCATCCGCCCTTTAATTACAGCGAGTTTATTCAATTCAAAGTTTTCTTCTCAGAATTGCAATAGAGAGATAAACTCAGAATAGCAAGGGAAAAAAGTCAAAATACAAAAAAAAAAACTGGCAATTTTTTTTTTTTATTCCGTGATTTTACAACTTAATACAACATAATGGCTTGTATGCTTTTAGCAGAGGGTAATATCTTCATACAACAAGATTGGTAAATGTCCGCTGTGTTATTTATAAATACAAAACAAATAAGCACCGAGTTGACAGGTGACTAATATTGTGGATATAAGCCTCCTGTAATTCAGCCCTTTCATGCATTAGGAGCAGGACCATGTATCTAATGGTATGATGTGCAGATGTCACGACGCTGTGGGAGTTGGTGAGACAGGCATTATGGAGGTGTATTAAAACAAGCTGGAGGTGATGGAGGAGGAAATGCACCATGATGAGAATACTGAACAGCACATAACCCTAGTAACCCAATGAGCTGTCAGCCATGACCGCCCATTACCCACCCCACGCTACAGGACTACAGATAGACAACGATGGAAATGTATTAGCGAGTTGTTGTGCAGTCCACCAGGGACTGAGAGAGAAAAGTACAGAAAGCGTGAGGCACAGGAAGAGCAAAAGAGAAAGAAATATTAGTTTTAGTAAAAGCAAAACAACATGTTAGAGAGGCTAGAGGGCCATTCGAGCAAGCCCGGCTTAGGAGAACATGGAAAACAGTGATGATGGCTCTGAAACCCTAATGGATCTGCCTACAAGTACATGGTCAGGTAGATGGACTGAAGTGTCATCGTCTCCCACACTGAATATGACACTTCACTGAGGCTCTAAAAACATACCCTGCCTTTCATGGATTTACAAACGTATCTTGTTTTTGTTCTGAGATGGATAGATAGTAGATATTACAGGGAAGCCTAAAGCTAAAATAAAATGCATTTTGGTGTTGTTTACTCATGAAAGCCTAACCCCAAATTTGCCTCAGTTGCAGAACAAAAACAATGGACAAAGAAGGTAGATGGCCGCACACTGCCACACATTTTTTTTGTGAAATCAGCGATAACAAAATTATAAACATTTTAATATTAAATTAAATATATATTTAATAAATAAATACTTTTATTCAGCAGTTTTCATAAAATATATTAAATTCGTCATGAAATCAGCATTGACAATTCTTTTTTTTGCAGAATGCTGTAGTGCTTGTTATAAATTTTTTATATGCGCGCATCATTTTTTTAAAAATCGTATGCCCTCGTAATCTTTAATCCAAAACATTAACCTCCCTGTCCCATCTGAAAGACATCTGTTCACTTCATGATGTGTGTCTCGATTCATGAAAGACGAAATCAAGTCCCGCCCTAATTTTTTCTCATTACAGAAGTCATTTCACTCAAATATACATCATAACAGAGAAGAAAAGCCTATCGCAACTTCCGTTTCATGATGACTTTGAGTAGCAAAACTGTTTTGAACATTGATGTTAATAAAAAGTTTCTTGAGCAACATATTAGAATGATTTCTGATAGATCATGTGACTCTGGAGACTGAAATAATGGCGGCTGAAAATTCAGCTTTTGAATAAACTACAATTTACACTTTAGTTTAGGGTCCAATTCTCACTATTAACTAGTTGTTTAATAGCATGCATATTCTGCCACCCTAAATCCTACCCAATACCTAAACTCACTTACCTTACTAACTATTAATAAGCTTTTGAGTCAAAAGTCGTAGTAAATAGTTAGTCAAAAGTAAGAATTGGGCCCCAATCTAAAGTGTGACCAAATGTAACAGTTTCTTTGTCTCACGCCACACATCATGTTCTCATGCAGTGAAAAATACATTCCGGAGCAAAGAGGACACTGACAATGCGTCAACATACATATGAAACAGTTTCATATTTAATATATCGTAATTTTTTAAAGAATTTTAAACAATAAATAGTGTATAGTGTCTCTTTAATGTGTCGTGACAGATCGCTGTAGCTCCTTCAAGCAGTTCGTGAACCAACCATCTCTTCATACTAGTTCATTTATAGCATCAAATAAACATCAAGGACATCAGAAGGAATGTGACTGCTTTATTAGACTAAATGGCGGATTCGGGGTTATGATTGGTCAGATCGCCTGTCAATCAAACTGTTTGCGAAGGATCAATTGTCACAGGTCTCTTGCATGTCTGCGTCTCGAGAGAATGAAGAATTTAAGCAACAAATGATATTTTATAAATAAAGTTTGAGAGGAGCACGTTCAAACGGTCTATGTAATACAGAAGGGTGTATATATACACAGATGAGAGCCGACCCACCTATAGTTACCTCGACAGATTTTTGCATCCCTCCGCCACCCCATTCCTCACTCTCTGTGGGAATACAGGGGAGAACTCTGGGTCTGGGCTAAATTCAAAGCTTGAGCCCTCGACCCCTTTGGACAGAGCGACAAATACGCGTTTTACTCTAATCAATAAGTTGGAAGTGTTAACTCATGAAATAAACTGATAAAGGTATTCCGACATTGGTTATTTATTTATTTATTTAAGATTTATTTTTGCGTTTTATCGTAGATTCAAATCTATAAATCAAAATATGTATTGCATTTATGAAGAAAAGGTTCACCACCCAAGGCTCTATTTCTGTTGCCTCACAGTGTCTTTAGGTGTATTAGGAGTGTTTGTGATTTGGTTTTAGTGATTCAGGAGTCCTCTTGACTACTCTTAAGGTTTCACAGATTTAGGAGCTAAAATGCTTTGTGAAATACTCTTAGAGCAAAAAGTTTAGGAGTCCTAAAATTATTACTGCCCATTATTTTTGAGTTTCCCTTAAATCGGCAAGTTAGGAGCTACTTTTAGCCTTAAGATGTTTTGTGAATACGGCCTCAGATCCCCTGCAAAGCAATTATATTAATGCCTATTAATGCACTCAAGTAGCTTTTTTTTTTCTATTCTGTTGTCTAGGCAACTTCTATTTACCTGAATGGGGAAGGAGTGATAGTCAACATTAGTTTTCAATTCCAAATCAGCAATAAAACTTCAAAAATGACATCATAAATTTAGTTCAAAACAGGCTAAGAAACCTATTTTTTTAGGCTAAAACATTCCAGTGTTAAATAAAATGTACGTGCCTGAATCAGTCAACCAAAATTTAACTAAAAGAATGAACTTCCACTCCAACAGCTGCCAATTTACGCATAACATGATTGCTTTATGTCACAAAGCACAGAAAAACATACTCTTTGATAGCTCTACTTCTCCCTCATGTTCTTGTCGCTCAAGCATTAAAAAGTAGGATATTTAAAGTAATGAGAGAGCATCAAGAATTTGCGTCAGCTGCCACAAGGTACCAAAATACAAACAACTTCATTTTAAACACTGCCAACTGCAAATCATTATGGAGAAGAACTCTCTCTCTATCTCTCTCTGTCTAATTGACAAACATTTGTCTACATTTGCATGGGGGGGGGGGAATTGTGCCCTGTACTATTTGTACAGGAAGTATGTGCATCATGCAGGGGATGTCATTTGAATGCTGAATCATTAAATCAAGAAGCATTTTGGACATAAAAACTCACATTTTTTGGTGTTGGGAAAATGAAAGTCAGCTGGAAAAATCACTACGAGTGGAACAGACACATCCTCATTCATTATAATTGATGATGGCTCTGTTATTTTAAGTATTTTCAGCAAAAGCATTTCTCCCTGTAGTATCTCTGTAACAGCAGAGTGAAGGTCACATATGCTACATAATGCAATGGAAAAGCATTTTGGGGATGAATTTCAATCCAAAAGACTAAGTATATATTAAATTATTCATGTAATTTAATATTATTCCTCTTTTCTTTCTTTCCTGTTCCATCCTCTTCCCTCTGGTGTTGGCCAGGGGTTTTGCTGTGGTAATTGCGGAGCTTCAGAAACATGCAGATGAACCTCTGAAGTGAGGAAGGAAATGAAAGAGGAAGAGGAAGAGGGGGATAGACTCATAATTAGCTGCTCACCTCCTTGGCTCTCTGCAGGCATTTCCCCGGAGGACGCCTTTCCTAACTTTCTCTCGATATGGCAGGACACCATTATATTCACTTTAGCTTGAGGTGAATCCCTCTCACCGCCACCGGTGGCCAACAATTTGGGAGACCTGGTGGAGACACTTTGATTTAGAGCACTGGCTGCGCTAGACTCTCTGTGACAGGAAATAAAAGCTGGCTGGACATGAAATAAATACCAATTTTATTTTCTTGTGGGCTTTTGCCTCTTTGTATTAGATATAGTAGTGAGCCACAAAAATAAGGGGGAAAAGATCATTAACATCCTTATTAAACAAATATTCTTAATTTTGAGATGATTATTTGGTCATTTATATTTAATTGTTGATTTATATTATTTATCTAATAATTAATTATCAAAATATTGTTTAATATAACCAATATTGCTTTATAACTGATTGATATTCACAACAATAATTGTCAATAATCTAAAGTCTAATTCTTTTCACAGATGACAGAAATCTAAAGGCGTTTGTGTGTAAAACAAGGAACAGCAATATATCTTTGAAAGACTGAAAAAATAAAAAGTGAGCAGCAAACGGGGAGCAGTTTTGCGTCGGTTATAACATACTGAAGGGAAAAGGAAACCAATTTCAACTGGATGACATTCATTTCCTTTGAGGTGCCAGCGAGGATATAAAAATTGTTTTTTAATATAACATTCTGCACTGCAAAATGTTGTCAGCAGAACGTTTGGTATATAATGTGCAGCATTCAAATTTTCTGCATCAAGTCTCATTTGCTTCTCATATAAACAAGAATAAACAAGTCTTCTTACAAGAATAGTTCGGTGCTTCTTCAATAACTTTCATGTCAGAGGGGTTGATTTTTATTCCAATGAACACTGTAAAAAATAATATTTCAAAGTTGTAAATAAATGTTGGTGTATGTTTAAAGAAAATACTTTTTTTGCATTTTACGTATAGATTTTATTCATAATTGCATTTGTCCCAGATACAGGGTTCAATGTTAAATTATGAAAGCACATGATAAAATGAATTAATACGTGCTATCAATAATTAAGATCATTTAGAAAAAGAGTGTTTACTGTGAAAATGCTTCCATGTGTGAACCGTTCAGGGGTGCAATTCAACAGAATTTGCGACCATAGTCAGCTAATGATGCTTTTGGGAAACGCACACCCCAGCCCGGCTCTAATTTCTGAGCTGCTGGCTCCTTCCACAGGTCTTCTCACTAGTGTTGCTGATGAAGCAGTGGGAGGATGTGGTGAGATTTCACACCTTATTCCATCTCTTAAACACATACTTCTCAGCCGAAGATCCAATTTCTCTGAAATGATGGGTGGAAAACCACACCAAAATGTTTGGCCCTGGGTTAAACCAAAACCACTGGAGACTCGCTTTCTCCGGTTCATTCTTTTTGAGCAAGCCAGTCCTCCTTATCGCGGGGCTGGGGGTAATAGGATTGCCTTTCACACCAAAGGTCTCCTGCAAAGGAACAGGGGAGGAAGGAAACCAAGGCTAGGCACACACTCACGCTTTCTCACACATGCACAAGAGAGCCCGTCACACATAGCGAGCAGTAAAGCAGTGAATTTTTTCAGAGCTTGGCTCAACTACGGAGAGTGATGGGTCACCTCAGCAGAAGCTTAGCTGAGATATCTGGAAGGCCAGAAATGACAGAATGAAAATTGCACACAGTGCAGCTGTTAGAGGAAATATTCCATTCTCTAAGGAGAAAAAAAAAAAAAAAAAAGATAGAGTCGGCAGCTATGAGCCCAGAGATTTTCCGTTCTCACTGATTCTTATTTATTTATTTGCTTGTTATTTTTTGAAAGATAGATGATAGTGTAAATTCCTTAATACTCTCTCAGAAGCTTGAGCTTTGTTCTTGAAAGTGAAAGATAAAGATAAAATTGTCTGCTTGGAATTATACAGAATTGTGGGAAAACATCTACCTTGACCAAGATCTCACCTTGCATTCACAGATTAAATATTGATTTCCCATCATTAGGAAATTGATTCACAATCAGTTTCAAATTTATTGGAGATGTCAGCCTTGGAGGTGATGGAATGAAAATATGGTTTGATATTTCCCTCAAGTAGCCTCATTATCATAAATGCAATCTGTTTTACAAGCACCATGCTTCAACCTGCGTCAAACGGTCACCTTGAGGAAGGATACAAGGAAAGAGAGGTGGATTAATTGATGAAACTGGAAAAATAAGCAGCTGATGATTGAGATGACAGGCTAATGCTTTTAAAGGGGTAGTTCATTAAAAAAAAATTAAATCCCTTAAAGAAATGGTGACCATGTCTGTCCCCGGTCTTAAAATAAACTTTCATTGCATGGAAAAAGAGCAGCATAGACATTCTACTAAATGTCTTTGTTTGTGTTCTACAGAAGAAGGAAGGTCATACAGGTTTGGAACGATATGAGGGTGAGTAAATGATTTATTGTGTAGACTATACCTTTAAATCTAGAAATATAAGCAGCCTGAGGCACAAAGCAGAGCGACAGAGTTCTCTATTAGTGCTCACTGATAGCTGTCTTGCTCTTTCAAAGTCACAGGGCGGAAAAAACCTGCAGGTTAAACAGATGCGTCTGATAACAGTACCTTATCGCATCCCATCGCTTTCTTTCCAAGGTTGATAACTTCATTTGGAAACCTTAAGGCCAAGTAAGCTGGATGTGATAAACTAAAATGATAAATATCTTAAATAAATCAAGTCCTTTTGAAAAAGTGTGGGCCTATATTTTATCCAAAAAAATTATACAGCTCATAAACGTATAACATATCTTCAAAGATCTAGGACAACCAAGGAAAATATGGACTGCCAACAAAACTAAAAATCATGCATTCAAGTGTGCATTTCAAATGGTAAGGTTATACATATACATATACAATATATATATATATATAGAGTGGGGCAAAAAAGTATTTAGTCAGCCACCAATTAAAGCCACCACAAAAACGATGAGCAAAAATCCCAGAACCACACGGGGGGACCCAGTGAATGACCTGCAGAGAGCTGGGACCAAAGTAACAAAGCCTACCATCAGTAACACACTACGCCACCAGGGACTCAAATCCTGCAGTGCCAGACGTGTCCCCCTGCTTAAGCCAGTACATGTCCGGGCCCATCTGAAGTTTGCTAGGGAGCATTTGGATGATCCACAGGAGGATTGAGAGAATGTCATATGGTCAGATGAAACCAAAATAACTTTTTGGTAAAAACTCAACTTGTCGTGTTTGGAGGAGAAAGAATGCTGAGTTGCATCCAAAGAACACCATATCTACTGTGAAGCATGGGGGTGGAAACATCATGCTTTGACGCTGTTTTTCTGCAAAGGGACTGATCAGGGTAAAGGAAAGAATGAAAGGGGCCATGTATTGTGAGATTTTGTGTAAAAACCTCCTTCCAACAGCAAGGGCATTGAAGATGAAATGTGGCTGGGTCTTTCAGCATGACAATGATCCCAAACACACCGCTCAGGCAACGAAGGAGTGGCTTCGTAAGAAGCATTTCAAGGTCCTGGAGTGGCCTAGCCAGTCTCCAGATCTCAACCCCATAGAAAATCTTTGGAGGGAGTTGAAAATCCGTGTTGCCCAGTGACAGCCCCAAAACATCACTGCTCTAGAGGACATCTGCATGGAGGAATGGGCCAAACTACCAGCAAGAGTGTGTAAAAACCTTGTGGAGACTTACAGAAAACGTTTGACCTCTGTCATTGCCAACAAAGGGTATATAACAAAGTATTGAGATGAACTTTTGTTATTGACCAAATACTTATTTTCCACCATAATTTGCAAATAAATTTAAAAAAAAGTGGGAGAACTGGGAGAACAATTTTGTGGCTGACTAAAAACTTTTTTGCCCCACTGTATATACACGCATATAACAAAAATGTAATTTTGTTTCCCTACATTGAACAGCATTTAAACAGACCCATTTAAAAAAAAAAAAAAAAAAAAGTTCCAGCTTGCACCATGTTAAGACAGTTTCATGAGTAAACTTTAAAAACTTTAAATAATTTTAAATTGAAGTTAGCAATGTTGCAATTTTACTCTCTAACGCTGATTTCCATATGTGTGTGTATACTGTACCTCTATTCCTCTCTTCATTCCTCTACATATTCTAATTGATTTTCTGACAGGCAAGGCCCAGATAAGAGCTTGTTGGGGATAATGGAGAAAAGCCAAGGTGCAAACACTCTCTCTCTCCATCCTTCTGCTCCTGTTGGCTATCAGAGCCTCTGATCTAAGAAGTCTTGTGAACTATTGTTGAGCATGAATTCCATCCAAGGACTGAATACCGGAAAAAACACAAAGCCTGGACTGTTAGCATTACAAACACTATTGCTGTCCTACCTGTCTTTTGCATTGCACTGAATGAATGAAACAGAGAGAGAGTGAAACCAATTAATGAGTCCACATGGCAGCTGAAGGTTGCCTTTGTGTAGTTTCCTCAAATATCTGAACTATCAACAATATGCACTTGCTCATCATTTGTACCAAATGGAGGAAAAAAAATAAAAATAAAAATAAATAAATAAATATATATTTAGACTTGATTTTTAATTGTTTTATTTTTCCTCTTTCAACAACACAATAACTAAATTATCCAAATCAGGGTTGCAAACCCAGTTTCTGCAGATTTTAGTTCTAACCCTGTTCCAACACTAGGGCTGAAACAATTGGTCAACATTATCGATAATGGTGACGATAAAAAAAAATTCCAGACAAATATACTAAGAGCTGTGCAAATTAGTGTTCAGTCGCAAATAAGCTGAGATGAAAGCTCTAGCGCAAGTTCTGTCAGGAAGACTCAAATGTTACGCCACTACTAATTTAGATCTAACCAATCATTATCCAACACACACAGTATATAAGATCGGTACTCATCACACTTGTCTGAGTTTGCAGATGCTGACGCGAACCTCCATCCTCCCCACCACCACCAGGATGGTCCCTGTCCATACCTCCCGGGGGTCGGCTACGCCCCTGCCTTCATCTTCAGGCAGGAAATGCAGAGTCCGCAACCATCAGGATCTAAGCTACGGACGGGGCCTACGCCAAAGAACTTTATCTTTCAATGTTTGCTTGCCGATTGTTAATAAATTTCATTGCAAGTTAATTTACCTCCCGAGTCTTTCTGGTAGAACTGATGCTCATCAGGTGTGGGTTGACACAGGCGCATGCAGGTTACATGTAATATACGGATAACGTCTTTCTCTGGCATTCCAAAGAAATTAATATTCTGTTATCTGCGGTGTCTCCTCCTAGCAGCAACAACCGCAGCTATATAGCAAAATGGGTTAAGACTTTGATCTCATATGCAGCATAATATAGAATGTTTTAAAAAGAACTAAAGAATTAAAAGCCACTTGTGGAACTTGTAAAGTTTCCCTATTTGAAGGGCCTAAAATAACGTGGTTTGTCCAGTGGGGCGCTGTAGCGCATTGCAGCTCTTCCGGATCCAACAGCAGAAGACACTGCGCTTTTGGAGTGCAAAGAAAGCCAAACCAGTAGTGGGAAGGTTTAAAATAACATAAAGGCTGCCAACTGACACTGTTTCACATCACATGTCCATTTTCTCACACTATGAAAAATACATTGCAGAGCAAAAAGGATACAGACAACACACCCTCAGAAAAGACAGAGCAAAAGTCTCAGCTTTTGAATTCTGTCAATTTTACTACGGAATTAAAAGGATAGATGGTTTTGGCGCTCTTTAACATGGCGTGAGAGATCGCTGTTCAATTGGTATGTGAACCTGTCATCTCTTCATCTTTACTACAAGTTACAGAATGAAATAAACATGAATGAACATCAAAAGGTATGTTGAAAGATACAGAACATCTTACTGAAATGATTCATCTCATTTAATCACTTAATCAGTGAGGAATGACATCAATAAAACAGCCAAACAATATGTCACAAAACGTTACAACTACTGATCAATTGGTGAAATAATCGACAATTATTCGTTTAAATAATCATTAGATCAAAATCAGATTAATCAAAATAATCATTTGTTGCAGGCCTATCCAACACACATACCTGTAGATTTCAAATAAGCCTGAAGGATTTGATTAGCTGTATCAGGTGCGTTTAGGGTTGAAACTAAAACGTGTGTTTGACTTGAAGCAGTGCTATGCAGACTGATCGGTGTATGGCATTAAAGTACTGTGAGAGCTTTTCGAAAGCATACAGATCCGTCCGCTCTCTAATCACTATCACGGTACTTTGATGTCACTCACCAAAAACACACCTAAACTCTGCAGGGCTGTGGCTCTCCAGGAACTGAGTTTTGCATCCCCCGATATAAATTAACTAAATGATATATGGGATTTTTATGACATTACATGGAGAAATGGACTGCATGCTACCATACTCATTTTCCATATTAAATCATATTAAAGGTTGACTGAAGACATGGCAAAAGCAAATCTATTAATGTACAGATAAGAATATTTTTAAACATCAAGAGCATTGATTAATGGAAAAAAAGTATTTCTGAAAGGATCAACCACAAACCATGAAAAATACATATATAAATATACATTTCATCTGGATACAACAGTTGTGTGTCATTCTGCTTACTTTCTGCCAACCACAGCCTTCAATCAAACTCACATTATTTGTACATTCCTCCTGCTTCTCATAACTCCTCTGACCCAAGTTCAGGTTTGTATTATGCACACCAGGATGTACATCCATTAGTTTAGGATGTGTTATCCCGGCATTTCATTTTCTAAATGTGAAATCTAGTGACATCAAAGCCCGCCTCTGCCCTCTCTATTCCCTGTACTGAGCCTCACTGTTGAATGGCTGAGTGAGCCATTTTCAGATCCATCCAGAACAATCCACATTGCTGCTGCACTTTGAACTGGTGAGTTGCTTCCATGCCTTTGATTTACATGGCAAAGGCGCTGTGAAACCCCATGGGAGACATGCTCGATTGGGTGGCTTAGTGTGGGTGATCTCATGCATACATACAAATATGGATGGCCTAACACATAAAGAAAGGCGAGCACATGGACATAACATCCACATATGGCAGGACAGACACTCTTACGCTTCAGGACACACAATCCCCTTCATGCTGACAGTCTGTCTGTGCCTGCTTATCACAGGCCCTTGTAATCATAAATAACCACCCATATCATAAATATATAGATTTGTTTTAATCTTTATCTAACTGCTTGTACAATGAAAGATCCCTATGAAAATAAAATAGTTTGCATACTAAGTTAAAAAGAAGTATAGCAACCATATGTCTCCTACTATATGGGAAATACATACATAATTATCATACATTGGCTAAAAAATGGCTAGAACTTATTTACCAACATCTGCCTTTTAAGCAAATCAGGAGCAATTAGAACTAATGAATGAACCTAATTAATATTTATGAGCCAAGTCTTATATCTTGTTCCTTCCACATTTTAGACTATTCTGTCACAAAATTGTGCGAATATAGATATACCCATGCATTATTACACTATGATGTAATTTTTTTTTTAATTTGCAAGGCATGTCACTTTCCTTATGTCATTTTATTGTATGTGCATGGGAAAATGTGCCGTCATTATCGCAAAATAAATGTTTTATAATTACTTACTGTAACAATTTTGCGGTAATGACTGTACTTTAGCCTACTCAAAACAGGAATACCTGGGAAAGATTATTTGAGTAAAATTTAAAAAAAACAATGGTTTAATAATGGTGCTGGGATAACGCATTACAACTAACGTAAGTTATGTAATCAGCTTTTTTTTTTTCAAGCAACGAGTAAAGTAATTAAATACTTTTAAATTTAAAAATAAAAAATCTGAATGTCCTATTCTTCTGTAATTGATGGAAGTTTTCTTTGAACTGTGCCCTCTAATGTACAGATGGGATTTTGCAATTCCTTCAGGCTTATTCATTTCACTTCAGGTGTGAAAAGCCCTTTCCATTTGCCAAAAATAGAACCTTTTTTGTAGCACATAACACAGTACTTTTCATAAAAAGTAACTAAGTAACGCAATTAGTTAGTCAATAATATGCACTGAACGCACATTGTGTTAATGCACTGATGCATTTCCACACATATTCAGGATAATGTTTGGATTTGTCATGTGTATGTTGCTGTTTTTAGTAATTCTGAATGTATCTGTGTACTGTAGTTGGCGTACTACATGGTTTTAGGTTGGTTTAGGTTTAGGGGGTTTTTTGTGGGGGGTGGGGGGGGGGCGGTTTGCATCTCCATGTGATTCTATTCAGTATCGCAACTTGACTTGTCTAAACTGTAAACCAGCTTTATGCTGTTGCACTCTATGCATGCTGTGCACTGTGAATTCTGTTTTTTTTTCATGGGTGCTTTGGTGTGAATTGTGGTGCATAAATATATGAATTATATGGACTCCTTTAATCATTTGGTTATTTGGTGTCCTTTTGGAGTCTCAAAGTGCCCTTTTTTGGAAAGACACCTAAATTTGCCTTGTGTGAATCTTGTACATATTGTGTGAATCAACCTTCTATTTGATGGCTTACTTTGTTGGATACAGCAAATGGTGGAAAAATTAGTGTGTTAAACAAGATAAATACTGTATGCTTAATTTCACAATAACGGTCCAATTAATCGCAATTAAAAATTTTAATCTGTTGACAGCTCTATATATTAAACACACACACACGGCGAACTGTTGATTAAATTTTCAATTTTTCACAATGAATTCATCGCAAATTCAGTTTAAATGTTTTTGAATTATTTTGGATGTATTAAGGGCATTTTTTGCCCTGATATCTTGAATTTTAAGGGCATTCTTACTGCGTTATATAGGGTACAAAATGCAGTAAGTTGTTGCTCTGCATCATGTTCGTCACCACCAACTGTTTGAAATGCAAGATGAACTACGCAGGTCTGGGGTGGGGCGGGTGCATTAAATGCTTTAAATTGTTTCAACACGTTATTTTACTATGACCAATGTGTATCAATACTGACTCAATATCATTTAAACCTGTGGTGTAATATAGACCAAAATTATGGAGGCCAAATGTCTCCACAAGAATAGTAAAACCTAAAATTCCCTACATTTGTGAGCACCATCCAACCGTTCCAATAAACAATCTAAATAATGTTTCAATGAAAATCAAAAACTGCAAAAAGGTTTCTGTGAGGGAAAGATTTAGGATTTGCGGATAGAAAATATCATTAACTCAGAATAAAAACAACAGAAGTCAGCGGAAAGACCCCACCATGACCGAAAAACAATTGTGCGTGGATGTGCTGCTGAAAGTGATGCCTGCTCTGGCTCATCAATCACTGATAAATGGCAGATGGCTGGGACAGGACGTGCGCTAACATCATAACGGCGGAAATGCAGCGAGAGCTTTACCTGCTGCTAATCCACTTAGTCAAAGACAAAGCTGTTTTAATCCATCCCTCACTCCTTCATTCTCCCCCTCTGCTCTGTGATGGACAGAGTAAAGCCTCCCGGTAGGACAGAGATGAAGGCAGAAAGAGCTTACTCTGCATATTTCTGTTACTGACACAGGCTTAAACAGATCTCTCCCTTCTTCATACCGATTTTAATGAGCAGCGGCAGAATGTATTGATTTTAGAGGATTATTAGTTCAGGGTTATCTGTTTATACACATTATCTTTTTCTATGTAGAAAGAAAAGACTTTGGATGGTAAAGTAAGTTATCAAAAGTACGAGTAAGACCGAAGTTTGTTTGAGGACAGGTTCTGCATCATGCGATGTTGGAAGAACTGCTTGTTGCTTGTTCATGCTAAGTGTTTTGGCCGTTTGGATTATATGAACATGTTCACTCTGAGTTTTTGTTAGGAGCTCCATTAGGAGAAATGGCTCTTAAAATCAGGGTTTCAATAAAGTGGACCATTGTTTTTACGAGAGCAATGTTTTCAAGGACATTATGTTAAAAACAAAACATAACATTCAATAAAAAGTGAAGGACATACTGTACTTTACTCTGTCGTCTGCAGCGCTCATCTCAATGAAATGATAGCAGAGATAATAAATTATTTCCTGGTCGTAAATAAGCTGGTGGCGGGTCAAAGCTTCATCCAGCTTAGCCTAGGAACTAAATTTCACCACTTTTTGAAGGTATTAAATTTTTTTTCCCATTATAGGCCACAGAAGAATCATGGCTTATATAATTAGTCTTATATAATTTATATACTCAGTCTATATATAATCAATCTGTGGCATAACAGAAATCTTAGATTAATTTATAAACTATATGCATAAACAACACTGCATTCATTCAAGCTGGTGGCTCTTGCTCAGTGGACAGAAAGCAGTGTTCTGTTGCTAGGCAGCCTTCAGAGAATTGATCATGAAATCATGGGGGAGTGAGAAGACTGATCTATCTATCAGAGATCTCGGCCTCCATTAGGGGCTCTGAATTAATGAGCATCAGATGGAGCTCATCCATTCCCAGATAAACCACAATAAAATCACAGCGAGAGAGAGAGAAAGAGAGAGAGAAAAAAGTATTGGGAGCACTGTCTCTTTGATTAAAAAGAACTCAAACTATGGATTGAACATAATTAAGAGAAGAGAGTTATGTACTCTCATGTCATTCCAAACCTGTGAGGAGAAAAAAAATTCAATTAAAAACTAGTTTAAATTTGTTTCTCACACAAAGCCTAGAACTAATTACAAAAAGATTTTGTGCATGATTAGCAAAGAGTTCTTTTTGTCACTTTTGTGTTCCACGGAATAAAGAAAATGATACAGTTTTAGAATGACGTACGGAAAGTAATGACAAAACTTCCATTTTAGGTGAGTTCCTTTAAAGCAAGCATGAATGGCAATTAAAAAACGTTAATAGTACGTCCTGTGAAAGCAGTGGACCTCGACACACTGTCCTTGTGAGCTCTGAGGGGAAGCAGGTGTGACTGCCTCACTCATCCAGAGCTCTTGACAGCGGAGGAGAAAGAGAGGAAGAGATCATTTAGCCCTAGATACGCACACTGAATACTGAGTCGCAGCAGAAGAATCGCCTATTCTGCTTGTGGATGCTGAGGTGCCCTTTCGAGTTGCGGAGATCTGCCAAGTGAAATGCACTGCCAATGTGTCAGGAGAGGCAGTGAATACTGAGACAGGAAATCAGGTCTAGAAGATGGGTAGCGACCTTGATTACAGAATGCTCTGACAGGCAGTGTCTGCATTGTACAATGTGGCTTCTAATATTGCTTTACAGTCCTTTGAAAGCAACAGTTCTTGGGGGTATATAGGTGAAATATATGGTCATATGCTATATATAATATCAGGTGTTTTGTTCATATTTCAAAGAGTTTCCCGATCAGAAAAATAAATAATAATCATAAAAGAATCAGCTGAATCGAGCCAATCAGAATTCAGACAGTATAATCACATTAATCACTGATAGGCAAGTCTGGACAGAATCTGCAGACTTTTTGCCTCATTTTTCTACACTGAAATTCTATGAGGTACTATATACTAAAAGCTCAAATTAGCGCTAACCTAACATTCAAATGGTGGTGGTTATGTAAAATGATGGAAGTTTAAAATCTGTAGATATTTGCAGTGCTATCAGTGAGCGCCAAGTCTTTGTGGGCCTGCTGATAAGGTAAGCTATCTTACAGACATTTTATGACTTTAAAATTAAAATGGTAGAAAGAATAAGAAGGCATATTGATCGACAGTTGTCTCTAAACATACTTAGCTCAAATACACATTAATATAAGAATTTTAATGGCCAATTATAAAGTCAATAACTGCTTAATGATTCCTAAAAATCTTTAACCTACAGTATTATATCATATTTTTTACATTAATTTCTAAGGCCTCTAAAATCTCTGTCATCATTTTAATGGATTGCATTGTGTTTTGCCTACACAATGAAAACTACACAGCTTTGGACATAAAACTAAGCTTTTAAAAATCGATGTACTAAAAAAATGGAACCTTTTTCCTTTGCAGTTTCCATGTATGAATGACAACTTTGAAAAAAAAATTGTCCCATTCACATGGATCCGAGAAAACAACAAAAAATGTTATATTATACATGCCAGGGCAGTGGTTGGCGATGTCACTTTGTAAAGAAACAATATGCGCCTATAGACTGAACACATAATACACATGCACATGATTTCACCATTTTCACAAATTGTTTTGCATTTTTGTAGTTTATGCAGAGATGATAACGGTATTAACGGTTTTAAAATGTTTGCATTTTAGGCACCCGAAACGTTGTTGTGTAAATCAATGGCCAAAACGCATCAAACCGTTTTTAGTTGAAAATGTCCCCTTAATAAGACATATCATTGGGAGATATAAAGTGACAACTCATATGCATTAATTATTTATTTATATGCATTAATTAGTCTGTTATACTATTGTAAAGATCTAATTGATTTACATTACAAGCTACAGTATCAGAATTTCATCTTACTTTTTGTATAAGTAACAGCAACTGTAACACGGAGTCAGAGGGTTGAAATCCAAGTGCAGCTTTATTTCCAAAATGTAGTATACAGGCAATGGTCAACTCAACAGCAAACAGTAATAACAGGGAAAAGGCAAGCTTGTAGTAAATAATCCAGGCAAAGGTCAAAAAGGCAGGCAGATAAACAACATCACGATGACACAGGCAGGATCCGAAAACAGGCAAAACAGGACAAGGATAGTGCTCAGAAATGTTACAGGAATAACAATACTTCGCAGTGTGGGTGTGTGTGAGTAGAGCTTTCATAGTGGGGAGGTATGAATGTAATTAGAAGGTAATGTGCTACAACTGGCTAGGGTGATCAGTGATTGGGTGAGGGACTTGTGGGAAATGAAGTTCGTGTAACAGAGTCCATGATGTGGAAGGGCGACCTCTGGTGGCAAGTGGGAGAAAAACGACGGAACGGATTCATTACAGCAACTGTGCTAATTTGCATATTTCAAATTGCATATTTTTGCTCATTTTGGACTGTCACTATATCACACTGTGGTGATTCTGGATTTGCTTCACACAAGGGCACCACAAATGTAGTTATTTATGGTCTTAAATATTAATATTTGGTATTAATATTAATATTGATTTTTTTTGGTCACACATCACCTAAGGTGAGTGTGAGAGCGTCAGAAGATTCCTTCCAATATTTTGGGGCTCCAGCCAAAGAATCTCCCCTTGACATTAAAGAGCAATCATGGAAGATCGTTGACTGAATCACAATTATATATATTGGAAAAAGTTTGTCATCTGACCGATCAATTTGTGAGATATCGTTAACTTGTAGAGCCTCTTACTTTATTATCAGCATAAGGCAGACACAAGTGTAATAAAGCACTTGTTTTATTAACAAAAGGATAGACAAGAGTAACTAACAACTGAATTGAGTGCAAAAAGATTGATAAATGCAACTGAATGAGTTGGATGTTACTAAGGCAGTTACAAGTGAATATTATGTAAAGATAAACTGTAGTTTCTCTAGAAGAAATAAGGAAAATGTTATTCTGAATTCAACAAATAAATCAAGAGATTATTTAAGTAAGTAAGTAAGTTAAGCCTTTATTTGTCCCACAGTGGGGAAATTGCATAATCAATTTATCAACTGATATCAACTATGCAAAATCTAATGCAAATTAGATAATCATATACTGACAATATACACTAATGCATTTTGTGTCCCTTTTTGTATAGAAAATACATCTTTTGTGGCTTCAAGCCACACAGCAAAACCTCTCTGGTGAGTGGAATCAGTTCACAACTCAGGTCTTAGGACTGATGGTAAAAGATTTTGAACTGTTCCATTAAAAAAAAAAGGGTAAAAGTGATAGTTCACCCCAAAATGAAATTTCTGTCATTAATTACTCACTCTCATGTCGTTGCAAATCCACAAGAACTTCATTCATCTTCAGAACACAAATTAAGATATTTTTGATGAAACCCAAGAGTTGTTTTTTATCTCCAAGAGTAAGCAACGAAATCACCACATTCAAGGTCCAGAGAAGTAATAAAGACATTGTTAAAATAATCAACGTGACTGCAGTGGTTCAACCTTAATGTTATGAAGCAATGAGAATACTTTTTGTGTGCAAAAACAAAACAAAAATAACAACTATATTCAACAATATCTTCTCTGCCCTGTCAGTCTCCTACGCAGTCAATGCAGTGCAGCACTTCTGTGTTTACGTCCGAATCCCTGCTGAGCACTGGCCAACGCTGTTTACATGAGCACCACGACGCATGCATGCGATGCTGACGCAGGAGCCAATACTGAGCGTTCGGACTTAGAACCTGGAAGCTCTGCAATGTGTCTTCAAAGTAAACTGCGTAGGGGAATGACAGGCTAGAGAGGAAATTGCTGAACAAAAAGTAATCTCATTGTTTCATAACATTAAGCTTGAACCACTGCAGTCACGTTGACTACTTAAACAATGTCTTTACCACTTTCCTGGACCTTGAATGTGGTGATATTGTTGCTATCTGTGGGAGATCCAAAAAAAAAAAAACACTCGGATTTCATCAAAAATATCTTAATTTGTGTTCTGAAAATGAATGAAAGTCTTCCAGGTTTGGAATGACATGAGGGTGCTTAATGACAGAAATTTGATTTTTGGGTGAACTAACCCTTCAAAAGATAAAAGATACTTCTCAAGTTTTGCAGTAGTACCGGACACACAGAGCCAGACAGATACTTCTTTTCAGATGTTTTGTCCACACCCTACAACCAGTGAACATATTTTACCTGAATGAGGGTAGTGTAAATTTCTGCAAACTTCTTCTTACTGCCACTTTTTGCTGGTTCAGCTGATATTTTCTCTGCATTACTGCCTGGTGTTTTGGAAAATCTCAGCTCTCAATGCCTTTGCCCACACTGTCTGCAGTTTGAGGTAGTGCAATCTTGGTCATTAAAGCAATAAAAATTTTGAAAATAATAATGCAAGACCACGTCCTTCACAACTGTTAATTTTTAAAGAGAAAATTTACAAATCAAAACATGAAAACAAACACACAAGGTGTATACTCCATTCGATACTTATATTAAATCTGGAATTGGAGGAAATATTGGTAGAAATTTAGTCCCCGAATATACACCCATGCATTACAATCTAGTCTCCTTTATTTTTTCTTACCGAGAAAATGAGGCCTTACCGACTCATCAGCCAACAAACCGTCCCACACCGGCGTGATTAAAAAGATCTTAAACTAGATGGAACTGGATAAAATATTTTGACTGTTGCGATTCCAAATCAGTTTAATGACTTGTAACTCTGCCTGAGTATCGGACAAGTGTTCACTGTTGGCCAGAGGAGAACTGACCCCCCGACTAAGCCTGGTTTCTCCCAAGGTTTTTTTCTCCATTTGTTGGAGTTTTGGTTCCTTGCCGCTGTTGCCTTTGGCTTGCTTAAGTTGGGGACACTTGCTTGATATTCAGCAGTGTTTTTGGTATACCTGCATGGTGCCGTTGTATGTGAACTGAGCTGAGCCGGACGGTTACATCACTATTTTCTCCAGTGCTGATATACATAAATTAACTCGACTAATAACTATTGATCTTTGCAACGGAATGAATCAATAATATATAGAATAAGCTGGACAATGACACCATTTTCTTTGGGAGCTGCTGTGCAGCCAAAAATTATTTGCCAATTAGTAATGTAAGGCTGCTTTGCCACAATTTGCATTGTTATAAATAAATAATATTTATTTATAACAACGCTATATAAATAAAGGTGACTTGACTTGACTTTTATACCGTTATACCATTAGTGTCAAATGGCATAACCAGCGGCATCACATGCTATCTCGGTTGTATTTGCTCTTGAGAAGCAGGTGTATTTTCTCCTTTTTCTTTTCCAGACACCAGTCTCTTGACCCCTCAATCTCATCTCTCAACTGGGTCACTCATTCCCCTTCATCACAGCGTTTGTATTGATGTGTGATGTGAAGTGTCAAGCTATTCATTTCATGTTTCTTACATTGAGGAGTGATGTGTCTCAGCCTTACACTTCAGTGTGCAGGAAAGTGGGGGGAAAAAACCCAACACAAGGCATGACAGGCTATGATCTAATATTCCCATCATTTTAATGAGATGGTGATAACAAGAAAAGCAGATCCATCCTGTCTCCCACATTCCTGTAATTGAGTGCCGTGGATCTTTGTCCCTGCTCTCGCAGGACTCTGGTACAGCCATATTATTATAATGACCCGGAGGCAACACAGATTTAATGGCATTTGAGAACATTGTGTAATCTGGTTACGGCAGACAGAGATATATGTCATGAATTCATATTCTGAAGTCTGAGTCATTGTATAAATGTTACAATGCATCTCGCAGAACAATCCAGAAGAGTATGCGATTAATTTGACAAAGTCTTAGGTGATACAAAGGCTGAGGTTGACAGAAAAACACAAGGAAGGAATGCCTTTTAAAACTTTGAAAAGGCCAAATTAGATTTTACACTCATTTTTTTGTATTGTATAGATTGTTACAAGGCAAAATAGTTTCTTCCTTCAGCGTAATTATTCATCTTGGCTACTGGATAGATTATGGAGTCTTTCCGGTGAGAAACTGGGTCGCTCAGCATGCTGTTCTACACATACCAATGAAGGAGTCAAACTTAGTGTTAAATCTTTTAAAATAGCTTTCTTCAGCAGGTATTTCAACACGTTATTGACAACACTGTTGCGTTTTCTTTTCAACATGTTTTTCCACTACCACTGGCCTACTTAAATTTCAGAGTTTTCTTTTCCACTAGTGCAATAGCCAAAATTGAAAAATCTACATCATAGGGTTATACATGGATTTGAACCCTGAGAAATCGCACCGGTTTCAGCTTGGACCGGTAAATCAAACTCTTCTCAACTTGGAAGAAAGTGCTAGTGCTCTTACTGCCCTCTAGAAATACTAACAGCAGAGATATTGTTCAGAATGATCAATAACAGCTATATCTTTTCACCCAGCTGTCTAAAATGGTACCCAACCACATGAATTCACATTGGACAGCAGCTTTGTTGATGCTCCAAACCAATGTTTCAGGCAGTTCAATGGTGCAGGGTAATTTCAGACAGGCAAAATTTACACTCGCACCGCTTTTGCATGCAGTATTTCAGAGGAAAAAACTGCATCTTCATTATTCAATAACCATTCAATGATCCAGTTTAACTAGCTGCTAAATCTGTTGAAATAGTACTTTGTAATTAATTCTGTGGAATTAATGGCTACAGAGCAGGCTGTAAAGAACATTTCATTAAATAGAGAAATTTGTATACATTTCTATGGTCACGGCTGCAGTAATTATTAAATGAGGATCAAATGATGGTGTCTAAATTCAGTTATTCAGACTTGTGGCGAGTTGTAAACTGTAAAGTATCATCGATTGTAGTAGTCCATAGTAGAGTTGTCAAAGGTATCGACTTTGGTACCAAGTCAAAATTGAAATTTTAAAAATGTGACGCTTTGGGTGCTGTTGAGCGGATTCGTAATCACCTCTGATTGGCCATTGTGTTGACACGCTCATCGGATATGTCTGTGATTGGCTTCAATGATCAATGCTTCAAAAACGTTGTAAATAGTCATCAATGGCGCTCTGTGAAGAGCGCTTACACAGATACACACGGGAGCATTTGAAAGGAGCTTTTAAATACTTCCGCTTTCAAAATGCTTTCAAATTCAAACCCTTCTGAGTGCTTTCAAACGCTCCTGTTGTTACGTGTATAGCTGTTCTGGACTCTGTTTGTTGTCATGATCCACATATGCTCTTTGTTTTGGTTTTTTCCCGCCACTCGTTTGTCATCATCATCATCAGCTGTGTCTTGTGAATTACCTCGTTTCTCCCGGTGTTTGCACCGGTATATATTCCTTGTGTTTTCCCTCAGTCCTCGTCCGTTCTCGTTGGTGTACGGATGTGTTCTGTTTTATGTTTCACTGGACTTCGATTAAAAATACCTTATTCCTGTTTCACCTTCGCCTCTGTGCTTCCTCAGCAACACGTACCATAACACCTGTGTGTTTATCATTGTAGCCAATCACAGACATATCCCATGAGCGCATGAACACAATGACTAATTCGAGGTGTTTCAGCTGAATAGCGCTCAACTGTACATTTATTTACATATTATGTACATGAATGTACATTTTAGTACATATTAATACCTTTTGAAAGGGTACCACACAATGACTGTACCATTTTTTTCTGAATGTTGGGGTGATGATTATTCAACAGATAAAATTTTTTTTAAATATGTTTCTAAAAACTGATCAAAGGACAAAAAACACACACACACACACACAACACAATAACAGTGAAAACACAAAAAATGTACACAAACATGTGAAATAAAATTCCATTTACTGCCTGCTTTCCAGCACTATGATAATTACGTTACATTGCTCGCTCTCTTCTGTTTTTCTCTCAGAAGAACATGCAACTGCCATTTTCATTAAAGCTGTAAAACCCAGTGGAGCTGTAGAGCTTTCTGATTATCTTGAGTGGACATAAATGCCATGCAGTCTTCTCTCAATTGTTTAAATTTTTTAAAAAACTTGCAGAATTACTTAACTGGCCTCCATTACACTCATTTTTACCTCAATGACTTAGTATTCCACTAAGGGTTGAAAAGACAGATACATTCCCCAAGTCTCTCTCTCTCTTAATATGAAGTAAATGACCTAGATTAAAAAGCATTTAGTTAGAAATGATGATGCTAATTATCTCAATTACCTCTTGCTAGACACTAATGGAATTTTGAAAGCCACCTTTGAAACTTTTATAACTAGCTTTTATGGCTTTTTTCCACTTTTGAGAGTTATAATCAATCTTTACCCTACCGGAATGGCTGTCTGATTGGACATGGTTTTTAATATAGTGCTATAATTCATTGCATATTTCTTTTCAAATAAATGCCCTGCCTTGAATGGCCTTGCAGTGGAGTTGATCTATTTGTGTGGATTGAGCAGAAGCTGTTGACTCACAGTCTTTCGTTAGTTGTCGTTCATATTGATTGGCAGTGGGTTCGTGAATTCACTGTTCTCGTTTTAGTAAATGCGTCTCTGTGGCGACAGCCTTCTGAAGAGTGCGTTGAGTGCTGTTTGTTTCTCAGTGCATATTTACTTCCCTCAGTCAATTTCCACAGTTCATTGACTGACCTGAAAATATGCTGAGAAAAGACTTCACAGAGGCATGATGGTGCTTCAGAATGTATGCAAACAGTCTGCACTCCTTCAAAGAGCGACTCTTGAGCAAGTGGCTGTCATTCAGACATAGGGAAATAACATTATTAGCGGTGAATGCTAAATCCAAAATAATATAACTATAGTAGACTAGAACTTGGATCAATGGTTGCTAAGTCTATCAAAACCAGAGTAAATTTTTTTCCAGAATGTATTAAATTCAATGATCTGGTACCTTCTAAAAGTATTGGGTTAAAAATATTGCTACGGTAAATATGAAGAAATTGTTTTAGATTACTTAAATTACTTGTTTTAGATTATTTAGATTATCTTGAGGGCCTTTTACGGTCTTATGGAGCATGTCGAGAGAAAAAGCAAACAAACAAAATAATAACCCTAACACACTTTTGTATGAATATACAATGAAACATAAAATATGGATGTGCTGACAGCATTGAAAACATGAAAGTATTTCATATGCGCAAGGTACACTCTAAAAAGGTACACTCTAAAGAATGCTGGGTTGTTTCAACTCAAATTTGGGTCGAAAATTACCAAACCCAAATATTGGGTTAAATTTTTAAAGTAAAATTTTAACCCAACAGTTGGGGTTGTCCATATTTGACCCAATTTTGGGTTGAAACAACCCAGCATTTTTTAGTGTAAATATCAAATATAACTATAAATATAATTGCATAGTTTAATTTTTTTCATTTGTAAATTTTATATACAATAATATACAATAATATCAATCTATCACGAATTTAACATACATTATATGAATCTCAAAGAATTTGTATATCTCCAAAGTTAATTACAAGAAACATTATGAACATAACTGCCCAGTGAGCCTTTATTAAAAGCTCACTACTTTCACTATTTAACTTGTATTGACTCAGAAGTATGCAGATGTCTTTTTGTCAGGTGCTGTTGCCATGGTGAATCGTAATATTGGAGCTACATTGATCATGGCTTTTCATAGTCGTGATTTAATAAGTTTACTGAACTTACTGTTCTGAAACCGAAAACTCAAACTCAGATTTCAATTTTTAACTCAGAGTTTGTTGAACCTCCTTTCTGGAATACACCCCAGCCGATGTGTAAATTTTGCTCTAAAAATAAACTTTGACTATGTAAACATACAGAAATTAATTTGCACTAGAACCACACTTTATGTCTCAATACCTTTGATTGCCAATTAGAGTTTACAGAACAGAGTCCAAGTCTCTTTAACTGCTACATCGCACTGATGGCCCCTTAAACCCGACATTCAGTATGATTTGACTCAAATGAACATTCATTCCAGGGCTCCATACCTTAGGCCTCCTGCTGCACTCCGGCTGCTCGAAGTGTAATTACGTTACTGTATCAAGCGATGTAATAGCACAGACTCTCTTCTCTCGAGGCGGTAGGTTTCTGCCAAATTCTCTAATAAATGAATCGCAGGTTTGATGCTTTTGGACCCAGGTACGTGCAGGGTTGTACGTCTGCTCTCTGAGCTGCAAAATGAGATTGATCATCATGTCTGCAAGGGGCAAAATTGTTTTTGGTGAGATGTTTAAAGAGCCGTGGAAACACTACAAGACTTTAGATTTTTAGTTACTCTCCATAATAGAAGGCAACAGCATACATTATTTAAAAAAAAAAAAATGTGAATGCGCATATTTTCGATTCATTGTACAAATGCAAACTACTCAATATTTATTTGCACATTAAATAAATATAAAATGACCCAACTGGTTGTCACAACAGGGTCAAAGTATTTAGTGAATAATCAGTTCAGTTTCTAAAAGCTTCTGTATAACCTCAGAATACCTGAGATATAGCATCATACAGGACACTTGCCGAATAAATAGTTCAAAGAATTTTCATTTTCGAGTAAACTATCCCTTTAAGGTCAAAAACAGTGTCTGTGGCTTAACAGCATGCATTAACCTTACATTGTCACAGAGGACTGATCCCAAGAGACAACAAAAGAAAGATAAAGAGAGAGAGATGACTTGCTCTGAGACGTTTCAGTGTGGCACTTACCGGTAGATGAGCGTTCCATCTCAGGATCAAAGCAGACAGAGAGCTCATCGTAAGCAAGATCTAAACTCGCGCCGAGGAGTCAAGTGCGTCTCTCTCCCCGCAGTCCAGACATGACTGCCACTCTAGAACAGACAGAACAGACAGCAGAAAAGGCCACAGGGCAGAGAAGAAAAAACAAAAGGGCCTTCTGTATCCACACACACACACACACACAAACACACTTCCATTCCTGCTAGAAGAGAGTTTGCACCACAGAATCACTTTCCCCTGCAAATCTCATTAAACATGCAACGACTCTGTGTTTCTGCTGATGTGGTGTGCTAGAGATGTAATCTGCATATCTGCATGTCTAAAACCAAATTATTAAAGATGGTGTTAAGCGTTTTTAAGAGACGAGTAAAAATGTATGCTTAGGTTGGTGTAAGGGGGAGGAGGCATTAGACTGAAGTCCTTGATCTTTTCCAGCTTTTAAAACAGCATTCACAAAGACACAATCGGTTTCCGTTATCCTCTTTAAATGCACAGCTGCATTCATTTGACCCGATAAAGTAAGCTGTTGATCTTTCCTTTCCATTTCAGAGAACAAAAACACTCTTTCAACACTACAGTATGACACTCTCATGGGACATAGCATCTTATCATAGATGAGACAAAACCAAGTGGGCCAGAAAAACTCTTCTGTGTAGTCCTAGTTTCTCAAGGTTATGTGTAAAGATAGATCCAGTTTGCCAGTGCAATGTTGTTGGATGTGGGTTAGTCTTGGGCTAAGTAAGGCCTGTCATTAGAGACATGCTCAAAGTAGCCGAACAGATGGGAGCATTGTTAATTTAAACCCTGGGGAGTCTAGAGTACAGGCTTCGCTTTTTTTTTTGTCTTCCTCGACTCCAATCAGACCCCTCTGACACACTGTGTGTGTTTTTACAGGTTAGTCGTCTAGCATATCAGCGTTGCTGCACTCGAACTTAATGAGAGTTGGATACAGCCATGTTTTTTTTTTTTTTTTTTTTTAAATAGTAGTGACACTTTCAACTTATTTTTAAATAGACGACATCAAATGTGCAATGCTAACATCATAGTACACATTCCTGCTTCAGTAAAAACAGACTGTGTTCCTGATAATAAATATATCTACATCAGAGCTCATGCTGATGCTTTTAAGCATTTATAATTCCTTTCTTATTTTACTATAGAACAATGGAAACCTTTCTTTTATTCCTTTCATAGAGCTGAGATGGAACTCAGAAGTCAATTTAGGGATTAAACTCTCGGCATCAACGAGTTCAAGGAGATGCTGTGGAAGACAAAAAAAGAACATTCTTTGATTTTTGTATTCCAGCCACTGTTAAAGAAACATTTCATTCAAAAATGAAAACTGTCATCATTTACTTACCCTCATGTTGCTCCAAAACTATATGATTTTCTTTCTTCTGAAGAACACAAAAGTAGAAATTAAGAATTAACAATGCAGAAAAACGCATGTATTTTGCAGAAGAACATTGTTTTGGTTGCGCCTCAGCTCTGCTGTGTGGATGAATATGGCTATCCTACAGCTCATAAAACATTCAATACTATGCTTATGAGACATAACCAGTTATAACCAGAAAAGGATCTCAAGCTGACTAGCTGAAGATAGTTTTGTAATGAAAGAGTTTAATGACAATATCTGGTTATGGTTACACTTAAAATGAGAATCAACATTGGCATGGCTTTTTGGAGATGGCAGAACTGATGGATTTGAAATGTAAAAGCGACGTGGAGATGGTGTTTTTTTTACTCGACAGGTGAGTTTGGTATTTTATTTAACAGATAAATCGCCAACCCTAACAGAGTTCATTGTAAAGCATTATCTATTGTGAAGGGTCATTTCATTATGGGTGTTTTCTATTAAAGGGTAAAGCTACAATAACAACTAGTTATGATTTGGTATTAACTTTTCAATACAATATCGCCATGCTATAGCAACGCTCTCCCACATATTTTGCTATTATAACTGCGCTTATTTCCGTCATTAGTATAAGTTGCAGTGGGTGGTAACAGACAAGGAATGTAATTTTCGACCATCTTTCTGATAATGTTTCTTTAGTCATTTGCAAACCTGCAGCCTGAACCCCTGTAGACGAACCACCCTTACAACACATATGACACAACACGAACGAGTCAGTGACTTACTGTATGTATGCAATTTCCCGCAAAAACCATCCTGCTAGGTCTAAAATATAAACACTTATAATAGGCTTACCATAGTGAATCAGGGTAAGAGAAAAACACGTTTTGAAAGAAGGATTGATGATGTATTGATGATGGACTGATTTTGAACAAAAATAGTTACATAATGTACCTTTAAATTACCTATAGCTGACAGTTCATTTTTAAATCTAATTTGTGTATGGTCTAATTTTTATTATTATTCTTGTGGAATAATCCAACTTCATCATATTGTTTATTGCATTCGGAACAGCTGTGAAAATTTGGTGGTGGTCATTGAAAGGTCAGTGTAGCGTATACATTATGCATTAAGGTAATAAAATATCCTGCTTATAACACAACATTTCCTTAACAGCTGTGCATGTGTGGATGTGTTATTATGACACATGCCTAATGGGCCACAGGCATATATAAAACAACCTGTGTGCTGACAGTCACATGATGTGTCTCCATCTTGTGCGGCAGGGCCGCAGGCAATCAGTCAAAGAAACTGACAAGAGAGTTGGTCCCTTCATGTAGTAGCAACAAAAAGTAAATCACAGGAGCTCATGTTCTTATATGGACAGTAAAATAACCTCACTGTTTATACATTTTGCCAGCACAGAATGTCAATACTAAATTTTATATACAAAAAATGAAAAATATACAGATATTAGGGTTAGGGTTAGGGTTTGTATTTGTTTGTATTTGTTCAATGGACCTAAGAGAGAATAACATTAAAAGAAACATATAAACTGATTATATATATATATATATATATTGAAAGGGTATATATATAGTAGTGGACAAAAGTGATGGACATTTGTTTTTAATGATCCTACAATCCATCTACAATTCCATCAAAATTAGGAAAATATTTTTTAAATATTTTAAATATGAAGGGAAAACAAATCACTAAAGTTATTTAAGGTACTTATATCACAAAATTATTTGGCAAAAAAAGACAAACTACTGCTACTGGTTTTATTTAACAATGCAAAAAAAAAAATGCATAGAAAAACAAAAAGCTCACAGGCAAAAGCAAACACTGACTACAACAACTACAACTGACTACTCTTGTTTTTGCATGTGTTTATTAGTTTATATGTGATATATATAGCCATTTAAAAATGCTTATCAGCTGATCACTAATTATAATGGAATTAATGTATTCCAGACAGCATGACATTTATGCTCAATTAGACTGTACTGTTGAAATGAATAAGACATGTAACGCAAACACATAACCATTAAATGAGCCATTTCATGAAGGAAAAAACATGTCTAAGTACTTATATGTCTATTTTCTAGTTGATGATTCTCTTCTGAATAAAAAGAGAAATACAGGCGGTCTTCAGCAGATATCTGGTGCAGCTCAATTTAACCAAGGATCAAATCCACTGGGAGTAAGTATGGCACCTTTATCTAAAGCGTGACATTCTCAGTACTCTGTAGGAGATGCACCATAGCTACATGGTGTTTGAACTGCACGGCAGCTATAAAAGCAGAAAAATTACTGAATGTTTTGCCAAACATTCGGTGAGGCTGACACCAAACTGGAAAATAAAATGAAACCTAAAGATTTTATTGATTTTATTTTAGGCACTGTCTTTTCTATGTCCATGAAAACATTTAGAATAGACCAGTATCAGCACAAGAAGAAAAAAAAGATAGTGACCTATTTTCAGCAGGCTGCTCTATTTTCTTGCACACCTGGGATGAGAATACAAGCCGGCATAAAGTTTGTCTGTTTTTTTTCCTCCTTTTTATCTGTCAGTCGCTCTCTGTTATGTCCTCTTTCAGTTCACACACATATGACCCATGTTTATCTCCCCAGGTTTTGAGCAGCAGAGCTCCGGTGTTGAACCACTAAACCAAAATGCAGTTGCACAGATGTGACCTCTGAACACACACAAAAGAAACGAGCAAGCTTAATTGAGCTGGGTAATTGGCCATTATTTACCACAGAGATGACGCTCCCCACCGCTGGCTTTGACACATCTGTACAGCTCATTAGTGTGAGGAACTCTCTCAAACGAGGCAGGAAAACGTGACAAGCTGCTTTGTTTCAGCTGTTATGTAACTGCGGGATGCTCTCGTGCTCATAATTGACCTGGATGAAACATGTTTCAATTTTTGTACCTTTGTTATAAATGGCGGTTAGGTAGGTGTGTTTACAAAGTCAGTGATCATATGTGAGGAATATATCTTAGGTTTGACAATAATAGGTTGCATTGGCAAGCAGTAAATCTTTTAAATGATTAAATTGGACAGGGTTCAACAAAAATGACTTTTTTTCTGGCCAGTAGTTCAGATTTTTTTTTTCATTGTCCTACACTAAAAAAAGTTTTGTCAAGTAAAAAAAAAAAAAAAAAAGCATAACATCATGAAATTGCCACAGTCTTTTCTTCTCTATTGTGATATCCAAGTGAAATGATTTCTCAAGCAAGAAAAAAAAATATAGGGTGGTACTTGATTTTGTCCTGGGAATTGATTGGATCATTGTGGTTTGCTATTGCTGTGATCTCATGTGAGTGACTGGTTGTCTTTGTAGAAAATTAGCTCAAAGGGGAAATATTAATAATTATTCATAACATATTATGATTATTCATTGTGACTAATTATGAATATTTGAATCAGTTAATCAGATTAACTTTATGTAGCTACATTAAAATTACAATCAATCCTGTCAACACTCAGTATTGATTTATTAATTAATTCTAAGAGAAGGGTATTTTTCATGGCCACAGAAAAATAATTATTTCTTAGCATTTACAGCACTTAGAGCTTGTAACAAAATCTAAATCATTTAAGTGACAACTTATTAGCATACAGGGAGTTAGAACCAAATATCTGTTTTATTAACTAAATCACGAACACTTAACTAAACTAACAAACACATCCATACACATAAATCACACATACATAGGTAAAATGAGAAGTGAGAGTGAAACCGGAAGTGGGGACAAGAAATTGAGAAAGAAAGAGAAAAACCCTGGAAAGAATAATCAGTATTCATTACAAAGCTCCTTTGTTAAAAAATGAGGTTGACAACTTAACTTAACTTTAACTAACTAGCAGCAATTTATTGTATCATACGATACTTGCATTCTGCCTCAGAGAAGAGCATCCGAATATATGGTTGCAGTTGAAAGTCCTGAGTTTGGTCCGATGGTGCTGAAGTTACAATTGATGTCTTCTGCGTTGAATGAAGGAACAATGATAAACTTACATGGTTAATTGACTCAGTGGGAAAAAAGTCCTTCTCTCTCCTAGGTAAGCACATGGTGGGGAGCAGGTCGAGGCCAATGTCGGTCGGAGCAAGCAAGAGAGAGGTAGGAGCATTACGAGCTAACTTTTAATCTTTGGTGCTGGCCTCGGCCTTCTCCTCCTCAGAGTCAGTGGGCCAATCATACGCGAGCTTCCGAAAGCAAAGTTTTACGATCCTTTGTCTTGTGCAGATCATTTGCATATGTAACTGGATTGGTTACAGATAGAGAAGAAACTATCAAAGATTCATGTAATACTAACGTGTCACAGAGTTAGCAACATGTAACATAGATTACTAAAAGGGAAACAAAAGTTAGAGTCCATTTGATACCAAACACGCCTCCCATATGATTTTAGTTAACCATATAATAGTATGCAACTCTGAAACATTAATACAAAGGAGTTAAAAGAAGAGAATTAATGCATAGGCCAAACTCCATAAAAGGAAAATCATGAGAGGGAAAAATTGGATACACGTTTATACATTTCTCATCTAAACCTTGTCAGATGGTGTCCATGGGGGGGGGGGGTCCATAGACCTCAGAGTGAGTTTTAAATATATTTTTTAAGTATGACAAATAATTGTGTCTGATTTGTCTCAGTCGTTACATATTGTATAATGTTTTTAAAAGCAATTTCTTGTTTTTTTCATATATATGTATATGAATGTGTTATGTTTCAGTTTAACTTTATGACGATTGAATTCATAATCCCATTTTTGTTAGAAAACAATGCCATACGGTGCAAAATATTATTGATTTGTTTATACTTTTCACAATCTAAATGATCCCTCATCCAACTAGATGAAATTACGTTGGCGACATTTATATCAGAAAAATTCAAAACAGTTATGTTCAACTCATCATAAAACACCAAATGTATACGTTTTCCAGACATAAAAACACACGCACATAATCAACAAACATAACATATAGTGACAATGCAGGTAACAGATACAACAACAGACGTTTTGAGCAGATTAAAGCCACTATACGCAATAAAAACTAAACCCATCCAGAACCAATGAGTTTCACATTGAAATTCAGCCCCTGGCCTCAGATGGGAGTAAATGTCTCTCCCCCAGCTGCACCTGACAGCAAGTCTCAGTTCTGTTTACGTGCTTCAGCTCCCATTACAGCCCTGTGCCGATTGCCATCAAAATAGATCTTCAATTTTGCAAGTGGGATTCAGACCTCCATCAAAACAATTGCCTGTCATGCGGAACAACAGTTGGCAGTGTAGCATTTGATGAGGCAATCAGTCCACTGATCCTGCTGCATTTTAGCAGATCCTAATGACTCTGTGCATCAGAAAGAACCCTTCAGCACACTGACCGTTTTTTCACAAATGGCTGGTAAAAAGTCATTTTTCTTCATATAGATCAAGACATTTATATTAAAGTAAAAATATGTTTAAACAGCTCATTGAAATAACTGGTAAAATTGGATTTAGTGATTACATTATATGTTTGTATTGCATGTCATCCTGAATGACCTATACGAAACCATCTAAAAAAGAAGTTACCTGCTTTCAAAGCAAAATATTAATATATATATAATACAAATATATTAATATAATATAAAAACAATTAAAATATTATATAATTCTACAATTATATGTGTGTTGCTACAAATAAAGGCCTTTTATTAGCTCAGTTGAAAGAAATCAAGGCTCCCAGACTTTTTGACCAATGAATTTGACCAATTTTCCTGTTACTTGTGATTACTGGATATTTTTTATGGATTTCACTCATTTATATACATTACTGTGCAAAAGTCTTAGGCCACCACCAGCTTTGTTGTTTTAGCAATTTTTTAATGACCATCCATATTTCTTTTTTAGTCTCTTTATTACAATACAAACAGAAAACAGGAAATATGGAAAAAATTCTGACCAAAATTGTTTCTATAAGCAAATATCAGTATTTAGTGGGACTTCTTCCATTTTCTCATAAATGAAACTCTGAGAAACTTCATCAGATTTGGAAAGTTTTCTTGGTTTTCCAGTACTTTTCTGTCCTATTTAGGGTTAAGAGAGCCAGGTTCTTGCTATTGCTCAAGTTTAAGGGGAGGTCACTAAATACTTGCCACTTGCTGTTTTTTAATGATTATTTTTACTGTTTTTAATAATGCATACAAACTTACTGTATTTTCTGGTTATATTCTAATAAAGAGACTGATAAATAATTATATACTGTCATTATACCATTGCTAAAACAACACCAAATGGTGGCCTAAGACTTTTGCACAGTATATAGAATCTACAGGCCTGGATGTTGCAATTTACAAATTTCCTGATATCTCCTGGCTTTCCATGACTGTGGGAATCCTAAAGAGAAGATTGAAAAAGAATGAACGCCTGCATACCAAAGTAGGGTATTGTGCCGTGAAAATGAAAAAGAAAAAGGAAGAACCCACTCCACTGAAACATGGCCATTTAAAATTCAAAGCCTCTTTCATAGCAGAGTGACTCAACTCTGAAATTTGTTGCTTCAGTAGATCAAATAATAGAATTATGTGCATGTCGACCTCTGTCTTAATTGAAGCTTTCAAAACATATTAATCAGGCAATCAGAGCAGGTCAGCCCTCTGGAAGGAACAATTTGGGGGGAGTGAACAGAACTCTACATTAGTCTTATTAGAAGCACTTGGATATTATTCTGCAAGTTATCTAGTTTAATTAAATAAAAATTTGATTTAAAAAAAGGTGAAGCGGCACTGAGATGCACTGCAAGACGTGTAACATACAGTAATCTCTTGCAATCAAGGAAACCTGTGAAGACACATTGTGCAGTCCACAATGGGGAAACATGATTGTAGCATCAAGTGCTTAGAGAAAGGTGGATTGTTTTATGACTGTACACATGTATCCTAGCAACCATGCCTCTTATGTTTGCTCTGCATCAGTGGCCTGTAGCTCATGTCACCATGAAAGGTTGCAGAAAACATAAAGGAGATAAGACATTTGGTGTTGTAACAATTTTCCCCAAAGTAAGAGCAAAATTATTATATAACAACAAAACAGCACTCAACCTTATACGTCCACGGAACAGTGCTTTCTGACCATTTCATGCATCTGTGGAGGAATCACTGTGGATTGTTGGGGTCTTTCTGTTACCAGCAAGCAACAACAGCAAGCTCCTGTGGAATAAGGACACAACAAAATTAAGTTTCTGAACGACTATGTCTTTTCTGTAGGTCTACATGATGAAAATCTGCAAATCTGTACATTGGGCAAAATTAGGCTTAAAACCAGAAAGCACTTAAGCTGTAATCTGATTGGCTGGCATGACAACCTCCAAGAGTACGGAAACACATACAGTTTCTTGATCAGTCCTCCTGAAAACAAGTATGATGATACAAGAGCTTATCAGGAAAAAAAAATAATCACTGTACAGGAGTAACGTCCGAAGAAAGCAGGCTGAGGCATGGATCAACATGCAGGGTTACTTAATAAAGAAACAACTGGGGAGACTAAACAAGGGAGAACCAATGAACATTTGGACAACAAACAGAATAGAAAACACTTTCAACATAAAAGTCCAGGAATCCACACAGGGAATATGTAACACCAGGTTAGTGACATCAAATCTTTAAAAGGTATTCTGGGTTTTGTTTGAGGACATTAAATCTAGCAAGCCAACTAAATATCAACAAGCAAAACTGTAATTTTTCCAATGTTTTTTTTTTTTTTTTTTAATCATTTGTAGAAACTGCCAAGATATAATGGAAATTATTTTTTCCACACTGCTCTATTTTCCTCTAAATGACTTATAAAAGTGTATTCAATTTGTTATTAAGAAATTTAGTATTTCTAGTTATGCAAGCTGCCTTTTTTTCTTTGCTAAATTTATTATTAAGAAATAAAGTTGTTTTTTCTATATGCAAGTTGCCATTTTTGTTTTTTACCGGGTTATGTTGGATTAGATCTCAAGTTTCAAAATGAAAGGTTATAAATATTCAAGTGCTATTTTAATAATGAATTTGTTCAGCCTGTTTATCAGTTTATATATATGAAGCACAAACCAAAAAATAAAAACATCTCTAATCTCTTGTAGCATCTTTCAAATGTCTGCTCTTGCTCTGGCTAATGTCTCAGTGGTACCAAAAACCTCACCTGCTCTGCTTTGAAACATCTGCTTGCAACAAATTCTTGCTGGAGGGCTCCCTGCAGAAATGAAGCAGCGGTGCAGATGGAGCGAAGAGAGAATCACGACGGAGCTCAAGGCTAAGGGCCTGTGAACTCACTGCTCTGCAGTATACCACAAAAGATCCCAGTCAGCGAGGATGTCCATGATTTCACTTCAATCAGCGTCCTTCAAGGCAGGCATGAGGGATTTGAGAAAGTTTGAGCTTACTGGTTTGCTTTTATTTAATTAACTCATGTTTTTGCATCGCTGTAGCTTGCCTATAGATCACCTCTCGTCGTGTGCCTGGGAATCCTTGCAGAGGCAATAATCTCATGTTTAAAATATAAGGCTTTTTGTTGTTGATATTTCCCCCTCAGCTATAATTAAATTCTTAATTATCAAGACGCAGTCACAAGGAACACTGAGGAAGGGAATTCAATTTGGAGACCCTCTGTATTATCCTGAGGGTCAAGAGAGGATTGTGGGAAGTGAGAGGGGTATGGTTTGGGAGAGAAAGGAGAAAATAAGAGAGTTATGGATTATTTTGTTGGATATAATTTGCAGCAATGCTTTGCTTCCTGCTGCCATGAGCTCACCTGATTCACTGACATCTTAATCATGTGTTCCTCTGGAGGAATAGCTTTGGATTACCGCTCGGTTCTTTCTATTAACAGCAAGCAACAACAGCAAGCTCCCGTGGACTAAGGACACAACACAATTAACTTTCTCACTGACTTCTCTTCATCCTTTCAGGTGGTCTATATGAATTGGAAATGTCTGCAAGTCTGTACGATGGGAAAAGCTAAGCTTAAAGGGACCGTTCACAAAAATTTTACAATATTTACTCACCATCATGTTGTTCTAAATGATGTTGTTTAAAAAAGAAATCTACACTGGAAATCTTCTAAATACTGTCAACAAATCCCGATGTCAAATTGACAAACATTATCAAATACAAATTTTTTTTTTTTAAAGAAACGTCTTATTTTATCACTAATCTGTGTCACATAATCCTTTACGCAATCCTTCCATTTTTAATACAATAAACTATGATGAAAACTGTAAAATAAAAAAAAAGGAACAAATGAAGCTTCAAAAGCCATGTGATAGTGCTTTATGATTGATGCGATTAAAGGAGAACATGGAGGTGTGTTACTAAATGATAGAATTTCCATTTTCGACTGAACTATTCCTTTAAATGAATCGTGAACTACGCTGTTTAATTGTTTTATAATGTTTCCTGGGGTGCACTTATGATGTTAGAATGCTTTTATATCAAAAATTGGCATAATTTAGAACTAAAAGGCATTTTTCCTACACTGATTTTAAATCTCTTATCTGAACGTTCTGTTTTAAGGGGCATGTCTGCTGTGAGACTTTAGAGTAATAAAACAGGAGTTTTGGCATGAGATCAAAACTCAGTCACTGATAAACTCGTGCTGTTTGATTGACAGCTCCAACAATTGTAAAGGGAGCGTTCTTTGATTGTTCTTTCTATATATAATTTAATCACAGTTTAAATAACACATTATTTTCATCCTACTAAGAGAAACAATGTGAATTTGACCATTTTGTTTAGTCACTGGTTTGATTTATTGATACATTTATTGATACAAAGAACATCTGACTGTACATGAATCAGTAGATCAGGCATTAGAATTAACGGTTACTTACATGTTGTTGCATTTCTGTTGAGTCCATGTCGTACAAGTCTGTTTGCAAAGCCTGCGCAGAAATGAGATTGAATTGCCAAATAATCCACAGTGAAATGTACTGAATACAAATAAACAATGCTCAACTGAGACATTCACATTGTTGAAATAACCATATTCCTTGCATTAGGAACCGTTGAAAGGTAATGTTATTTTGTTCTGTATCGCTCTTCTCTCCTCGTCATCTCACTAACACACCAGTGGGCGGGGCTAACATTGTGGAAGGTTATGAAGTAGACACTGATTTCTTCTGTGGAGGCGGCATTTCACCTATCATAGATAAGCACATTCCGGGACGAGTCGCTTTTAAAAGCTTTTATTGTACTAACAAGGAAGCTTTCAGTTCTGAAACTTTCATCATATTCTTATAGTACGATGACCTCTTATACATTAAAAGCTCAAGGAAAATTTGATTTCTCAATTCATGACCCCTCTAACATGATTTCAGCACACACATATAGTACTTTTTCAGCTATTAATGACTAAATGCACTGGAAGGAAAGGCGCAATGTATGAACTTTGACTCACTGATTGCTGATATGCAGGTTCTGTCATGGTCATGGGGATAGCTGAGGACGTGTTTCCCTCTCTCACATAGGGATCTTGATGATTGGTCTACTTAGGAGTGTGTCAGGGACTCAGAGGAATGAAGCTGACACTAATGCAGAGTGGAGGTGGCACAGAGGTGCACTGCGGATGTGCTTGCACTCTTTAAAGTGTCAGCACTGCTATGTCGGCACTGCGCCTACCTCCTGCTCCTCCTCCAGATATTACAACGCAGTGTGTGCCTCGGGGAACATGGGTAAAGGATTGCCCCTGGCTAATTCGACATGCCTCCTCTACATTTCATTCTTGTCGGCCATTGTGGAGGACCTAAAAAAATGTGTTTGACTGTGCTTAAATACTGATATACTCTACATTTTTTTCAGAGTTCTTTTTATCTCTCTGGGTTTTTCAAAGCTCCCCCGCAGGCCTCGTTCCCACCTTCTAGGTCAGCTCTTCTGTGATGTCATGTATTCTGCTGGCCAGATGCAAAGGCGGTACTAACTCCTCCAGTTCCCTGCAGCACATGTCTCCCTCGATTCATAGGTAAAGAGTTCACGTCCTGGAATGGTCAGACACGCTGAATGGCCCCTGTAGGAAACAGCTTGTGCAGTTTGATCAGCTCTGACCCATACAGATGAGCAATTCAGACAAAGCAACATATGAAACCATCCAGTCACAAACTGGTATTACCAAAACTCAAAGGAACAATTCATTAAAAAATAAAAGCTAAGTCATTAGTTACTCACCCTCAAGTCATTCCAAACTCGCTTTCTTGTGTTGAACACACACACACAACTAATTTAAACACACACACACACACACACAGAGAGAGAGAGAGAGAGAGAGAGAATGCATTTAATAAGTACAAAGACAAGATTAATTTTTACTAAATTCATAACTATACATAAGACATATTCATAGCTATTTTAAATATATATTAAATATTATTAGTTAATTATAATAGTTAATTACACCATGCTCCCAATTATTATGCAAGTGACTAAACATTCTGATTTTAGTTTTTCAAAGAAAGTATTTTAATTTGTTTGTTTGTTTGTTTTATCTCTCCATATCTTTTTAGATAACTGGTATCAATCTCAGACAGGTTAAATAGTTTGCCAAATCTTCTTGGGTAAATGGAAAACCTACTCAAAGAAGATGTCCCACATTATTAAGCAAATCACAGTTCTCATGCAATATGGGGAGGAAGAAAGATCTTTCTGAAGATTAAAAGCATGAAAAGGCATGCAAGCAACTGTGTGAAAACTTAATGGACATTATCGAACAATCATAAGATTTGTGAGTAATTTACAGCACAAGAGAATACTATACAGTTGTTTGAGACACAGATCTGCATTTAAACATTTAACAAAACAGTCATCATGCCTTCAAGACATGAAATATAGTCATATTAACTATTTTTGACAATTTTATGGTGCTTTTGTGTCTTTTTCGAAGCTTGAAAGTCCTTCAAATCATTGTAATTGCATAGACAAAAACAGACAAGTGCAATCCGTTAAAATTTCTCATTTTGCGTTGCACGTAATGAAAAAAAAAATCATATGGCCTGGAAATTACACAAGGGTGAGTAAATGACAGAATTTTCATTTTTGGGTGAACTAATCCTTTAATGGTCTGACCTACTTTGCAACCCTTCAGTAAGTTGTCTAAAAACTCCATGTCACCAGTTTAACTCCAAAATAAGCTTTTACAGAGAGAAATTATTGCCGGATGCGGATGGGCTGCGATGAAGGATGACTCCGCACTTGTTTGATGAGCTTTAGCTTTAGCTCATCAGACACGCCTCAACAATCAGCAAATTAAAACCATCCGAACAGCTGGCTCATCCTGCCGTTTGAATCCGGCTCATAATTAGGGATGGAGATGGAGGGGATGTATCATAATACATGAAGTATGGATGCATTCTTGATCATTTTTTATTGCTGCATTTTTCCAAACATCTCAAAAGATTTTTTTTTAAATCACAAAAACTCTGCAAAAGTTCTGTTATAAAAGTTCAGCTAAAATTAGGCAATTTTTGACAGAGAGATAATTATGGGAAAAAACTGCAACAATTTACCCGAATTCACCTTATCTCTAAACAGATTTTAAAACAGCAGGTCTAAACGAATTAAATTAAATTAACTCAAAAGTAACTTTGGCTAAGTTGACATTGTCAGTTACAGGTGCGAGTTTCTGAATGTCCTGTTCACACAGCAGCTTACAGTAGAGTCTCGGGAGTCAAGCCCGTATTCCCGCACCAGGAACCATAGCGACAGTGACCAAAGGGATATCAAAGATGGTGACGTCAATAAAACAGCGAAGCATTTGTGCCGTACAGAGTGGCTCTCTCGCTCTCTATGACATGACAGACTAGCTGTCCGGTCAGGTTTCGTTCACTCAGCACGGGTTTTCCGAGACTGCGGTTGTAAGTCCTGAAAATTTACGGGTGTGAGTTCAGTTATATAGAAAGAGGTTGTCACTCCCGTAAATAACCAAATTGTGTGTGAATGTAACCGTATTAAGGGTTCACAACCCTATTCTGCTGCTGTGTGAACATGGCCTTTGTCCAAATTGCCAGTTAATATACCTTGTCCACTTTCTTCTTTAAATTATAGGCGTCAATCATTTTTATATAGTTATATTGTTACAGGAAAAGCTTATTTGATTTGAAAATAACAGTGGTATTACTGAGACCCAAACAGCCCCTATCAGCGATACAGAGTTTATGAGTTTGCCCACAAAATAAAGTGTTGACCAGTCACCTTATAATAAGCTTCTTGCAATATTTCCTCTAAAATCACAAGAGAAATAAGAGTGGACGAATTATAATGAAGCTATTGAAGTTTGTCAGCTCAAACTTCATTTAGTAGTCTCAAAGGACTCACTAATCCCATTGTGTATCTGTAAAGACAACGGCAACATTTTAAATGAATCCCTTGGCTGATGAACTTGCTGAACCTCAGTGAGTGTGTAAAGCCTCTTCCTACTGCATTTAGAAAGACACGACTGAAGTTTTACAGCAGCTCAATCTGGCTTTCTCTTTGACTCTTCGGCGCCTCCCCAGTTTGTACATCCCTCAGGGAGAGAAGAATGGAGTTCACAGATGCAGGATTGCACAAAAATAAATAAATATATGGATTAAAAAAAAAACAGTAAACACCGACGTCATTTACAAAAAGGAGTGGTGTGGTTTGAACAGGTTTTAACAGATATGTCGGACAGCTGCTCTATGTTTTTGCAATAAAAACAAGTGACTTTTTAAAAGGGAAGGGCAAATAGAGGTGCCAAAATCATCCTTTATCTTTCTCATAACAATAAGCAATTAATTCCACCTTCAAGAACAACATGACCCTGAAGATGAGATGATGCAATTGCCACAGTAAAATGTCCATGCTTAAATTAGGCTTCTATTATTTGTGAAAAGAATAGAGCCCAAATTGAGTTTGGAATATGGAGAATTTCAGAGAGATGCTAATCAAATTCACTCAAAGATTCCTTTCAATCTCATTTGGCGTAATGTCTATGATTACGCATTGTGTGAACATGCTCACAACCTGTACAATGTTTCAGCCACTATATTCAATAGAATAGACAGAAAAATAGAAAGACAGACTGATTACTACTGGATCTATTAGTGTTTCGGGGGGAAATCGATTCACCTAACTATTGTGATTTTTTTTTAATGATTTTAATATCGATTTTTTAAATTCTAGAATCCATATTAATTCATATTAAATTGCTTTATTTATCCCTTGCTTATAGGCTAGGTGGAACCTCTTTTATTTAAGCAGAGCACGAGTTTTTAAGCCTTGTCAATTGAAATATTCAAGCGCAAGCAGGCGCGAAACAGAATTCAATTCAATAGTAGTTTTTGAGTTTTGAGTTCTCTTTCAAAATTCAAACAAAATTACGTCAAAAAAAAATGGCAGTCTCGGTGAGTATCCTAGTAAACAAAGTCTGTTATATCTTAAGAACATAAACAGTTGGGAAATAAAATGCATGTGTAACAGTATATTGGATCCGTGCAGCTCTTAAAGCGACAGCAGCCTAATAAACCTGCTCCTGTCTTCAATGTTAATCACACAACAAAGGACAAAGAAAAAAAATTACTCAATGCTCTTGACTGAATAACTTTTGTAACTTTATTAAGGATTAACCTTATTGTACACGGTATAATGTATACAGTGACAACTATGCAGTGCTATTTTACATTTGATTATTCATTTTCTCTACCTGAAAATTACTGTTAGGCTTGCCTGAAAAACATGAAAACAGTGTTTATTTTATTTGTATGGTTTTTTTTTTCTATTGTATTTGTGCGATTACTTGTCATTTGAATACCTGTTCTCATTTTATTACTGACAGTTTACTTGTCTTTAAAAACATTTAAAATTTTAATGAGTTAGGCTAGTCATTTTTGGTGTCACAATCTTATTTCAAAAACAATGAAGACAATAACTAGGCCTGTTTTACTTAATTTATTTACTACTTTTCTGTGGTGGGGCCTGATATCATTCAACTTTTCCACATGGTCTAGAGTTAAAAAAAAAACAAATCACAAAACATAGCAATTTCGAATTGCAATACTTGTAGAATCGCAATTCCTATAAATCACAATAGATATTGTATCAGCAGCCATGTATCATGATAGAATTGAACTGTATCGTCCCAGCCCCAGGAGATATACATAAATATGTTGTGAAGTCCAAAAACCACATAGGAAATCTAGATTTTTTTTTAAACAATACAAAAAAGTATTTTACATATTCAAACTTTCAAAATTTCTGTCCAGATAGAAAAAAATCACTTTAAAATTTAAAAATGTAAAATATGAATAATAATTAAAAAAAAGTATTTTTACTAGAAGTCTACGTTTGCACCTCACTGTATGTGGATCCTTTTTATGAGATTTCCTCATCTTTCAAAATGTCTTGTTTTATGCAAAGCACCTGCCAACCTTGGGACAGTTTGGAGACAAGGTCACGTCATTGGACTGACCCCTCTTGCAGAGCATTGAGCAGTTTCATAATAAGGTGTCCGAATTTTGCATTTTAGACATCCTCTGGACTTGTAACATCTCCTCTGCTAAAGTCTCTCTCACTCTGTCTCATTTTATATGCAGTGGACAAAGACAAGAAGAGAGAAGACTGAGAGATTGGGATGTTTTCTGCATGCAGTACTCATGGTTAGTGAAATTAGGGTTGACAAGAAAAGAAGAAGCTCTCATGTTTTCCTTTACTCAACCAATTCTTCATCCCTCTCTGACAGGTACACGCAGACATACACAAAAACTCACACAGTAATATAAAAAACATGTTATTTACACTTGCTAACTTCATATATACACTGCTTCAAATGTTTGGGGTCTGTATTGTATGTTTTTAAAAGAAGTATGCTCACCAAAGCTGCATTTATTTGATAAAAAAAACAATAATATTGTAAAATATTATTACAATTTAAAACAACTGACAATAAGAAAAAAAAATATTAATTTTAAACTTATATGATGTTTTTGTTTGTTTGTTTTATTTTGTTTTATCTTCTTCGTGCAGCTGTTGTAAAACAATAAGACAATCATTTTCCTTTTCCACCTCGCTGTCTCTAATATGGCCCCACTGTGACACAGTAGATGCCAGGTCTCTGTCTCCACCATTTGCTTGTTTTGTCCCTCTTGTCACAGCAGGGCTTTATTAAGTCTGTCTCTATGGGGTGTTAATACACTAGTCTTCTGATCCTCTCTGTTATCATAAATACCTGCAGAAGCTCAGTAAGGTCAGATTTTGAATGCGCAAAAATGAGCATTTGGGTCTGAAATGCAGACATCTAAATCTGCTCTTTAAAATGATGGAAATATACTCAAATATATAATACATAATATATCTATATGTATAATAATATAATATATAATAATAAATTACAACACTTTTTGATAATTTGATCAATTATTGCTGCCAATATCAATAGTAAATGTACACAAACATATCTTTTAAATTAATTTTTTAATGCTTGTTTTGAATTGCATGATGATTTTTTTTTTTTATATATATATATAAGTGTAATAATGTATGCGTTAAAAAGATAAATTACAAGAAATTTTAATTTCAGTGCTGTTTCAAAGCTTTTACAGTGCACACAAAAATGGGGCAACTGTTTAATGTATTCAACACTAAATATTACTTCCAGTGTTTGAGGAGAACAATCTGCACCTCGTACATCTGCAATACAAAGTCGTGCTTGTGAAAGTAACATCATCAGGCAGATCGAAAGACTCACAGCTCGTACTAAGTTGCTAAACTATTCTCATTGATGCCCTTGCTGAATCTGAATGACGGCTTTCATTTCCCCCAGCGTTCGGAGGCACACAGCGCAGAGCTGCGATTGAGTTGTTCACTTCTCCTCCAGTGAATTCTACCTCACGAAACGTAGAGGATCTGTAATACTGAAGAAAATTTGCATATCAAACATGCCATAGTCACTCGAGGGAGGACATCAAATCCTCCAGTGCTCATTCTCGTGTTTGTTTGCGAGTTGATAGTCAAAGCTGTTTTGGTCTGATGCTGAAAGTGAATGCATTATTAGTTTCACTGCTAATGTGGTGTGCATATTCTAGGTCGCTGCTGATCTATGGCAAGCTGATTCTGGGTTTATTTCTAAAGGAAGATGTCAAAAACAATTGTGCGTCTATAAAAATGTATTTTTTCATCCAAATTGCTCTAGTAACTGATGGTGAAAAATAGTACAACATAAAATAAATATGGGTTCTGATGAGTATTATACTTAATGAACGATATGTTTGCACTCTTGTGGGGTAAATTCCCTAAATAGTTTAAAGTTTAAAGGAGTAATATGATGCTATTTTAAAAGTTCATTATTTTGTTTACTGGGTGTAATAGAACATATTTCATGTACATATTACATATAAAATTACATATTAATGTAAAAAAAAACATAATTTTTCACATACTGTGAAAATTTTTGCAGTACCTCAATTCCCAATCTTTCTGAAAACGCACAATTTCTTCAAAGCTTCTTCTGAAACGCACAGGGTGTTCTGATTGGCCAGATGACCCAGTGCATTGTGATTGGCAAAACACCTCAAGTGTGTGCTAGAAATGCAAAGGCCCTTACCATTATCGCTTCTAAGGCTTCTAAAGCAAAAAGTTGATAGTTGTCAGTATTATTGTATCAGTTCGAGTCAACTTCTGATTCTAAAAACGCAAACGATCAAGCCGACTGATCGGAACCAATTTTGCAAGCACGACTTGAGCAGAACATTTCACAGTGGCAAGTTTTTATTTTGTAGCTCTCTTACCTTTCAGATACAATGTTATATAAATATATATATACATGTGCATATATATGCAGTGCTCAAGTTTATTTAGTCTAATTAAAGCATAGCCTTTTGAGGTTTATTGATCATATTAAACCATGGTGCGATTCCTGTTTTTTCATCAACAAATTCAAGACCTCTTGAAATGAAAATTAAGACTTTAAAGCTGCAATGGAAGACAGTGACTGGATATTAAAAAAACATTGAGATGACACGCAGATTATATTCAGGCCTGCCCTCGTAAATTATTGAACCTGCATTCAGTGCAGATCGTCTCTCACACTGTATGACGTTACAGAAAAATAGCTGTCCAATCCAGGCTTCGCCGAAAATATGGTTGTGAGTTTGATTATCTGCAGTAAACTTCTATATATAAAAATAATTATTTGAAAAATATTATTTTCGTGCAGCTAGCAGGCCCCTGGGCTTCAGCCCATGGAAGCCAGTGCGTTAATGCGCCCCTGATTGTATGCACACTTCAGAATCTCTTGGTCTGGGTACTGGGGACTTTTTGTCTATCTTGTACAAGTGCTGTGCATTTGGACATGCTTCTTTTGTCACATACTAGTTTTCGCCAAATATATATGGAAGTATGCGATTTTAGATGCAGCCTCAGTGCCTTCGCCATTCAGTGAAGCCCCTTGTCTTCTTTCTTTGCATAATCCTTTAGGCAGGCATTGTGTTAATATTTCACATTGTGACTTAGATGTTTGTGGGAGTAATATCTGTACTTCGATCGAGGATCGAAGCAGTGCTCTTTGTTAGAATAAATCCTTTTGTTGGACACTATGAGATTTATAACTTTGCTGATCTTATACATGCACAAACATTACACACTAAACGAAAAGGAAAACACTGCAAAACATCATATGACCCTTTTATGGTTTAAGGTGCTAGATGGTCTAAAATAATGCAGTCATAACCAGGTTGTGCAACATTCTGAACTTAACAGAAAATTACTCTTAAATGACTTTTGAATTTGAATGCAAGTAGAATTAAAATTAATTTGAAAATTTTCAATTTTAAAATTTAATTTTAAAATTATAATTAAATGAATTTAAAAAATTCATATAACTGTTTTTTAACTAGATAGATAGATAGACAGATAGATAGATAGATAGATAGATAGATAGATAGATAGATAGATAGATAGATAGATAGATAGATAGATAGATAGATAGATAGATAGATAGATAGATAGATAGATAGATAGATAGATAGATCTCACAGTATCTAAAGCGATTTACATTGAGCACATTTTCTACTGATCATGGAATAATTAATTCATAAAATGATAGAGAAGAGTATTATAATAAGGCATATATAAAAATATCCGCTTATTTTGTATTTTGGATGCTTTTTGTTGGATAATGAGCACACATATGGCATTGTACAGAGGCAATTCAGATGATTGTCACACAGTAGTGGAGCGTTGCGGTGCAGTCCAAATAAAAGATCGCAGGTCACAACAGTATGCTGAATGTTTCACTCAGAACTGACATGCAATTACTTGATTTGAATAATTAATTTAGTGAATCAAGCCCTAAAAACAACACAGACACCACATGCACAGTTTCAACCATGTACATTTTCCCAATGCCTTTACATCTCTAATGTTAGCCTTTTCAGTGTACTATAAGAGCAACCTTCAAGCCTGATCTATTCTGTCCTTCTTAATACGCCAACAACACAACCTCATCATGTGTGACAAGACTGTTTCTGCCTCAACCCAACACTGCTGCCCTTCATAAATAATTAAAGATCTAATCTGTGATATTTCCAAAGGTCAGCAGCACAACAAAGCGACAAAAAAATGCCAGCTCCCCCATTTCTCTCAATGTTTTCACTGTCTTTACTACTTCCGGGCTGATCCTTTTGAGAATTCCAGGAGAAAGATTCTTTTTTCTTTTTTTTTTTTTGGAGCCAGCAACTATTGAACTCTTGAGAGTGACCTACAGTCCATTTTGAAGCTTTGTAGATAATGACCAAAAAAAAAAAAAATGCTCACACAAATTCGTGGTCTGCTCCATCACCTCACACTCTCAGTTTAGCTAAATGCTTAAGAGCAAAGGTCACTTAAGCCTTCCTGCATGCCAAAATACCTAAATGTATTATTTAAATACATTTGAATATAAATATGAGCTTGCGCTAACCTTGATTGGTCTCCTTGATGCATTATCTATAAGGTTCCACAAATCTCCAGACGCCGGAGAACTATGCTATCTTCCACACAGCTCAGGAAGTTACTTTCAGAATTAAAGATGCCAGCAAAGACATTCCTAATCCGTGAGGTATTAACTGTACAATACCATTATTCACATCACGAATGCAGCAACACGAAACTTTCAGAGTAGTTAAAAGTTAATCCTTCTGTATGATTTTAACGCATGCGTTGTTTTACTAGTGATATCTACACTGTAATTAGCACAGTTATCAAGTCTAAGTTATGTAAATGAGGCTTGCTGAATGAAATGTTTAGTGTGCTGGAGATTTATTCAAATATTTAAAGCTGACAGTGAGCTTAATCATTACAGCGTGCTCTTGCGGAATGATTTTTTTCTGCATACAAGGTTTTATCTTGCCTCGCCTTTTCGACGGAAACGTCAGAGAAATACACAGAAGGTTTTCTTTAGCCTCAAAAACATCATTCTAGAATTCTTTGTTCCCTGTATCGCTTCGGAACAGGAGAGGAATGCTGGCTAACTGAGAAAGAGTTACATCCTCACATAAGGAAACCAAATTGAGAGTGTCTGGCATGTTTTTGCTATAGCATTTGATTGTCTCTCATGTTCTCTGACATTCAACCCTCAGAGAGCAAGTTTATATTCATGATCAAAGCCAATTCCCCCTTAAACCTGGTTACAAACAATCACGATGTTTGGGGGTAAGATTTTTGAAAAGTGTGGCAAAATTTCACCACTGTTATAAAGTATACAAACATAAATGCTTTGAACTTTTTGAAATGTAGATATGCTCATCTCTGAGCAATCCTTTGACACTGTTTATAGTTTAATAATCCTAAAATATTCCTACACCATGCTGACCTTCTGTAAAGAACCTGTAAATGCAAAATGAGTATTAACAAGCACTGAAAGCTTTTCCAGAAAGATAGAATCCGGAAACCTCAGTACCTACTCTACTGTATCTTCATCTAATAGCAGCCCTCTAGCACTCTATAAAGTTTCATTAGGCTACGCTTAATATCATTTGGAGAAGCTTATCTATAGCTCACTGAATGGGCTCTGTTGTGTGAATAACATTAAAAACCATAAAGACTTCATGATATCAGCAACATTCAGAGACTTTCTCTTATATTTAAACAGGTTTATATAAATATATATACACTGATCAGGCATAACATTATGACCACTGACAGGTGAAGTGAACAACAGTGATTATCTCTTCATCACGGCACCTGTTAGTGGGTGGGATATATTAGGCAGAAAGTGAACATTTTAGTTCATGTTAGAAGCAGGAAAAATAGGCAAGCTTAAGGATTTGAGCGAGTTTGACAAGGGCCAAACTAGGTCAGAGCATCTCCAAAACTGCAGCTCTTGTGGGGTGTTCTCGGTCTGCAGTGGTCAATGTCTATCAAAAGTGGCCCAAGGAAGGAACAGTGGTGAACCGGCGACAGGGTCATGGGCAGCAAAGGCTCATTGATGCACGTGAGGAGCTGGCCCATGTGTTCTGATCCAACAGATGAGCTTCTGTAGCTTAAATTGCTCAAAAAGTTAATGCTGGTTCTGATAGAAAGGTGTCAGAATACACAGTGCATCACCGTTTGTTGCATATGGGGCTGAAAGCACCAACAGTGGGCATGGTTTGGAATGGTTTGAGGAGCACAACAATGAGTTTGAGGTGTTGACTTGGCCTCCGAATTCCCCAGATCTCAATCCAATCGAGCATCTGCGGGATGCTGAACAAACAAGTCCGATCCCAGAGGTCCCACTTCACAACTTATGGATTTAAGGATCTGCTGTTGACATTTTTGTGTCAGATTCCACAGCACACCTTCAGGCGTCTAGTCCATGCCTCGACGGGTCAGGACTGTTTTGGCAGCAAAAGCGGGACCAACAATATTAGGAAGGTGGTTATAATGATATGCTTGATCGATGTATATTTACACCAAACAACATAAAATTCATATTTTTATACATATTGTAAAATGGACTGACCCAGTTCTCAAGCTCATTTCCCTGACTCAATCCAATTGCAACGGTGGCCAGCTCACTGAAGGGAAAGGAGATCGGTGAGTAACATCTTAAATTTAAGTTTATTCCTTGCACAAAGCTATCATATGTCTTCAGAAAACTTGGAATATAAAGCACACTGTAATACTGAAAAGTTACCCACAATCTTAGTTCTGTTCGGCAAATATGATGACAAAAATCGTCTGCACACTGGCTAAGGTTAAACTCTGAGATTTAGTTCATGACTTAGAGGTTCAAAGCCAAGAGAGAAAAATACTGCCTGAGAGGATTGAAACATTCATCCTGAATGTTTACTATTTACTGCTCTCCAGTCCAGGATGTGCCTTATCTCTGGCTACAGCAAAGCAATGTGCATGTAGGTAAATTTTATGTGTGTCTGGATAAGCGTGTGAATATGCAAACTCATCATCAGTGTGTGCCACTAACACCTCTGCTCATGTGTGACGTCCTCTCTCTGCCCTCTTCTTGTGTTCTGCTGGCAGGGTTGATTATGCCGCTTGTCCTTTTAACCCTGCGGCTTTGAGTTAGTGTCATCCTGGGTCTCTCATTAGTCTCTTTTTCCCATTAAACATTCATGATCTGCGTTTCCATGTCAACAATGCACAAAGGTCACTGAAGAATGATAACTTGAAATGGTTATGGTTTTTGCATTGCACATAAACTGAAGCGCTAGCCTACTTTATTTCTCAAATAAAATCTCTGCCTTCCACCAGCTGCGGCTGCCTCTGTGAGCTTTCATAAACCAGGAAAAATCATTGGGGTGCCACGTAGTAACTGGGCTCAGACTGTCAGAGGTGAACGAAATGCAATTTCTATAGGTAAAATGAAAATTGGATGGTTCCTTCCATCTCCCATATGTGTCAAGGATCCAATTTTAATATATTTTCGGTCCCCTAGAATGATTGTTTGCTTCCTCCGACTGTTCATGGTTCTCTACTGCTTCATGGCAGCAATTATCAATTACTCATTGACGCTGATGTCTCCTTTATCTTTGTAATGTCTCTGCATGTTGTTTACACATTCTATTACATTCACTTGGAACAAGCCTATGCTTCTACAGGCAGGCTGCCTTTGTTATATGAAACTTTTAATGTTTTTAAACAGCTTGTTTTGCAAATTACCCTCAATAAAGAGTTTGTTGCCTCCTAAAGTTTACCAAATCCACAGAGATTTCACTAAGTTGCAAAAAAGCTGTGAAAAGCACTTGGTATGGTCTCAGAATGAAGAGATACATAAAAGAAGAATAGTGAAGTTCATGACTGTGCATATTTTTAACAACTATGAGCACTTTTACATCCCATGGGTTGAGGGAAACATTGAAGTTGAAGAAAAAACATTAAAACTAATTATTTTTACTATGGCTTCATTTATTTTGGGTACTTTTGAAATAGCTTCTACTACAGACTTTTTTTAACCTTGGTGTAAGACTTTTCATCTGAAACTATGAAAATCCATTATTTAAAAAAAAAAAAAAAACACATTTAAAGAAAATTTGACTTTTGCACAGTTGGCAATATTATTTTTAAATATATATTTCTTTTTACTTTATTTTGGTTTAGTTTATTTTTTAGTTTAAGATGAAGAACTAAATTTAAAATTTAAAATTTTCATTTAAAGCCTTATTCAGATGGGATTCGTTTTCATGGAGGACATCACAGAGAAATTTGTTGCACAAAGGCATGTGATTTTAATCTTGTCTGAATCTGCCATGTCTGTGTTTTTCTCACACAACCTTAGTAAAACTTCTGGGGCAAATTACATACTGTATTTGGGCAAACGCAACTGTCCACTGAGAAACCTAATCCTGTCCAAATTGCTGATACTGTGTTATACTATCGCTTTTCCTCAAGTGCTTTTTGACCTACCTGAGCTCCACTTGCGCACCAATCTTTAACATGCTTTTATTTCAATATGGATGGTATCTGATGAAAAAATTAATTATAAAATGAATGAACAATTAAAAGAATACTACTTAAAGCGTGCAAAGTGTGTTAAAGGATTAGTTCACTTTAAAATGAAAATTACCCCAAGTTTTACTTCAAGCCGTCCAAGATGAACAAAATCAGAGTAATATTAATAAATATAGGGTTAATAAAGGCCTTCTGAATCATGAACAACACCAAGCACAATGCAAACGCTTAGGATATTGTTGGTAATGTAATATATTTGCAACCTTACAAAGTTAATGTTATGGTTACTTATCCAGACAGATGCGCACGAGTAAGGAAGTCTTAACATAGATCTACTTAATAAAGAATCAGGAGAGTAACAGGGATTACATGCACGACACAAGGGGAACATACAATATAATACAAAGAACACAAGGGGATAACGAGACTGATTAAACACACACCTGACATGAATGAACTCATAATGACAGTAACTAATGCAACTAAGGAGTGGAGGGAAAAACCGAACACAAGACATGTGACAAATGAAAACACACAAAAGCGAGTACAAACAGGAAGGGGAGGCAGGTCGTGGACGGGTGCAGGCAGGTCAGGTGACCTCCAGGGTGAATCCGGTAGCTCAGGCGACAAGGATCTTACAGATCCACCACAGGCTCTGCACCTTCCTACCTCCACACACTGCTGCAACACTACGTCCCCACCAGAAGCCTGCGATCATTAAAGGAACGAAGGCTTGTGGTACCGTCACAGAGAGGCACAAAATCACTCTCCAGGATATTCTCGTTCACTGCTCCCTGCTGGTGGAATGATCTCCCTACTTTCATCAGGAACGCAGAGTCCCTGGCAATATTCAAGAGACAGCTGAAAACTCATCTCTTCCGTGAACACTTAATCCCCTCATAAAAAAAAATAAATAAAAAAAATAAAACCCTATCCTTCCCTTTTCCCTTCCTACTCTAGCTTTTGGTACTGAGCAATGTATGAAACTTGTATTGTGAGCACTTCCTGTGTTATTTGCCAATTCATGAAGAATCGCTTGTTTGTTTTTCTCACTTGTAAGTCGCTTTGGATAAAAGCGTCTGCTAAATGACTAAATGTAAATGTAAGGACATATCTGGGAGCTCAGGCAACCAGGGTGGAGTCCAGGGGGGAGTCGGGTGCTTAGGCAACCAGGGCGGAGTCCTGGGCAACGTGGCCTCCATACCCCTTCCACCCGACACCCCATTTGGCCACTACGGCCACGGACATATGTCCAAATGGGGTGTCGGTGGACCAAATTTTAATGGGCGGGGCAGCCACGGGAGTGGACTCAGGCGAAAGATCTGGAGCTGGCTCAGGAGGGAGCTCCGGAGCAGACTCAGAAGATACAGGAAACAGAAAGGATTTTATAAAAACAGGCATAACACATTAACCCACATCTCATGTGATGGCTAAAAACATTAACAGAAAAGCCTTTATCTGAAAATAAACATAACTGCCTTTTCTTGTCTTCTCATCATTGGACATGACCGGAATGACCGCAGCTGGATTTTACTGAACCAATGACCCTTGTCCTGCTTGGATAGTCATCAAATCTCCTGAAGGCTAAAGATCCAATTAACCTGAGCAGCACTATAGACACTGCTCCTACCAACAACCCAGAGCCGACCACATAACATACAGCCAATTACACACCTGCCGGATAAGGATGGGTAATCATGCTGAAGCTAGATTGTTTCTGACTTTTGGTGTTATGGAAATGAGGATCTCTCAAAGACACTCACTTTCAGCCACTGGACTCAACAGTTACTGTTTCAAGGGCATCAATGACCCCTAGGGACATTCAGCCGGGAATTTGAATAATCCCGACCGTTGAGTGCTGAATTTGGCCATTATAAAGCCATTAAAATGATAAAGGAAAGGAAAGTGACTTTTTTGTTTAGTGGCACACACATTTTCAAATGCTTTTGCTAGGTGAAGACAACCAACAAAAACAGTGCAAAAAAATCTCTGCTTTCCTGCAACATCCATCAGGACCAATGACCTTAAAATGAGAGCTGTTATTTGCTGCATCAAGTACTTCCTGTGTAGCTCATATCCACTGCAGCGGTGAAGAGCAGTTACGGCTAATAAACCAATACTAGACCTCTAAAAAGATTTTAAATCGTATTCATTTGTTGTGTCTGTTATGCAAGCAGTTACAAATGACTGTTTCCAGAGGCAGCCACTGGGTATTTTAAATCACATAGCGTATTCAATGCTGTACTTCACTCTGTTCATTTTCACTGGGATATTTCCCACAGGAGGCCACCAAGGGGTTTCAGGGTACTGCAGCAAACAAATAGAGGTCAAAGAAGACCCCACAGTAACTGTAGTAAAATCTCATCTGTTATGACTCATGTCAAGCCTTGTGTTATCAGTGCTTTTAGTAGTCCCTGAGCTGAATTTCAATTTCTACTAAAACAGCTTAAAAGGCATGCATAACAATGAGAAACAATTTGAATTTATTTCCATGACTTTCATGTTTCACAATAAAAGCAGTGATGCTGCAAACTATTTTTCAGTAGCATGACATTAGTTCATTTGTTTTCAAATTAGTGCAGCTAATGTATTAAAAAGCTATTTGTTGTACAACATCACTAATTTTGTCACACAGTACAGTCCACGTAGCCTTACAGCCAAACTAGCTGAGGCAATAATTAAGCACACTCAGTTAATGATCATCAGATCAGATGTGATGTTGAAAAGTGTGATTTGTCTTAGTGAAACTGTTCAAACATACAGTTCATTAATGAACTGGTTAAAAAAAACTATTCACTGATTTGAGTGCATCGACATCACTGTCTCTCTCTGTCACACTGTGTTCTGGCAGGAAGACGAAGACAGAAGGATCCAGTTTAAAACACTCAAACGAGGCGAGGGAGGGAGGACTCAAGGTGGTGTCGAGGTTGACGGTGACCGACGGAGGCGTGGCCGATGGATCTGCAGGCACAGATGGAATCGAGTGATATCGCTGGGACTGGAGACCAAGGCAATGCCGTGGTGACAAGCGTTGAAGTTAGAGTATCCGAGGGCTGAAGTGGAGCCAGTGTGAGCAAGGACAGAGGCGAAGCCGAGGGGAAGGAGGAACTCGCTGCAGCTGTATGGGTGGAGGGACGGAGTGCAGATGGACCACAAGTCCGTGGTGGAAGTGATGTGATGACTGACCAAGGAGGAGCCAACAGGATGAGGGAACCCAGTGGAGCCACAAGTCCAAGGCGCTCCAGTGGAACCAAAGGAGGGAGGAGCCAAGATGCAGCCAACATATGGAGCGAAGAGTTCCGAGGCCAGAGGCTCGACATCAATGCAGAACATCCACAGAGATGCCGCAAGGCTGTTGACTTCCAGCAGTGACTGGGCTGGAGGACTGGCTGAGCCATCTGGTGATGGTACTGGGTTGGAGTAAATATTTCCTCACTGAAGTCGATCAGCCCGTCCTCATTCACCATCATCATAATGGTAGCTCTCCATTTGAGGGAGGCACACACAAGTACTCCGTGGTCGAGGGTGTTGATTCAAGCTCTGGGTCTGGCTGTGTTCTGGACCGGGATGCGACACTCTCCAGACACCAGATGACTGTCTCCCTCCAGTTCAGTCACGGGGTGTATCAGAGGTCGATCGGTTGGTTGATCGTGGCCCTGATCCAGAACAAGGTACTCAGGGTCTCGTTGTCAAGGGAGCTGCTCAGGGCTAACTGAAAAAACTTTGTGGTGAAAGCAAAAAGGTTGTGGCTCTCCTGAGCTACTGCAATAAACATTGCCCGTTCATCCATATGGGGCAGTCCAATCATCTGTCACACTGTGTTCAGGCAGAAAGGCGAAGTCAGAAGGATCCAGTTCAAAACACTCAAAGTTGAATAAAAATAACTCTAGCAGGCAGACAGGTGATGGGAAACCACAACTAAACGTAACGGTGATCGGACAAAGACAGAGTGCAGAGTGAACAGGAGGAACTTAAGTAGCAAACAAAAACAAGGATAATTAATAGAACACATTTGATACAATTGCACCTTCACCGGCAGTTTGATTGATTTGTTGGACAAAACAGTCAGGGGAGTTAGTAGATTAACATTGTTGAACTTGAACTTCAAAAATTGTGTGTGCACACGTAACCCCTACTCGACCCGCTCCGAGCGGGCCTCGAACCCGGGTCTTCTGGCTTGGGAGTCGGATGCTGCAACAAGGAGGTTAAAGGCTGCAACCCCTAGCATCTGTCGCCAGAGCGTCTCTTGAGGTCAGAGGAGTGAGGTTTACTGGCACAGCAACTACTAGCTGGCCTCCGTTACACTCACATCTTTCCGCACTTGACACAACATTTCTTCTGATGTCCGTTCATGTTTATTTGATACTATAAATGAACAAGTATGAAGAGATGGTCGGTTCACGAGCCACTTGAAGGAGTACAGCGATCTGTCACGACACATTAAAGAGACACTATATGGTATTTATTGTAAAAAACAAATTAACTAATAATAAATAAGTAATAAATAAACTTCTTCAAATATTAAACTGTTTCATATGTCTGTCGACATATGTCTATCCATTTTGCTCTGGGATGTATTATGAGAACATGATGTGTGGTGTGTGAGCACATGGCTTGTCGGACAAAGCAACAGTAACTAAGGGGAGGGGAGGGTCTTTGCGAAGGGTCAATTGAACTAATGATGAAGAGTGGGAAAACAGAAGAGAGGAACACATGATGTGAATAAAAACAAACTTAAAGTCAATGATAGTGAAACTAAACAGAACAGACTATGACACTCTTTTTTTTTACTTTAAAATATTATAATATTTCTAATGTCTTCATATCTTCAATCCTTATATTCCGCATTTAGCAGAATATTTTTTAAACACTGTTGACTATACTCATGTGGTGCTTTTATTTAATTTTTTTGTGAAAATGTATCGGATTAATGCTGTTGATTATTAGTATTTAAAGGTTATCTGCCAATATTAGATTTTCACATTTCACATTCAAAACGAATGGTTAAAATCAATCATTTTTATTTAGTGATTATCAAAGAGGGGAGCCTCAGCAAATGTCCAAGGGGGCTGCAGGACGAATAAATAATAATAACAATAATTAATAAATTATTACTATATTAAAATAATCTAATTCTAATCTAGAAAAAAAAACACAACACAAAATCAGTATGTTAACGGAAATCACATTTCTTCTTATTTTACCTTAACAATTATTGTTTCTATTTTAAAACATGCAGTTATGGAATACATAAAATTACTTTTAGAATCACAATGAATTTCAAATGAATTCAATATATAAATAAAGTTTGAAAACTAGCAGCTTTGTCATAAAAACAGGAGAATTACTGGAATATCTCCATATATAGCATACATGGAGGTGGGTCTTCAGCCTTAATCACAACACAACCACCCCAAACATGGTGAGAGAGTAGGCAATGCTTTAACCATGTGTGTTTTTTTTTTGTCAAGTGGAGTGCTAACCTTCTCTCCGTTCAAACAACTCACAACTCCAGGGCATTGATGGAACATCTGATTCGAAATGAAAATGATAATGGTGATGGTCAACATCTCTGACACCTCATGCCAATTAGAAGGCGAGAGTTTGTTATGCGTTGGGGGAGGTGACACGATGCTGTCACTCAATCCAGTAACCCCAGGCTTTGAGACTGTCACCCGTCTCCCTACACATCTCACCTCTGATGATCTGTCCAAACTGATCCCAGTTCAGTCCCCTGTGTCTAGAGCTGTCTTATTATCCATCACAAGCTGCCTTGCCATCAGTGAACTCACGTAAAGTGCAACACAACACAAACAGGTTTTTGCACTTGGGCTTTTAGCACTTTGTCTGGTGTTTGAAAAGACTGACCTTGCTGAAACTATTTTTACTATATTGCTGAAACTATATTTTAACTTTCCTTGATACAAAACAATAAATCTTTAGATTAAGCTGATATTTGAGTATGAACTTATATAGCTATTCAATTTGAAGGTCTATTCTCATGTGACTGTTTAGAGTTCAGAAGTTGTTAAACCACACATCTTTTGAAACATTAAAGGGGACATATCATGAAAATCTGATTTTATTTGTGTTTAAGTGCTATAATCGGTCTCCGGTGCATCTACCAACCCAGAAAATGTGAAAAAGGACAACCCAGTAACTTTGTTTTGGCAAGTCTTTCTCTGCAAGCATGTGAAAAAAGGAGATTTTGTTCCTCAGATTTTGTTCCCCTTGTGACGTAGGATCTTATTATAATATTACTGCCCCTTAATCTGCACGTTTCCACCCACGGTGACATCATTTAGTTTTCGCAAGTAAAAACGGTGTACCAGTTCTAAGACCATGGCAAAAGCATGCTAACTGTATTGTCGTTGGCTGCACAGACGAGCACAGAACACTATTTAGAGTCTAGTTAGCTGGAATAGCCTGCAAGTTGACCTTGGCAAACTCAATTGCTATAAAAGGAGCGTTTCTGTCCAAGCAATATTTTGGAACAAATATTAGACCATTCACACCATTTGATAGCAATCATAAGCGTTAGCCGATTTATGGCTCTGTTTGGCAAACAAGTACGTTATAGTGGGCGTCCATGCGGGTTTTGCACAAAATATTAACATGATAGCACATGCTAGTCGATGAGTTGAAGCCATACTAGTAAGTTTATCCACTAACCATTCAAAAACATCCAAAAAAGTTGTAACTTCTTCCTGAGTCTCGCCATCAGTGTCCGACTCCTTTTTGAACATTGTAAGGCTGAACCCCATTGCTGAAAATCATCATTTTGGCCGGGTGTGAAATTCTCCAGCTTTGTTGTATTCAATCAAACCCAAGCGCAAGCTGTTAAACACCCAAATAGGGACAAAATTGACAAGCTATAATAAATGATCTGTGGAGTATTTGGAGCTGAAACTTCACAGACAATAAGAATATGAATATGATAATGAGAAATGTTCCTTGAGCAGCGAATGATTTCTGAAGGATGTGACACTTTTTAGCTGCCATTACTCCAGTCTTCATTTATTCAAAGGAATAAATTACATTCAAATTGCAATAATATTTCACAATATTGCAATTTACTATATTTTTGATCAAATAAATGCAGCCGTGGTGATCATAAGAGAATTCTATATTCTACCCTGATGGTTTTTGGAGCTCTAGGTCACCCATGATATTCCCATTCTTGTTCACTGTTGAAAAGCAGCACAGCGGAGATTCTGCTAAATTTCTCCTTTCATGAGCTCTGAAAGAAAGTCAATACAGGTTTGGATTGACACAAGGGTGAGCAAATGATGACATATTTTTTATTTTGAGGTGAACCATTCCTTTAACATTGAGATCTCTAAGAAACTAAACACATTAATATTTAAACAGCTAAAACAAAGTGCTTATTTTCTATGAGCGTCTGATATGGTGGAAAGTCTTAACTGTACTCATTTGTTATATCGATCATATCTGATGCTGAACAAGGCAGGGCCATTAACTTTCCGCAGTTCTGAGAGCTTTTCCTGCATTGATTGTTCTGTGCGGGTCTCTGTGGGACTGACGCCACATGAAACACAACTCTGAAGGAGATTCTGCTTGTCCAGATGCACACTAGGACAAAGATTAAATGAGATTGGGCTCCTCAGGGTCACCTACTGGCACGTCCTTTGGACCAGCACTGTTACGCATGGATAAAGCTTGAATAAATATGAACTACTTCGATTTTATCATAACCATGAATAGACTTGGGTGATGAAATCCATTTTTTTCCCTTGTCAAAGACCTTTCGTACAAAACCACAAAGACTTGGCCTATGCAGCATCTTAGATATGGATTTCCCATTCAAACATCTCTTAATGTTGAAAAGGCTATGTGCATTTCTGCAAGGTCCCCAGACCAGACTGCTCCAAATCGATGCAAATGACCAATTTCTGCCACTTTATGAAAATAGCAGAAAATCTCAAGGTATCACCTGCGCCCCCTCTCCCAGTAACGTTAATGTGATTATTCTTGTATTTATCACATGGATCTTAAAGGAACGCTTCACCCACAAAGGAAAATTCAGTCATTATTAATATTTACTCACCCTCACATCATTTCGAAACCTTTCTTCTGTGGAACACCAAGGAAGAACCCTTTAAGAATGTGTCATTCATAGGCCTATAATCTATGTTTGTGGTTTGCAGCTACATATTGAGTTTGAGACATCATTTTCTTTAGCTCATCCTAAGGCCTACTCACGTTCCAATTACAGTCAGTCCAAATATTACTATGTATTAAACATCATGCCTCATATCATGCCTACATTGGCCCCACCGTGAAATTAGCCATCGGGATAAACCCAACACCTAAAGTGTGATTGGTCAGTTAATGGCTGGGTAGACAGGCCTTTTCTAAGCTGGCAGTTCCTGGCAAGAATAAGCTGCATAACAGATTTGTATGCCAATATTTAAGAAGAAAATTTGCTGACCTGCTGACATGTTCAATGAAATCAGCCTTCTCTGTCCATCTTTCTGACATTTGTGAGATTTTGCGTCTTTTCTGCATTGTTTTCCTTTTTTAGTTGCATGACTCCCATGATAGTTTTATGATGACTTCAGAAGAACAGAATGGGCCATTTCATTTTTCAAACATGTGTTCTGGAATTTGTCAACGGTAATCTAATCTTGGTCAGAAAATGTTTCTGTGTGGTTCTGCCTGCCTTTCCTGTATGTGTTTTAAAAGGATTTCCATTAGCTTCAGGTGAAACAATCCCAAAATATTTATGACCACACTTTTTCAGAGAAAACAGAAACTAGAGCTTGGATGCAAATATTCAGTTGAAAGTGAGGGAATATGTAGCTGGATTGGAGACAGATATGCTTCTACATCAAGAACAGGTCTCACAGACAAAGCCTAATCCATGGCTTTTTTTTTTATCTATATTTTTTAAACACAGATGTTGGAATAACATGATGGCGAAACGGAGCCACTGAAACTTCTAAGTCTCACATTCTGATTCAGTATTACATAGTTGGCTTACACCACAGTAAAGACAGACACTTCTGAAGGCCATTTTCGCTGATGAAATTGTTAGAAAGGGTTGATGTGATGTTCTTTGACACCTCTTTGTTGAGATGATAAATGACAAGATATGCAAATGAGGACTGGCTTTCAGTAAACATCCTTCCCTCCAAAGGGATTTGTGAGAAAGATAAGGTGTAGGATGACATTATCAGATTTTTCCAGATGATTTGCTATAAAAAAAAAAAGAATCCTTTTCATGTATTTGCTCGTTATTGCACAATTTTCAAAGCCGACAGATTCCTCATTAATGAATTCAAATTTCATTCTCATTAATAATCACAATTCTGATTATGATATATATGTAAGAACGACATAATTGAATATTCAAGAGCCACAACTAACAAAAACCACAAACCAACTCAAATTAAATCTGTGCATGAAAGCAGTTCTTCAACAGTTAAACAATAACAACTTAGGTTCAGTTTATGTAAAAAAAAACAAATATGCCCTTGGAAAAGTAAAATTCAGTTTCAGGGAGAAAATATCCCTTTATGACAAAAAAGTTTCTGACACTGTTCATGACCTTCATATACTTATTTCAGCTAAATCTTCTTCCCTCTCTCACCAAAAGACTCCTGTCACACTTCTGACCATGCAGCATCTAACCTGCTATTACTCTATTGCATTTTCCACCATCTCTTTTAAGACACCTTCCCGGCAGACTGAAACGCTGATCCATCCTGTCTACAGCCCCACTGGCCTCTGCAAACAGCCATCTATCTCCTGAAAGCCGTGTGTACACTCTTCCTGCCAACAGTAATACATTACTACCAGTCACTGAGGTGAGTTTCCTGGAGTCCATGCATCAATACCCTGATGGCAGGCACCATCACAGGACTGTTGTTCCGGAGAAGGGCAGCCTTCCATTGCCAATAGTTTATAGATGGCTGCAGCCTTGGCTGGACATTAAAGGGGCTTCAGAGCTCAGCATTACTCACTAGACCCCAGCAAAGATGTTGTGTACAAGCCATGAAGAAAGCAGGCAGTCATAACAAATAGTTTCTGTTTTTTAGTAAAAAAGGATCTGCAGAGTGAACATGAAAACCCCTGATGGAGAGAAAATTTACTGGTGTAAAATCAGAGATGATAAAGATAATCTTGATCAAAAAAAAGTGTCCATTTATACACATTATAGTATCTCAAGAGTCAAAATATAAGAATGAAAAAAAGATAGCAATTCAATACAGTACATAAAGTCTAGTTCAAGTTTTTTTCTTTTTTCTACATGCTATGTTGGGATTTAAACTCTGTTCACACAGTAAACAAAACCTGTTCCATAAGACTATCCAATCTTACACTTATGAAGTTGTTGTTTTTTCCATGAACTTTTTTCATGGTTTCATGTTTTGTTTTGTTTTTTCATGGTCATGGTCATGTCTTATCTTGCTGGAGCCACCAAATTGAGCCAGGACTGCAAATGGCGTCCCCTCAAAATAAAAATAATAAAAGGTACATGAACTTTCTGTCGACAGTATGAATGTATGGGCAGCTTTTAAAATGTAAAAACTTTTAAATATATACTGGAGATACAATTATAGCCTATAACCAATAAATGTCATTTTGTTTAAATAAATTACAAGTAAAACTAAAAACCTCTAAAACTTTTAAGTGACTCCGTTAAATCTCATTTTTTGCTAAAACTTTATCCAAACACCATTTAAATGGCAAATTTACAAATCAAATGGAGAACTTTTAAATTTGTAGTTTACTAGTTTTTGCATGGTGGACTTGCTGTCTTCACATGCTCTTGGAATTATCATAAATATGAGTTTCCTTGGTAAAAATTGCACATGAACGTCCTCCCATTTCAAAACTTGAATGTGACAAGCTCACAACCTCTGAAGTGGGAATAATCAAATTTCCGATAGCACATGAAGGCAGCATTAGAATGACAAGTGTATGCCCGTAATTGCCACCAGAGGGCACTCCACTTCGGACTATTGCAACACCATCAAGTACTTCATTTCCCATAGTTCATTGCCCAGTCTAATCATCCATGATTGTTTACAGCTGTGTCTCATTAGCTCATTACCTCATCCTATTTAAGCCTGCTTCCCTCATTCACACCCCCCAAAGTATTGTATGAGTAACATTGCATTTCTGAGTGCTCTTTGTTTGTCTGTTTTCTTGATCATCTCTGTTCACCTGTCTTGGATTACTCTGCCTGCATTCCTGTGCCCAGTTTTTGGTGGGACCGTTGTATGACCTTTTGCCTGTTTCTGACCACAATTGTGGATTACCCTTTCAATAAAAATGTGTTTGGATCCTCAATCACGTTGTTGCCGTTATGCTATAACATTAATGATCTCATTTCCTATAAATCAAATAATTCTATGAATCTCATAAACCTAAACAGATGATTGATGATGTTTTGTACATCTAAAAAATGTACGTACATGAAGCAGTTTACTTTTAGAAGGAGTCTATACATTGATATTGTATGTCTTCTAGATACACTCTGTTTAAACCCTGCAAATACTAATGCAATCACATTGGGGAAAACAGACAAAAGCAAACCATTCTGATTATGTTTAGCTGCACCGGCTTCCATAATCTGTGGTACGGACTGAACTTCTAACTATTTTTATCTATACAGTAACAGACACAGGCATCAAAGCATGGCTGCCTTAACATAGACGTTGCTCACCGTTTAGAGAAACTGAGACTGACTTGCTGCAGAAGCAGGTTGGAGGAGATAAAACAGCAATGCTAAGGAAGAGAGGGGCGAAGATGCTGACTGACTGACAGCAAGAGAAGAAAAGGATATGAGAGAGAGAGAGAGAGAGACAGAGAGAGAGAGATAGTGAACACAGCGATGTAGTGCGAGAAACAGTGAGAGGAAGCGCCTCAGGATATTGCCTGAAACTTTCATTAGTCAAGGCAGCTTTTTCCCCAACAATAAACGCCTGCTTCATCATAATTGAGTCATGTGCTTTGGAGATCTTAATTAGAGCTGCTGGGAAGGAAACAGCAGCCAAGAGACTTTTCTGACCCTCTGACCATGTAAAGAGCTGTGAGACGATAAGCCCTCTATTCACTTCCACTCTCATTTATTTCATTTGTTCCACAATTTCTATATCTTTCTGCTTAACGTCTCACAATTTTTCCTTCTCCATCTTTCTTTTGCTTTACTCTAATCATAAGACTACAGCAAACCGCCTCGCTACTTGAGTTCCTTCATTGAACCGTTGCAGTAATTCTTAGCTGGTTTTGCTTCAGGATCTGTTGATTACATGGTGAACATCGAGGCGACTCAACTCTGTACCAAAAAAAAAAACTGAAATGTATTAATATATTTATTTATTAATAGTAATTTAATAAAATTAACAGGAAACTCTTTTGAAAAACTTGTTGTCTTTATAGTTTAAGGTGGTTTTGAGGTTGAATTTCAATAGTTTCATGCATCTATTAATTCACTATGGTCAGAACAAATATGTTATCCTAAGTTCTATACTATTTTTTGTACCTAAAATTATAATGTACATGTATTGTGCTATAAAATCATCAGTGTTTTAAATATTAACTTTAAATGAACATAATATTACAGCAAAGATAACCTAAAGGAAAAACATGAGAAATTAGCATGCACAATTAAATACCCACTATTGGCCAATACAAAGCTTTAATACAGCTTCTACCAAGCAACAGATGAATATGTACCAAACATACCAACATTCAGCTTTTGACATCAACAACAACACATATAGGAAGTGTTTTCAAATCCCTTCTAAATTGTGTTCTCCCTTGGTAGGCTTGGTTTGATTAAAATGAACTATGGTGCAATTGCTCCAGTGTTGCCAAGTCCACTGTTTTCCTGCGGAATTAGGCTACTTTTACACTGTTGCCACGGGTTGTTTTTCATGTCCGCGGGTTGAACTACCCGAAAAAACATGATATTTATCCACTGAAAGGCTAGTTTTGAGTACCAATTGGGCGGGTTTTGTTGTGAAAACCTGGCAACCCTCAAATGCTCCATGCTTTTGAATTAGGGTCAACACCATCCGAAGCCTTGTGCATCAAACAAGCACAGCGAAAACCAGTATTTCAGCGGATCTCGGCCCGCTTCCAAACAAACTCTGGTGCAGTTTGACTGAAATATGAACACAACTCAACACGGACCAAAGACATCTAAACTAATCAAAAACAAGATGTGATGTCAAAAAGTGAACCTAAAAAGGACAGAATACTCAAGGACAGCTGGTTTTTCTCGTCATAAGAGCAATGTTGCCCATTACAGTTGTACAAGGTGTCTGAACAGCCGCCTCCTTGAAGGAGATCTTTGTTTGTGTGTGCGATGGAACAATTCCTGGCACTGTTTTGACTCCTACACATTGTATATGCTCTTTGTGAGTTCTCAGCTGGTAAAAATACCATCATATACTGTATGTACGCACATACAACGGGAGCATTTAGCCCAGCACACGGCCTTGTTTTGGATGTTCAGTAATTTACATCATAAAATATACATCCCCAGTTGTTTGTTTTGTATCTTTAGGTACATGTTAAAAATTACAGTTCGAACGCTAAGTGAACCAGGATTAAATGGGAATTCAGTTTTTAGTCCAGACAAAAGAACCTTCCTAAAAATGTGAACACACCCTTAAATGTTAACAAGCCTCTTTAATTTGCAATTTTAACTATGCCTGATTTAATTAGTTGAGTGTTTGCGTTTACCATTTTGTTCCTGCAATGAAAACAGACCTATGACCCAATTTGGGTCTTGACCCACTACTGGCTTACAGCACCTCTCTCTTTCTCTCACCATCTGTTTTTCCCTCTCTGACAGACAGAGGGTGCTTTCTTTACCGCCCCGGCACTGACAGCGTGGAGGAATGTTACGTGGCTGCTGCCACCCCCTGGAGCTCACCTGTCCAATTCAAGGTTGGATAAACAGTCATGACCTTACCGCACATATCACAACTCCTCAGGGATGGTGCCTGTACTACTCATCCATTTACTTGCAACCTAAATTTCACTGTATTTTAAGTATCTATAGTAAAGGCCTGTTTATTTAGAATTGTAGATTAGTACCTAGGACTGTCGCGATTATTGATGAATTATCTAATTGTGGCTTTTCGCAATAATAATTGTGCAATTTAAATTTCAATCACATTTTGTCAGAAAATATAAAAAACACAAAGATAGTCAAAGGTCTTCCTTCATATGAAATAAAGGTATGTGGGTATAATCAGACTGCATTATATTATATTATATTATATTATATTAGTTATATTATATAATAGCATATTATATTATATATATAATATTATATATTATAAATCATATGGGCCTATTTTATTATATATAATTAAAATAAAATAAAATAAATATAATAAATCAATAAATGAATAATAAAATATATAATAAATATTTTAATAAAAATAAATAAATAAAATAAATTTTATTATTATTATATATTTAATTATTTATTATATTTATATAATAATTATTTGTTTATTATTATTATTATTATTATATTATTATATTCGATTCCAAGTATTTAAAAAATAACATATTAAGCTTACAACTGTATGAAAATGAATCACAAACACAACATTTATGATCGTGATAGGCCACGTGTCAATAAATTGTTGCTAGTTTCAGTCAAATGAGGTCTGGTGCTAAAAATCCACATAAAGGCACACAAACTTGAATGGATGGAGCTTTGAAAAGTCAATCACTATGTCCTTTTCTCAATAAACCACATTGTTGTAAGAGATAGATTTTAAGGTATAAATCTTGCGATATTACATAAGTCTATTGTGATTGATGAAAGATTGACACTAAAATATGTTTTTGCAACTTAAATTATCCAACAAAACAAAATAAAAATCAAAAAATCAAACTTCTCTTCAAAAATAATATGCAAGAGATCCATGATGAGCCAAATTACCAGTAAAAGTGAAAATTTATAGCTATTTGTTTTTGTCTGCAGGGCAAAAGGAAAAATTATATGCACTATTAAACGAATGTATCTACATTTCCGTACCATTTAAACCCCCCCACCCCCCACCCCCTTCCCTGCATTGCTTGAGGAGGCCGTCTAGAAAATCAGGTCAGACCCAGCTGATGAAGAAATTATGTGATTTAATGGCCCCTGAGGGTCAACACAAATATAGCACTGCATTAGCACTGGCCCCTCCTAGGACAGAGCAGCAAGGACATCACCCATAAGCATCAAGAGCGAGACACGACACAGATGAAGCGGATGGTGAAATGATAATGAATAATAGACATTATGTCATTCATTTCAGCTCACATATTCAATTTCTTCAATTTCTATATGCGGACTATCATAAATGTCATTATTTGATTAAGTGCAACTCTCGAATTATTCCGTATTAAAAAAGCCGATTAATTAAAGAGTGTATTTTCCTTTCCTCCAACTATCCCCTTGAACATGCAAGTAAAAAGGTCAGACTTACATCTTTGATTTGACCACTAGGTGGAGAAGAAACCCTTTGCAGCAGGTGTGCGCTCACCTTTCCAATGAATTTTATCTCATTTCACCATCACGACAAAGAAATGCAAAGAATGCACTACAAAGTCTGGAAGGAAACACAACATGAATCACAATCCAATTGCTCAAAATAGAAATATTCTCATTCAATGTCAAAATCAATGGCATGTGAATGCCATTCTTTTGTTTCGACCTTTTTATGAAGAGGCTTTGTACACATCGAAATAAAGCACTGCTGGAGCAACCCTCCCACTGATTACCATAAAGAACAGATCTCAGGTACAGATGCAAACTGCCTTCTGAACTTCATTTGCATAGTCATTAGCAAAATAAGAGTCTACCACAAACACAAACACACCAAGACATGTAGTCTTGTTAAATGAGGTCAGGACAGTTTTTAACAGGAAGGTTTCCTCAAGCATAAAAGTGATAATCTTCTTTTTTTATCTGTACTTAGCACGTCACTTTACTTAAGAAATACTGCCAGAAAGGGTTTGGTTAGCGGGCAGACGTGTGGCTCAGCGGGTATTCTTGTAAAACCATCACAAAGATTCTATCAAAAAAATGCATCTGGAGAAATGCAGAATATAATATTTTTATCTAAAGTGGGGTACAAAAGTATGACTGCATTGAGAATGAGGGATTTATAATGTGGAAATAAGCAGCAGAAAAACTGTAAGAAAATGAAGAAATATTTAAGATTCTGCATTATTTCAAGGTCACTAATCATAATAAACAAATTTGTGACAGTGTCCATGTGAACTTTTATGTACATAATGTAAGACGTTATTTGATATGTTCATTGGATTGGTTTCTGATCAAAATGGATAACATTATCATCAGGCTTTACTTTAACCAGTGAAACTCAGGCAACTCAGCTGTTATTAAAGAAAAATGGGACATATCAAAGAAGTAAATTATTTTCAAATAAATACATTTTACCGTTCAATTCATGACTTAAATTGTTAGGCTAATTATAAATAACTATTTATTTATTTAACTATTTTCCCCCAAACAGTTCATTATACATTTTCTTTAGTGTTAGCCTAGGCTAAGCTACAAAACATCTCTTAAAGTCTTACTGTACATGACGTGTAATTGAAGTCTCATAAAATACCTTCATAAAAAAAAGATACTTGGCCAGTAGTATGGTATAGTGATGGTTTATTCAGACTGAAATACTATGGTACTTTGAAATAACATGGTATTGCATGATTACTCTGCTTATTTACCGTGGTATTTTACATGGTAGCTACTCCAAAGTAATGATAAAAAACAGTACAAAATAAAACAAGTTACGATAACACCTGTTACTATAATTTGATTGTTTTGTACTGTAGGCCTACTTGTGAACTGTAATACAGAGTCATAACCAACAGGAAATAAAGATGCGCGAGATTGCTAAAAAAAGAACCGACTCTAAAGAGGCTTGTTCGAGATGCATCGGCGCTGCGCAGACCGATCAGCGTATACAAATTTGCTGGCTCTAAACCTTTCTTTTCTCTATTTAAAGATGATTTAGACAAATATATGGAAACTATTCAAAACTCTGTTAATCCCAAAGCTATGAAAACTGTATCTCTGTATTCATTCTTTTTGTCCTCTTAAGGTTTAAATTTATTGCATTGTTGTTGTTTTGTTACCCTGGCAACTTTTTCACCTGTTTTTTTTTGTTTCTATTTCCATGTGTATCTGTATTGATTTAATGCTTTGATGTAATGTAATATTTAATAAAAAAAAAAAACGATCAGCGTATGACATCAAAGTACCGCGAGAGCATTTGCTTTTGAATCGCTCTCGCGATATTTTGATGTCATACGCCGATCGATCTGCTCAGCGCCGATGCATCTCGAACAAGCCTATTGATTCATTGCCAATCGAGCGTCGTGATTTCTGATTGTAAACAATCACATAACAGAAACACATGACTTGACAGATGAAATATCCTCAAGGAAAATATTTCTCAGGTCAGTGTACGGTCATTTCTATAGCCAAATACTGATTTATCTTTAACATTTCACTCTAGAAGGACACACGAAAACGTATTTTACACGCTAGGAATACTTTAAATTTAAAAAAAAAATCGCCTTTAATAAGACGTTAAATACCAATGAGGTAACAACTAACGTAATAAAACAACAATAGCTCTCGTGCATTACTGATAAGTCATTAAAGGTCTATAGGGAGAGTGCACAGAAACACCTGCCACGATGCAAATATGAGATAAATAATGAGTGCTAATATTAATAAAGCTAACGATGCTTGACAGATCTAGGCTAGCACAGCTCCCTTAGCAAGTCACTGGCAGAGGATTGGGAAGCTTATTGGATGTGGTGAAATGAGGGATAGAGGTGGACAGAGGGAACGGTTCAGGGTTTAGAGACAGGGAAAGCGCAAGACAGAGGGGAGCTGTGGGTAATTAGCAGTGACAGGTCCACGGTTGGTCCAGCATTGGTCCAGACAGCTGCAGGCTGCTGCCAGCTACCAGTGCCACACGTCGCCACTCTCACTCTCTCCTGATTTCCATCTAGACTGATACGTTTTTCCCATCCAGCCACTCACTCAGGTGTTTGTTTCTCTCATTTATTTCTTCATGAAAGAGCACAAGCCCATTGAAAAAGCAAGGAAGGGAAAGTATGGCTTCAGAATCTTTCTTCATTTGTGTAATCACAATGACTTCTTGTTCTGTGGTGAAGACTTCCCACAGTCTGCTGAATGCAGTTGGAGTGGTAAATATGCAGAAGGCAGCAAAAATATTTAAAGATAACTCATCTTGGTCACTTCTGATTAAAGGCCTAAACTGCAATGTAAGGAACACAAAAATACTTTGTGCTTAATATAGCGTTATTGATCAAAATTAAACCACGTGCAGAGCACTTCAAAGTGGTGTTATTTAGCTAAAACTATTAAAAATGATTTTTGGGCGTAATTAATAATAAATAAACAAAATATAATGAGATAAATTAGAAATGTTGCAACTAACTTAAATAATAGGCTGATTAATTATTAAAATTAAAAAAATGAAATAAAAATTAAAGTGACAGCAAACTCTTTAAAAAAAAATGACAGCCGCAAACAAAAAAAAAATTAAAATATAAAAATAAATGCAAAAATTTCAATAAATACTATGGCAGCCTATATAAATAATACTAAAATAACACCTTACAAAAATGTACCATACGTTTAACACTACTGTATCTGAACAAATATGTTGTACTAAATATATGAAGGGTGATGGGAAATAAAGTGTTTTACTTCAAAAAAAAAATCATAATCGTTTTTATATCACAGTTGCATTGATCTAACCAGACTATTTCAAGACCTCTTAAGAGCTGTTGATTTAGAGAAGTGCCATCAGGCCCCGAACAGAGAAGAGCAAAAGGTAGGTTTGCAGTCTATAATGCATTTCTTATAGTTACAATAATGTAGACAAATGTTTGCTCCATTTTTTAATCACACTATAATACAGTCACATTGATGTAACCATATAATGAAGAGACATGGTCAGTATTAAGGTGGGATGGCCCATCGGCCTCTTTAGAAGATCTCTCTTTTGTGGGCGTCATTGTTTTTGTCAGGGAGGGGGAAAACATTTTTTTTTAATTATTATTTGTGGCTTAAAATCAGAGAATTTTTACTTTGTCTCTAAAAATGACGAACAGTTTACAAACATAAACTGGCAAGCAGCAAATAAAAATCAAATAGTCTTAACTGTGAGATGTAGTGCTAAGTTCTCTTCATTTACACATTACATCACAAATATAAGAATATAAGGGGCTTCTCAGATTGAGGACCCTGCAGAAGCCCGTCCAAAATCCATCTTTGGTTACTTGGTCTTAATAGTTAATTATGGTTAATGAAAACTAATTAAACCAAGTAAAGCTATTTTCAAGCTGTTAAATAATAGACGATGTCATTTGCATATTGCACAACCTGCATTTTTCACCCTGCACGTGTTTCTTTTACCACTGACAACTTGGTTTCTGTGGCTACAGCAGGTTTACTTTTAGTTTTGCTTTTTATTTACTATAATACACATCCAGACGCAGATTCAGAACGACTGTATCCAAGTTTGGAAGTACCATCGTGTCCTCACAGTACAAAGTGGAGCTCTCTTTCATTATGATCAGTTGTAAGAAGCTGTCAAAGGCAGCGCCCAGTCGCGTCGTGTCGTTCCTCTGATGTCCGCGAATACTTCCTGGTCCAAAGTTGTGTGTACACAAATCAAAGTCATTTGAGCATGAAGTCGGATGGTGAACTCTCATTAGGGAATTGCACTTCAACGGACACACAAACACTTCTCTAAACTAAGGAACAGAGAAGTTCAATAGTATAACTTAATTCATTCTTCAGCGTTGACGCGTTGCGAACATGATTCGAACAGATGAACACTATCCACGCAACGGAACCCTGAAGTCTCATTGTGACCAGAAACAGCAGGAAAACAACAGTAGGAAAAATGGATATCACTTAAAAGAAAAGGTAACGTTATGTCAAACTGCAGCACTTCGGCTCAATGTATGGCAAAACAGCCTACGTCAAGTTAAACGTGAAAGTTTTAAAATGAAAGTTAAAAGGGTAGTACTGAAAGATGACTCGAAGTAGTTTTTAAATACAACGCTGTTGCTTTTCTACAACATAGTCAAGGTTTTGACTTGGCATTGAATATGAATTGGGAGGTCCGATTCATTTAACCGAATCGGTTCGTGCAGGTGGGTCGTTTAATGAATCCTTTCAGAAGAACGAGTCACCAATTCGTTTGAGTCATCACTGAAATATGTTTAAAGTTCATGTTCGCATTTTGTAATGAAATAAGTGTATACCCTTATGAAAATATTTTAATAGCAGCCATATAGTAAGTTTAACTGTGAAATTTGTGTTAGTAACCACAAGCAAAACCATGATGGCTTCTCTCTTAATTTAACTATGGTTTCTATACACAAACTATGGTATTTGTCTTTGAAAGTTACCTATTGGTTATGAAAGATATGGCTTAAGCACACTTAGAAATTACATTTATTATTAAATTATGTTCATTGGATTGTTTAGATCATGTAGCAGGCCTGTATGTTTATATATCATTTGTCTGTTAAGTTACAGTTCCATTAAAATAATATTGACTGTATTATAATGTTTTGTTAACCTGTGATATTGCAGGTGCAGAGAAATGGTAAGGGAAATGGTTTTCATCAGCCTCGAGTTAGGGGTGAAGATTCATTCGAGGAAGCCCCCATGTATGTGGCTGTCCTGACGTACATGGGCTATGGAATTGTCATCCTGTTTGGCTATTTCAGAGACTTTTTAAGAGCTCTTGGTTTAGAGAAATGCCATCAGGCCCAGGAGAGAGAAGAGCAAAAGGTAGGTTTACTCTCCATCTAATACATTTTTCACAGTAACCACTATGTAGAGAAAGTTAGTTTGTTCTAGTTTGTCTAACACGATGGTAGGAAAATCTTTTTTTATTCTTATTTTGATCATTACCTAAATAATCTTTTGGTCTAAAGAGTTGCATAGTTAACATTTTAAAAAAATAACTGTAAAAAGATTAGTGTCTTAGGCAGACAGATGTATACTCAAACATAAAGTGTTTTCTACTGTTCACTATGGAAAATCTCCATGATATGTGTGAGGTGATGCTGGGGAGGTTAAAGACGCAATTAAACCCCAAAGGAGAGTGACTTCATTATTTCTGCTCTCAATCTGTCCGTTGAGAAAAGATGCCTCTTTTATGCACATTTCTTAAAGCTTGTTGTGTTACATTAGATGTGATTATCCAAAGGCATACATTTTTGAAATTTAGTTGGCAAGATCACGAAAGGCTTTAAGAGGGAGTCACACCTTTAGTAAAGTAGCGTTATATTGGTATGAGTGAATTTTCATTACATTGGGAATTTTCTGCTCTGTGCTTGCCATGTTTTCCATGATCAGCGTGAATCACTGCAGCCAAATTGGCACTGTCTAAATCTTCTAAACTAGCTGTAATCTTTAAAGTGTACAAATACAAATCAGTAAGAAATGAGTGCAACAGATTTTTCAGTGTTGGAATGCTGGTATAGTATCACCTTTTGCCAAAAATACCCAACGAATTAAAGATATGAACCAGAAAGAACAGGTTTTACTTCAGTTTGCGCATTTCAGAGAGCGTGCTTGATATGTAGTAGGCCTATACACTCTTAGCATTTAAGAGCAAAATTTACATTTGTCCTCAACTGATCTCACAGCATTTCCATTCTCCCTTTTCCTGTTTAACAGGGGTTTCTACATTGCCGTCACATACCAGCAAATCTTTAAACTGTGTGCTCTGTGCTAAATGAAAACAAAAGAGTGCAGTTTTTGTTTAAACTTTCTTTGTGTCTTAAGAGAACACTTTGAATGCGTGATCTGAAATGCTGGGCAAAGATCAGACACCTCCTCGGTGACCAGAAAAACTTATGAGTGGCATTCAAAAGCTTATGCCAAAAGAAAAAAAACCAAAAAAACACTTGTGATGTCAGGCGGGAGTTTGTTGCGCCTTTGTTATTTTCTGGTGTCTTAACTGTCCCCATAAGTAGGATTCTGAGCAGTTCAAAGTAGGTTTAATAAAGGCAGCACAATGAGGAGTCTGCTTAGCCTCTCCCTTGTTCTTTGGCAGAGTTTACTTAAGAACAAGATGTGGGTGAGTCTCTCAGGACTCTGATACTCACAGAGCAGATGGGTTTGAAACATTCACCCGGTTGTAACTACCCACATGCAAACTGTCTTTTTATGGTTGATCTTGTGTGAGCTGTGTCTCTTCTTTGAATAGGGCATATTGTAGAAGGGAAGCATAAAATACTGATGTTAGGTTGTTTTAAAAGTGCTTCTGATTGTTATTTTGTAACTGATGTTTTGTATTACAGGACTTTGTTCCCCTTTACCAAGATTTTGAAAACTTCTACACCCGGAACCTGTACATGAGAGTCAGGGACAACTGGAACCGGCCCATATGCAGTTTACCCGGTCCGGTTTTTGATCTGATGGAAAGAGTAACGGATGATTACAACTGGACGTTTAGGTAAATCTATGCTTTGCATAAAACAAGTGGTTATGACTGTTGAAAATAGCAGGATATGTTTTTTGGTGCCGGTTCCTGGTACGATATGTTGATGTCCTAGGCTTTTTAACTTCAACTTTTTAACACGTTTTGACCAGACCAGCACTAACCACCATAAACCCGCTTTTTCATTCATACTGGCATGTTCTTTTTATCCAGGGGGAAATATATTAAAATATGATATTATAATTCTAAGTTTTTTTTTTTTTTGTTTTGTTTTTTAATTAATGCTTTTATTCAGCAAGGATGCATTAAAAGGTTAGTTCACCCAAAAATGAATATTCTGTCATTAATTACTCACCCTCATGTCGTTCTCCACCCGCAAGACCTTCGTTGATCTTCGGAGCACAAATTAAGATATTTTTGGTGAAATCCGAGAACACTCTGACTCTTCAATAGACAGCAATTTAACCACTACTTTCAAGTTCTAGAAAGGTACTAAACACATCGTTAAAATGGCCCATGTGACTACAGCGGTTCAACCTTAATGTTATGAAGCGACGAGGACACTTTTTGTGCGCAAAAACAAAACAAAATTCATGCTCACATGAATGGCGACAGCAAATATTGAGCCAGCGTTCTGATGTAGAACCTGGAAGCACTGAATTAAAAAGAAGATATTGTTGAAAAAAATTGTTATTTTTGTTTCGTTTTTGCACACAACAATGTCTTTAGTACCTTTCTGGAACTTGAAAGTGGTGGTTAACTTGCTGTCTATTGAGGAGTCAGAGAACTCTCGGATTTCATCAAAAATATCTTAATTTGTGTTCTGAAGATGAACAAAGGTCTTACGAGTGTGGTAATTAATGAGGGTGAGTAATTAATGACAGAATTTTTCATTTTTGGGTGAACTAACCCTTTAAATGTATCAAGTGACAGTAAGACTTTTACATTGTTACAAATAAATAAACAAATAAATAAATGCTGTTCTTTTGAACTTTCTATTCTTCAAAGAATCCTGAAAAAGTCCATCACAGTTTCCAGAAAAATATTAACTATGACAACTGTTTTCGACATTGATTATAATGAGTGTCTGCTGAGCACCAAATCAGCATTTTAGAATGATTTCTGAAGGATCATGTGACACTGAAAACTGGAGAAATGGCTACTGAAAAGCCAGCTTTGCATCATAGGAATAAATTACATTTCAATATATATTCTAAAATAGAAAACACTGAATTGAAATTTTATTAATATTTCAAAATATTTCTGCTGTTTTTGCTGTATTTTGGATCAGATAAATGTCTTGATGAGCATAAGTTACTTATTTTAAAAACATATTTTACAGTCCCTAAATCTTGAACACTAATGTATTTTATATAATATTTATATATTTTATTAATTTCATCAGAGAAGAAATACATTAAGTGACAGTTATATGATTTTTGGCCCATTTTCCTCAATTTTGTCTGTAATTACAGCTTATGTTATTTATGGTTTCTTTCAGTGGCCACCCTAACACTAACATTTCAGTTCCACCCTAGAACAACAAGGATATATGTACAGGCTAGTCAGGATAAATCAATATCTATAACAGTTTGGTTGATGTGTTTCTTTTCTGTCAGGTTAACAGGGAGAACTATTGAGAACGTCATAAACATGGGCTCCTACAACTATCTGGCTTTCGCTGAAAACAATGTTGACTTCCTGAAAACCGTAGCAGAGAAGACCAAACAGTACGGGGTGGGCGTCTGCAGCACCAGACAGGAACTAGGTATTTGTGTGGTTACACTTCAACCGAAACATGCCTACAATCACAGAAACAGGTCACCTATAGCATCCAACATTGTTTGCTTTAAGATCATGGTACGTTGTTAAGCAACTGTTGTGGTTTAGTTAATGTCACCATAAATCTGTCAAAAGCATTTTTTCCACTTGTGATCTGACCTGCTTTGAGCAGCATTCACAGAATTCCTCCTTCACCAATAGATTTATTAAAGGTCCAACCTGTTTTTGAATTTGCAGCATAAGTTGATGATTGACTGACTTGTTTCTTATCTCTCTCTGTAGGTTTATTACATGTGTTGTGATTAATCAAATGACACATAATGATCTTTCCCATATTTCCTGAAATATGCTCATTAGCGCATTTTTTTTTTTTGTAGGTTAAACGCTTGTTTGCACTAAGGCTAAGAGCTAAAATGGTTATCTGTACAACAGTGATGGAAAACCAGGAAATGTCAGGGAATTTTAAAGTGCCCCTATTTTTAAAGGCTACTAATTTTGTTTTGGAGGTCTCCTACATTAGGTTTACATGCATCCAATGTCAAAAAACACATTGATTTTCTCATATTATACATTGCACATCACCTAATTCCGCAAAGAGTCTGAAAACGGCTCATTTGAAGATTCAGTCCCTCTAAATCCCTCCTTTCCGAGAGCCTACACTACTCTGATTGGTCAGATGGTTCAGTTTGTTTTTGTTGGTCTACCGCTTATAGCACATTTCAGAAACAAAACGTACAATACCATATCTGAATTTCAGCTCCGGAGGCTTCCTCAGCGCTTTATACACAGTGAGGCGAACAGTAACGATGGTGTTGGTTTTCCTGTATCAATTCCAGCGTGTGTCCTCATCCTTTTGAAGTGGATTCATAGCACAGAAAGCAGCGTCTTCTCAACATGTCGACAGCATGAACCAAACTCTTCCATGCCTCAGCTATATTTATAGTGTTTAAGGGCAGGTCAAAGTAGACATTGTTCGCAGGTAGCCAATGAAGGCCATAGGCTGATATTTTGCGAATTTGCTACATTGTTACATAGGTATGTAAAAGTATGTGAGACTGGAATTGCTGATGACTCATTTCAGCCGTTCAGAATCGATTCTTTCTATTAGGAGACAGAATCAGATTCGATTCTTTCTTTTAGGAGACAGAATCAGATTCGATTCTTTCTTTTAGGAGACAATAACTTTATTTGTCATGCTCTTTGATCTTTAAAACTTTTCAGACCTTTTACATTCACAATCGGCTCTATTACACAGTGCATGAAAGGTAATATTCGAAAAAGCATAATGGGGCACTTTAAAATTGTTATTTATAGGCTTGAATAAGTCTAGTGAATATAGAGTTTTTTATTTTATGCTAAGCTCTATTTAATCGGTTACAAAATCACACTTTGTGAGTGCAGTTTCTATCGAATGATTTTTAAAAATGCTTATTGAGTAATTGCAAACAACTTTAATGGAAATTCACTGGAAAACCTTGATGGTGGTTTAGAGATAAGAGCTGTTCAGTGGCACAATTCTAAGTACTTTGGTTTGACCAATGTTCTGGCATCTGGTTATTCTGGTTTGCTGTGTATGTCTGACATTTTTTCTGCTGTTTGAAGTCTGTTGGTACCTGTTCTGACATCAGCAAGGCTGTAAAATATCACGTGAACACAGTTGGGCAAGCACGCATGAGAGCAAAGCTGGAATTATTTTGTTTTATTTCACTTTCTGTGTGTCACTGCTTTTCTGTTTTCTCCTCATATACACACTTAAACAGTGTAAATGCGCATCCCTCTTAATGACATGATTGTTTCATCAGATATCGGATCATGTCTATAGTAAAGTAGGTCATCTGAGATATTTTATCTGTGGCGCTATGTATTGAATGCACTACTGTGGTGAATCTGAGCCAAATATCAGAAACAGACACAAAAAGAACACGTGATCATGAGTCATGGGGGTATTTGTGTGTAAAGTCCTTTTCGTATCATTCATTATTCATTTGAGGGACTCATTTATTTTTTTCTGCATCTCTCAGAGGCTATCGTTTCTTTTTGGATATATTTCTGCAGACCCTCTGTTAAATGAGCAATAACAACTAACCCCACGACTCCTTATTAAGATGCAGTTCTTAATTAGACGCCTGTGTATGTATGTGCATATTGGGCATTTTTGTAGTCAAGATTCTTAAACAAAAAATGAGTAACTGATTATTTGAAATTTCTTTATTTTATTCACAAACATTACATCACCAGTGTTTCAAAATAAGTATAAAATGCATATAAAAATATATATTATTAAAAAGTAAATGAATGAAATATGTAAAATATTAAAGTCTGATATATTAAAATATAAAAATAGTTTACTTATTTATAAAAATGAGGTATAAATATTCATGAATTCATGTTTTAGGTGTTTAAAGGGTTTTACAAATTGAAGATTTGCATTTATGAACATTTAGAAATTGGAATTAAAATCACAGAATTTAGCAGAATTACTACCCTTAAGTGGCATTGTGTCTCCCAAGTTACATTAGATTACTATTTTACTCATAATTTGTGTAATGTTGGTTAGTGTTTTTTTTCTTTTTTTGCTATAACATTACGTTCACGGTTGACATTTTTGTTCTAACCGCAAGATCAATAAGGTCCGTGTTTGTTTTTGCTGACAGGTTTTAAGACTTCGACATCAATCATTTACAGACATTCTGCCATTCTGAGTGTCTCTGTGTCTTTAGAATTCATTATTATATGTGTGTGAGTGAGAGTTTGTGTTTGTGTGTGTGTGTGAGTGTGTGTGTTCAGTCACCATGGACTATTTAACTTGAAGTTACAGTCAAACACTAATATCACTGAAGCACATTGTACTTCAGTATGGAGGAGTCGACAACATAATGAGTAATTTAAGTGTCACTTTTTTTTGTTACAAGATCTAAATGTTTCACCATGGTGATGTCGTCATTGTACAACCAGTGGGTCGCACTTGTGTTTTTGTTTGCTAAACCAGTTTCCTGAGACAAAAGTTGTCTCTTTGGTTTAAATTTTTTTAAAGTGACAGTGTTTAATAACTTGCAAACCAGGAGTTGAAATATTGTATATAACTTTACACAGACAGGATTAGTAAGCAATTTCATCATATTTGTTTCATGTTAACAAGTATAATGTTAAGTGTTATACTTTGTTCTTCCTGTAAATATTAATCTGGTGCAGTGCTTTGTCCCATAATCTTCCACTGTAAATATTACTGTAAACATGATTTTCTATGAAAGTCTGTGGCCACAGATGTTGTTTTATCAAGCTTAACTTGTATTTAACTCTGAACATAACTCTTTGTTACTGTTTTCAGAGCTGTTCCCATCCATTTAAATTCAATTAGGTTAAGAGGTTTTGAGAACTTGCTTTTTTATGGGCAGTTTCCGCTTGTGTATACACTCTCAGCAGGTGAATGTGATCTTCATGGGTCTCGCTCTCATTTCTCACTTCATTAGACTACTACAATACCCCAGTTACAAGTCAAGACCCTTGTGTGTTTGCTCTGTATAGAGTGAGCTTCTGCAGTTATCGCATTGAAGTGCAGTTTAGCCGCCCCGGACCTGATTCAGGTTTAATCAAACACATCACGCTTCAGCTGCTGCTGTGAGATGGAATGATCAGAGGTCCGGAGTAATCAATGGTGTTTTGGAGTACAAAACTCTCTATAGGAATCATGTACAAGTAGAGGCATTTATTCACAGACCAACACTGAGTGTTGTACATCCACTCTTGACTGCTGTCTTATTCAGTAGGAAACATCTTTTGCCAGAATTTCTTGCTTTACAGCTGTTATTAAACGTTTCAAGCAGTCAGACCTTTATGGACTATTTGCCACTTTAGTGGGTGAGAGGGGCTCATGGGATCACACATACAGGGCCTAAAATTAACACTTGCAAAGCACCAAATGCGAGTAAAAGTCAGTGTTGGCGAGTATATGAAACCGTGTCAATCACCAGATGGCCGGTTACAGTTTTATGAATTCTAACAATGCAATGTTGTGAGAACATGAACATGAATATGAACAACGCTCTGTACAGTGCTGCATCACGAAAGTTGAGCTCTCTTTCATGCCTTCCTGCACTTGAAAAGATATTGAAAAGAAAATGCATGATCAGTGCATGCATTCACTCTTAAAGTGACGGCATACTAATAATTCTGCTGCTGTCTGTGTTTTTAATGTTAACCAAACAACAAAGTAAAAATGAATCACTCATTGCTCTTAAACTTTATCTGAAATATTGGTGTCATCTAACTGTTTTTGTTTCCTGGCTGGTAAAAAATAGTTTTGGCTGGTAAATTTTATTAAGTCAACGGCCATTGGCAGGTGTGGCAAAAAGGTAGTTTTAGGCCTTGCAGATGAGTATAATCATACAGACAACATATGGGGATTTCCAGAATCAGTAAATTCCTCTTCCTCTCATCCAAATTCAATTTCCATTTTGACAACCTGGGGGGTAGGGTGGATTCAATTCAAATTACAACTCATGAGTTTGTTCACCCGAAAATGAAAATGTACTCCATTCATTAACTCACCCTCATGTCGTTCTAAAACTGTATGACTGTGGAACATAAAAGGAGATACTTTGATAAATGTCTGTGGTTTTTGTCCGTACAGTCATCAAAACTGTTATGAGTCATGGTAACACGGTTCGGTTACCAACATTTTTCAAAATACCTCCTTTTGTGTTCTGCAAAAGAAAGAAAGTCATACAGGTTTGGAACAAAATGATTGTGATTAATAATAACAGAAATTAGTTTTTGGGTGGACTCTTCCTTTAAAGATTCTGATTTTTTCCTAATACTGGTGTAAAATCTGTGATGTAAAAACTTCAAAGCCTGTTAATTACTTCAAAAAGCAATGTCATCATTATGCAGTAGCAATAAAAAGAACACTTTAGAGATTTATGGCACATATCTATAGCCTATATATCTATCTATATTTAACATATTAGGTATGCGTCACTTTTTATCTCACAGTATCAGATGTTCTCTTTGTTTTTGTCTTAACATTATGGCATTATGTCTTCTCTGTAGTCTTAAATCTCTGAAGGCAAAAGTCAGCTTATACATTTCTTTATCCTTTTTTTTTATAGGCAACTTCAGCATCCATGAGAACCTGGAGCGACTTGTGGCTGAGTTCTTGGGCATGGAATCTGCCATGGCGTTTGGAATGGGTTTCGCCACCAATTCCATGAACATTCCTGCACTAGTCGGAAAGGTCAGCATTTAAAAATTAATCCTCAATGGTGCCTCTTTATTTTTTACATCTGTCTTAAATCACTCAATTTTATCTGCTGAAGTGAGCTCACAAGTGTGGTATATTAATCTATTATCTCTGGGCGCCTGCTATTAATTGCCACTATAAACTGTTTTTCACGCACCACAGAATTACCCAATGAACCAGCATACTAAACAAACCCTTGTTAAAAATGATGCTAAATCAGATAAACAAGCACAGTTAGAACTGACAGTGTTTGTTTAGGGTGTCTCATTAGGGATTGTTTATACTGGGCCCAATGATGTGGTCGTCATAACCAGCTCAGATGAGAAGACCCCAGGATCTGGATGTGATCCAGAGGGCTGGGGGACTTTCTTAAGGTGCCAGAAAAATGTAACTGGTTTGATTGTGCTGAGGGGGAGATCCTCATGATGTTACTGCCTTGAGGTATTAGTTATGGAGCGAGTCCAACAACTTGTGCCTACTGGAGGAGATGTCAGTTCAAGGCCTCTCGAGGTGAAGAGGAGATGACAGCAACCATTGCTGAATCAGGCCATGATCTGCTTCCACTGAGACTTCATCATTCACTTCACATCAGAAGATCCAAACATTAAAAAGTTCCATTCATTTAAACATTTTTTTTCTGAAGGTTCATTTCAATAAACTGCTTCCTGTATTGGGTACAGCTGGCGACAGCTAGCAACACCAAGGCTGCGGTTCGATTCCCAGCAAACACTCTTAGTGATAGAATGCCACAGACGTGTTTGACCATTGCGCTCGTGTCTTGCATAGTTTTAAAAACATCACTCAAGGTCAACTTTTAAACAAAAAAACGCAACTCAAGAGCTTGCTGGGTTTTTTCTCTCGTTCCACTGACCTCTGTCTCGCATATAAACTGCAAAAATGTGTTCTGTGTGAATGGTCCCTTGCTTGAATAAAAGTGTCTTCCAAATGCATAAATGTAGCTCAGCTGATTTAAATCTTTACTTAGTAGTGTCCCCAGAAGTACTTGCAAGTCTTCTTTGTAGACAAAATATAAGGATGGACTCTTAATTCTCTTCTCTCCTTAAAAGGTTTTTATTACTATTATATGTGTAAGTGGTCAAGAACCACCTCACCAGTGACTACTGTCCTGACGTTCATTCCCAATCTGGGACAGGATAGAACCTGGGGTTCAGATAATTAAAGTAAATTGACATAAAATAATTAAAATAGATAAATTAACAAATAAATTATCAGAAGTACCGTATAATACGTGCATATAAGAATACATTATTATTTCCAGGTTCTATTTTATTACTCTTTATATCAGAGTATGGTTGTAACAAAGTTCTTAAGAACGGGAAGAAGGAGGCGGGAACCGGCGAACGTTCACAAACTTTTTAATAATAAAATAAACAAACAATAAAACGAATGTAGAAGGGCGGCAGTTCCTCACGGCGACTGCCGCCCACACAAACAAAATAAAACACAACATAAAATCCAGGCCTGGTCCTCTCTCGTCCTTCACTGTTGTCGCTCCTCTTTTATGCTTCCGGAGCTCCTCCGTGAGAGATACGAGACCGGTGCACAGAGCAGCTGAAGCTCGTTATCTCTCGCGTCACCGGCCTCGCGCCGTTCCCTCACGGCTCTCGCCCGCCCTGCCCGTCACAATGGTATTTAGTATGACTTTCTGTAAAACACTGTAAATAGTTTTTTAAAAGGTGCTGTTTGTGATCATGTTTTGTCTGATCCTCATTATTATTTCATTTAACATGTTATTGATGGATTCCTGCTTTTGATTCCTGCTTCATAATGTGTTCAGAGCCATGCAGTAACATATGTCTTGTTTGCAGGGCTGTCTGATCCTGAGTGATGAGCTAAATCACACTTCCCTTATCCTGGGAGCCAGGTTGTCAGGGGCAACCATTCGAGTCTTCAAACACAACAGTAAGTACATGTTCACAATATTATGAAATTTAAATATACCAGGTCACGCACGGTGTATTCAGTTATCAACACAACTGCTCAGAGTTCAATATTCTGAGGTGATCGCCTTAACAGTTTGTGATGGTTAGCCAAATAAATTTAAGCTTTAGCCTGCAGTGGGGCATATTTCGGGTTTTATAACGGCTGTGCTTTAGGGAATCCATTGTAGTTAATGGTATTCTTGTGTAGCTACTGGATGACTGGTGTTCATCTTCCTCCTGAGGATGGATGGGAATACATGATGCATGAAGAACAAAAGTTTCGATGTACTCTGAGAGTGCCACTTGGTTTGTGGGTCCTTAAGGCAAATCCTGGAGACTTTACATGCCACTGTCTGACCTGAAAATTGTCTTGATAAAAGGGACAGTGGAGTTTAGCAACCCTACTCCATAGCACTTGGTTGAATTGTTCCAATTAAACCTTTATTAGCTGGTTCAGGTGTGTTTGATTGAGGTGAGAACTGAGGGGCTGTTTACATGTCACCGTTTTCAACTAAAAACCCGAAACGCGATTGGGCCTTGGTCCTTTTCGTGGATCCTTGTGTGAGGATCATTTTTACAGCTTTGTCATCTATACAAAGAAAACACTTAAGCTTTTTTACGTCTTTGTTGTGTAAACCTACCCCCTATGCCAGAGAATGTGAAGCTGACGTCACGGCGTGTTGAGTTCAGGGTAACTGTCTTGTTTAGATGCCATATTAGGAGGATTTTTTACTTGTAAAAACTCTAAGGGAAGCAGGTTGAGGGGGTGACAAGAAAATGTGGGATAGCAAATCTAATAATAATGTCACTGATTAAACCCATTGCCTATCACTCAATAAAATAATCAATCAAATAATCAAATTGCTGAGTGCTTTAGCAAGTTTTGCATTTTGTTTAGTTTAAAATTACCATTGCAAGTTTGACTCTCACAGTTTGTCGGCTTGTGAATTAGCAGAACTTGCACACAGCCTCTGCAAATCCTTTCACAAGTTTCTCGGGACTTGATTTTGGTTATCCTGTGTTGAAATAAATATATTTTTTAAAAAAAACAGTGTTTCGGTGTCTGTTCGCGGAATGGGACACGCAATCTCTGATTCCCCTCCATGGCTGTGGGACAAGTATTTACAGTGACAAGAATCAAACTTCAGTTACATTTAAACATTTCCAAAGAAGAAATGGACCGACATGTTTCAGCTTGTTGAAGACAGATTTTTATTTTGACGTTTCTAGCGTGCGACAGCTGAAGAAGCAGCAGCGAGCGCCCAGCACGTGACACTGTTTTTTATGGTAACCAGATACATTGTGAATGGAATTCTTCAAAACTACAGTGAAAACATCAAATTATCATGCAATGCAATGAAATAGCTTCTCTTCCCTGCAAAGAATGCCATGGAGATTGGGAGTATTTCATTTAAAGGCAAAAACAAAACAAAAGGTGCAGGTACAGGATCAGTAGCTGAGGGCGGTCCTCCTGATGGAAGGGACATTCTTTATATGCAGATTCTTACTCAGAAAAGTGCTATAGATAGTCAGAATTCTGACTTGGAATCTCAGAGATCCCCATCTCTGATTTCATTGAGATGTGAGTGTATGATATGACATGGTGGATATAGTGAGTTAATGATAAAAATTTACTTTGAAGCAAAAGAAATGCATCAATGAGTCAAAGTTCATAATTATACAACAGTCCAAACCTGTTTAACAAGCTTTTGGTGAGACAGTGGTGTAAAATATGGTACGATACTCTCTGTTGATACCTGTACACAATGCAGAAGAAATTTTGCCATTGCATAACAATGTATCATACACATATTGGTTGTTAGGACATGTTTGTTGACAAATAGCTACGCACACTAACACTTACATTGCCATTTTGATTTTTATCCGTTATCTTCTGAGGAATGAAAAATGGTCAGGAGTAAGAAAATTCCACTTTCAACTTGAAATGAAAAACCGCGTAAATTCTGCAGGAGGAAGATATTTTTTTTAACTCTGTTTCTCTGGTTTGTCAGCTTATGCTCATTTGCGTATTTGAATGGAAACAGACTTAAATTGTTCAAATGCTTTGAATGTGCTGCTGACATTGGGAATATTTAGGCCTGTGTTTTAGCTTTTTTTAGTTTATCAATTACTTAAGGACTTTCTTGAAAAGATCGCAGCTGTAAAAATATGGTCCACAGAAAAAGAGAGTGGATTTTTCTGGTTTCGCTTGAAAGCTTCACATCATTGTTTTGAATAATGATTATTGCTGTTTTGTACATGTCAATGAGACAGATTTTGTAGTGAGTGGGTAGGTTTCCACTGCACACCGAATGTTTTTTTTTTCTTTTGTATTATAAACACAATAATTCTGGTTCAAAACCTCCATAACCGAACTGAATATACTGTCATTGTCATATTGAATGAACTAGTGATAACATAAAATGCATGTAAACAAAAAGATTTATGCCCCCACGCCTTTTTTCATCCCGTATTAAATTTTAATTGTCATTCTTCTTTGTGTAGTTGTTCTTAACCTGAAACCTTTGGCAGATCTGTTCAGGTGAGTGTAGTATTTCAGGATTGTATGGATGGTGAAAGCAGGCCGCGTCCACATTGGCCTTCACTGGCCTAAATACGTCCACCTGTTTGAAATGAGGCCACTTTAATGAGAAACTATATAGAACATTCTTTTCTTTGGGCTTTTTGTCACTTTTTATTCATAGAGACAGTAGAGAAGGCAGGAGGTTTTTAGAGTAAGAGAGGAGGAATGAGATCAGGATGCGACACAGGCCAGAATCAAACATGCAGCTGCTTTTAAAATGTTTGATTTTGCAGTTCAACTCTGCCATCTGTTGGCTAGTTTGTAGTGTTGCCATGTCTAGTTATTAAATAAGTTACTTTAGGCTAGTTGTTCATAAATATGGGTGAGTTGAGTTTTTGGGAGGTTTATTTATAGAATACAGCCACACATTTGGGCTTACACAATAAAATATGACCAACCACTAACAGCATCGTCAAATATCCCAGTGTGCTGTTAGAGCTCCGTTTTACATAACATCACTATTAATCATTGTAATTTATTTCCCTTTTCATTCCATGTTTCTGCCTTTCCCAGCCCTTCCCCTAGGATACAATTATTGGAAAGGCTTTTTTTGCAGCAAGATGCAATTTAGCCTTGGTTAATGTTTGTTTTATGCAGGTTTATACCATAATAAATCAGAGCACTGAATTCTCCTTGATCCATAAACATCCTCACACTCCCAAAAGCAGACACACACACACAAAAATAAAAAATATTAAGGCTTATTTTGGTGAGTTGGATCAGTTATTTTATCAGGTTTATTTTGCCATACCATGTTGCTTATTTGTCTAGCAATGTCTGGCAACACTGATAGATTGGGTCTCAGTAATCTGACACATTTAATATGTCTAAGAACAAAACGTGTTGGCCACATACAGTTAGAAACATCTAGATCAAGCATTTTGGGTTGTTTGTAATTTGGAATATAGGTTAGTGATGTAATGTTACATTTCTAAAGATGATTCTGCTCATGACTGGCACAGAAAACAATGTCTTGTTGGGGAGAGCGGGGCACAACCTTATGCGGGGTTAGTGGGAACACACATGGTTTAAAATACTTCCACACATGCTAGCATGAAACTTTACTATATTGAAAGTGTATTTAATAATTGCTATATAGACAATATATAGAGAAACAAATGTGCCAAAATTCAGAAATATTTGACAGATATCACTGAACATTTATTTAACAATAGCACTGATTTAGATCAGATAACATTTAAGCTGTCATACGGTCATGTTACAAAGTTTCCCTCACATGTCACATGTGTCCCACCTGTGTATATTGTCACATCTCACTTACCTTGTTTCGGGGTGAATAAAGAAAAAAGTATACATTGTATTCATGAAACAAAGCCACATATTTGTACCACACATGTGTGAAATGAATGTGGAATAAAGGAAATTTTCTGAACCCGAAGTAGATTTTCACAAATCGAGAAAGTCAAAAAGCTTTATGTTGTGTCCCGCTCTCCCCTATTCAACCACTTGACATTTATGAGCATATTCTTCTTATTTTGGTTAGGGAAGACCTAAAAATTAGTATGCTTTTTGTTTGGCTAGGGTAAAACACCACCAACAGGTGTATTATGTATTTCGTTTTAAGTCTGATTGTGTCATAATGTGCCTGTTTTGTGTTTGGTTGCAGACATGCAGAGTTTAGAAAAGCTGCTGAAGGAAGCAATCTGCTCAGGGCAACCTCGTACACATCGCTCTTGGAAGAAGATTCTCATCATGGTGGAGGGCATTTACAGGTCAGAACATTTGTGAATGAATACAATCATATTCATTCCAGCCTTAACATAAGCAGCTACATCAAATGAAACAGGAAATTAATGAAAACCCATTTCAGAGAGAACTTTTCCTACGAAATTATTGCTCAAATTGTTTTGTAAATTAAATAATACAAAAACAAATTTCTGCCGTTTACTGTAATTGTTGGAGAAGAGCTAAAACCTTTTGGATTTAATGCCTGCTTTAGCTACAGTGGATTTATTGAAATTGTTTGTGCCTGTTTATCTTTGGGATAAACAGGTTTATCTCTTGTTTCTTTGGGTTTTTCTGAAGTGTAATGTCACCCATTTGGACACTGCCTGTCTGATTATTGGTTTATTGAGGCCAAAGTCTAAAGTCATGGTTGTGTGACCCTTTCCAGCCTCGTGAGCATTTATAACCCTTTTTGTAATTTCATTTATTGTATAAATCTATGCTGTGACGTGAACACTGAAGGTTCATGAACATTATATGAAATTCACGCAGAATTATAGTAGATTATCACAAACTTGCAACCACTGTACAAATAACCAGATCAAACCATTTACAGTGCCTAGTGCCGTCAGGACATCTATTTCAGTGATATCTGCCAAGTAGTAGAGACAATTTATAGTAGTGTTGACCTGTAGTATTAAATGACATGAAAAGGTAGGTATTCTAAATTTAGAATATTAAAGTTTATGGATTATGAAAGTTAAAATGTATTTAAAAAAATGTAATCTATTTTTCTGTATTTGTATCCATTTTAATATTATATCATATTTTTATTATAATATTTAAGATATAATAATATTTAACATTACATATACTCAATAATAATACCATTTATTTAAATATTTTAATCATTTAAATCATTTATACATATTTGTGTTTACATTTTAACATTCTATGTCAGTAATTTGACTTCTAACTTTTCTTGCACACATTTTAACTGAAATATTTTTGTCTCCGTTTCTTTCAGTATGGAAGGCTCTCTAGTCCGGCTGCCAGAGATCTTAGCTCTAAAAAAGAAGTACAAGGCTTATCTGTACCTCGATGAGGCTCATAGCATCGGGGCCGTGGGTCCCACAGGTCGGGGAGTTACAGAACATTTTGGAGTGGACCCCAAAGAAGTGGACGTTCTGATGGGCACCTTCACTAAGAGTTTCGGGGCTGCTGGCGGATACATAGCTGGCAAAAAGGTGGGCATCATGTAATATTTTACTTTCAGGGGCCTCTTAACAAGGCATTCCTGAGGCAGAAATTTGGCCCATTGAGCTACTGTTTGCCGTTTGGTGACGCTCGTGGTGCAGAAATGCACAATGCACCAGCATGCACACCATTCTCCCTTCCAGTCTTTTTCAAACGCACACACATGGTCTCATTTCATGATGTGAAACTACATATGTTACCCAAATGTCACTCGCGCTTCTGTCACACCGCCTCTCTCATCTCATTACTCCATTAAAAAAGACCACTTCACTTCATAACCACATCACGGACATGGCAGTTGATTATAAAAGACTGAAAACGAAAAAGACTGCAGGTTTTTTGAATTACACATGTTTTGGAGAACAGAGAGAGGGGAAAGAGAGAGAGAGACCTCATGTGCGTGTAATATTGAATGTGTTGTTAATAAGGTGAGACTGTCGGCTGATTGCCAGCTCTGTTTTATGGGTCAAATCAAAATTGCAGGTTTTCACAGGATGCTTCCTAACATAGTACCTGTCTATAATGTATACTACCGTTCAAAAGTTTGAGGTCAGTAAGAAGTCACGTATGCTCACCAAGGCTATTGGATCAATATTACAGTGAAAACAGTAGCAATGTGAAATATTATTACAATTTAAAATAACACTGTTCTATTTGAAGTTGGTTATATTTTATATTTAGCTGAATTTCAGCCATTACTTCAGACTTCAGTGTCACATGATCCTTCAGAAATCATTCTGATTTGGTGATTTGGTGCCTAAGAATCATTTCTTATTTTCATCAGTATTGAAAACAATTGTGCTGCTTAATATTTTTGTGGAAACTGGAATGTGAAAAAAAAATACAGTTTTATCAAGAATCTTCAAAAGAACAGCATTTATTTGAAATCGCAATTTTCTGTAATATTATAAATGTTTTTACTTTTGATCAATGTAATGCATCCGTGCAGAATAAAACAAATCAATACTTTTATTCAGCAAGGATGCATTAAATTGATCAAAAGTAACAGTAACAGTAACTATATACACACAGTGGGGCAAAAAAGTATTTAGTCAGCCACCAATTGTGCAAGTTCTCCCACTTAAAAAGATGACAGAGGCCTGTAATTTTCATCATAGGTACACTTCAACTATGAGAGACAGAATGAGAAAAATCACAGAAAATCACATTGTCAGATTTTTAAAGAATTTATTTGCAAATTATGGTGGAAAATAAATATTTGGTCAATAACAAAAGTTCATCTCAATACTTTGTTATATACCCTTTGTTGGCAATGACAGAGGTCAAATGTTTTCTGTAAGTCTCCACAAGGTTTTTACACACTGTTGCTGGTAGTTTGGCCCATTCCTCCATGCAGATGTCCTCTAGAGCAGTGATGTTTTGGGGCTGTCACTGGGCAACACGGCAACATTTTCAACTCCCTCCAAAGATTTTCTATGGGGTTGAAATGCTTCTTACGAAGCCACTTCTTCGTTGCCCGGGCGGTGTGTTTGGGATCATTGTCATGCTGAAAGACCCAGCCACATTTCATCTTCAATACCGTTGCTGATGGAAAGAGGTTTTTACTCAAAATCTCACAATACATGGCCCCTTTCATTCTTTCCTTTACCCTGATCAGTCCCTTTGCAGAAAAACAGCCCCAAAGCATGATGTTTCCACCCCCATGCTTCACAGTAGATATGGTGTTCTTTGGATGCAACTCAGCATTCTTTCTCCTCCAAACACGACAAGTTGAGTTTTTACCAAAAAGTTCTATTTTGGTTTCATCTGACCATATGACATTCTCTAAATCCTCCTGTGGATCATCCAAATGCTCTCTAGAAAACTTCAGACGGGCCCAGACATGTACTGGCTTAAGCAGGGGGACACGTCTGGCACTGCAGGATTTGAGTCCCTGGCGGCGTAGTGTATTACTGATGGTAGCCTTTGTTACTTTGGTCCCAGCTCTCTGCAGGTCATTCGCTAGGTCCCCCCATGTGGTTCTGGGATTTTCCTCACTGTTATTGTGATCATTTTGACCCCACGGGGTGAGATCTTGCATGGAGCCCCAGATCATGGGAGATTATCAGTGGTCTTGTATGTCTTCCATTTTCTAATAATTGCTCTCACAGTTGATTTCTTGACACCAAGCTGCTTACCTATTGCAGATTAAGTCTTCACAGCCTGGTGCAGGTCTACAATTTTGTTTCTGGTGTCCTTTGACAGCTCTTTGGTCTTGACCATAGTGGAGTTTGGAGTCTGACTGTTTGAGGTTGTGGACAGGTGTCTCTTAACTGATAACAAGTTCAAACAGGTGCCATTAATACAGGTAACAAGTGGAGGACAGAGGAGCCTCTTAAAGAATAAGTTACAGGTCTGTGAGAGCCAGAAATCTTGCTTTTTTGTAGGTGACCATATATATATATATAACAATAATTAAAAAATTCTTTGCAATTTTTCCATTTGTCTCTGTTAGAAAAATGTAGTGTTGGTGTTCGACAGATCTTTTTAGTCTTGTCAATTTGTCAAAGAAAACATCTATACCCTTCCCATAGGTTTACTGTTTTCTTTTATAAAGGTACTCAACAGCAGTAGTTAAATATGCTCTCAGAAGCAATAAGGACACTGTCCACTGGCGCAGTGGGAGGCACGCAAAGAGAGCCGCCAAACGGCTCCAGCCAGTCCCTCGCTCCACAGATGTGGGTGGATTTCGGACACGTTCTCTTAACTGACTTATCTTATGCTGTTTCCATAAAGCTCCCAGGACCTAAAGCACTGCAAATTTTGCACTCTAAGTGGAAGCAGATGTTCGCTTTGCAGATTTTTCTCCTAAAAACCCCTTCGCCCCCGTCCTCAAAGTAGAGGACACATCTGGATGCAGAGGCCCGTGTGCACTGCGAGGTGCGTCCCCTCCCCTCACCCCTCCACAGTGGATGCAGATGTCTGAGGACAGAGATTAAGAGCTGGATACTGGCCCCAGCTTCTGCTCAGAAGCCTTTTTAATGGATGCAGGACAGACAGGGCACAGTGTGTGAGCTTGTTTGTGAAAAAAGTCACCTCATTGAATGACAGCTATAATAGTTGGTACAGAAAACCCTGTAGCATTTTATTTTACATTCCAGTTCCCCATATACATATTATGTACTTATTACAGTGATTACAATAACTGGGTAAGGTACTAACCCCAAACCTACCCTTAACCCATGTAGTTACCTGTACTTTCTTAGGTAAGTACACGTAAGTGCACATACTGTAAAAAAAAAATGCTACCGAAAAGGCTTTATTAATGTCCAAATGTGTTTGTTTTGCTCATTGTCAGAACAATGTGTAATTTAATTCAGAAAATACAAACATCCTTTATTAGTCACAAACAGACAGATTTTGTACAAGGACAATGAACAGCTGTCATTATCACTGGGTGACCAGCGTCTCAGGTGTGTGCTGTGTGCTTTCATCTCCCTCTAGTGGTGCAATTCGGACGTACACTGTTTCAGGTCATTTTACCCCAGTTCAAGTCTAGTCCCTGACTAAAATGCATGTTTGAGCTGTCTCAACTGAGAGCGATCTTAAATTATGTCAATGCCATTGTTTTGTCTCTAAATATTGACACTGTGTGGTATTTAAGTATTATTAAATTAGTTTTGATTAAGTATTGTTTTATATTAATATTTAAAAGGGAAGATTCACCCTGATGATATTTTATAATAAATTACGGCCCTAAATAGTATTAATTTCTTTATTTAGTTTGATATATTTTATTTTTAATGAATCATATTCAATTTTGATTAAACAAATTAATTCAATTATATAATTCTTTTTTTTTTTTGCCCAGTATTTTTTTTTTCTGTGAACCACAAAAGAAAATCTCAGGCAAAATGTTTGAACTTTTGTGAGTAAATTATGAAAATTTTAATTTTTAGTGTTCTTCTAATTCTGGAAGTGTTCTGTTTTTCTGCAGGAGTTGGTGGATTATTTGCGGTCTCACTCTCACAGTGCAGTGTACGCTACAGCCATGTCCCCACCTGTCGTGGAGCAGATCATCAGGGCAATTAAATGCATCATGGGAGTCGATGGCACAACAGAAGGTTAGTAACAAAGCACTGCAAAAACACTGAAACAATACTAAGACATAAAATCATGAAAGGGACTCTCCAGCTTTTTTTAGAATGTTGACTGACGTCAACAGATGCACTACTTGACACTTGATGTGTCAGAGGACATTGAGACTCACAATTCAAACCAGTCAGTCATTGTAATATCAGAAGACACTGAAATTCTCTACCCATCACTTCTTCTTAAACATGGGTAATCCAATAGGAAAGAGATTCACATGGATTTAATAACCATATAAAATGTATTTCACCACAGCGTATAATTCATGGAAAACAGATTTCAATAAAGCAATGGGACTGGCTTAAAGACTCCTTTAGACCTTTAGTGAAGGAAAGGTCACATATTTCCAGGTATTAGGAGTCAACAGAATGGCACCAGATGTTATAAGGGTTTTCCCAAGCTACCTTCTGTTTTTGATATGCGTTAATCCATATATTTATGTTTTTGGATAAGACATCGTGTTTCATTTTAGTTTCGCTGCAGTTCACACCATGATAGAAAAGGATTGAGACCACAATGAAGGGCAGAGTTAAGATCAGTACACTGCAGTTCAAATACAGCAAAAACAGTAATATTGTGAAATATTACAAATTGAAATAACTGTTTTCTATATTGATATATTTTAAAATGTAATTTATTCCTGTGATGCAAAGCTAAGTTTTCAGCTGCCATTACTCCAGTCTTCAGTGTCACATTATCTTTCAGAAATCATTCTAATATGCTGATATGGTGCTCAAGAAACATTTCTTATTATTAATGTTGAAAACAGTTGGAAAACGTCGGACAAGGCAAAACCATAGATATAGAGGCCTCAGTATTGACTGTTTCTATAGGCCGTGATACCCAAGTCATCCGCCATTTTGGAACAGTCAAAGTCGGTCCTTGAACACTCAAGAACAAGTTGACTGTGCATCTGAAACTGTAGCTCTGTATAAGCAGCCATATTTTATTGAAAGTCCATTTACCAGCAGTAAAGTAACTCTTTAATATTTTTTTGAATGCATCCTTATTAAATAAAATTATTAATTTCTTTAAAAACAAAAAAAAAATTTGCACTGACCCCAAACTTTTGAACTCTAGTCAACAGAAGTTTTGCATGTGAATAAAATAAGAAATCTATTTATAAAAGGGCGGTCACACTACACATTTTGTTCCATTAACTTCCATTCATACACATGCAAAAAGTTTTGCATTCTGCTACGTTCCAAAGTTCAAGTTTGGTGAACTCTGACCTGCGAATTTGCATCTCATGAAGATGTATGACCAGTAGAAGATCGAAGCGTCATAGTGTGACCTCTTGGCTAAATTAAAAGAATAACGAGAAGATTGGATATTTTTAGTTTTTAATGTATTACTATTTGTTATATGTTGAATTCATGTTAAAAAAAAAACAAAAAAAAACGCAGAGTGTGACGTCATATAACAACCGTTTGTGTCCGTAGAAATTTTTTGTGCTCAAATGTGACCATGGCTTTAGAATCATGCAAATGGTTTATTTATAAAAATGGCACTCCTAAATCTGGAGACTTTCAGGATTGTTATGTCAATGTCTTTTTAAATAGAGCACCTTTTAATTCAGATAACTGTTTCAAATAAAACTCTCCTGCTTGAGCTGGCCAAGTGGTTCTAGTCCAAACTTGTCCAAGAGAATCTTTCTAGACTGTTTTGAATTGTTGAACACTGTGATGTCGATATCAGACTTGGACAAGCCGCCCATGGGTGTCATAACTGGCACGATGTGGATATCTGTGGAGGTTGAGTCACAGTGCTCTGAGAGTTCGCTTTACAATGCTCCATCTCGCTCTGAACTTACAAATCAATAGGCTTCGTAAGACCTGAAATTGTACCACATCCATAACTAATTGTTTTGTTTGAGCTTCACCTGCTCTTTCTTGTGTCTGCAAGAAAGTTTGCAAGTATTTATTGTTTCAGTTGAAGAGTTTCTAATGTAATGAAAATTAACAGCGGTTGTATTCGTTCTGCTGACATACGGTCTTTTGAGCTTGGCTTTACAGCACACCTCCTTTTGAAATACCTGCCAATTGGTTCACAGGTAATTATATGCAAACATGCTGTTGTTTTCCAAAAGCTCAGGCCATGGTGCCAAAGAGAGCTGGAGGCAGACCTGGCCAGCCCTCAGAACTGCATGATTCACACCATTAAAGATGGAGGAGAGAAAGAGTGTTAGACATAAACTGAACAAGACAGAGAGTGAAATGTATTGATGTTCATTGAGCTACAGATGTGTCTCCAATCGCATTACGTTGTTAGAATTATATCTCTGCGGTTCAAACCACCAAAGTTCGGATTACTATTTCGGAGCGGTAACCGCTAATCTACTGGCAACCGCATGGTACCGTGCGCATCTGAGTCCGTGCTTCTCAGTTTACCCCAAGTCTCCAGTTGTGTGCCAAATCCATTGTATCCTATGTACAAGCCAAGAGTGTCTTGGCAAATAATGAAATTTGTCTACCATTCAGCCTGACAAAACAAAACCAGCTGGTACTGTTTTTCACATCGACTCACTCCTCACACACACAAGCACAAACGCACACACACACACACAAGCATTAAGAGGCATTTTCAAGAGAGTACAGAAATGAGCCTCAAAATGTAATGAACATATATAATGTCCATAAGACTTTATTGTTTCACTGTTTTCTTCCTGTTTTTGTTTGTTACTATGTTTTTGGATTATTTTATGAATGGGTCTACTCTGTCTACCTAACTACTTAATGGTCTTAATGAGGGGCTATTAAAAGACCGATCATGGGATTTGAACGGCAGAGCAGATGATGTCATTTCCTCTCTCCTTCTTTGGGCCCCTTTCACATACAATCAGTCTATATCCTAAAGGGAACTAATAGTTGTTTGTAAACTGTTCTTGATTATATCTACAGAAATAATGGTTAAACATATATGTTCTAGTAGCCTATGTCTAGGAAAAGGAAAGTTAAGGTATTGCTAAGACTGTTTTGTAACAGCAGTAACTGCTGGTGGTATGGCTTTATGCCACTACATTATGTTGCAATTCCTTGGCCATTTTCCCAGTGTTTTCAACTATATTTAAGTAGAACAACCATGAAACTTGCAGGCAAAAGTGTAGTCAAAAAATATTGGAAAAGAAGTGGTTCAATCTTTGTGCCAGCTGTTTTTAGGACTAGTTTGTAGACATATTCTATGGTTTGCAGACTCTGCCTGACATGGTCTGTTTGGCGTTTGTGCTACCGCAGAGTGGGCACAGACTTCCTGAGCGCTACAAATTACTGTTGAATTGACAACAACTAAATGTATTTTCAAATTAGCATCAGATCCAAGCAGTTCTCATTTATACAAAATATCATAAATTTGATACAATCACAGTCACGACATTGAGTGGTGTCATGCACTGCTCTGAGATGCAAAGGTTGAGGATCCAAATGCAGTAGTTTATTGAAGGGTAATCCAAATACATAATCCAAAAACAGGCAAAAGGTCATAAACACAGGGTAAACAGTCCAAACGATAACAGGCCACAAGAACACAGGGTCAAAACCAAAGATTGGGAAACCAAATGAGCACTCAGAAATGCAGCGCTGACACATACAAGACTTCGCAATGAATGACAGAACCAGGCTTATATAGAGGCAGAGGCTAACAAACTAATGAGCAACAGCTGAATGTAATCAGGCATGATGAGTCTGGGTAATAGACTATTGCCACTCAATAAAGGACTAGATTTCCCATAATCCGAGGTAGAGTGCCTTCTGATGCCTATCAGATCGTGATCGTGATCGGTGGACAGTTGGGAGGCGAGTTCACCGACTTATTTTGCTATTTTGGTTTGAATCTTAAAAAGGAATTTGAATCTGAAATCTGATAGTTGGTCAGAATAGTTCTTAAGACACAAAAGATGTTTTTTTTCACCGTTGGGCCGAACTGTTCTGAGAATGGTAAGGAACAGTGTAGTTATATTTCCACTTGAGATTGGTTCAGCACGGCACAATTATGAACCGTGCTGGTAGAATGTATGTATTGACGTCACCACTCAGGATTGGTCACTTATCTGTTGCCTGTCTACCAGTTTCTCTAGCTGGCCAAGAGCGCTATTTGATCGAAGTAAACATGTTAATAAAAAAATTAAAAGAAATATCTAATCATCCTCCATAAAGCAGTCACTGTAAACTCTTCCGTTGCCATAGCAAGCTCTGATGCACTTGTAATGCTTTTGAAGGAGCTCTGTTATCAGCCTCACAGTGGAAAGTGACACCATATCCATACCAGGTAGGCCAGATCGGCACGGAACAGAATGTTTAAGCAATGAGAATGATTTGGCCCGAAAAGTGGCTAAAATCTCTTAACATAGTGGTTGTGTTTATGTCATCAGGTCTTTAGTGAAGCTTTAGTATTTTCAAAGTCAAGATGGAAATGTAAACATTAAGGTTAGAAATGTCTTAAAATCATTTATCATTATACCTTACAATTATTGATTATGGCAGTGTATATAATGTTGCTCAGCCACTTGATTATATTTACTAAATGGTTTTATTTGACTTTCATGGTCCTTTGTTGGTTTCATAGAATTCCTTCTTTCACTTCCATTTTTTTTTTTTTACTTGTGCAAAATATTAGTAATCTGTCTACAAATAAATGCAGAACATCTACTGTATACCAATACTTTCATAGCCTTTATCGCTCTCATCCAGAGTACAATGAAATCCTTCAAATACAGTCCAAGTGGAGGATTGGGATTATTTGCACTTTGAGATAATTTGCACTTTTCCTTTTGACCTACGGTTGCTCTGTTGTAAATCATGACCTTTACTTTATTGTAGACTCCCATTTATGTCTCTCCTTTTCCAATGAAAGCTAACAAATTCTCCTCGATGACGGCTCTGTCTGTTTCTCCCCCGCAGGCCAGCGAAGAGTTCGGCAGCTGGCTGAGAACACGCGCTACTTCAGATCTCGGCTGAAGGAGATGGGCTTCATCATTTACGGCAACGAGGACTCTCCAGTGATACCGCTCCTGCTCTATCTACCTGGGAAAGTTGGGTAAGCTGCTCCTCAAGCCATCAACCCGTTTGGATTAAAGATTCTAGCAGCATCCAACTCGCACAACATATATAAAAGAGTGTCAGTTTACACAACAGCATCTCCAGGCTCACATTTACACAAACCCTATTTAGTCCATTTGAAAACTCTCAGCTTAGATCACTGGGGCGGCAAGAAGCAAAACATTACGCTTCTTTGTGAGCTTTTTTCACGTCTGTGCATCTTCTTTGTGATTTAAGAACAGTTTCCACTGTCTGGACACTACAGTAATCCTCCTTTGAACTTGTGAACCTGCCCACATTTCGGGCTGCCAATAAAACAACAATGCAAGGCTTACATGGGTTACAAAGGTGATAGTTCTGAATGCCATGTGGAAAATGTCCTGACTGCTTGAGGACACCACAACAAAAGCTGCAGTTATCTCCACTGGTCATTCCAAAGAAGGCGATGTGGTCTTTTCAAGAAGACGTTGGACCGTAGCCATCTTGGATGGTCTAGTGTATCCATGAATCAGTGGTGAGGAAAAAAAACAAGAGAGGCAGAAAGAAAACATGACATGCGAGAGGCTCATCACTGCACAGGCGTTTCAGACTCCTCCAAAGATAACAGCTTCCTGGCACACCAACAAAGACGACGGCAGCTGTGAGGCCTTTTAAATCCAGCATTCACTCTCCGTCGCCGCTCTGTTCTCTCAATGCTGTCGTCTCTGCTGACAAAGTGGAGGCCTTTTCTCCTCCTCTCGCTCTCAATCTTTTCCTCCTCCATTATACCTTTCCCTTTGCCTTTCTCTCCTTGTCAATCCACCTCTTTTTCTCCCTCTTGGCTAATGCAAATGACAGTCCAGCTGTGCGGTTTACAATGGATTTCCCTTCACTTAAAGGGTGAGGAAAGGTAGCAGACAGTGCAAACTCTGAATGGGAATCTCAACAGCTTTACCCTGCATAATGTTTCTACTTTGAGTTCTAGATGTGCTAAAAGACAGGCGATAACTTGTCCATGACCATGTGATATCTAATCACAGCCTCAGTTTGTAATGAAGGTTGTCATACTAAGAGCATTGACAACTTTTTGGAAACTTGAGTGCATAAAAGGTTTTGAAGAAACAAGCAGTAGAAATGCATCTACTGCTTTCAGGGTTAGTGTGAAAACCTTCAATCCCATTAATCATGACTTCATATCATACTAAACTAAAGTTGAAACTGCAAGCTGTTCTAGAACATTTGACAGTTTTGCAATAGTACACTTGTTTGTGAATGTGTGTGTTAAGTTCATTTAAAGTGATGAAAAGCCAAAACGTTGTTCATCGTCTGCACGCAGGGCGTTCTCACGGGCCATGTTGAAGAGGAAGATCGGTGTTGTGGTTGTAGGTTTCCCAGCTACACCCATTACAGAAGCCAGAGCTCGCTTCTGTGTGTCTGCCGGCCATACCAGAGAAATGCTCGACAAGGTAATAAACTACGCCACCCAACATCTCACAGACAAATCTGTCTCTATTTTGATATTCTTTTTTTTCTTACTAACACCTACTTTACAGTGATGGTGTTAGACAAGTCTAGTGAAATGAAATGGGTATTGGGTGTTCAGGCAAGACGAATCAAATAGCTGAAAATTCTGTATATTTCAAACATTTCTATATAGGGATAGACTGATACAAATTCTGTGCAATACAGATAACAGGTAATTATTTTCATGATATGAATTTGGGCTGATATTAAAATTCCCTTTTATTTAAATAATTGAAAAATGAAACTAAAAAAGTCAATCATTTTAAATGCTGAAAGTGAATTTAGTAATCGCAACATTACAATGTATGGTCTGAAAAGAAGATTTTGAGATTTGCTCATGATTACATTTAACTGTTTTAATAAATGATTAGTGTTATTAAAGATTAATGCTTGTTTAAGTAAGCATTAGATGATGGTTAATGTACTCTAAATGTAAAAAAGGAGAAAATGAGCAGGCAATTAACTATCCAAATCAACCGATATGATAAATTATAAATCTCTAAAAGGAGGCTTTTTGAGCCAAAGTGAAGTTAAAGCTTATTTATGGGGTCCTAAATTGCTTAATAAATGTTTCATTCAATTTCAAACCGATTTATATTGCTTTTTTACTATTCAAAATCACTTTAATCCCTCAAACATACCACCTGAAAGTGCCACAGAAGCTAAATAATTGTTCTTGGGCATGTTCCCGACAAAAAAACTTGAAAATAACAACCTCTGAATATCTCACGTAGCCTCACTGAATGGCCTCATCTCCTCCTCAGGTTCTCCAAAGCCTCGATGAACTTGGAGACTACATCAGGGTGAAGTTCTCCCGTCACAGACTCTCTCATCGGCCAGAGCTATACGATGAAACAGACTTTGAGCTGGACAGCTGAACATTCATTCTCACCACTGTGAGTGTGTTGCCACTAAGGTCACCTCATTGTGAAAGTCGTTTTTAGCAGAAAAAGGGTCTTGCTGTTCCACACAGCTCTGCTTTTCCCCCCAAAAATGATGCAGTGTTTGTAATAGCTTTTAAAGTCCGTCCTCCTTTAAGGCATGGACTGTTATAGTATGTATATATTGTAAAATGATATTTAATTGTTTTTAACTGATGTTTCACAGTTTTGTGAAGTTTGTTAAATGATTTTTTTCTCAGGGGGTTTTGGGGAAAAGGGAGGGCCCGCGACGACTGTGTTTATAGAACATGTATCAAAAGCTGCTCTAAATATATCAAACAATTAACTCCCTTAACACTGACCTACATCAAAACTTTAGCTACGGATAAGAAACCCCTTGAAGTGGCCCCTTTTTTTTCCTGCTGCTAAGATGGACTGATGAAAGACCTTCATTCTGTGCTGGATTATGTGTTTGTGTGATCCACAAGTACATTGATTGAAAGAGATTGAACAAGGCCGGGCGTTGTAGACCCAGTGCAGCTCATTCACAGTCATTAAACATTCATCCATTGCATCTTTCAGATCCCAGTCTGAAACTGACAGGCATTTATTTGTTTTTCATGTGCAGGAAACTACTTCTGGTTATAAAATAATAATCTTAAAAAAATGTAAAAAAAAAAAAAGAAAAAAATATGGACTGATTGTATTTTGTAAATCAAATGTTTACTTGAAATGTTGGAAAGAATTTCATGGCATTTGTTTGTAACGGAACAGGAACTATAGCCATTTGTTTGATGCAGGACTTCACGTTCATTTGCAGGATTTTTTTTTTTTTTGATCATAACTAGCATTAAGAGTCATAAAATCAGTTCTAATTCAGAAACGCTTCCACTTTTTTTAATAAACACTGAACCTGCATGTTGATTCTTGAGGTAATGACTCTTATGAGTCAGTTCTTTTTAATAAATAAAAAACCTACAGTGTGACCTGTGTATTCTTGATTCTCGAATGAACAGCTTGGTCCTTTTTGTGAATCAATATCTTACATCGCAATCATTGCAGTCTGACCAATTGCCAAATGAATGACTCTTTTGAGTCAATTCTAAACATACAGTTTACTATGGTATTTTATGTTATGCTGTTCCAACTATTTCTCTGGATGTTTAAATTCAACCATTAAACAACCAGAATCATTGAGGAATCAGGCTCAGAAGATTCCCATCCTTCTTATGATATGCTGCTCTACATTTAGATGGTCTCTATAGAAACTGTATTTACCACAATAAACACCTAAGCATATAGTAATTACCTCTTTGACTCATTTGCTACACAATGATATTTGTGATAACAAAAAGTATTCAAACTCTTTGCTTTGAATGAGACGAAACTTAATTGTTACATTTGAAAGAGACCCAAAAGCGCTGTCTGAATGCTGAAGCTCTACATGCCAACTTTGCTGCACACAGACCAATATTCACCTAAAACTAGCAATTAGTACAGAGATGCACATTCCGCAGGTGTGGGGTAACCGCTTGATTAATGCTGGGAGGAATCAAGACAGATAGTAAATGCTGCAGACAGATGAGGTCTAGTCTGCACTTGTTTTACTCATGTTTGAAACAATGTTTGTTATTTCAAGAATACCAACACCATAGTGATGAAACTTTCTCAAGGCTGAGGTGTGAAACGAGTGGGATTTCTCAGGGACTAGACTCGTCGGACAATGCGTGTTTTTGTTCTGTTTCAGAGACGCAGTGGGGGCAGTTGTTTTTGTGCCGGAAGACATTCACAAATAGATGGAAAACCACATTTATATACCAATGATTTTGCTACTATAAGTGATGTTTAAGACATGTCCTTAGTGGAAGAGCTCCTCTACCTGTCAGAGAATTTGTTTTTTTTTACATATATATATATATATATATATATATATATATATATATATATATATGTGTGTGTGTGTGTGTGTGTATGTAATTAATTAATTCTTAAATCATTTATCTCTTAAGGTTATAACCTATAAAAATCAAAAAATAGTAGCTATAATGCACAAATTACAACATTTCAGAAGGACTATATTTTGTAAATTTTTAATTTACATTTTATTCATGGGGTGTTTTTTTTAATAATCAAAATTCTCTTTGTCTTTCATTTTATATATATATATATATATATATATATGTATATGTGTGTGCGTACATATGAAATTCATTCTTAAATCGTTTCTCTTATGGTTATAACACACAAATTACATTACAAATTATGCACAAATGACAACTTTTGAGATGGACCATATTTTGTACTTTTTTAATTACATTATATATTTTTCCATTTTAATTACAAAGCCACGACTGGATTAGCCTAGAAGAATACTATATTCTGAAATATATCAAATAGTAGATAACAGATTAAATGTCACTTTCAGTGTCATTTTCACCCACTCTTGTAAATATCTGACCCCGGTATGAAGAAATCCTTGTTGAGAATTACAGCATCCAGGCTTTACCATTGCCTTTGAGGTGCTGCGGTGTAGTGGTAAAAGATCAGGCCAGCAACTGAAAAGTTTGAATCTTTCAAAAGACGACTCGTGAGCTGTCACTTCAGCAAGGTACGTAAACCCAGATTAGATACTTAATCTTTGATTCCTGGTTTTAGGGAATTGTAACACCCCAACATAGGGAAAAAAATCTTTGTTGTTTATAGGAAAATCAAGGACAGACACACAGTTCGACAGAAGAGCACAAATACACATGCACACGCAACAGGACGGGCCTCTCTCCATCAGTTTACCCCCACCCTGTGTGTCAGAGGGTCTAGCTGGTCTGGAGAACAGATGTCAAGTCTCCTTCCATCTCCTTTGCTACCAACACAGCAATGTGCTGCTCAAAGAAAACATCTGTCTAAGCATTGACCATCAGCAAAGGGGCCCCATGAGCTGGCTCATCCGCCCTTTGAAACTGCAAGACTGTGTGCCACTCTAACTGCAAAGGTATTCTGAGCCCCGCCAGTGTATCCATGACTGTAGATTCCTAAATGAGAGCACTGTTTTCTAGACAAATGAAATCGGATCATTTTAAAAATGTTTAAAACTAATTATTTAGCCCTGCATACCACATACTATGCAGATTTTTATGCCAAACAAACATCTTTCCTAGTTCAGCTAGTCTTGAAAAGCATGATGTGGTGAACCCCTTTGAACCAACCAATACACAAGTTCTGGACAACAGCTAAAACATTTGTCGCACTTTTTGAAGTGTGCTCTCAGACGACCCATGAAGAACAAACAAATGCAAATCATGACACACCTCGTCCCCTTCATCCTCACATTCCTGAAAGTGTGAAATTTGGAGGAGGGAAGGAGGCCCTCATATTGTTACATCACCTTTCAACTTAGAATCTATGATAAGATCATTAGCACTATAATCACTCAGACAAAGGCAAGGCCTAAAGGACTTTACAAACTACAACCCATTAATCACTTTTAATTAGTGTTTGAAATTAAATCAATCACTCTGAAGTACTTTGCAGAAACTATGTAGAGTTGAGTCTTTTGTCTAGCATTGATGTTGATTTCAAATAGCTTGCTCAAAATTGTCACACATTTAACAAAAGAAATGTCCCAATTTTCAGTTTTTGTATTTATTTAGATATATAACTTATCAATCAAGAATATTAGATAGATATTTAATCAAGAAGGTCAAGAGCTTTTAAATGAAGATACGGGCTTTTTCATATACGACATGGTTTCATAAAAAAATTCAGATATGGTCTCAGCATAAAACAAGGAATTTGTGTGTGTGTATATATATATAATGACTATATATATTTAAACCTATATAATATATATTATGTTCATAATATATACATCTACATCTTTGTATTCACAACAGATCAACAGGACAGATAAAGGCATTTGGGACATGAAGGGTTAATTCGGTGGGGAGGGGAGGTGACAGCAAACCAAAAGAAGAGGGGGATATAAAAACACCAAAGGCTTCGTGGGCACGAGTCTAACAGTGTTTGTGCTGGACTAAAGACTCACAACGACAGAAGGAACACACACACACACACACACTAATCTTGAGCTGTGGTGTCGTGTGTAACTTGACAGCGCGCTTTTACGCAGAAGGTGTGTGTGGATAGTCTTGCGCAAGAGCAGCTCATACACCCTCCAGAGGACAGAGCTCAGATGAGTTAGTCAGAGGAGGAACTTTGGATCTTGATCACACTGAAGATGGGCTTATAGTGAACTACACTTCATCCCTGAGGACACACTTGCGTTTGGAGAGGATGACAGCACTTTGCGCAACGCACCGGAGCGCAACAATGTACCCAAACCACAAGTTTTGTATTAGACGTGAAGGACAGACTACGAGAAATTGAACTTGTTTTAGCTGAAGACTTTTTTCTAATTTTTTTTTATTATTTTATTTTAAAAGAAAAGAATGCTGCAGGGTCTTAGACTGCCAATGTACCTGATTTACCTGCGTACAAGTAAAACTTCCTCAAAGTAAAACGTCTTCTCTCCACATATTACATTTTCCTTTTGCTTTTGTATAGAAGTGTAAATACCTCAATGGAATGGTACACAGCTTTGGAGTTTGTGGGACTTACTTTTCTGTTTTTTAAAAGTAATTCACGTTCTTGGACTTCAGGATTAAACCACTTTTAAGGTCAGGAGCTGTAGGTTACTCATTCATCTGATTACTTTTTAAACGTGGAGTGACTGGGCTTCTTCGAGATCATTTCTTTTTCCCGTGAGTATTGCTGTTCTGGACCCCGAGGTGGCTCCGCAGTGGTGTGGCGGCTCCTCGTCCGCGGCGGATCCGGAGATCGGAGTGTCTGCAGCGGCAGGAGGCGGCAGCGGAAGCCCGGTAGCGGCGGCGGCGCAGGGTCCTAAGAGCGCTCGAGTGAAGAGGATGGTGCGGCTGGCGGCGGAGCTGCTGTTGCTGTTGGGACTCCTTCTTCTGACGTTACACATCACGGTGTTGCGGAGCAGCCCGCTGCAGCACGGGAATGACACCGTGAGCTCGGAGCAGGACTCGCGGGTGGCGGAGGTGAGTTTATTCTAACTCTAAGTGTGACAGGTTCAGGTCACATTTCACTCCAAAGTCCAAAAAATAAAAAAAATATATATATTTTTTTGCTTTAAGAAAATTAAGTATATTTGTAGACAATTGAGATGTTTTGCATTGTAACATTATTTATTTTTTTAATTTCATTTTTCATTCATTTATTTTTTTATTTTATATATATATATATATATATACACACACACACACACACATACATATATATATATATATATATATATATATATATATATATATATATATATATATACACACACACACACACACACATACACAGCATTTCCGTAATGATAATTTGTGGTGGAAATCTCATGCACAATGCAAAAACAACAACAAAATAATAAAACATTGAAATCTATTTTTGTTGTCATCAAGAAAAGTAGATCGAATAGATATCAAATAGATAGATTGATTGATTGATTGATACATTATTGTTGATGATTGATGCATTATTTTGTATATAGTCAGGAGTCTTTCACATAGTATAGTTCAAACTGAGCTGAGGTGCAGCCAGGGTCAGAGATGGTCTCTTCCCCTCCAGTTAACAAGCTGCAGGCTATCACCACTGGTCCATCAGTGTCACCCAACCATCATGTTATTATGTTATTGCTTCAAACTGTGCATTTGCCAAGATTAAAAAGAAAAGAAAAGTAGAGTACAATCAGACCAGGAAATCCAAATATAGACCCTATATTCAACACATTGTGAGCAGGGTGACTTTCGGGGCTACAGAAAACATTCTCAGTTTAGACTGTCCTTTAGTGCTGTTAGCCGCAATTAAACCTGGCTTTAATAAGTCTATGCAGTTTTCAGCTAAAAGTGTTCTGCCATCTGTTTACGGAGCAAGTGCAGTGCTCCCAGAGACCAGACCCTGGGGTCAAGAAGGGTTTGAGATCAACAGGGCTTTGTTGGGTGCATTAAAAACCCTGCGGCTGGCTTTTTGATGTATTTTTAGCATGACACCAAGATGCCTTTGTCAGTCTGCAAACGTTGGCATAACACCATGATGAATGTGTGTTTATCCACTATGGTGGCTCACTTATAGAAGAACAGCAGCAATGTGATTCAGGTGAAGAGTTAAATCATAGCTTTATTATGTTGTTCTCCAACAGCTGTTTGGCAAAAGCTGATAGCTAAAAGTTTGTATTTCAACAGTCTGTTCACTGGTTTTGCTACAGTCAGTGGCTAATGGAAGTGAATGAATCCCGGGTGAGTCTTTACAGTTTTGCCCTGGAGGTCAAGTCTGTGGTTTTGTGGGAAGAGTCTTGGGACAGAACTCGATTTTCTCTGAATACGTTTATGACATACACGGCTGTTTGAAATATGTCTGGAATGTACATAGAATGTGTCAAACGTAACCAGGTTTGAGGAGAGTCCGGGCAGTAGTAAGGGATGGAGGAAGTGGAGTTTAGTGATGACAAAAAAGGTTATATTTCTCACAATGACTCAGTGAGATCCAGTAAGACATAAAGTGACCCAGTAAAATATGTAAACTTCCTTAAATCAAGTTAAGCAAAATCTTTTTCAAAGAATGTATCTTGAATACAAATAGATTTAGTCTTATTTTCAATGTTTATCACTTATGTTCAAACAGGTGGAAAAAGGAATCCTTAATATCTTACGCAGATTTGCCAATCGAACAAATTGATATTGTTGATGTGATTTTACGATATGATATGAGTGTATTGCTATTGAGGGAAACATGTCTCAATTAGTGATCAATGCCCAATCCTTAAGATTTTACATTTTGGTCCTTGGCAAACGTGAATATTTGGTTACGTAATTGTCCAGACTACAAGAAGTATTTCCTCATAAAGTCAGAAAAGCAAATATTTTGCTACTTCATATAGGTGTTGCATTGAAAAGCCTTTTGCGCTTTGTGTTTAGCCTTCGTTTCCTGTCCAGTCTCCTGGGAAGACCCCCTGAGAGGCTCCCAATTGAAATGGTGTCATGCTTCTTAAGCAAAGGGAATGAAGAGGAAGCAGGAGGTGGAAGTAGTCAGAAATGTAATGGGGGCGTCTGTATGTCACCCTTGTGTCTGTTTTCATTGTCAGAGGCCCATACGGTAAAGAATGGTGAGTGTAATCTCTTTGTGGGAACTGTAAAAATGTTCTGTCATGGCTGCAGTTGTTCACAATATCTCAGACTCCATTTTGAATTGACATGAGTAGTTGGTTATTTAGTTTGATGATCATTTTCTTAATTTGCCTATTTTTTCTGTCAAAGCATGATGATATTACATCAATAATGCTCACTTTGTTCTTCAAACCACTCACACCATGGTTGTAGACACCTAACCACATACAGTTCATTATTTAGCACTCGCATACCAATGTTGTTTTGGGAAATTCAACACATTTTAATGCACCAGTTTATTTGAGTGGGCCAGTTAAACAAACCAGTTTGGAAAAGCTGTTCTCCGATTATCATTATTGAAGTAGTTTTTTCAAAAAGACAGCTTGACTATAGTTTAACCAGTATAAAATCAAGTAGTTTGAAAACAACTGTTTCAAAGTAGCTTCCCCAAAACTGCTGGATGATTTTTTCCCCCTTTACCTGAAGCGAAATGCATTCTACACTGCTGCTCTCTGCACTCAAACAAAATGGCTTGAGTGAAAGAGAGGGAGGAGAGAAAGAGACAAAAGATTGATGGTGCCCTTTGATCTTATTGTCTAGCTCAGTATGCATGATTACAAGCTACTTATAGCTGTCCAATTGTGGAGTAATTGCCCCCTGTGTGTGTATGTGACAGCAAACACATGCCTTGGCAGTCTTAAGGGAAAACAATTACAACCCTCTTTGACAGGGAAAAGCATTTTTTTTCTGTCAGCCAGCAAGCCGCACAACAATTTTGCAATATGGGCTTCGTTCTATATCTATTTCAGGACTGTAGCCAGAAATCCTCTCTTGATCCAAAGGAAAGACAGGAGCCTTTGACGTTTCCAACTCCTTAAAATTACTAAAGAATATCTTTTTTACATTTCATAAAAACAGACACAACTTTTGTTTTTCAGTCTCTGTTGAGACAGATGACTCCACATAGGAAACATAACAGAGGTTATGTGCTCAATATTTGTGCTTACTGCATTAATGAAGAAAGAAAAATTTTAAACATGTGTGCTGTTATTTTTAAGGACAACAAAACTGAATTTTTCAGGAATCTTCACAGATACACATCCGTTCAAAAGTCTGGGATCAGTATGAATCTGTATGATTTTTTTTTAATTAATATTATTCAGCAAGAACACATTAAATTGGTTAAAAGTGACAGTAAAGACATTTATAACAAATAAATGTTATTTTGACCTTTGAAAAAAAAATGTATTACAAAAATATAAAACAGCACTGTTTTCAGCACTAATTATAAAAAGAAATGTTTCTTAAGCAGCAAATCAGTATATTAGAATGATTTCTGAAGGATAATGTGACACTGAAGACTGGAGTAATGATGCTGAATAAATTCCATTTTAAAATAATTTTTACAATATTACTGTTTTTACTATATTTTTTATATAAAAAATAGTAAAATAGCATATATATATATATATATATATATATATATGTGTGTGTGTGTGTGTTTGTGTGTGTGTGTGTGTGTGTGTGTATGTATGTATATATAAATATTTAAGAAAAATAGTAATATTTTACTGTACATTTTATCAAATAAATGCAGCCTTTGTGGGCTTACAAATATTAAAAGAAACATTTCCAACCCTAATATATTATTATTATTATTATTACTATTATTATTATTATTATTGTGTGTACTCCACAGAAAAGAAGAAACAGGATTGGGTACAGCATTAAAGACTGCAAATAGTGATATAAATAATGATAATATTAAAATAATTTAATTTTGATGATTTTTTTCTAGATTCTGTGTGAAGTGATGACTTCTCTCCAACCAATTATGTTTAGTAGGCTAATCTTTTTTTATGAGGCTTTTTGTGAATCGTCCCTCTTAAATGATGGGCTATTGTCATTCACAGAAAGTCTCTAGAGTGTGAGTTTATATTATGGGGTGATAAGGAGCAATGTAGCACCTGTGGGTAATTAGGCCATTTGAGGTGAGATTGAGTGAGTGGAGCTGCTAATGTCTCTAATCTCTGTCAGTGTAAACAAACAGTGCTGGGCCGAGCTGGATGAAACCAGTATTGTTTCCCTTGATCTCAGTCTTCAAGGTCTCTTTCGTGAACATATGGCTGGCTAAAAGGGTGTTAAAGACGTCTAGGTTGTAATCGCACATTTCAAGTGAAAATAAAGTGATGCTTGTGTTCAGGTTGCCATTTTTGAAGCATTTCTGATCGTGGCTGTCAATAAGTTTAAATCATAAAGTCCTTGATTTTCCTGTTGATGAACATTCTGAAACAGATTCGATGAAAAAACCCTGCTGGAGAAACCGGATCAGGTTTGTGACTTGTCCAAGGTGGCCTACCAGCACTAACCAGGCTGACCGCTATGATCAACCAGGTCAAAAACAAGTTGATCTTACCAAACATCTAGAGCAGCGAATCATCATAGACGAACAGCTTGAACTAGCAAGGGAACACCATTCCATTCTATCATTGTCAACAAAATCTTCTGGCAGTTTATAGCTATTTTATGTTTTGGCAAATTGGTGGCTAATCCTATGCTTTTGCCCCAGTGGTGGTTATGTTTAGGAGTGGCGTTAGGAGAGAACATTCGTACAAATTCATACAAAATCAGCACCTCGTAAAATAGTAAGGTTTTCTCGTAAGTATGGGTTGTCACTGTGCGCTCCTGCTGACAGTGACCTCTGCCATTTTAACCAGTGAATAATGAATCTAATGATGTTGAGCACTTTTAACCACTCTCATCTGTATTTATAGCGGGACGCTGCTTTTTTCCTTTTTGGGAAGTTACACAATGTAAATATACTTCTACGCTGAGTCTAACATCAATTGTAGAACGCCTCCCGAGGTCAGGGTGGAAACAAGCAGATAATTGAGATGAATTTTTGAATCTGTGACAACAAAGAGTCAAGAATTATATACAGAGATGATTCACTCTGAATGACTTCCTCTAACATTTATCTTTTTGCAAAATGATTCAAGTCCTTGAATGTCTGTGGGCCAACTGTTGGGACGCAAAAAAATTGGGTCATTGGTTTGTTCTGATAGTGGACAGCAGGAAAAAACTATGCAAAATGCAAACAATAAAATACAGCTAACCATATATAGTTAATATGATTAAATAAATAGACTTATTAACTTTTAAAAAGGAGGTGAAAATGTGGCTGAAAATGAAGCAAAACCCATTGAGAACTACTCATCTAATATTCAATTGTTTCTCTTATTGTTTCATGCAGAATAATGTCAATGCAGAAAGCAGCTCCTCAGTTCAGATGGGGCAAGGTGACAGACAGTCCCGAGTGGCTCATATTCCAGCGTCTCAGCCTTGGGTTCAGAGTCATGGGACAGGGGGCAGCCTGCAGAGAGATGGCCCAGGAGCTTTTCTGCTGGACCTGCAGAACTTCCCTGATCTTTCCAAAGCTGATATAAATGGGCAGAACCCCAATATACAGGTAGGAAGAAGCTAAAATTCAATGCGCTTTCCTTAGATTTACCAAATCATATATATATAGAAAGAAAATAAGAGAATAAGGTTTAGGAAATAAGGCCATAATATATTCACTAATTATTTTACAGATTTTTGCTTGTCAAATAAATGTAAGATTAAGCAAGTTCATTTGTATTAGATAAAATAATGATTAAGAAAATGATTTTTTGCTGCGCACAAACACAAAGACTTTTAAAGGAGATATGGCTGACCAAGCACATAAAGTAAAGTCTTGGCAAAGAAAAAGTGGCAGAAAGCCCTGATGCACATCAGCACTTCTTTTCAAGAATAGAGCCTTTTGGTCCCCCGCTTTCTCTTTCTCGCTCTCTCTTTTACACACACACACACATACACACACACACACACACACAAACACACACACACATTACATTCACCTAGCCGAGTCTCAGTAACCACATACACCTGCACGGCACTAGCCGCCAACTAATCCACCAAGGGCTCGGTTCACATCAGAAGGAAAAACATGTGAGTCTTGACCAAGAATGGCAGAAAGGATAAAGTGTATCGATGTCTTAAGATGGCAGTGAATGTGTGTGTGAGAGGCTCAGGGGGGGTGTGTGGGCATGGGTATCTTTGATCCAAAGCATCATCTGGCTTTCATGGTCTTAAGGAGGCTGAGAGGCCCTTTGAACTTGATGTTTAGGTGGAGAGAGCGAGAGAAATAGAGGCTAGAGAGGGGAAGCCCACCCCCTGCCCCAATCTGGGAGGCACATGTGTTACTTGTGGGGTGTTTGGGTGGGGTGGGGGTGTCACTGCAGAATGGCAGCCTCTCAGAGCGAGTCATGGAGCATGACCATGACCTAAGCCAACGTTCATCTGGACCTCCACAACATCACACTACCACTCACTGTTTGATGTTCCCTCCTTACAACAAACACCCTCGATCTGTATGATTATTCTCAACATGTGCAAGTAAACAAATTGGATTTGCAATAAAAGGGACCAACACAGACTGCAGTGTTTGATTTAGTTTTATAGCACAGTATGAAATTACTGTTTTGAAATGTTTCTTACAAAAGAAAATTGTTGGAGTTAAGATGGTATCAGATGGTACTACCATAGTACTTTGATATATCATGTACAAGTATATATATAATATAATATGAAATAATATAATATAATATATATATGTGTGTGTGTGTGTGTGTGTGTGTATATATATATATATATATATATACATATATATACTTGTATGTACTTGGGGTTGGGATTTTCTTCAAATCTCTAACCTTAAGGTTGAGCAATAATAATAATAGCAATGTTTGCCTTGGTAAACACTATAATGACCAGTGTTGGGAAATTTACTTTTAAAATTAATTCATTACAATATTACGTTACTCCCTAAAAATGTAACTATTTCCATTACTCAGTTACTTTTTATGAAAAGTAATGGTTTATTTTTTCTCACCTGGGCTGGGCTTGCTTGTTTGTTTTTAAAATAACAACAAAAAGTTCAATTTCTGACAAATGTTAAGGTCCTTTCAGACCAAAAGTGAAATTAATAAGCCTCGGGCTGAAGGAAATGCATATTTATGCTTGTACAGTAGAGGGCGCAGCTCAAAAAAACCTTTAAGCTTTGCTTCCATTCTAAATTAAAGAAGAATAGGATACAGGGGAAGGAAGTTCAACACTCTTATTTCTAAATCTAATATAAAGTAATTTTTTGCATATTTGTATGGGTGAATTAGATTGTTGAAGGTCAGCATCAAAGACATAAAGTACATTTGTGTAATTTAATATAGTTAATTATTACAGGTTTGCATACAAATCTGAGATTGCATTTCACTGTTTTTATTCATTTTGAGGAATACTGAATGTTTTTGTGCAAGTGAGATGAGTAAATGCATGTTCACATTTAGTCTAGAACTACAATAACCGTCATGTTCACACAGCGCACACAACACCTCTGCACTTTATTTCTCTCAGCATGAGGACAGGAGAGCTATCAGTCAATAAATGTGAAAAAGTAACTTGCGTTACTTATTTGAAAAAGTACGTAACTCAAGTTACTTGTAATGGATTACCCCCAATAACTGCTAATGGCGGTATCTTTTAAAATCTTTTTAGGTTACAATAGAAGTGGTGGACAGCCTGGAAGGTTCTGAGCCAGAGAAGGGAATGCGCAAAGAAAACAAGCCTGGCTGGGTGCCTCCTAACTGGAGAAACTGGTTGCAGCGTTCCTCTTCCTCGTCTTCAGCTTCCATGTCCACCCCGAAGGGGCTCGATGAACAGGATTACCCCTACGAGAGCAACACAGAGGACAGCAACTTCCTCAAACCGCTCGGAGACTGGGAGCGAAGAGCTTCTGCCGGCACGGGAAGCAGGACACAGACAGAATACGGTTCGTTACAGACGAGTGTTATAGTGCATCATGAGCTGTTGTCTTAATGAAGGGCTCTGCGAAGCTTAAATATGGCTCTGCCGTGAAGTGATGGAATCTGTAATTTGCACGTCAGATGATTTACGCCGTCACTATAACAAGGACAGCACTTCTTATGGAGTCTGTGATTGTAGATTGCTTCCTGTAACAGACAGATTCCTGTGTGTCTCCATGACAGAAAACACTCCTGAACATCAAAGGAGGAAAGAGAGAATCCAGAGCATCTGTTCTGTCAGTCTAATAGCTCTCTTTCTGTCTTTTCTGGTAAAGTGGAGCTAAATGAGTGAATGTGAGTTACTGTCAGAGTCTGCACTTCCTGTCAAACACATTCTTACCCTGTCACCACTTGCCTAAACCCTTCTGCTTTGGAGGAGCTGTCTTTGATAAATGGGTTAAGGTAGTATCAATCCAAAGCTAAAAATTCTCCATATAAATTTTCCTCATGACACATGGTCAGTTGTGGCCTTGACTCATTCCTGAGGGTTTGCCATATCTGCTCTTGATTGGCTTATTCGTTTCCATTAGCGGTGTGTGTAGGGAACTGTGGCTCATGTGGGTTTCAGACATGTTGTTGCCTGTGAGTTGGCCCGCACTCAACTGTGACCATGCGGTTTGACGGCGCTGAGAGTAATGTTGTCTTTTTAAGACCAAAGCTCTTTGTTTTTCTCTCATCAGGGGGAGTGGATATAGATTGTGGTTGCTTGGTTGGTTTGTGCGTGTGTATATATACACACTACCAGAAAAGTTTGAATTATGTAATGACCAAAAGAAAATGTTAAACAAATCAAAACGTTCTTATAATTTAGGTTTTTCAAAGTAGCCACCCTTGGCTTGGCTGTTTTTCTTTCATTATATTCAAATGAACCAATGAACATTTAAAAGAATAAAATATAAAAATTAATAAATAAAAAAGTAATAAAGAAAAAAAGTAAAAGACTACTACTATTATTAATATTATTATAAAAAAATAATAATGATCAAAGTTTATATTCTTAAATAGTTTTACATATAAATACAATTAATTTCTTTACACAACTAACATTATTATTATTTTTATTATTACTAATCTAATAATGATCAATGTTAATGCTCTAAAATAGTTTAGCATATAAATTGTGGCTCCAAATTAATTTAATTAATAATAATAATAATAATAACGTTAAACATAAATAGATCATTGTTATTAAAATTCCAGTTTTGTTTTGGTCTCCTTTTGGCATACGTTGAGTTCATGCTAATCCAACATAAGCAGATGTCTTTGTGTCTGACAGACCAACTGTAAACGCCCATTGTCAGGATATAAAAACTATATTAAAGGCCATAAAATTGTAATGTCAGAAAAAGGCATTAGAATACTCCACCTCAGTACTTCAGTAACTGTTTTGGTTGCCCCTCATCACTGAATAAGAAATTCAAGAGTAGTACTTGTACATTGTATAAAAAGGAGTTGGAAGTTGGCATAAGTATGCAGACTTGGCTCATTCATTCACCCACTCCCATGTGTATCAGCCAATTAGAGAGGTATGCTAATGGTATAGGCCAGCAGACCGAGCGGTCTGAATCAGATCTACTCAGTGGGACAGTACAACACAACCTGTGTTTGAAGTTATGTCATAATAGTGCCAGTGAATGTGTGAAATTTGACTGTTTTCTTGCCTCTATTACAGATTACATAGATGGGGAAGGCGACTGGAGCGGTTGGTCGCCATGCAGTGTGTCTTGTGGAAACGGCAACCAGAAGCGAACCAGGTCATGCGGCTATGCCTGCACGGCCACAGAGTCACGGACATGTGACATGCCCAGCTGTCCCGGTAAGACAGCCTTTCCTTGGACCATCCTTTAGAAGCTATACAAGAAAACTCCTGTAAATAAATGATCATCTTAAATACTTTCTTATGCACAGGGATTGAAGATGCTTTCAAGACGGCAGCGACAGAAGTCAGTCTGCTAGCTGGCACTGAAGAGTTTAATGCAACAGAGCTCTTCGGAGTTGGTGAGTTATTCTGTAATTTTACATCACCTGGGTAACTGGTTGCAAACAAAACCAAAACCCCAAGTGAGCAAAACGAGCTCCTAGCTCTATAATATATCTTTTTAAAACGTATTATACCATATTCAAGCAGAGAAGATGGCGTTAGGTAAAATAGGAATACAGCTTAGCTTTCTAATACACAAATAAAACCTACTAGCTAACTGTTCTAAATGTAAGAAAACCAATAGTCAGAATAAAAATAAATGGTAAATGCTGGTAAATGTCGTAAATGTTACACACATTACCACAACACAGCTACTGAATCCACAGTGACACTAGTCAGTGTGTGTAATTTGATTCTTGAAAGAATGAGTCTTTTTCTTTTTTCATTAATCAAAACTATACAGTGTGATTTATTCATAGTAGTTCATAATAGTAGTAGCTGCACACTAACGTTTTGATTCACTAAAAAGAACCAACTCATTAGATTGATTCATTCATGAAAAGGATCAGTCTTATGACTTTATTTTTTTTAGTTAAACTAAACTATGTAGTGCAACTATTCGAGTAAGTTGAAACCCAATGCTTACATTTAAAAGTATATCTGGCATTTCTGTTGTCATCAACACGCAAAGAATTATGGGGTAAGTTAGGCCATGAAGGACCATTTGTTGTATCCTTCATTGCTTTCGGGAAAGGACGCATTTCAAGGCCGCTTCAGAAGGAGCATTCGAATCGGGACAGCCTTCATTGTGCCGCTGTGACGCAATCGGCCTTCGAATGCGGCCTTCGAAGAGTGCAACCAGGGAAGTCTAACCAACTCCCAAACAAATGACTCTTATAAGCTGGTTCTTTTTAGTGAATCAAACAAATACAACGTGTAAGTTATGTTGAATTTATGGAGACTAAAATCAGTGTAGTTGGTTGGTCATTTGACAATGTGCAGTTAAAGATATACTGTATTGCATTTTTTTTTTCAAAATATTTCTTTCTCAAGAGTATTAAAAGAATCACTAATTAAGAAGTCAAAAAAATTGCTTGCAAATGTCATTCCTAGCCATCAATAGTCGATAGAGATAAAAAAAAAACTGCAATAAGTAATATAAAACATTAACATTATAAGGAATAAACATTACTTCAACTGTGTGATCCTGATTGTGATGTTGGTTACTCCTCCTCAGATACAGACAGTTGCGAGCGTTGGATGAACTGCAAGAGTGAGTTCCTCAAGAAATACATGAGTAAAGTGGCCAACGACCTACCCAGCTGCCCCTGCTTTTACCCAACTGAGGTGGCCTACAGCACCGCAGACGTCCACGATGCCACAACGAAACGCAACTTCCGCTGGAAGGACGCCAGCGGGCCGAAGGAGAAGCTGGAGATCTACAAACCCACCGCTCGCTATTGCATCCGCTCCATGCTCACTTTGGAATCCACCACGTTGGCGGCCCAACATTGCTGCTACGACGACAACATGAAGCTCATCACCCGAGGCAAAGGGGCCGGTACGCCCAACCTCATCAGCACAGAGTTCTCCGCTGACCTGCATTACAAAGTGGACATCCTACCATGGATCATCTGCAAGGGCGACTGGAGCCGCTACAACCAGGCTCGCCCTCCCAATAACGGACAGAAATGTGGGGAGAACCCCCAGGATGAGGACTACTACAAACAGTTTGAGGAGGCCAGGGAGTTTTGAGCTGAGAAGCTGCCATGCTCCTTCTAAAACAGAAGCAGAACTCGTGTTGAAAACTGGCTGTGTGTTTGAACAGGACTTGCTACAAGAAACAGACAGCACCATCTACAACAAGCACACAAGATCTTCATGTGGTTGCTCTCTTTTCACAATGTTTCCGTGGAAAGAATAATACTAAGTAACTCATCGTGGTTCTCATTGTATTGTTTATCTATATTACTTGGGGTTTCTCAACATATTTGCCATTCTGTCTGATTTTTTATAAGGAGTAAAGGGAAAAACTTAAAGGGAAGTCATATCAGGAATCACCCCACCAATGATCGGCTGACAGCGAGAGTTTTTGCATGCTTGTTTTATGCCCTACATGCAGTTGGAAAGCCTCTCCTCAGGATTCTTGGACAGATTCAAAGATATCAGCTACAATATTCAGGTTTCTGTGTAAACATTCATATATTTGTCTAGTTGGATGAACAGAATTCCTATATAATGTCCTGTTGCATCACTTTTCCTTTTTTGCTAAAATCAAAACATTCAAAAATTTCTGCATAATCTTTGCAGAGTATTTATTGAGTCATAGTTATGTGTCAATGGTAGGGGTTTGTGCATATAGATGTATGGATGCATTTTGAGTGCTAAATAAATAGGCCATGTCACATTAAACATCAGCACCATCAAATGACTCTCAATGTGTTAAATTTGCAGGAGTCGATTCCATAGGAACTGCTGAGGTCAAAGGGTCTTTAACCTTCTGTTACAGTCAAATGAGATCCGTCCTCGGATATTAAACACTTTAAGCCATTTCACAAGATTCCTATTAGCTCCATCCAGAAACAGGCCTAAGCTCCGCTTTTGATGTTTGATGCAAAATACTCTTCCCCCTTTAAATGGGGCTCAAAGTCTTTTTTGCAAGCTTGCTCATATTCTCAAATTCCTCAGTAATTTCTCTGTCTATGATCATGCAATCACATGAATAGAAGGCCACATTCTTCAGGCCAACGCTGAAACCTCAGAACATCCCTTCAGTTTGTCTCAGAACACACCAGTTTATGTCAATGCTGTTTTTTTTTTTGCTGGACCAAACCCAGGCAGCATTTGACCTCTGCAGTGACACAATGCCAAACAAGTAGATACTTTGGTTTAATTAAAATGGTTTGTTGTAACTTGTAACTATATGAGTTATGAGTCTATGAGTTTCTATGAATAGGGCTCAAGATTTTCACTGATTTTGGCCATGATTTTATGTTGAATTTGCCAGAAACATTTATATATTTTTTCATTAAACAGTTTTTGTTAAGTTAAAAATTAATTATGCAATATATATATTTTACATTTTTATTTATTTGGCAGACACTTTTATCCAAAGCAACTTACAAGGGGAGCAATTGGGTCTTTCGTGCCTTACTCAATGGCACCTTAGTCATGGTATCGAAGGTGGAAAGAGTCCTGTCCATTCACAATCCCCACCTTCAATTCCTGCCAGCATGGGAATCGAACCAGCAACCTTCAGGTTACAAGCCCGACTCCCTCACCATTAGGCCACAACTACACGACTATATATTTATAGATCTACCGTTCAATAGTTTGGGGTCCGAAAGATTTCATGTCATTATGGCTGCATTTATTTTTATAAAAAATACAGTAATATTGTAAAATAATATTCCTATTTTACTATATTTTAAAATGCCCTGTGATGTCAAAGCTGAATTTTCAACATCATTACTCTTGTCTTCAGTGTCACATGATCCCTTAGAAATCATACCATATTGATTAGGTGTCCAAGAAACATTTTTTATTATTATTATCAATGTTGAAAACAGTTGTGGTGCTTAATATTTTTGTGGAAACTGTGAAACTTTTTTATTTTTCAGGATTCTTTGACAAATAGAAAGCTCAAAAGAACAGCATTTATTTGAAATAGAATTTTTTGTAATAATATAAAAGTCTTTACTGTCACTTTACAAAAAGTTAATGCTTCCTTGCTTAATAACTGACGCTAAATTATTAAGTGATTACTTATAAACATGATTAGGCCTATATAAATAATCAAAAAAATAAAAACATGTTGGAAATCATATGGAAACTAAATTCATAAACACTTCCTGGAAAATGATGCAGAATGTGTAAGTGTGTGTTGAAAACTACAAACCAAACAGTAATGTTTTGCCTCAAAAATGCACACATCACTAGCTAACATTATCTTGGTTTATCATTATCTAGACTACCACCTGCCTGCATTTTGTGCCTAGCAGGTGTTGCTGAATTTTGATGGATGTTCACAGTAAGTCAAATAATTGTACAAAACAGCCCTATCAGGTCAAACTTCACGACACAGCAGGTGACACTGAGCACAGCCGCGTCCTGAGCTCCGTAAGACGCGATCAGCAGGATGCAGATCAAGAAAGTCTGCTGTTAATATCAAGTGAATCCTCATGGTCTTCTCCCATCTCACCTTCATGAGAGCACTTCGGAGTGAGGTCTAAGCTTACAGCATGGAGCTGGATAAGCAGCAGTGATCTTTATTGAATCAGACCGTCTGCTTCAGAGGCCCCTCGACATCAAAGCAAACAGCCTGCTTTATTTTAAAACATCAGGCCTGTGTTAGAGCGGTGGCAGATCCTGCCCCATACCAACTCTATCTCTCACACACAATCCACATGTCCTCTGTGAAGTTACACCATTTCTATTTACAGCTCCACTGTGCGTCTGACTTACTAACGGCTGTGGATAATAACAGACTCCTGCCTACACAGAAGGTGTTTACTGGATGCTTTCATTATTAAGCCATTTCCTTAATACTAAGCTTACAAATTTTAGGCATCATTTTAAACCCCTAATGGCCAAAGGCGCAATATTCTGAGAAATGATTTTGTCTTTATTTCTCTCAGGAAAGTACATTGTACATTGACCATGGTAATACTGAATAAACAAGCCAAAAAAAAAAATTCTAAAATTTGAAACACTACAGTAAATACATTAAATAAATGAATCTACTATATTAAAATATTAAGCAAATTCTGAGTACAATTTAAAGCTCTATTATGTACATATTTATAATGATTCGCAATTAATATATTTACAATGAGCCCTTAAGTATTGATCCCAAAAATGGTATTATATTCTACAGTATAAAATCACGTACAATCTATTCAGCATTACAATATTTTCCCAGCATACACAGAGGCATGAATAATTGATGAAGTTGTATAAATAAAGTTTGAGGTGATTTTATCATATTTAATGACTTAATGTTTTATCATATCTGGAGATAAAAATTGAATGTGAATGAATCATTCTTTGTTTTGGATCTTTTCAATGAATCAATTTGATCAAGTTCAGAAAGTCAGTCTGAATGATTCGTTCACAAATTAAACTGATTTATTCTCAATGATCTGGTCAAAGTTGACAGTGAGAGAGAGAGAGAGAGAGAGAGAGAGAGAGAGAGAGAGAGAGAGAGAGAACAACAACATCACTAAAAAGCTCAGGCCCAAAATTTTGCAATGATGCAGAACCACTATTTGGCTTTTATATAAGAAATCCCACAGTGCAGCTGGCCAACCTTCTTCTCATGTTGTTCACCCTCCTCCGATGAGAGGTGTAGAGTTGTGGTTTCAAGCGAAACTGTTTTTAGACCAAATCCAATTCGCTTTTGCACCCTTTCTCTCAGCGCTGGCACTTTATGGGTGGTGTAGCACATTTCAGGAAGTGTCTGGCCCGCAATGCCGCAAGGGCTGCGGCTGCTTGGCCGCTTAATTAGAAGGCAGCCTGTGCTGCGTGGAACCTGGAATAGCTGACCTGGACTGCCAGGTCGCTGTTTGGCAAGCACTAGCTTGAATGCCTAAGCTCCAACTGCATGCTTACGCTGCAGTGAATGGTGTATTACCTGGCCAGATGCCTGACCTAGAGACAGCTTGTTGGCACAGGGTGCACAAAAACTGGGGGAGGGGGCTGGGAATTAGGGGCACGCAGCTGTACAAACAGGTCAAGTAGCTGACAAACACCCTAAAGGGCTCTGGGGCTCAGATTAACCCTTGCAAGGGTTTGTCCATATAAGAACGAAAACGGTGGCTGAAAATGCACACATGACCTTATGACCTTAGCTGTGACCTTAGTCTTTCACCTCACAACACAAGTGTGCAAGTGTGCAACCTTACAGATAACAAGATAGGAACATGGAAAAACAAGTCTATTTTGCACCTTTGGAATTCCCGTTACAAAAATACTGTTAAAAAACTGAAATCAATATTTGTTGAGGAGAAATACCCAAATAGAAAATCAAAGACATTATTGTGAAACTGTAAATCTGAATAGACAAAAAGTGGTTCCCTTTCAAACATTGGTTCTAGGATTGACGCTATGGGGGACGGCCTCAGCATGACCGGTGTCTGAAGCATGAGTGAAAACACGCCAAATATTATTGGTCGACGACAGTCCATGGTGTCATTAGCGGTATGCCTGTGAGTATAAGTGTCTTTAGGAGCCATTTGTAAATAGTGTGTGTGAAGGCAATCTAATGGAGAATACAGCCAAGCATTTCAGAAAGTGTGTGCCTCTGTATCCCAAGTTTTTAACACATGAGGACACACACGACTTCTGCTTTTTGTGCTTGAGTGAGGAGCATGCATGTTTAGTACTTGATGGTTCTGAATGTGTCCATTGTTACAAGTTCACAATGTGGAAACTCTGTTCACGTTTGGCCTTATTCTCGAGGGATGTAGGCCAAGTGCCTGTGTCTCACGGCTTGACCCCTGCTGTAGCCGAGGCACAACCAAGGCTGCAGTCGTGGGGATTGTAGGTCGAGCTGGCTGATGAGTTTTAAAAAGGTATGGCTCTTTTGAGTTCCACAGTCACAGATTTGAGCGATCTGTTGGATCAGGATGTTTTAGCACTAGCGGCACCTGATCCAGCCAGGAAGAAGTGGATGTGGTGGAAGGGGATGAGGATAGTCTATGTACTCAGCCCTCTTAGCCTGCCAGCCCATACGGGGAGTTATTGGATGTTATTGCCCATGCTACAGCCAGATTAGATCTGGCATGAAGGCATGAGAAACAGGAAGTTGCTTGTGACAGTCTTGACGAGAGACTCCTGTCAGACCAGGTTTGCCCCTCCCCCATGATTATGCAAATGAGGAGTATTTGAACAAACAAGGAAATGTGAGGATGCCCAATGTTGAATAGACGCTTGCTATAATAAAGCTAAGTTTAAGTTTTTTTTTCTCACATTTGCAAGTTTACATCTTGCAATTTTGACTTTTTTCCTCAGAATTGCATGTAAAGTCGTAACTGAGAAATAAATTCAGAATGGTGAGATATAAAAATTGGACTTTTTTCTTAGCAATTGCGAGTTTATATCTCTTATATCTAAGAACTGCGAGATGTAAAGTATTATTATTGATACAAACTCGCAGTTGCGAGAAAAAGTCAGGATTTTCAGCTTATATCTCCACATTCTGACTTGATTGTTATACAAATCAGGTGAATGTTATCTGAAAAGACTCCTCTGTAAAATCCTCTCTGGTTCAGTGAAGGAGAAGAAAAAAAAATGGGGGGGAAACCTTTAAATATACAAATTGAAATTTACAGATGCAAGAAGATAAAGTGTAATTATGGAATCATTTGGAAGTTATAGAACAGTTAGGCCCAAAATCCCCCCAAAAATGACCTGTGCCTGGAGTAGTGTGTGTGTGTGTACTTATTAATTATTATTAATATTTATTAAATGTGTAAACATGAAGGTGGTAGGTTTTAATTAATCCAATGGTAGAAATTCATTATTACAAAATTTGTGTAGGATAACAGGGCTGAATTTAGTGTCGTGAAAAAATTACACCACATTGAATTGACACCACAAATTTTGACTTATACATGTTAAGATTCCTTTTTCTTTTCTTTTGTTTACTTGTCCACTCTGGAATAAGGGGTGTCTGTCTGCTATTTCCAGCACAGAATGTCGTTGTGTGACATAAGCAGTGGAAGACGACTTGTGAGGCTCTGTGTACGTGACCGTGTCTCTGTACACGCAGTTCAGTTACGGTGCTATACAACAGAGTTTTCGGTGGCGGAGAGCAGTAGCTACCTGTTGTGTGAGCTAATGTGAGCAGAAAGACACAGGCCACATGGCAGAGATTCACTCTGACAGGAGAGCTCAGCATGTGTGGACAGCAGGCCAAGCGGGGCAATGGTTGCAGTCTTTGATCTTCTCTCGCATTGCCGTCTGTTTTGCGTTTTAGGTCTCGCTGAGCGCGAGGCATTGGATACACCTTGAATGTCCTGTGCCCTGCCACCTCTTAAAGACCAAGTATCTCTTTTCAAAGCTGAAGGGGCCCTCGGCGACCCCACTGCCACAACCTCACAAATAACATTATGGCGTGCATGGCTTAAAAGTGCCACTGAATTGGAGGACTGAAATGGAAAGTGACACAGGGAATGCGCTATTAAGGGTTCAAGGTGAGCTGTATTATTTTGTAATATGGGTTTACTCATACTGTGAAGAGCAACAGGTGGAGGACGTCTTCTCAAGAGCACAACACGTCTCCCATCCTTTAAGTATGTGAGTGACATTTATGCTTAATGATTTATATGCAATGAACAATAAAAACGTCCCAAAATGCCACCATTTAATACCTCTATGCCTTTTTCAGTTGATTTTAAAAAATCAAGTAATGTGCAAAATATTTTAAATTTGTTTACATTTTACATTATATTTGCTATTTGGTCTGTTTTTCAGCCACATGTCAATTGTGCTTCATTTAAAGTTAAACGCAGTATAAAACGCAACGGGTGTACGCATTTCATTTGTACTGTTGTCGCAATGGGTGATTTTTCTTATTCAATTTACCTACAATATTGTTGTAAATAGTCAATATTATACCCAAAACCTCATAAAGGCCAAAAGTGATTATCCTCCTTAATGGAAACAGCACAAGGATTCAGTGAGGTGAAAACAAGGTGGTAAAAGAAACCAAACATCAATGTGGCACTGACCACGAACACAATAGGATGACTATAAATCCACAAACGCCCTGTAGGACAAATTTTAGGACAACATATGGGACAGCCACAGGACTGTTATCTTAAAGGAAAATGCCATCAACTGAAAACTTCCGAACACCAGCTACAAAACACCATCATTCTACAATCTGACATCAAACAAAGACATTTTTTTTTCTTCGTTTCTCCAGCTTCTCTGGAGGGCTTCTATTTTCACCTCTGGGTTATTGTCAAGTGTGTAATTTATTTCTAGACTATAAATCTTTGGCAGCCCACAGTTAAGATTATAAGATATGCGGGGAGTAGAAAAGGCAGGGGGAAGACAAGGATAGAACTTGTGCTGTCTGTTAGAGCCTCAAAAACAAATATGATGCTACAAATAGAGCAGTGTTTTTGTCTGGAACTTCGCAAGGGCTCATGGAGACTAAACAAAAGAGTGAGAACAGTAGGCCTCCAGATAAAGATAAAACAACAGATTGTAGACGATGTATTTTAAGACGGCAAAAGAATAAATGACACACTGTCTCTTTAACATAGGAGGCATTCAAATGGATCAGCATCCAAACAACACAGTGACTGGAAAGAGGAACCAAAAGAGATCTCAGTCCACTTCTAATGCCAGAGACAGTGTGAACGCAAAGAGAATTCAGTTCTTTTTGTGCACTTAAAGAGGACTTGGCACAGTAACCACAGTTTCTTACCTGTGTTGATGTACTTCCAATTGAAACAGGAAGTCTGGGCGGGACTTATAGAGGTGCTAACATATATACTATGTAAAAGGCGACAGTCAATGAATCAATCAATCGACACTTACAACTGCATGTCATATCCCAGTTTTATTGAGCATTACAATAGCAAGAGGTTAGTACAATCTGCTGTTGGAAACATTCACAGACATTTCATAATAAATGCAGGGTCAAGTAAAACTAAAATAAGCATATATCATCATACATTTTTATAGTAATGCAAGAATTTTAACTAAAAATTTCTCAACTGCAAATCTTGAAATAATAACCCTGCCAAAAAACCCTCATCAATGTAATAACCGTCAACATATTTGATTCAGTGTAATTTATAAATACATTTTAGAGATCCTCTTATTTTTCTGCCATTATAAAATACAGACCTAAAATATATTTTGCATTTTCAAAGATGGACTAACAGTCATTTTTAGCTTGCTTTTTGGGGGGTCTCATCTCCTGAGCACTACACATGGCATTAGAAAACACACAAAGCTGTTCACATGTTAATACAGCTCAACCACAGAAGTGCACTATGCAGCTTTCAAATAAGGTCAAGTGAACTCAAATGTATGCAAAATAAATGCATACTTGGATTGTGAAACATGCGCCATGTTCTTAGTACACTCTCGAGCAGTGCAGTTAGTCAATATAGTGCACTTATTTAGTAAGACGCTGAGCAAAAGTGCGTGTGCATCTAGTCTCATCAGAAGATATTTCTGTGATCCTACTGCCATCAACTTTGTGGTGAAAGTGTAACAACCACGATTCAACATTTTTAACAGTGCATATCATTCGATTTGAGAATAGTCCCACTCTTTAAAGGAATAGTTCACTTGAACATAAAATTCTCTCATTTGCATGTCATTCCAATCTGCACAACTTTTTTGTATGAAAAATAAAAGGATTTCAAAGACTATACAGATCGTTCTTTTCCAAGCAATTTCAATAAAAGGGGATTTAATTTGTCAAGGAATAAAATGAACATAAAAGCAGCAAAGTATCAAGCAACTTGAGCATGAGTTCTAGAGACTCAAGTCATATGAACCACTCTTATGACACTTTGGCTCTTTTTGATTATTTTAGAGCTTATTAAATGCAAAGCAATGGCAACGATACTCTTAAAGGGATAGTTCACCCCAAAAAATGAAAAATCTGTCATTTACTCTCCCTCATGACATCCCAAACCCGTAAGACTTTCACTCATCTTTGAAACACAAAAGATTTTTTTTTAATTATTGAATTCTGAGTGATTTATTTCCCTCCATTGACAGCTATGCAACTACCACTTTGACGGTTCAAAAAAATCGTAAAGAGATCGTAAAACTAATCCATATGATAGAGAGGTTAATTCCGAATTTTCTTTACAGACACAATCGCTTTGTATGATGAACAGATTTAATTTAAGCTTTTACTCGCATATAAGCATCAACACACACATCAGCTGTGCAGAAACTCAAACCAATGAGGTTCATTCTCGTGTTACACTGCGCATTTGAGCCTCTGGAAGAGGTTTGTTCTCGAGCTTCAAGCAGATTCTGTTTAGTTCCTGTATGTTTTCTGATAAAAGTTTATATGTGAATAAAAGCCTAAATTAAATCTGATCATTATATAAAGTGATTCTGTCTCAGAAAATATGGACTAACCCGCTCAATTCATATGGATTAGTTTTTAGATCTCTTTATGAATTTTTTAAAGCATGAAATTGGTAGTCGCATAGCTGTCAATGGAGAGACAGAAATCGCTCAGATTTCATTAAAATATCTTCATTTGTGTTCTGAAGATGAATGAAAGTCTTACAGGTTTTGAAATGACATCTGGGAGAGTAAATGATGACAGAATTTTCATTTTTGGGTGAACTCTCTCTTTAACAAAACTAACCTTTTGTGTTCTGCAGAAGAAACTGAGTTGTACAGGTTTGGAATGACATGAGTGAATAAATGACAATTTTATTCTAAACATCAAATGAAAAAGCAATTCTTGTAAATTTCATAAAGGATTTTATCCTGTATTCCACGCTGCGTACGCATTTGCGACTCAACCAGACTTACATCAAACACACGTCAAATATCTCCACTCAAACGTTCAGATCTTTATTAAGAGTTACTAAACTGAACTTTTGCACAAAACAAGCATCTTAACTATATATAAAACATAATAGTAAAAGTAATATTAAACGTCAAGTAAGCTGCTTACATTAATGGCCACCCTGTTTCAACAACCTTTAGCTTATTTACAATGAAAAGGACGGTGCATATTGTTTCAGAGAGGAATAGAAATGGAGGATCAAGTCTTGTCCAGAACATACTAGAAGCTGAGTTTCTTGGAAGCCCACTAAAACCAGAGCAGTGCACTAGTCCTGAAGTGCACTTGGCATGTCCTTTTCTTAGCAGACGCCTTTTACCGCAAATTACCCTGCTAACCCTGCCCCCCCCCCTCTCAAGTGACAGTAAAACAGATGACACTGCCCATGCTATGCCCATGAACAGAGCGCAAAAGTAGCATGGTAGGTTTTAGAAAAGGAAATAGTGAATAAATGAAATGAAGTGATAACTGTGCAATAAAGAAAAAAAAAAAGATGTAAGAAAAGACATATTGCAACCTTTTTGTCCCTTTATGATTGCATCCTACAATGACACAACATCAAGCTCTTGCTATAAAGATCCCGGCGCTGACATATTGCTGCAGAAATAGAGAATGATTTCACACCGCTTCAGTCACTCGCGGTCCCAAGTCGACAAACTCCACCTTCGATTGCCAGAGACTGTCCGGCCACTGCCCCAGGAGGAAGTCTGGATATGTGAGTCTGGCACACACAGAGAGAGAGAGAGTGTTTAGAGAGTCAAGTATGAGTGTGGAGGAGAAGCACACAGCTGTTGAATGGTGGGAGTGAGATGTACTCATTTCAATCAAAGGCAGCTGCCGCCCACCCGCCTCGGGCACACAACCTGGTCACGCTCTCTGTCGGGTTACGATAAGCGGCCCTCGAGGAGTCAGAACCCGACATGTGTGAGGAGAATGGAAGTTGAGCTACCATCCCAGAGCGTCCCGGGCCACCTGTTGCTAACACTGGTCCGTGGCGGGACGACACGCATAGGGTGACCGTCAGTGGAAAACTGTGACCCCTTTCAGCACATCCATGTGAGTCAGTTATGCTATGACAGTGATCCATATCTCACTCCCACACTCTGTGTGACCTCCAGCACAGGCAGATTACTAGCAAGCTTGGAGACAATACCTCAAAACCAACTAAAATAACTAAAGCCAAAAAATAGAGTAAAAAAAATCTAAAAATCTACTCTGTGATAAGATATACGTAATAAGTCAATTGAAAAATAAAGTAAATTAATAATGAAATTACAAAATAAAAGTAAATATGTATAATTAAAATACACAAAGACACCTTAAAATAAAGTGTAACCGAAGACTGTTTTAGATTTATTGTATTGTCAGTTAAATAAAAAGATCTTCAAAGTTGGCATATAATTTGTTTCCAAAATTCTAGCATAAATCGGATATATTGTTGTACAGACTGAATCAACACAACAACAATAACCATAACATTGTGCTATACAATATCACTTCAAAAAGCTTGTTGGTGTCATAAAGCCACAGCACTTTGGATGATGCAAATTCGAGTCCCAGCTTGTGATTCCCATATCACTTCTTGCCCATCCTCAACTGTCCTATAAAATAAAGTAAAAAAGCCACAAAATACAGTGGGTACGGAAAGTATTCAAACCCCCTTAAATTTTCCACTCTTTGTTATATTGCAGCCATTTGCTAAAATCATTTAAGTTCATTTTTTTCCTCATTAATGTACACACAGCACCCCATATTGACTGAAAAACACAGAATTCCTGACATTTTTGCAGATTTATTAAAAAAGAAAAACTGAAATATCACATGGTCCTAAGTATTCAGACCCTTTGCTGTGACACTCATATATTTAACTCAGATGCTGTCCATTTCTTCTGATCATCCTTGAGATGGTTCTACACCTTCATTTGAGTCCAGCTGTGTTTGATTATACTGATTGAATTTGATTAGGAAAGCCACACACCTGTCTATATAAGACCTTACAACTCACAGTGCATGTCAGAGTAAATGAGAATCATGAGGTCAAAGGAACTGCCTGAAGAGCCCAGAGACAGAATTGTGGCAAGGCACAGATCTGGCCATGGTTACAAAAAAAAAAAAAATTCTGCTGCACTTAAGGTTCCTAAGGATTATGGAGGCCACTGTGCTCTTAAGATATTTGGGATGACCAGAACCCTTCTTAGAGCTGGCCATCCAGCCAAACTGAGCTATTGGGGGAGAAGAGCCTTAGTGAGAGAGGTAAAGAAGAACCCAAAGATCACTGTGGCTGAGCTCCAGAGATGCAGTCGGGAGATGGGAGAAAGTTGTAGAAAGTCAACCATCACTGCAGCCCTCCACCAGTCGGGGCTTTATGGCAGAGTGGCCCGACGGAAGCCTCTCCTCAGTGCAAGACACATGAAAGCCCGCATGGAGTTTGCTAAAAAAAAAAACACCTGAAGGACTCAAAGATGGTGACAAATAAGATTCTCTGGTCTGACCAAGATAGAACTTTTTGGCCTTAATTCTAAGCGGTATGTGTGGAGAAAACCAGGCACTGCTCATCACCTGTCCATTACAGTCCCAACAGTGAAGCATGGTGGGGGAAGCATCATGCTGTGGGGGTGTTTTCAGCTGCAGGGACAGGACGACTGGTTGCAATCGAGGGAAAGATGAATGAGGCCAAGTACAGGGATAACCTGGACGAAAACCTTCTCCAGAGTGCTCAGGACCTCAGACTGGGCCGAAGGTTTACCTTCCAAAAAGACAATGACCCTAAGCACACAGCTAAAATAAGGGGTGGCTTCACAACAACTCAGTGACAGTTTTTGAATGGCCCAACCAGAGCCCTGACTTAAACCCAATTGAGCATCTCTAAAAATGGCTGTCCACCAACATTTACCATCCAACCTGACAGAACTGGAGAGGATCTGCAAGGAGGAATGGCAGAGGATCCCCAAATTAAGTGTGTGAGAACTTGTTGCATCTCTCCCAAAAAGACTCATGGTTGTATTAGATAAAAAGGGTGCTAAATACTCTACTAAATCTTCTAAATACTGAGCAAAGGGTCTGAATACTTGACCATGTGATATTTCAGTTTTTCTTTTTTAATAAATCTGCAAAAATGTCAACAATTTTGTGTTTTTCTGTCAATATGGGCTGCGGTGTGTACATTAATGAGGGAAAAAAAATGAACTTAAATGATTTTAGCAAATGGCTACAATATAACAAAGAGTGAAAAATTGAAGGTGGTCTGAATACTTTCCGTACCCACTGTATAACTTAAAAAAAAGTTTAAATCTAGATGAGGAACAGGCATAGAACACAAACTTTGACATGTTTCTGCTAATGTAACACCAATGTAACAACGCATTCAGACAGAATAGAGAACGCAAAGGATTAGGGGAACTAGAATACAGGAGTAATCATAGCACAGATTTTCATATATTTCTTGCTACCCCATGGAATGTTGTTCCAATGTTGTTGCTATACGCTATATGGAGATAAAAGCCTTCCTTTATACATACCCATTTCATTTCATTACATGGTCCAAATATTCTCGCCTTTAGAGTTCTGCAACATTTTTTGTGAGATGCTGGGGGGGTTGCAACAGGGAGATGGCAGTGTGTTCGGAGTGGTTTTAACGCTATGCTATGTGGTTACCAGTGTAACAATTGTCTAGAGTAAGAAAAAAAAAAAACTTAACCAGCAAATAATTATGTGGAAAAGGTAATTTAAAAAAAAAGCTTGAACATAACTAGATAATTAAAGCAAAAATCTACCGAGTCAATTAATAATCAAAGAAAATATAATTAAATCATAATATCAAATTAAATTAATTACAAAAAGACTGGGAATCCTACGGAACTTATGCTACATAAAAGTTGAAAGAGGTAATCCAATCTTCAAATGTAAATTGGACTGGTTCTTCTTATAAATGACAGCAGTGTTTTGAAGTTGAACACATTTCAATTGACTTGATGGTGTTTTATCTGGAATGGTTCACATGTGGTTGGGATTACCACTGCTGGAAATAATCATGAAGTCTTAACGCAACCTGAAGATTAGACTCAATTCTGTGTGACAAACCAGAGATTGACTGACTGAGATGGACATCAAGACTCAAGCCAAACTTTTAAGCAGTTGGATATAATCAGAAAACTGCTTTGTTTGAGAGACCAAAAATATGCCATTTAAATTCTTTCTTAATTGCCATGTAAAAATGTGTGTATGATGTGTTAAAGAGCTGAAAACCAGAATGTTTAAACCAGAAGTGGGGCCGCAGTGTAAAAACAGATCTATGACAACTGCCATGCTTCAGCTGTGGTTTCCAAATATTTTGTTCTCGGCCACAATGTGCCATCTCTTGTTTTGAGGGGTTAATTGGAAAAATGGAAGAGTGAGCAGTGTAACCGATTAGTCAACAACCAAGGGTGCGTTTCCCGAAAGCATTTTTAGCCAACTATAGTCACAAGTTCCACAGTTGCGACCAGTTACCAACAGTTCACTGTTTCGCATTTCCCGAAACCATAGTTCCAATGAACATTCACAACTTGCGTGTTTGAAACGGTTTACTGTTCGATGACATGAACTTAAAATAGATCATGCTCTTGGGCACAACAAGCAAGCGAATATTTAGTACATTTTATTTAAATATCGTGATGGAAGAAGCAACGACAGACATGTGATGTCAGGCCTCGGAGAGGCTTTTATTTAACATAAAATAAAACAAAAACATCAGTAGGGAGTGCAAGCGGTAACGGCTTCTGTAGTGGCTCAGCTTCCCTGGGACCGTGGCATTTGGAGGCGAGACAGCCTGGCGAATTCCAGCACTATGCCAGCGTAGCAAGCTCCAACCTGAGAATTTGGGTCCAGCGACTCGGAAGCTTTGGCAGTGCAGGAATCACTACTGGGCCAACAAGGACACCAGCATGCATGCACAGGGAAGAGAACGGTCTCTTGAAGAGAGGTGTGCTTGGCATTTAAAAGCGCCGGTGATTATGCGCCGTCAGTCCTGGTTGTTAGCTGGTTCTCGCTCACGCCCACTCCTGTCAGGAACCCGGAGAAGGGCAGCGATTTATGCTGTCTTCACATGCTATGGGAATTATTGTGAATACGAGCTTCCAAGGTGAAAATTGCACATGAACGCCCTCTGATGTGGTGTTTACCACTGGGAAATTCAGAAATAATTTTGATACTCAAATTCCTGAGATGGGCGTGCCTTTAACTTTAAACATGGTGAAGAGGAGTACTGCTGTGACAGGTATAATTTATTACCCCCACAACAGCTAGATCGTCTTGTCTTGTCAATGTAATGCATAATTACATGCGAGCAATCATTTGCAGCGTAATGTATATTTTATACACAGCAAAAATTACCTGCATTTGACCGAAATTACAGAATAGTCAGCAAGCGGACTCTGCACAGTGTATGTTTATATGGTTGTCAGTACAGGAGACATAATTTTGGTTTAAGATTATTTAAATAAATATGCATTTTTTCCTAAAAAAAAAAATTGCACTTGAATGCAACAAGCTCGTAATCTTAAAAAAAAAAAAAAAAAAATTCTGAAGTGGGAATTATGAAATTTACGATAGTACATGAAGGCAGCATTAAAGTCCCCTTGCAACCGACTTTACTTCAGTGTTGCAGAATATTAGAGGGCAGTGTTTTATTTTAGCGCACCACCCCTCCATCCCATGCTTATAACAGACTGAAGGGGAATGGTTAAGGATATTCAACCCAAGCCGCCAAACTGACATCAGAAATGGAACGCCACTCCAGAGCGGAAACAAACTTTCACATTTTGATTACCACGACAAACCAATTTTTTTCTGTGTATAAACTTGCACAGATTAATTGTTAACCACAAGAGTAGTAATGTGGCTAACAAAGTGTCACCCTGCCCCTTAAAGTCATCATGGAATCAGTCATCATGACCCTATTACTTTGTTATAAGGACATGATGACTGATTTCATGATGACTTAAAGGGGCAGGGTGATGCTGATAATAAGGGTGAGGAAGCCGTTGTGTCACAATATACACATTTTAATCTATATATTTTAGAGTGTCAACAATCAAATAAAGCAAAATGACATAATAAAAACAGTGAAGTAGTCATTAGGTGCCAGTTATTTGTTACAGCAGCATCTCTGAGACCTCAAAATAACCTCAAAGAATAATTAGTAGAAAAATATTACTCCCTCCATACTCCAACGTCAATAGCGACGATCCTATATTGCTGAACCAAAGTACCTTGTTACTTTGGTTTCGAGCAACAATTATGACTAGTTGGTTAGTTTCTCCGTACATTGTTCAATGGTAGTTAATCAGTGAGTGACATTGTTGTACAGGGAACGCACCCCAGAGCAGGGAAGAGGGGACATGAGAAGACTAGCTGTTCTCCAACAGCAATGATGCGTGTGGATTTGGGAATTGAGCTGGAAGGTTTGAAATGTTGCCATCCTACTGCTTTAGCAGGAGACAAAAAAAAAAACAACAACATACAATCCACATTCCAGGCTATCTATCCGACAACATGTTCCGACTCCGACTCATCTATATCCTTAGTGTACGGTTTCATGGCCACAAACATCCTGTATACACTGTAAGCATTTTATGCTGTGCGAAGTTTACATTATGCTGTGCAATTCTTTGAATATATGGATAAAAAATAAATATATGAATAATCAAAATTAAATTAAAAGCAAAATAAGATACGGCCCAACATTGCAACCATTAACAGAGACAAACTGAACAGGTTGAGGAGTTCTGAAGGTAAAGAGGCTTGTTAATGTAAGAGATTCATCAATGCCAGGCATGAAAGCCAGAAGAGCTTGAAGGAACACAGAGGATCTGCTTCCAGCCAATCTGCACCGACAATAGACCGGATAAAGAGTACACTGGCTTCTGCAAGAACTGACTAGAGCCCCTGTTCAGAGCAAAAACCCAACAAAGGACTATTCTAAAACGGGTCAATGCACACTTCCAGACACGCTCTGAGCTACTAGCGTGAATAGAAACGGTTAAAACGGCACACACTCCAAGAGCTCTGGACTGTGTTCTATCTCACTGAGCTGCCAATCAGTTCTGTGCTTTCATCTCTTCAAACACACACACACAGCAGCACAATGCATGCAGGAATGGGAGGAATGTTTCTGGAATGGTACAGGAATGAGTTGGTGTCTTTCTGCTGCAACATTTCCTTAAAGTCATTGGAAGAAAGACCCGTCACAATTCATTTTGAATAGCTTCACTTTCAGTACCTGCAATGACACTAAAAATATAAATATATTTGTGGGTGTTGCTATGCTTATCACTTTTCTGACATGATGACTTACTAAATTGAGTGTCTTTTTTTTAATGGACTACAAAAGCTAAACCAACAGGAGTTTTTGGCAATACTTTTTAAAAATAATTTTAAATAATAACACAAACAAACATTAATTGGAAAGACAAGCATCTCTTTTACTATTGCTCGCACTTGAACAAACCCTCAGGTGCAGTCACAAAAAAGGCCTTGTCAATAGTATAATGATGTATGAAGCACAGCTTGCACTGAAGTTAATTTCATATCAAGCATCTTTCTGCTGGTAATTCAGTGAATTCACTTGACCAACTTACAGCGCATGCGTGGGAAAATCTTACGCTCAATCACGTGGATATCCAATAGAAATTACAATTCACAGGTGGAAATGCGGATTTCGCTGAATAAAAGTAAATGTGACCGCACCTTAAGTATTATATTTTGGCATGTAACTCAACTCACTACACCGCTGTTACAGGCAGGTGTGATGCCTGAAATCAAATACCTTATTTAAGAAAGGTGTGCAATTACTACTCTAACATTTTTTTTTTTTTTTGCTGCCATGCTAATGACTAAATTGAAGCAGGGTCCCGAGCCATATCTAGGGATCAGAAAATCGGAGACTTCAGCCAGTAAGTAACAACCCAGAATGCCCTAGCAACTGCTGAGACAGTGAAAAGCCTCTGATGAGGTAGTTCTTACCCTGGCTTTACTGTCCTGGGCAGACATGTATCCCACGCACATGCTCTCTGTAGTATGGCTCCATAAAAACTCCACTGTGAATAAAAGACAGACACAATAACCATAAGATACAACTAAAACAAAGTTCTTAGAAAATTACACATTAGCATCTTCAGTTTCAAATGGATTTTTAGAATAGTTTTTTTTTTAAATTAATGAATGAAATATTAGAACAGAATAAAATTAAAAGAATAAAATCTCATCAGTAATATTAACCACAACGCATGTTTTATAGAGGTGGGAGGGGAAAAAAATCTGATGCATCGCGATTCTCTCTACAACAATTCTGAGTTTTGTTTTTAACCACAGATGCACAATGGCACTATATGTGCTCGAGAAACAGCCGCATCCTGCTTGCTTTAAAACTACGTGCGCGCACATGTTTACGGGGACTCTCCATAGGCATAATAGTTTTTATACTGTATAAACTGTATATTCTATCCCCTTACACTAATCCTACACAAACCTACCAATCACAGAAAGCTTTTGCCATTTTCTGAATAAAAAACAAAACAAAAAAAGTTACCTTTTTTTTTTTTTTATTATTCACTTGGTTTACGAGGACACAGGAAGTACCCATGTCATGTTGTATATATGGTTTATGAGGACAGAAATGTGTATAAAATTAAAATATTGAAAAGATTTCAAAACTGTGCAGCACGTTTCATATCAGTCTCAAATGTGTTCTTCCATTGAGTATCAGCCCTAATCATAACAATGCCTCTATTCTCTGAGGCCAGACCACACTTTGAGACCTGTTTATTGTGCTATTTGTGAATGCAGGGAGCTGCCATGTTTATCCCTGAATGTTTAAACAAAGACGCCTGGAAAAATAGTCAGCATCTTTAGACAAGAATGTGAGGGAGGCATCAAAAAAGAAGAATGGGGGAGAAAAAAACATTACAAATGACTTTCAGAGAATCTTCAGTGACCCAGATGTTCCTCAAGTCTTGCATTTTTTATAACTTTCTGCAATGATGTATTAAATTGATCAAAAGTGACAGTAAAGACATTTATAATGTCAAAAGATAACAAAAGATTTAAATTTCAAATAAATGCTATTCTTTTGAACTGTCCTCTCATCGAAGAATCTTGAAGAAATATGAGATCATGTGACACTGAATTTTCAGCCTCCATTACTTCTTCAATGTTGACATCAGAGGAATAAGTTAAAATAATAATTGTATTCCAATCAACTCCATTCTGTTTTGAGGTTTTTGAATGCACAATCATCATAGTTTTGGACCGGAGGTGTACTGAATTGAAGCTGAGGCAGAACAGAGGAGCACTTACCCAGCAGAGCCTGGATGTCTTCAGAGTGTTGGGCTTCTCCACATGTGCCACACCTCAAAACAATCACCCCTCCCAGAACACAGTCCTCGCCAGCCAAGAACGGCGAACCTTAAAACACAAACAAGCCAACTGCATTTCAACCGTGACCCTCTTTCCACTACAATCAGTATATTTAAATGTGAAATCGAAATGAAAGCACGTTGGAGACATCTAAGGAAATCCAGCGATTCTGTCAATGATTTATTAGTTCTACTCTGTTCTGAGAAGTTAATGAAATGAGCGGAAAAGCCGTACATTTCCGTACTTTCCCCTGCCAACCTAAACGACTGAAAACAATTATTCTTTCCAAAGCTTTTGTTTTATTAACCAAATGAGAAAAATTGGGAGCGGAGCCACTTTTCGCTCTTTAATAGGTTAATGATGGAATGAGTTATTTCTATAACCCCTCACGGAGTTCTGATAAAGGGACTCTGTTGAGAAAGCAGGCAAATACTTCCAAAGGGGAAAAAAGAGAAATTGTTTGAGCTGCAAAACGGGCTTCAAGCCCATTCAAATGATTACATCTCAAAACCAAAGGAGTGTTGGACGCAGACTAGGTTTGAAGCACTCAAGCATAACATCAGTCCACAGGAGGGAAGAGTTTTAAATTTCACCTCAGATAGGTGCTCTGTTTCATTAATGCCATCTTGATTTTGCACATCATGTTGTGTTCAGATTGTTTACACAGAACACGGCTCTTTTTATAACACCTCTCAATTAAACCCTTCAATGAAAACCTGGACGGCTTTCACACAGAACATGTCTTAACACCACACTTCAAAAGACATTAAAACAGATCTTCATCCAATATTCCACTAAAAAAAAGGCTTTTATTCTTCACATTCCGTTTCATGTAAGCATCTCAACAGTTTAAATCAAATTACATAGGTTTCAGGAATACTTGATTCTGATTGGTCAATCACAGCATCCTGCAGAAAATATTCTGAATAAGTCTCTTGCTTGTCACATTATAAATTATTTTATATTAGATCAATATTTCATGTATATTTATTTAATTATCTGGTAAATAATTTTAATTAATGTGCAGCTCAGATCATTTTCACAAAACGAAAAATTATCCGATGATTTACTCACACTCTCTCTTTTATTTTTACTCTATCTTCTTTCAGACGAACACAATCAGTGATACGTTTAAAAATATCCTTGCTCCTCCAGGCTTAATAATGATTGTGCATATGGCTCCAGGGGGTTAATAAAGGCCTTCTGAAGCAAAGCAATGCGTTTTTATGAGAAAAATATCCATATTTAAAACTTCTAAAACTTAATAACTAGCTTCCTGTAGGCGACCATATGCATACTGTGCAAGTCGACTTGCGCCAAATGAGTAACCCGTGAAGAGATGTATGAGGCAGAATGTAGGCGTATCATAAGCTTAGACGCCTCTCGCGGTCCAAACAAATAGGGCTGGGCAAAAAAAACTCAAGCTCCTCTTCTCTTATATCAAAATCCTCTGCCATTTCTCTTTAAAAATGATCATTTTAGACTTCTAAAAGACTGGTGTTTTGTTTTACTCTATCCTCTGCGCTCGTGCGTTGGGTCAGAAGTTACTCTTTTGTTTCAAAACAATGCGTATGGCCGTCTCCCGAAAGTTAGTTATTATAGTTAATAAAGTTTTAAATATGGATATTTTTCTTACAAAAACCCATCACTTTGCTTTAGAAGGCCTTTATTACCCCCCTGGAGCCATAGTTTAACTTTCAATAATTTCATTAAATACTTTTCCATTTTGTTGCAAGTGTGAGACAGCAGTGCGCTTGAAAAGAAAGTCTGAACAGAGAGCTCTTCTGATTGGCTGTGATTTGCGATTTATTTGGTCGCAACTTGTCACTGGAATCTTATCGCATCACGTTGAGCTTTAGGTATTTATGTAGATTTATGAGGGTCAAAATAATGTCCATTAACTAAGCTTTGCAGGATCACATAAAAAAAAAAAAAAAAAAAAAAAAAATCTAAATATTTCACATTTATAGATTTCCGTGCAACAAAACTATAAAGGTCACAGGCCAAAACCAGCAAATATTCCCACATGTACTTTGTGTGTTACATTCAATATGAAATCCAAGCGGTCACCCAATTTCACAAGCCCAGAATGAGAACCAAACGAGCAAAGCTTCTGAACATGAAAGCAAGCAACATCTTCAAATGCACTGTCAAAAGAGTATTTATGGCATCTGAAAATAACTGTGGCCACAGAAATATGATTTAACCAAAAACTTGTGGAGCACATTCAAAAGAATGTCATTGATCCACAAATCCAAGCAAACAGAAAAAACGTTGCGGCTGCCGAATTTTTGTAGCGCTCATTTCCAGTCAAGCAAGTTGTTAATGATTTTGTTGTTCAGTTTTAACTCAGAGCTGCTCTTACTCACACATACAGTGGTGAAGTGATGCTAGGCTGCTGAAAGAGGCAGAGAAACATGTAAACAGGGTAACAGGGAGGGAAAGGGTCTCTGAGAGTCACTCACTGATGAATTTGTTTTGCATAGCCTCCAGCAGGGCCTGGTGTGCGTTTTCCGCCTGCATAGCGGTAGAGCACTCTCTGGCCAACATGGTGCGAATCAGGTGCTCTCCAGAGCCTGCAACAAGACAGACAAGACCCACATTCGATAACTCAATATTTATTGTTCTTTGACAAAAATAACATATTGCATAACAAAGAATCCAGTAAGACATTGTGTATATTGTAAAACTATATGTACATTTACAAATTCTTGTTTGGAACTGTTAGTTCCAGTTCTGGTTGTCTGTGTTCATGGCATTTCACAAAATGTTATTATTAGGGCTGCCTCCTAATAGTTGACTGAACATTAATCGATGAGAAAAAAAAAATTCACAAGAATTAATCGTTAACATGGTTGGTCCATGTGGGAATTATGTTGGGAAGGAAATCCAAACATTCGCCTATCATTCATCGACCTCAAACATGGCTCATCATTTGAAACATGCAAGTAGGAGCCTAACGTTAGCCACTTTACACTGCCACCCACTCAAACGTTAATGCTTTATGCAAACGTTAATGTTAATTCATATTATTACATACATTCACATTATTATGGTTTATTATTTCTCCATAATGTTCAGCCTTGAAAGTGAAACCATTTTCTGATGCCACTCTTCAAACCCAAGTATACTTAAGTATTCATTATGCGATAAGAACTTCGCACTTCACCGTTTGCTGAGGCTACGGATTACAGGTAATAATGTTGTAAATACTGTTCAGACCAATTGTTTCGCTTTATAAGACCTCAATGAGCCACAAGCATTAATTTCGTATTGCCATTATGTTTTTTTTTTATGGTCAAAGTGCCACTGACTTATTTATATTTATATTATTATTATCATATTTATATATTTATTTATATTTATTTTAAAAATTTGTATTTATACAGAATCACCAAGGCCCACATTTCAGCTAAAAATCTTTACATTTCTACTGATCTTGGAAGGCCTGAAGGGGAGTAAATTAACTGCAAATTTTTAATTTTGGATGAACTGTCTCTTCAATGCATCCTTAAGAATCATTTTTAAAAATCTTATTATCTTATCTTATGAATCAGTTATTGTGAATCAGAAACTGGTAACAAAAAAACAGTTATGAACAAACCAATTCCTAGAAGACTGGTTTTGAAATAAATGCGGTTTAGAAGTTTTAAAGTGCATTTTGAAAATGAAAGGAGGCATTTATTTTTATATAAAGTACGATATTTACATAAAATAATAGTATAAAATAAGAGTTATACTTTATATTATATATATGTATGTGTGTGTGTGTGTGTGTGTGTGTATTTTTAATACATTTTTAAATTGTATTTATATATACATATATTTTTTTGGCAGGTCAGGTGTCCCCACAGAAAACAAATTAGAAGAACATGTAAAATATAAAAATAGTTAATCTCACTGTCAAGACACTTTCAAAGGCAAATGTGTACAGCAGCGTTTTCAAAAGGGAGGGAGTGTAAAGAAATGCCTTGAACATGAAATGTCTGGCAGCCGCTCAAGTCTAAGAAACCATAAAGCCCTAAGAAAATAGCAGTGTTGTTTCTGTAAACACAAACGTGGGCCTCGTAAAATATCAGGTAACTACAACAAAACTCTGTGCGGGTTTGTTGCCATGACAATTAGATGCTAATTTCTTTTCTTTTCTTCTTTTTTGTTGTTTTAACAGAATGAACGAACAACTGGGTCCACCGTTGGCTCACCATTTTCAAGTTACCGTAAACCCTCTCATTCTCTCTTGAGAAATGGATGTTACTGGCAACAATACCACAAGTTAACAGTTAATTTAACAAGCAAACAGTGCCACGATAGTGCAAACTCAATTTCCAGTGGAAAGTAAATAAAACACAACAAACTAGAGATGGCATGAAACAGGCAAATATGACGAAAGAAATCAACACCGACCCGCCTTTCGCCCTCAGCGAAACCACGAGTGTTGCAGAGACTAACAGGATTGACCTGGGAGAAAACGAGCTCTTTGTGTCAGTATGAAGCCAGAATGATTGTTTTTCTCCTCCTTTTGATAGGAACGCCTTTTAAGTTGGGAAATGAAAAGCAGGTGCACCGCTGGAGCGCACACTTGAACGGCCTGTCCTCACTGCCATGAGTTTTCAATTTTGAGGAGGATGAAAGAGAAATTCATGCTGAAACAGCCATGGGGGGAGAAGGTGATAAAATGTGTGATTCTGCTTTTGTTTTCAGAATGGCGGACGATCAAAAACAAAGAGGCACAAAACACAACGTAAGCTCCATGCCTGTTGCACATGAGTTTGAGTGATTATGAAGTAAAAATGTCAACAGGGAGCACACATGTAAAACAGTGCTCGTAATATTGTAGACCTGTTGAATCAAGCAATAGGGTATCTCTCACAAAATCTATCAAGAACATGTCTGGGTATTATTTATTTCTGGGTATATTTCACATCTAAATCAAGAACAGAGAAATTGCATTTTGCTTAATGAAAAAAGCCTGTTTTAATACCATTAAGATTTGTTACATAATGGTTTCATCTTCACCAGAATTCTCACTGTCATAAAATAAAATAACCATTTAATTTTTGTTTTTAAAATGTACTTTATTACTGTGGTCAGTACATATGGAGAACTGCCATTAATAACAATAAAAAGAACAAAAGACACTTAAAGTCATGCTTAATTTGTTCTAAAAATAAACTTTTCTTTTTGTTTTGCAAATTTATTTATTTATTTTTACTGAAGGTATCAATGGCAAGATGAAAACAACTCACTCAACTGCAATACATGGCCGTTGCCAGACCATATAGAATGGGGGGGCAGGCACATATTTTTATGAGATCCGAGAAACAGACTTTCAGCAAAAAATAACATCCCGTATTATTACTAAATTAGACCAAGTTCTACGTTAACAAACTCCCCCAGCAACAATGAAAACTGTTTTTTGGCTTTCAGCACACAGCTGATAAATTATTTGTTAAAAAAGCATCTATGTTCACAAACCACTGTTAATTTTAACAGATTACATACTGTACGTCACTCATCTTAGTTTGTGATCTCAAGCAGTTCTGTTACAATAAATAAAGCTGGCTGGGCAATAAATCTCTTATTTACGTAATTGTTTGTTATAACGAGAGGATATTTGCAAGCGTGCAAAACTCAATCCAATCACCGCTCAAAATGCCAACGCTAACTTAAACACCTCTGATTGGTCACTGCGTTCAAGAAGTCAACAGATGTTTGTGATTGGCTACATTGCTCAATGCTGCAAAAAAAAAAGCATGTGTGGCCAACACCACCAACAAATATATATATTTTATATATATATATATATTTATTCAAGCTTGGCATGTTGTACAGGGGTGCAGCATGTATGATTTCCTCTGGTTAACAAAAAAAAAAAAAATAAATAAAATAATATATATATATATATATTTGTGTGAAAGCACCTTTGGCCAGGCCTGAGTCTTGTAGTGAACACACACCTGGCCCGTAGGAGAGAGACTGTGATTCATTCAAGCTTATATATTTTGTTAACCAGAGGAAATCATACATGCTGCACCCCTGTCCAACATGCCAAGCTTGAATGAATCACAGTCTCTCTCCAACGGGCCAGGTGTGTGTTCACTACAAGGCTCAGGCCAGGCCAAAGGTGCTTTCACACAAGGGTGCCGCAGAACAAAGGATGAAGGTAAAGAAATGAAATATGGTCTTCATCTTAATGTAACACTCTTTAGAAGTTGTGCAAGTGATTATGGCACGGGGAAGAATATTAACAGAGGCTACAGCTCGACAATTCAAAGCCAAGTAGAGCTTTTTACAAGGTGTCTGGTTGTTAAAGCAATGTCGCTGCCTTGTGAAATATCATAATAAAGTTACAGGTGCAGTTATGCACCATGTCGTGGTTGTTAAAGTATGTGCAAATTTACTCCACTGGATAGGTGAGATGGGATAAATTAAACATAACATCAGAGTAATGCAAAATGCACTCACTATGGCCATATCAGGTGTGTGCACACATAATTCAACCGTCTACCTCCTCCCAAAATAACAGACAGTTATCCATTACTGTTAAAATTTTGGGGGTTGGTAAGACACAAGAAGTCTCTGCTCAAAGGCCGAATTTATTTGATCAAAAATAAAGCAAAAACAGAAACATTATTACAATTTAAAATAACTAATTTAATCCTTTGAGGGCAAAGCTAAATTTTCAGCTTCAGTGTCACATAATCCTTCAGAAATCATTCTAATATGCTGAATTGGCACTCAGGAAACATTTCTTATTATTATCAATGTTAAAAACAGTTGTATATTGTGTAATATAATTTAGGCTCATTTTAATTTACAATAAATCTTCCTTCAACAACTTAAACGTTCACTCCTGGCCAATCAGCAAAGAAGCCAAAGCATGTCTGGCCGAATCTTGCCATTAGTTGCTAAAGTGATCCAAAAAGCATATATTGTACATACATGAAAGGAACTGATATCTTGTGATGCGACAAACACCCAAACACAGATTTCATCTTTACTTTTATCTTGACCTGAAGAGAATAGCTCCTATAGAATCTATTCAATCATAATTCTTGTCCTTCCATGTCAAGCCATGAATAACAATCTGTCTTTTATCATTACTGCTTTAAGAAATCCAGACATCCTCTATGGGCACAATGGACACGTGCGCTTGTATGTGCTGTATGGAGATGTGAATCATGTCTGTGGCCTATTGACTAGGGCAAAGGCAATATAAGGAAGAAAAGCTTGTTTTATTCATGTGACAGAAAGCATTAGTTTAAAACATCAAGTGCGTGGCCTTGGGCCCCGCTCACGGCAGGAATCCCAAGTAAAGCAGAAAATCTCTTTTTTTGCTCCTCAAATATGTCCCTACTAAGCGACTGGCTAATGACAATAAGATGTAGGAGGGAAGGATTGACATCCATATCAGGGCCAAAGAATGAACAGAAAATGACAGCTAGATTGGAGAATACTTTTATAAACTGTATTTGTGCACAAATGTCTTAAATAATGACCTAAAAGTGACCGACTGAACCCTTGCAAAACCTGTCAAAAAGCAGTAAATGTACAGTAATGACACACTAATATGACTCCGGTGTGTTTGATACCTGAGGTACTCACAGCTGTAGAGTAAAGGCTGACGTCTCGGGCGTTTTCAGCCCAGCAGCCACACCCATAGTGAGCAGCCTGAGACAGATAGATTTGAAGAAAAATATGTTGAATAAGAATATATAGGCTGCAGTCAAATGAAATGATTTAAATAAAGTTATCTTAATACATTTTATGATTATGCATCAAACATGTTTATAAAGCACTTATAACCTAGACAGTGAAATTATCTAATTTTATCATGATACGGTTCAAAAGTTTGGGGTCAGTAAGTAGTGTTGCCAAAAGTACTGACTTCGATACCAAGCCGATACTGACATTTTAAAAATGTGATGCTTTGAGCGGATTCGTAAACACCTCTGATTGGCCACTGTGTTCACTCTCAATATATATGTCTGCTATAGTGATCACCACTTCAAAAAACATGCTGTAAATAGACAAAGAGCGCTTACACAGATACACACGGGAGCGTTTGAAAGCAGCGATCGATTATTTCAAACACTACAGCGCATTGATCATTGTAGCCAATCACAGACATGTTGAGCGTGTGAACACAATGGCCGATCAGAGGTGTTTACGTATCCACTCAACAGCGCTCAAATAGTCACATTTTTTCAGTATCGACTCGAGATTTTTTTAAAAGATATTATTTTATTCAGCAAAGCTACTTTAAATTAACCACATTTGACAGTCAAGACTTTTACATTGTTAGAAAAAAAAACATTCAAATAGTATTACAAGTTCTTTTGAACTTTATATTCATCAAAAAATCCTGAAAAAATGATCATGCTTTCCACAAAAATATCAAACAAATGTTGAAAATAAAGCATGAAATCAGCATAATACAACATAAAACATTATATTTTTAATGTAATATTTCACAATATTGCTCTTTTTACAGGATGTTTCATCAAACAAATGCAGCCTTTAAGATAATGAGCAAACTTTTGAACGACAGTGTAATGAAGCATCATGTTGTGCTAAAAATTTGTTCTCATTGTGAATAGGTCTTAAAGAGTTAGTTCACCCAAAAATTATCCCATAATTTACTCACCCTCAAGCCATCCTTCTTTCAGTCAAACACAATCGGAGTTATATTAAAATATATTCTGGCTCTTCCAATCTTTATAATGGGAATGAATATAACCGATATTTTGAAACCCCAATAAGCACATCCATTCATCCACCATAAAAGAAATCCATACAGCTCCAGGGGGTTAATAAAGGCCTTCTGAAGCGAGGCAATGCGTTTTTGTAAGAAAGATATCCCTATTTATAACTTTATAGACTATAATCACTAGCTTCCAGTAACATCTGCCCGTGTGTTCACGAGACAGTCGAGTTCTGGCATATAACATAAGATGTAGGAGTAGCGTAAGCTCAGGTGGGAGTAGACGCCTCTTAAGGTTCAAACAAACAGCGCTAGGCAACAAACTCAAGCTCATCTGACATTTCTCTTTAAAAATTCTTATTTAGACTTCTAATTCATGACCGGTGTTTTGTTTTGCTCTATCCTTCTGCGTTCGTCAATATATCATGCGTCAGGTCAAATTTCACTCTTCCACCGGAAACGAATCGGAGGCCACTGATTCTAGTTTATAAAGTTATAAATATGGATATTTTTCTAACAAAAATGCATCACTTCGCTTCAGAAGGACTTTATTAACCCCCTGGAGCCGTATGGATTTATTTTATGATGGATGGATGTGCTTTTTTGGGGCTTCAAAATCTCAGTAACTATTCACTCCAATTATAAAGCTTAGAGCCACAATAAATATATATATATTTATATTTATATATATATACAGTTGTGTTCAAAATTATTCAACCCCCCAATGCTGTAAATGGTTTTAGAGAATTTAGAGTACATTTGTAATTAAATTCAGAATGAAATCCTACAAGGACTTCTTAAAGAAGCATATGCAACTAAAATGACATCAATTGGTTTTGTAATACAGTAGTAAATGTTTCTTTTGTGAATTCTTCATTGACACAATTATTCAACCCCTTAAAGACTACCACTCTGAAGAACAGAGGTCCATTGAAGTGTTTTCAAACAGGTATTGAAAGCACCTGTGGATGTCAGGGAGCAGCAATAAAGCCTAATAAGCACCAATTAGGCAGCTTTAAAATGACTGTGATACTCAGCTCCTTCTAGACATTTACTGGTGTGGTTACAAACATGGTGAAGTCAAGAGAATGGTCCAGGAAGACAAGAGAAGAGGTGATTACTCTTCACAGGAAGGGCAATGGCTATAAGAAGATTGCAAAGATGTTAAACATACCAAGAGACACCATAGGAAGCATCATTCGCAAATTCAAGGCAAAGGGCACTGTTGAAACGCTACCTGGTCGTGGCAGAAAGAAGATGCTGACTTCGACTGCTGTGCGCTACCTGAAGCGTAGAGTGGAGAAAAGTCCCCGTGTGACTGCTGAGGAACTGAGAAAAGATTTGTCAGATGTAGGTACTGAAGTTTCTGCTCAGACAATACGGCGCACCCTGCGTAATGAAGGCCTCCATGCCAGAACTCCCAGGCGCACCCCCTTGCTGTCTCCAAAGAATAAGAAGAGTCGACTGCAGTATGCCAAAAGTCATGTGGACAAACCACAGAAGTTTTGGGATAGTGTTCTGTGGACTGATGAAACAAAATTAGAACTGTTTGGGCCCATGGATCAACGCTATGTTTGGAGGAGGAAGAACAAGGCCTATGAAGAAAAGAACACCTTGCCTACTGTGAAGCATGGCGGGGGGTCAATCATGCTTTGGGGCTGTTTTGCTTCTGCAGGTACTGGGAAGCTTCAGCGTGTGCAAGGTACCATGAATTCTCTTCAGTAGCAGGAGATATTGGAGGACAATGTGATGCAGTCCGTCACAAACCTGAGGCTTGGGAGACGTTGGACCTTTCAACAGGACAATGATCCCAAGCATACCTCCAAGTCCACTAGAGCATGGTTGCAGATTAAAGGCTGGAACATTTTGAAATGGCCATCGCAGTCACCAGACTTAAATCCGATTGAGAACCTCTGGTGGGACTTAAAGAAAGCAGTTGCAGTGCGCAAGCCTAAGAATGTGACTGAACTGGAGGCTTTTGCTCATGATGAATGGGCGAAGATACCCGTAGCTCGCTGCAAGACACTTGTGTCAAGCTATGCTTCACGTTTAAAAGCTGTTATAACTGTAAAAGGATGTTGTACTAAGTATTAAGATTGAATGTCACTTGGGGGTTGAATAAAACTGATAATGATGTGAGCAGAGAAAAGACATTTGTGGTTATTTCATTATAAATGTTATGTTATATTTGTCTGACCTACACGTGCCTCTTTGATTTAATTGTAAGCAGGATGACTGAATGATCAAAATCAATGTCAAACCGGCCAAAACAATCAATTTCAGTGGGGGTTGAATAATTTTGAACACAACTGTATATATATATATATATATGTATGTATTTTTTTTTTTCTTATATAACGATTGTGTTTGACTTGTCATATATACCTAGGATGGCTTTAGGGTGAGTAAATTATGGAATAATTTTCATTTTTGGGTGAATTAACCCTTTAATTATGAAAAGTCCTCAATAAATAAAGAGCTCAAAATATGCTACATCACCGCCATGCTATTTTATTTAATACACAGCATGATGGTCAAATAGAATATGATCAGACTCCAGAGGAAAAAGAAAAAAAAAAAAAAGGTCACCTGTCCAACCCGACCCGGGTGTTTCATGGCCAGACCTCCGCTGGATACCGCAGCCGCCACATTCCCTTCCCGATCCACTACAACCGCACCAACTGTATCTAGACAGGCAGAGTTATTCTCCTCACCTTCCACTATGATGTCTTCTACTGGCTCCAAGCAGCCAAAATCGTTCTCCTGCGCACACAATTGCCATTCAATTAGAATTTTCTATCGCACACAAATAACGAACAGCACTTTTCTGCAGTCTAACATTTCATCAGACAGTTCATTTACACAGTGAAATAAAAAATAAAACTTAAGTTTCAATGTATCATCATGCTAAACCGTGGGGCAAAAAAGAAGAGCTGTGGTTACTGGCAACTTAAAAAAAAAGACATTTCCAAAGCCTAGATTAATACTAGATTGAAACACACTGAACATTGCTTTTCTTGCAAGTTTTTTTTGGTCATCTATGAAGTAGGCTTTCAGACCCAGCTGGCTACCATAACCAAACTTGAACTTTGTCAAATCGGACAACTGAAAAACACGTAGCAGCTATCTAGCTTGAGCAAATAAAGTCCAATTACATATCAGCATCTGAAAAATGATCCTCATGCTCTCAATTATAATGAGCAAAGTGGTCATTTTTAAAGGACTGTTTTCATTTGCTGATTGCTGTGTACTTTGGAAAGAAAGTTGATGTGTACTGAAAGAGTCATGGAGCCGCTTGACAAATTGGCCGATCCTGGGAAACTGCGGAAGGGGACGTGATGACTTATAATTTATAATTCCATCTTCCCATGAACAGAGCGTCATTACTAGGCCATGGATCTTCAGACCTTGGCTAATTATTACATGCAATAACTTTCTAAAATATGAGCGAACAGGCTAAAACAGAATGTTATTATTATTGATCTCACCATCAGCGATAAATCTGACAAAACCAACTTCAGTACAACATCTGCTCACAGACCTTTCCAAAGGGGAGCATCAATTTTCCTCCCCTTTATGGGTAGCTGTTTCTATAACCTTTATGTCTTTAAAAAAAAAAAAGAAAAAAAAAAAGAAAGATTGTCTCTATTTTGGTGTGTCATGAATGCAAGTTGCATTCATGTAAGTTCAAATGTAAGTTGACTTCAATCAACTTAGTGAGAAACGTTAAAATGTGTCCAACTTTGTATTTTTTCAGTTAAAAAAAAAAAGTCCGGGTTTTCATACTTGAGGAAAAAGTGAGTGGTAATTAATTTGTCAATTTATGGACACTTTTCAGGCAGATTTGAATATATATCTCTATTAGTATAACTATTCTAGGACAAAAGTTGCCATGAACCTTGCAAACTTCTGCAAATCCAGAAATGACCTTTTTCTCAAAAGCACTTATCATGCGAACATGCAAGACACTTAAAAGTTCTAAAAACACTTGAAAACTCCAATGATATAAAACTAAATAAGATTTCATAATATTGCCAAGTTTCCCACAACTTTGGTGGGAAACCTTCAATTCTAAAGTCATATTTCTATAAAACACAAGTGCACCCACTCACTCACTCACATAAAAGTTACAGAAACATCTTAATTCTGAGAAGCATGTTAAATGCATTTAACTAGAGTGAGAACCCCTAGACCTCAGGCCATCCATGCGATACAAATGCATTACATCCCCAGTAAAACAATAAATATGGCACTTATAAAATCAAACGAACCACAGGCCACTTGAGAGGAGACTGGGGGATGTGTTATCTTAATGACCATTTAATACATAGCTTAGGAGAAAAGTCTTCACTGAACTGAACTGAAGGAAGAAAAACCATGTGGCATCCCAGAGGCACAGATCATTCATGCAGAAAGAGCCAACAGCGATCACTCACTTCAAACTGATGCTATCTTTAAAACAAACCGTACAAGGTTCGAACTCCGAACACAAATACCACATATACCGAAGCAAGTTAGACTGCGACGTATTTGTCTTTCCCGTCGAATAACATTTCGCCCACATTTTCAGGCACTGTAATTTGCAACTAATGACCCACGAGTGACCCACGTTTTCGCTTTCTCATTGGGACCACACAAGCGTCACATCACGGATGGATCTGTGCTGGAAGCCATTTTCCCTCGACACCTGCATTCCATGTGTACCTGTCAAATCACTTCCTTGAAAATGTACCAAAAAAGTAGGAGAGACGCTAACATGTTCAAGCACATTACGGGAAATAATTCGGCGAAATAACTTCAAGATGTGGACGCGGGAGATTGGGCAGCAGAGTGGAGGTGGTGCAGAAGCACAATGGTCTCATATCGCATCGACGAGTGTCTTAAAACTCCTACAACATTCATGAGGCCTCATTTAAAAAAAAAAAAACACAAGTTTATGTCTTTGTGATTAAGACATATATGGTCCACAAAATAAATTAAGCATTAAAACCGCTCTGAAATAAATGGATAAATAGATCAACGTTAACATTTCTACCATGTCTACCTGGTGAACTTTTTCAGGTCAATGACAAGAAGCTACAAAAGAGCATCAGAGAACTGTGTCACCCACGTCAAATTCCTTGTGTGCAGTGCCATGTCAGCAGTGCAGTAAGTATACGTATGCGTGTTTCCTGTGATTGTGAGTAATTGAGGTCTCCACACCCCCCTTCAAGGTCGTCATTACCCAATGGATTTCCTCCTCTGGGTATATGTGGTGGTTTTGAATTAGAGGACTGAACAGATGCAGATCCTGTTATCAGTCGAGTAATAATGTCAGAGCAAATGCCTCCGCTGCACTGTGTTTAGGCCTAATTAAATGTGTTGAACTGAATGGGAGGGTGGAAACCTATAGATCATGGAGCATTTATAGGAGAAACTTGCATATTTAGTTCAGTCTTTTTTTAATCTGAGTTTAAAGAGCGCATGTGTCAAAAATCAACAGCATATCCTGAATGTTAAAGTATTCCCTTTTATTAAAAAAAACTCAAAAAAGAAACTCCTAAAATAAAGTCTGATCCAGACCGACAAAAGACATGGCATTTAATGTCAGCATGGTTTCCATTTCTGAAGTCAGGCTGAGAAGCCCCCCCATACTGAAATGTTATTGGCCCTCTCCACAAAACTGTGTATTAAAATATAAAATATGGATGTGATTGCTTCAAGTCATGCAGACGTTTTACATTCAGTTTGATAAGTTCAAATGCTACTGGACTTGAAATCAGTGTTAAATTCAGGGTCCAAAATGAATGTTTTTGTCCATATGACAACTGCATTATTTATTCCAGGTAAGTATAACTATTAATATAATTAAATTAATATAGAATATAAATAATAAAATATTTTGTATAATAATAATAAATGAATATTATAGCATTTTCTTGTTAACATAATAATTATATTAAAAATATTTCCATTAAAAGTGGTATAATATATTTTGGTTCATAATAATATAATAATATTTTAGTATTTATTATTATTTTAATTATTAAATTTATATTATTATTAACAATACAAATAGCTTGGATTCGAGCACATTAATTTTATACCCTGGTTGGATGGGATGTCACTGTACAACCTGAGAAAAATGAGAGCAGTGACCCAATCATTTTGGACATTCACTCACATGTCCACACGATTGTTTTCTCCTCTTCGTCTCAACCTGCTCTGCCAGCTCCATCTTCCTCTTGTTCCTCTTGTAGCCCGACAAACTGAACTCTGTAATGTGTTGAAAAAGGTATGACAGTCAATAATTGATTTTACTCGACTGCTTTGACTTCCAATCAAAAAAAACTTTGCGTGTAAAACCCACTAAATGCTGACAAATGTCTTGCTCCTGAGACCTTATTGCTTAGATTATTAGTAATATTATTCATGATAATATATTGCAGCAAGGGTGTGTGTTTGGCAGGGGAGCCTTTATTCTCACAATAAATCAGTCTATTGGTGGAAATGTGGTTGAAATCCTCAAAGTCTCCCTAAATAATGGGACATGTGTTGGAGTGAGGTCATGGTTTTGGCATCAGATCATTTCCAACACTGACAACACACACTCTATCTCTGTCTGACACACGCTGGGAGTCCGCATGGGGCCCTCTATTAAAGTATAGAAGCCATTGTTTACCAAACACTGCATTCCACTCCTGTGAAAATCTCTTAATCAAAGAAAATGAATCGAAGAAATGGGCACAATTAAGTCATTTTGCAGAATTTAATGGAATGCAATTAGGGCTGCTAAAAATAACACTTAATCAATGGTTTAAAAATACTCCAAACGATGAGATCACATGCCTTCTTGCCAATCATTAATCATTGAAATTATTACGTTCGACTGTCAAGACTTACAACTGAGATAAAAGGCAGTGGTTTTGGTAAAAACGTCAACATATAACAGATTCTGCATCTAGTATACTTCAGTAAAACTGTACATAACCTGTGGGAGATCGGTTAAAAGACAATAAGAACTAGATTTTCATTCCCTGAAAGAAATACAAGTGCTTTCAAGGCACTCCTGAAATAAAATGCTGCATCAGAGCCACCTTGTCAGTGCCATTGACAATTACTGGGAGTATTGTTCGTGGTCAGGTTCACTCAATAATCAACCTGTAGCTAAACGGTTAAATATATACAATGAATCACTGAATCACAATTCAGTGTGCAAACTAGATTCTGAAAGAAGACTAACTTCACGATTACATCAATGCCGCTGGTAACAATTTGAATGCTGAACAATTACGTCAATGGTCGAGTTTTTAAACTATAATATTATATTTTCAAATATAAAATGAAAACAAAACCAAAATGGATAGCATAAAATTGAAAGGTTCAGGTTGAACTTGAACAGGTTTTTTTTTTTATTGTGAACAAGATTGTTCCTCCAAATACACCTCACTACACAACCACTGTCCTGCAGTAATCAAAAGTTTCAGTCCATATCTGGAAATGCACTGGAACAATAACCCTTCATTTATATTTGGCACTTTCATTTTTAGCATTATGTGAATCTGGCAAGAAAAAAACAAGACAGACACACTAGCAAATGTCTCACTAGTATGAAACTCACCATTTGATTTATATTAATATATTATAACTAATTATTTAAAATAATATGAACACTAATAACTGATTACAGAAAATAGTCATTGTGAAAGTGGTGTATAACAGGTTAAAACTCCACTGCAGACCTCAAACAAAACCTCATTGCATTATATGAGAGAATAAAACCGCAAGCTCTTCTATTAAAGTAATCTGGATGCCTGTCACACCTTACAGATCCAAGCAGGGAATAGTGTTGCTTACATACCTTTCATTTCACTTAAAAGCTGCCTCTATTGTGCTTCTTAAGAGAAATTAACTGAAAATATATGAGCCTTTTAACATTTTTACCTCTTTCCCCCTAATTATGGAAAATAATGGAATCTTTCCAATCCAGTCACTTTCCAATTTCTACTTCAACTTTTTAGCTTCTTTCACCAATAAGAGTGATTAAGTGGTTCACAATCATGTCCTGATCTTTATTAATACATACAAATCTATTAAAAACACTGCAGTTAAAGCAGCTGAAAGATGAGTCTGGGTGGTCTGATACTCACTGGTGGTCATCTTCTCTGTAGGGCATGCTGGGATACCATGGCTGACGGCCCACTGTTCTGCTCCTTTACCCACTAAAAAACTGACAAAGTAGAGATGTGATTTACATAAAAGGAGCAATTTCATCACAGTATAAAATGTTCTTCTTTTATAATGAACGTTTCCTGTTTTAATTTTGAACTCAGCAAAAAAAAAAAAACAAGGCCTTTTTCAGGAGATGATTTAAAGTTATTATTGTGTTAAATGAGAAGAGCATCAAATGTAGCTTTAGGAAAAAATTATTTATTTGATTCAACATACAATTTATTACACAAATTTTAGACTACAATGACCATGAGGGTGAGTAAATGAAAGTATTTTAATTTTTTTGGTGAACTATACCTTTAATGGGATTTTTATTCATTTGGAAATATGAATATGAAATATGAATTTTTTAATGAAATGATACACTAAATAAGAAACTAAAACTGCCAGTAGGTGGTGGTAAATGTCTTGATGAGTAAGTCACAGAGTCAATCATTCAAACGGCTGATTCATTCAGGAATAAAGTAAACAGCTCTCTTTATGAATGATTGTTCAAAATGCAGATTCATTCAGAAACACACAACAGTTCTCCTCTGGCTTATAGGCAATATTTTCGTTGTCTAAAATAACACAATATTAACTTTATTAAATGTGTTGATAATTTTTAAATCGTCAGCCCTAATATAAATTAAATTAGTTAAATTTTACGGTTTTATTGTATTTTTGATCAAATAAATGCAGACTTCTTTCAAAAACTTCTTTCTTACCAACTCCAAACTTTTGAATGGTGTGGAAGGTTTGTTCGAAAAGTGTTTTTGTGTTATCTTAAATGCAACTTGGTGTGATTTTTTGTTATTTAATGAACGTGGCATTAGCACATACTTTTCGGGGCCACTGCGATCTACAGAAAATGTCTAAATCTATGACTGGCTATTTCCTGTAGCTAAGCATGTCCAAGCATGTTTTGTCAAAGTTAGTGCTTGTTTGTGTGTTCTTTGCATACTGCGATTGAAATGCTGCTGTTTTACACCAGAATATTTCCCCTGAGGCATCAATGAAGTATGTCAGTCTGTGTATATGTCTAAGCTGATAGCCAGGAAACCAACATCAGAGAGCTTGGCTCACCAGGGAGGGATCCTGCCAGCTGATAGCTTCCCCTTCTGAGTTTCACTTAATAGTCTTCTGGCTACCAGCACTGGGTTCTTGATTCCTGATAGAAAGGGCAGCATTAGTATCACTTTTGCTCAAGACAGCTTTAAATAGGGTAGATGAACCCTGCATTTGGCTTCCTCATGCACTTTTGTTAAAGTATAATGCAGACTTCATTGCACCAAAAAAGCAAAAGCACACGCTTCACTAATGTCATTTATATTTTATGTGGATGAGCAGAATATTTTAAAACACTGTGTCAAATTAAGTTTTGCTTGTTTTAACCAAAATGGCAACAGGTTGATGGGGTAGAATCGGTCCTGTTTTGTGCCTCTATCAGTTTTGATTGAAAGAAGTAGAGAGCGTGTCATAGCTCAAGGCCAAAAACCATAATAAACCAAATTTATTTATAGCATTCTTCCCATCACCTTCATCTCATCACAAAAAGCTCAAACCAGCCTTGCCGATGTTTCTAAGAGCACCCACCACTCAAGGCTCCAACGGCTCCATAGTTTAAGGACTTCCCATCCATGATGCTGGCATCACACTCAATCTCACCCGAGATGTTCAGGTTAGAACCGGTACCTGCATTGGTGAACGGGGAGTCCTGTAAATAAACAAACATCAACCTTAAAGTCAATTTCTTTCTCTTCTAAATAATTAGAAACAAGCAGTGGACAGTAACAAAGTAGTTCTACTTTATTACTGTTCTTGTGTACCAGTACTTTTCAAGTATTTGTACTAAATCAGTAATTTTATTTTGGGAAACTTTTACTTCACTACATTCCAAAGCATAAAATTTTACTTTTTACTCCACTATACATTTCATAAAAAGATCTCCTTGCCATTTTAAACTGTATAAATCGACACAGCTCAGACACGCGATAGCATCATTGTGTGAAATGCTTGATTGTGGACATTTGTGCATTACCATCTGAATAGGGTAGATTTTAGGTAAAAACTAAACATAACATTAAAATAATGCAAATTAAAGCCTATGTATATTCCCCACTGCTGTAGCAGTTTCAAATGATATAAAACTATTATGTTTGCATAGTGCTCTTCTTAACGTTATGTAACGACTGAGACAAATCAGACAATTATTTGTCATATTTAACAAATAATCTTTAAAACACACTCTGTGGAACCCACCCCCATGGACACCATCTGATAAGGCTTATTTATTGCCCTAAACTGGCCAAGTGGAAAAGCAGAGGCCATGGAAGAAATTCCTCTTTCCTCATTGGTCAGGCCCACCTTGGCCGGTGTGACTTCTCCCAGAGCTTACAAGGAGATGCACAGCTCCGCCTTTCTCTTGCCTGCTCTGACCAACACTGCATCTGCGGGGTGCTGCCTGCGACCTGCCCCCCACCATGTGCTTACCTAGGAGAGAGAAGGACTCTTTCTCCACAACTAACCATGCAAGTTTGTCATCGTTCCTTCATTCAACACAGAAGACATCGATTGCAACCTCAGCACCATCAGACCAAACTCTCAGGACTTTCTACTGCAACCGTATATTCAGACACTCTTCAATCTCTGAGGCAGAATGCAAGTAGTGTACGATATACTAAATTGCTGCTAGTTAGTTAAAGTTGTGAAACTCCTTTGTTAACAAAGGAGCTTTGTAATAAATACCGATGATTCTTTCCAGGTTTTTGACTTTGCTGCATAACTCCATGTCCTGTTCCACTCTATGATTTCTCATTTTATCCATGTATGTGTGATTTGTGTGTATGCATGTGTTTGTTAGTTTAGTTATATGTTCGTAATTTAGTTAATAAAACTTGTGAACAATATAGATTTAGTTCTGACTCCCTGCGAATAAGTTGTCACTTAAATGATCGATCTGGTTACGTGCTCTGAGTGCTGTAAATGCTAAGAAAGTTATTTTTTTGTGGCCATGAAAAATACTCTTCTCTTAGAATTAATTAATAATCAATACTGAGTGTTCACAGGATGGATTGATTGATTGATTGATTGATTGTAAGTGTAATGTAGCTACATCAAGTTAATCGGATTAACTTTCTAATGTTAGGGTTAATGTTCATAATTAATGAATAATCAATGAGTTATGAATAATTATTAATATTTCCCCTTTGAGCAAATTCACTACATTTAACACATTTTGGACTGTGTTTTCATTTTGTATGTTTATATTCGTCAACACATATTTACACACACACTTTGTTTTTACTCATTTTTATGCGGTATATTTTGTTATTTTTACTTGTTTGCACACTTGAACTATAACCAAGTATCAGTGGTAGTTATCAGCTTATGACAAGTTTTGGTAATAAAATAAAATGTTTTCTTATTTGCAGAAAATGCATAGACTTCCTTATTGACTAGTGCTAGCAACTTGACTATTCATGATAATTGGTGGTGGTTGAGGAACCCCTTTCATATGTAAAGTGCTTTGAGTACCCAGAAAAGCCCTATATAAATGTAACAAATTATTATTAATTCATAATGTCAGACCAAGCTGACATTACTCAGTCTGAACTTTTTACTTTTAGTACTCAAGTACATATAAAAAAAAATCAAGTACTTTTATACTTTTACTCAAGTGCTTGATTTGTGTGCTTCGTCTGCCACTGGAAACACACAGAAAAATCCCTAAATTTATCACATTGTAGTTTTAAATATATTTTCTTTTCCCAGCTTAACGTGCAGACAGAACTATAAGCAAGTCATTCATAGGTTGCTGTCCCGGAGAAGTCTAAACGGTGAGGCACTTTCAAAGCACTGCCCTGTTTGAGGGTCTAACATGTCAACTAACGGCATGTTAGTGCCAGAACACACTGAAGAAATTTGTGGAGATGTGTGTAGACTCTCTGTCTGTCATAGACCTTAGCTAGAGTAAGAGCAATATTGAATTTTACGCAGATGAAAACTAGACTATGAGAGATAGACTTACAGTCTTTACAATGGCATGCATTGTATATAGGTCCTTGATCAGTAATTTTTACAATTCACACTTTCAAAACTGTTATAGATTTTTAGTATCTTTTTGAAAAAGATGTTTTTAAGCTACAAAAACAAAAAAAACAAGTCATTTTGTTAAACAACAGATGATCCCTTCACCCTTGTTATTGTAAACAAACAAACAAAAAAATTGGTAATTAAAATAAAGCTGAAATAAAATATCACTTGACAACTAATTGGAATGAGTACAGAAAAGAAAATGAATTAAAGCTATGAAATTTAACTTATTAAAACTAAGCTAAAATGAAAACTGAAATTGAAAAAAATAAAAAAATTTCAAAACATTAACATTAAAATTGTTGAATTTGACTTCCTTGTCATTCCATTAATATCCTAAATGTTTTGTATATATTGCCTATCCATTTTCTTTGTGAGCATATTGAGTTGTTGTGATCCACCATCACCTCTAGCTCTATAAGAGCTGCTGTCACTGCCTCCAGCGCCAATCCTCCAGCTCTGAGCCTGTCCACAGCCTGAAACACATTAAATCACAACTGATGACAGCAACCTCATGTCTGCCAGTGAGTGTTCTGCACTACTTCAGGATTCTCGAGCTTTATGCAGAAAAGATCACACTAAAATAATCTAGACAAAACATAAAAAAGTGATAATCCAATACCAAGAGCTTAAAAAGCAAATAAAGCTGCAGTGTTTTCCACTTGACAAGCTTCAAGCAGAGAGCGTGGAATAGTATATTAAGCCGGGCAGCAGCTCGCGGGTCGCTGCTGGTGTCATGTTATCAACACATAACTCAAATTCCCTGGCACAGGTGTTTTACTCGAGCCTGATCCCTTCTTTTCATCCTTTACACGGCACTCTGGACAGAGAAAAGCATTGCATTGCAACTTGCCAATCTATGCATTACTGTTCGCTGCAAAACATTTTTGTTAGCATATCTTAGATTTTGTACATTGACAATATAATAACAGTCTGCAAAAGTAAGCAAGAAGGAATTCATATGCATGTTAAAAAAGAAATCATGCAAACTGAGCTGGGAATGAAAGCTGATTATATCATTGAACTGACATCTTGTCGACGTGACCTCTGGCAGCGCTATCCAAAGGTTACAGGGCACATCAGAAATGCAGAAGTACCTTAAAGGCTTAAAGTTTTGAATGAAGTATCACATGCAACTCACTCTCTGGCAAGCTCTCTTGCACACATGTTTGTATTCCTTGGCTTTGGATTCTGAATGATACCCTGCCCCTGCGGAGATAAAATCATCAAAAATAAGACATTTCTTATAAGTGAGGTTCTTCAGCTGTTACCGGTCTGTAGATTTGCTTGTCTTATGAGATATTTTTTTTTTTAAGAAGTCATTTTCTTGCGAATAAAGTGAGTTTTTACAGTCTTTTTGATCCAATTGTTTTCTCTTTAAACTTTTCTGTCAAATGGTTTCTGTAATGTTTAGAGTCCTTATTTAGTCATCTTCATGTCAATCCATATGCATTTGTTATTTTTTCCATTCTTTTCCATACAATGACCATTCATAGTGACCATCTGTCAAGTTGTAGAAAAGTCAAAAAATAAATTAAGAGTACCATATACTTATATTTACATCTTCAGAAGCTATATTAACTTTAAGACCGTAATGACCAATAATATTCAAAGCTCTTAAATTCCATTCATCCGCATTGACATCATTAACGTCAAATGTCATCGTTTCAAAGGCCATGTTGTAACTGAAAATGGCATGTTGGTTTGAATATGCAGAATGGAGAAAGACATTTGAGAGAAGCAGCAAAAGGCAAAATTATTACTAAGTGATAACTTCAAATAACAGTCTGTTAGGTTTTGTATGTGTAGAGAAAAAGTGAAAAACAGTCATATGAACTTCGTTTATTGTACTTATACAGTGTTTTTGACTTCTTTTGAAGCTTGACAGACTTAACCATTATTAAGTGTTACACAGAAAATTCTTCAAATATTTCCTTTGGTGATTTCCATAAGGGTGAGTAAATAAATATAGGTCGCTGAAATATATATATATATATATATATATATATATATATATATATATATATATTTTTTTTTTTTTTTTTTTTTTTTTTTTTTCAGCGACCTATTCCTTTTTAGACAATTACTCATTCAACATGTAACATCTAAATTTTGTGCAAAAACAAATTCACCTGCATGGACCAGCACAAACCCCATCGCTTCATGACGGGACACGGAGCTGTTCAGTAAAGACCCTGAATTGTTTAATGGAGAGACAGTCTCCTTGCAATCTGTCGAGTTTTCTAAATTTTCCATGACCCGTATTCAATGTAGCTTGCATTTTGACCCATCATTCACTCATAATTCCAATACAATTCTTCAAGTCCTGAAAGAAAAGAGAGTTATCATAATTTCAGAATTCAACGTATATATAAAGTAATATAAGATATTATCCAAGTCAGTTAAGTTAGTAATAATGACACACACGTTTTGACAATTACAACAATGATTTGACAGATTCCTTGTATTTTAAAGCATCCCTTCAGAAATGTTCAACTGAAGTACAACTCAGATATCAAGCATGCCTTGAGGAACACAATAAACGAAATACTTTACTGTTCGCGCCCACACTTGTATTAGATTCAGATAAGAACCTTTTTATAGCCTATATATTAACTACTGGCAATTTCAGTCCAACAAAATAGAATGAACGAATAAAGACTGCAAAACTCACTCGCATGAAGACTTCAGATGCATGACGGCACAGTCACACGCATGGTTCAGCATCTCTACTGATAACACACACATACAGATTGCACTAAATTATGAGTGTAGTTGTGTGTCTGCTGCATGAGTGTGATCTGATGTGATGATGAGCGGCGCATGTGCTTTCGTCACAGCAAAATACTTCCTGGTTCAGTGACACATGTGACCGTATGACTCCAGCAGCGCCCCCCTGCGGCAGAGGCATGAGCTGCGTTTTTTTGTGCAGTTTTTACACAAAAAAATGAAACTAATTTACATTTTTGGAGTATATTTTTAACGTAAGTGTTACTTAAAATAATATGAATTACTATTGGTATAATAATATTTAACAAAAATATATAATAGGCTATAAAATATCAGATCATGCATTATATAACAATGATCTTTTATTATTTACAGTTTCTCAGCAAAACAGTTCCTAACCTATTAATGGTAAATATGTCAATAGATCAATAGGAACTGCACTGACCAAATAATAGATGTGTTTATCTTCATCTAAATCTGAATGTAAATGTATTTCATATTATTGTCTGGTTTCAAATCAGAACACAAAGAAAGATAAATAGAACACAGAAAAGATAGTCAGATAACATGCCTCCAGATATCTGATATGTGAGGATTTATGAGCAGTTTGGTGTTATTTATACTAAACAGATGGCCTTCCTGCCATGTCAAGTAAACCAGCATTGGCAGTGGAATTGAAAACACTCCTCTTGGGACTATTTGCTTACATAAACATGTCCTCTGACTGAAGTCAAGTTCAGATGACTCCACAGTTTGAAAAACAGACTTTTTTAGAAAATCAAAAAAATGATGCCAGCAAGAAGATTATTCAAGGTTTTTACTCCTCTTGGAACTCTGTGGAGAAAGGACATCAGGTGACATCGAAGAGCCCAAAAGCCTTTCATTAAACAGATATAATCACAATCGATGCATTGCGACTAGAAGAGTGTGCAATTGCAATACTGTAATCTTAAATGCAGCTAATCTGCATTTTACAGTTTCGCATCACATCGATCCATAGGTTTCTTCTCTTCTAACATCCCCAAATCAACTAAGTACACCATTTAAATACAGAGAGAGAGAGAGCTTGATTGACTGATTGATTGATGAATATATCATCATTTTATCTTTCAATTCAGATTTAATTATACACTTCATTCTGTGATCTCAAACACCACACATCTTTTTTTGAGCTACAAAATCACTGCTTTCAGAGCTAAAACAGGCCCATTATTTCCTGTCTGAAGTGTATTGTGATGGATTTCACTTTCACTGTTTCTTATTTGCGTGATGTGGCGTTTATTGGTGCCGAGATAATTGTCTTTGCTCGGATGGCTGTTCTTAATGTATCAGTGTTAGACTTGTTTGCCATTAAGCTCTATGCTTCTTTAACAATTCCATCGGGAACAGAATATAGTGTCTAAAATATGCAATTTTACTGACTTATTATTTAATTGCAATGCTGTGATGAAACAAAACCTTAAGACTTAATGAGTGTGTAACTCTGACATAGTAATAACATTTAAAATGGTACAATGTAGTTTAAATCAACAAACTCTTATGGCAATTCACAACTGTTTTACATTTTGGCAAATCTGTGGCTAATTCGTGTGAATTTGTAGTATCTTATTTGTACGTTTGTGTACGATCTGCCCCAATGACGGTTAGGTTTGGGGTTGGGGGTGGACCTTCATACTTACAGTACATTTTTTCCCCCTAATAATTGTGTATATAAATCACATCATACAAACTCATCTGAAATTGCCACCTTGTAACATTTAAGTTTGGGTCTACTCATGGTCTTCCTACAGATGCACCTGGCACCATATTGTGTCTCAGTTATTGATTGTAATGAAAATGACCTCAAAGAAATCCAGGATTAATAATATTGTAATAATGTTGCCGTGTTTGTCTCGTTGCTTGTCTTCTACATAATGGCTTTTTTTTTTTTTTAAATGGGTTGCGCTTGACCTTCACATCTGGAAACAATTAAAGTAATAGCATTTAATTTCACCACTCTCTGATGTTCAATATCAGCTTACTGGCTACCAAAGACTATCTGCAAAAGTATCAAAACTATTGTGAAAAAATAATATTTAGAAACATACTCTCAATGCTTATAAAGGGAAGGGTTTCTACATTTTTTTCCAAGTATTGCATCCAGATGGTTATGCTTTTGCCAGCTAACAAGTAATTTCTTTTAATCATCTGTTCTCTTAATGATATTTGAGTTGGCTAACACCACAGTTCAATTAGTGCAGAATATAAGGCTGGAGTCTGAAACATTAAGTTCAGCTTATGGAGCTGCAGTATTTGCCTGTATCGAGAGAGAGAGAGAGAGAGAGAGAGAGAGAGAATATACGAGCTGCTTTAAGTTTGTTGGAGTGAGTTGATGGTACAAAGCTTGTTTGTTCTGGCAGAACTTCATACAGTAAAGAAGGAATAGCTGAACCCTTTTTTGCCAACCTAATTTACCATGATTAAGTTTAAGTTATTCTTATTGTTTTCTTTGTTTGCTGTTTTTTGGCTTTTATCAAAAAATCAAAGACACAGTGTCTTAATACCTTTAATAGATTATAGTTTTAACTAGCACCATTTCAAAATGAAAATAAAACATTTAACAGTTCAGTTCAGATTGTAAAAGTTTTCTGCTTCCAACTCACTTCAGATGAATAAAAAGGAATATTCTGTTGCTCTGCCAGGCTATATATATTTTCCGTTGAGACAATTAAGAGACTGTGTCATCATACACTGACAATTGTGTCTTTCTCGCCGTGTGAAAAAACTTTCTTTGACATATTCAGATGTTGTACTGCCTACTTGTCTCAAGTCTCCTGCTATTAACTCTACAGACTACTGAATTTGTCCAGACTTTATGTCAGTCTCCAATCTCTCATCCAGCTTGAAGAGTTCAGACATTCCTCATACAAAACCAGAACAGATATCTGTGAATATTCTCAGGACCTCTGGACCTCCGCTGTCAGAGGAGGAAAATCAGGAACAAGGTCTTGAGAACTGTGATGAAAAAGGCCTGCAAAACACATTCACAAATGTTTGGGACTGGACTATCCATAAAAACAAGCCTGGGCCCCATAAATTCTGCCCTGTCTTTTGAGTTTTTTTGTAAATTTTTGTAAAATGAAATCACGCCTTGCTAAACCAGCAGATCGTGCTTCATCTCTGAGTGGCTGTGAGGAAACTCTTTCAGCTGTGATATGATGTGGTGGGAGACACTTCATCTGACACTAGGAAAAAGGAGAGTCTGTGCACCATGTGATCAATGACTGACAACTTCCTTCCTTTTTATTCTTCTGTGGTGATTGGAGAAGAAAGTAGAACAAAAATATTCGCTCAAAGAAAGATCTAAGGATGAACAAAACATCCCCAAAATGGTCATGTCCCTCAAACCATAAGGCGGTCGTCAATGTGACATGAGTCAACATGTTGTGAATACAAAATGGTCCTATATAGACAGATCTCTACTAAACCCAAAACCATCCATACATACAGCTCCTCAACATCACTGTTGCAGACAGCAATTTAATTGAATCTTCACCCATCAAAAATATGATTTGTTAGTGAGTATTTTTTTTATAAACCCTCATAAGCATTATTTAAGATGATATCTATGAAATGAGGAGCTGTTGCTTAGCAGGAGAGTGACAGTGGAACAGATATAGGCCTGTTGCTCTCCTGTGTTATGTGATGTCGTTCATAGTCGGGATAGAGGATATTGCAGTTGTCATATGTTGTCTTGACTCTTTTATTATGATTTGTTTATCTGTTTGTGTCTACCTCTTAGTTGCTATTTACCTAAAATAACTAGCCTGATAGAAAGTATAAAGTTCAACTATAGGGCCAATTCATTTAGATTTAGCAATTAGTCTTTGCTGTAGCAGATATGTGTAGCCTATTATATTTTAAGAAAGGGTAAAGGAAATATGTGTCAGGCTATAATTAGACCACAGGTTTTTCTGGTGTATGCAAGTATGTGTCTTCCTCTCATAACTAGAGAAAGACTGCCATCTACAGGATATGAAGTTCATCTGTTTAAACCGCAAAAACACAAGAGGTAATAATATCAAAGTGTAGTGCAAGCTAATAAAAACAAACTTCACAATATTATACTTAAACATAGAAATGTAACCTAACACACTCAGTAAGTTACATAGACGTGAACAAGTGGATGAGCCGCCCTTTAATTTAATAAAATGGTGCAGTGCAAAATTCCTACGATTGTACCCGGAAATGCTGCAGCACCCCGTTACTCCAGAGCTGATTTGGGCTCAGGTACAGCAGGTAAACAGATGGTTCTACAATGATTATAAATTCTGGCATTTTGGGTATTATCATTATTTTGTGTCCAACACTGATGTAACATAGGAAAAGTCTTCAAATTCTTATAACTATTTTGCACACAATATACCGCTGTGAAACTATTAATATTCATGAGGAAATCTTGACATTGACATTGATAGGTTTTCAAAGAACGTGACAGAATTCATGAGCCAATCATTGGACACTGAGCACCATAACAAAATTCATATTCATAAAGAGAGTCTTTGCCATTGGTTACCAAACAATGGTAATATTTGTTAACTATTAGCATTCATGAGATAAACCTTCACTATGGACTTGTTAGTTTGCCAGCAGCCAGCCTATTTTCGTATCTTTGATAGATAGGCACCTGTTGAAGTGGAGAGAAATGAGTTGGTAAACGCTATTTCGGAAATCTCGAACTCTACAGTAGGTGCTTTTCTGCCTGCGCGTGCATGTGCAGGTGTTAATGGAAGCGCATACATTACAGTTATGATGTATAATACACGTGAAGCAGGTGAAGTGTCCTGTCACCGATGACCCATGGCGTCTGTGCGCGTGGCGGTGCGGGTGCGTCCCTTGAGCCAAAGGTTAGTCCTGTCCGACTGCTCAAAATGAACATAGGCTACTAACGTTAGTCACATACTTTGTTTATTAGAAAACTAACGTTGGTTTGGTTTATTGACAGTTTGGCTCAACGTGCCAATAACGCGCACTGTATTCATGCTTTTATTGTTTTATTTATTTATTTCAACAAGGGACAGTGTACATTAGTAATCAACATTCATGAATGTAAATGTACCCAAAAGGCTCTTACTTTAATTAATCTCTCTCAATGAACTGTTCCATAAGAGAGCAAACCTCACTTTTCATTATTTTACTGTATACAAGTGACAGTTGTTTATCATGGATTTCAGTTTTGACAATAGTGTTTTCATATCTTCTTTTCTGTCTGTGTGTTTATCTTTCTCTCTCAGGGAGAAGGACCTTTCAGCCAAAGTAATAATACAAGTGGATGGACATAAAACCTCTGTCCTTGATACAAAGGTGTGTCATTCACTTTATATTTAATAGATTTTTATTCATGTGCATTAACTGCTGGCAAAATCAGACTCCAGTGCTTGGTCAAAAATCAATCTTTACTTTTCATACCTGTCCAAAATGTAAAATATTTTATAATATTATTCTCTAGGCCTCTCTAATTATGGCTTAGCTATTGTAGTGACTATTATTCAGTTGAGCCATTTGGCAAAAATGCACAACACAATGTACATTAAGAAAATATGCCCTAATTGAGATAAAATTAATTCCAGGGACCAGATATGACCCTTTATTGACACCAGTTGCAAGTCAGTTTGTTGAAGTATTTTATGCTTTGTAGGACACTGGAGAACCCTTTGGAGAGAGAGTGAAGTCTTTCTCATATGATTTCTCTTATGATTCACTGAACTGCACAAGTCCAAACTTTGTGACCCAGGAACAGGTACAAACTCCACTGCATTTGTCATGTGACAAGTAATAATAAGGGTAGAAGTGTTCCAGCACTCATAGAACTAGCTGTTCTTAAGAGTTTTGGACGGTAAAATGTCAAGGTTTGTTTTTCAGTGTCGTGGAAGTGAAAGTATGGGCAATATAAATGCCTAATTTTGATAATACGGTTTAACTATCTGATCTGCAATTGTACATATGCTAGCTATGCAGTTACACAGGCTTCTGTCATGGTGATCTTTCATTTCAGATATTCAAAGATCTCGGCACCGATGTCCTGCAAGCTGCTTTTGAGGGTTACAATGCATGCATCTTTGCTTATGGCCAGACAGGCTCAGGAAAGTCCTACACCATGATGGGCAACCCTGTAAGCTTCAAATCTCATTACTGTCTCCCTCTCAAGTGTAAATTCAAAACTTACAAATCACAGCTAGTAATACACTCCCACTCCTCAGACGATGCACACAGTGGTTCTCAACAGATCCACTATTTCACTACAGGCTTCTTCTGAGTAATCAGAAAATGTGACAAGGGCAGCATATGAAGAACACTTAATTATAACCGATATCAGTCTGTCATCCAAGAGACTCATTCAGATTTGTTCTGATGATAATCATTCTGTTCTGTCTGATATCCCCTCTTTGTCTTGGGTAGTAATTAAAAGCCGCCATTGCAGATCAGAGGGGAAAATAGTGAGAGACTTTATGGAGTTCTGATTTATTCAGAGTGCTGGAGAAATGTGCTGAGTGAAGAAATGGCAGAGAGAGAGAGAGAGAGCTGAAATCAAAATGTCTCAAGTATATGGACGTCTGAAGGACAAAAGCATCATGGGGAAATTATTCTTTGTCCTAAAATAAGTGTTATGCTATAATTTTAGATATAATTGTTATAATTATTATATTTCATCTCAATGTACAAAAGTGTAGATGACAATAAGTTACATTAATGCCACATAAATCACAGGCTTCATGTTTAAGGAGAGTTTACTGGCTGCCTTTACAGCAGGTATTGATCGCACAATGTCATTCCTTGTCCTTCTTAAATAGTACAAAATGTCTAATGTACATTCTAACAATACTAATTATTTCTGACCTTGGTCAAGCTTAGCTATGTCTTTGCTGCTTATTTGGTTTATTGACACTTTAATTGCTAGTATATATTCCATGCTGTGTTTAGATTTTTTTTTTTCAATACAGAACAGATTTAGCTCACATATTAATTTCATTCAAAGACTCTGTCTTGTTTGATAAAATATTTTTCCAAAACATATAAATTATCATAATCTACTCACCCATATGTCATTCTAGACTTACATGGCTTTTTTTCTTCTTCTGTGAAACTCAAAAGAAGATATTTTTAAAAATGGCTCCAATTTTCTTTGTCCATGCAATGAAAGTGGGGTCAAAAACGCACTGTATGGACAAACGCTGTTGAAACGTTCTTTAAAATATTTTTGTTACGATCATCGATCACACGTGGGTTTTCCCTTGTGGTGTTCAAACCTGCAAACTTTCAGTCTAGTTCCTCAACCACCTGGCTACATTTAACAGCTAAGTGAGCTGAATTTTCTATTTTCCTTCTTTCAGGGTGATTATGGACTGATTCCACGGATCTGTGAGGGGCTGTTCCACCACATCAGTGGAGTGTTACAAAGAGATAAGGCATCATTTCACATGGAGGTCAGGTATGAACGCAATATTTCTCCTGTAATGGCATAACCATTGCTGCGGGAAGAGTGCCAAAGGAGTGAGTAACATAAGTAATTCCGACGTGTCAAGAGACCTACATACATGACCACATGGCCATTATTTGCTCCATGGTGGTTTAATGTTGGATGATGATGCCATCAAAATCCCAGGGAGAAGGACAGACAGATTGCAATGTGTAAATGAGGCGTCCATTCTGGCAGCTTGTCCTTTCTTATGGGCATTGTAAGATAGCGGGACTCTAATTACGACCAGATGATCAAGAAGGTCAGTGTACAGCCTCCGTCTGCTTCCACCTCGAGCAGTTATTATAGTGGCTTCTTGATAACAGCCCATGAGCTAGATTAGATGAGAGAGACCGAAAGTGAGACCAAGGGTGAGACAAGACCTATCAAATGTTATTTTAGACATCATAGATATACCATGACCCTGGCTATCTCAGTTAAATTATATACTGAACATATTTATTCACTATTGTTCAAAAATGTGGGGTTGGTAAGATTTTTTTTAAAAATGTTTTTGAAAGAAGTCTCTTATGCTCACCAAGGCTGCATTTATTTGATCATAAATAGAGTATAAACAGTGATATCGTGAAATATAATTACAATATTTTTATTGAAATAAATGTTCTAATGTTTAATTGTATTTTATAATGGAATTTTCTTCACTATCTTCAGAAATGATTCAGATATGCGGATTTTGTGCTCAAGGAACATTTCATATTATTATCAAAAAAGCAGTTGTGCTACTTAATATTTTCTGTTAAAAACTTGACACATTTTTTTTCAAGATTCCTTGATGAGTAGGAAGTTCAGAAGAGCAGCATTTATTTGAAATAGAAATCTTTTGTAACCCTTTAAATGTCACATTTTATCAATTTAACATGTTGTTGATTGATAAAAGTGTTAATTTCTTTAAAAAAATAAAACCGTTTATTGACCTCAAACTTTTGAACAGTAGTATAGGTCTGTTAAATTGGCAGTAGGTTAGTATATTTGACTCAAGTGCTAAAAAAGAAGTCTAAAATTAAATTTATTCATCTATATAGTTCATCAGAGGCCTTGATTAACAACAATATTGACAGTAAACAATATTGTTAATTGTGAAATATCTGTTGTGTGGCATGTTGCAAAATATTGACTGTTTGCATTCACATTTTAGTGCAAATGCTTTGCCTGTGCAGACTTCTGGATGTGAATGTGCTCATTGTATTAAAGGAAACTATCACGTCTCTTGCTTGTGGTATAAATGAGGTCTTAAAGTGCAGTTATTGTTTATTAAATTGATTGCCATTGCAGTTAGGATTGCTGCAGTAAAAAGAAAAAGTCCCAGTATTTTCAAAACTAATAAAAAAATATTGGTGATTAAAGCCCAGTAGCCTAGTCATACCCCTGAGTGAGACCTGTCTTCATCAATGGAAGAAAAAACCTGATTGATTCTTTACCCTTGACTTCTCTTGCATGTGACTGTGGTGTCTAAATGCCTGCAAGAGGTTTTTGTAGTTTAACTACCTGGATTCCCTCCTTTAAACAGTGCTCATTCACTAGGGACAGCTCTAGCAGTAGAGGCATTCAAAATGTCTAACTGTCACATTTTAATTAGTTCACTGTTGGTTTGTACTGAGCTCAAACTGATGCTGTCTCTCTCTCTCCAGCTTCATTAGAAGATGAAGAGGGACCAATCTGTCTTTCATTTCAGGAGCCTGTTTAAACATTCACATTTCTCAGACAGCCCGAAATAGGTTTATCGTCTTGTGGGATTTTATTTCTTTTCTGACTGGCGAGACTTTCTCCCCCTCACCCACAATTGCTGTAATTTGCAGCAGTATATCACAACAGAGCTTATTCAGATTTAGGGAAAATATGTAGCCTCTAATTCCTTGTCAAGTCACTGTGTTCCACCGCACCAGTGTTTTCGATAATTTTATTCACGTACAATGAGATTCAAACAGCGGCAGGTAATTGATTCGAGTTTTCCAAGCAATTGCCTCATGAATGATTTAGTCAAAACAAAGAAAATTTAATAAGCTAGCAAATGAGCTGTTAAACCGAAATATAAACTAAACCAGTTGTATTTAGCAAAATTGCTGGAATGTGCGTCATTTAAAACCAGCCTTATTTGTGTATTTATTCTAGACTGAGTCACTGTTGAAGTTTTTGTGGTGACATTTCATCCCATTATATCCTAAAATGGGAGAAAAATGTCATGTTTCAAGAGCAAACTATCACTGCTTTGTTCTTGTCTTTGATGCTTTGTGCTTCCAGCTACTTTGAAATCTACAATGAGCGAGTTCGAGACCTTCTTCCCAGCACAGAGACACAAGGATGTGAGCTGAGAGTAAGAGAACATCCTAAAGATGGACCATATGTGGAGGGTAAAATGACAACAGATACAACACCTCACACCAAGATGACTGACAAATTGCTCACTTTTTAATGATACTTAATTGATAGCTTACTAACTTTATCCTGAATATGTGCACATATATGTTGTCCAGCTCTCTCCAGACACCATGTGCAGAGCTATACTGAGGTTGGCCAGCTAATGCATGAGGGCAACAGGAGGCGCGCCACTGCCAGCACAGGCATGAACCATGTCAGCAGCCGATCCCATGCCATCTTCACGATTCGCTTCATCAAGGTCACAAGTCCATTTACCCTCTGCTGAATGCCATCTGCCTCTTTGTTTGTACATTTGTGCAGATAGCCGTCACAGCTTGAAGTTATCATCTCCCTGTTTGTATTATATAGAGGGCTTTCTCCATTTTCTGTGTATGATGGGGATGTCTGGGTAATGATACACACTACACAGATGTCATTGTGATTTTTATAATTCATGGGTTATATCACACATTGCTGTAGTGACCTTTGAGACTAGTTAAGAGTAGCATGGTAGTATGCTGCTCCAAACATAGCCTTTATTTTCTCAGTTTGTTCTCTCTATTTTGTTAGTATTCTGTGTGTCTTCTCAGTTTTTCCATGTTATGAGACTAATATTTTACACTCCATAGGGCTCTGTTGGTTATAAAGTGGTAAATCCATCTCTTTTAATATATTCATAATAATTTCAGAAACTTCAGGGGATCAGCTGTCATGCAGCATTAAGCATTTCCAATCTTACTTGCCTGTGTTTCAATCAAGTGTTTTTGCCTGTTTTTTATCCCTGTTGCATTTTGATTGTGCATTATGAATTTTGGAATGAGAAATATCTGACTGTATCGTCTACCCAAATATGTGCTTATAGGCCATGTTTGATGCGGAGTTACCGAGCGAGACAGTGAGTAAGGTACACCTGGTTGACCTGGCAGGAAGTGAAAGAGCTGATACCACACAGGCTACTGGCATTAGGTTGAAGGAGGGCGCTAACATCAATAGATCTCTGGTTACTCTAGGCATCGTCATCTCCACTTTAGGTAAAAGCAACAACCTTCAGAAAGTTACCAAATGATATGTATCAGCTTAAGGTTTCATGCACTTTGACTGACATAGTATGAGGTTGTTCAGTGGATATTCTTTGTTATTTCTGTTGTCACAGCTGATCTGTCCATTGGTGGTGGAATGAAAAGGAAGCAAAACTTTGTTCCATATCGAGACTCTGTGCTTACCTGGCTCTTAAAGGACAGTCTTGGTGGGAACTCCAAAACCATCATGATAGCCAGTATGTCAGAGGTCACACGTATCACTGTGGTCATAGTTCAACACACCCTGAAGATTCTCCTAACACGCAACTTATTTTACAAAACGTTCATCCTGCCCTTTCCATATAACAAAAGTGAAATTTAGGCTGTTAAGCTCTAAAAAGCACCATAAAATGCCATTAAAAGTGGCAGGGTGAAATGTATTATTTCTTTTTTATTTTTTTATTGCTCTTGAGATTGTCTCAAACATGCCATGAACATTGTTCTGCTTGTTAATATTCCATTGCAAGGAGATTTGAGCTCATATCGCCTTTATTATGTGTTAAGTATTAATTTCTTTTTACCAGAATGGATATTTTTTTTATCTTTTTTTGTCACTCCAGCCATCTCACCTGCTGATGTGAACTACAGTGAAACTCTGAACACCCTTCGTTATGCCAGCCGGGCCAAGAACATTTTAAACAAGCCCACTGTGAATGAGGACAGCAATGTAAAGATAATCAGAGAGCTGCGAGCTGAGATTGCCCGTCTGAAAGCCCTGCTGTCTGCGGGAAATCAGGTGATTTAAGTTCGACTTCATCCTCCTCAGACATCACAGGCTGAATTTCAATTTGTATATTATCAGTATTATATGCTATGCCAGGATTAGTTTGTAGGAATAAAAAATCACAAATGAGATCTCTTTAATATCTCTGTTTCTCTTAGACTGCAATGAGATGGAGTTTCCAGCTTCTTATATTTCTTTCATAAGACAGAGTAGGGCTTTGGTCCTCTTTTCAAGTTTCTGAATAATGGCTGAAACTGTACAAAGATTTTGACAAAAGTCAGAGATTTCATTATGAACCTTTTGAATTTATCAATGAATAATTGTTTTTGTGTGTATTTTTCTCTATCCTAAGCAATAAGAGAACGTTTTTACCTAATTAACACATTACTAAATATCCTGAGCTGTGAGAACAATATTTTTTTTCTCTGGAAGGATTAGTGCCTCTTAAATCATATCACTGAAATTATAATGTGAAAATGGCCTGAACTGCATACTGTCACAAAGTCTTTGCATGCTTTTTGGGATAATATTGCCCACAGCCTTTTATGATATGGGAAGTTGTAATACCCATATTATTAAATGTAATACTGGAATATATTCAGAAGTACCTACTTTTGTGCTTGTGGGATAATTACAGCCTTTGTTTTGTTTCTCATGTGGTCACATGACCAAATGCTTCAGTCTTCCTCTTTCAGATGGTGTTGTTTGAGCAGCCTTCGGGGTCGAGTGTGGAGGAGAGGCTTCATCAGGATGAAGCCAGAGTAAGTGTCTCAATTTCTCTGCACATCCTCAGACTACTTGAGCAGATCTTCTGGTGATTAAAAGTTGGCTAAAACCGAGCATAACAGCAGATCGCTCCTTGATTTCCCCACCGCACATGGCTGTTTAAGTATGATACATGCTGATTTAGGGAGATAATTAAAGCCTTTTTGCTAGAGGAGGTCAGCAGCAGAATTGTTGTTTTTATTTTAATTTTATGTTATGCTGCTCTTTAGTCTTCTTCTTAGGTTTTGATGTAAATATGCATGACTCACAACTGGGATTTTATTTTTCCTAACACTCAGAATGCTGTTATCTGTACCATTTTTGTGATGAAAGAATGTGGCACTTCTTTACTTGTGCTTTATAATCACAATCCAGTTTTTTTTTTTTTTTTTGGTATCTATATTTTGAATCTGTATTGTCACTTATGGAAATAATCCAAAGTATCTCTCTTTTCTTTCTCAGGTTCAGGAGCTGACAAAACAGTGGGCTAGTCGTTGGAAAGAAATCCATAATATTCTTAGGGTTGGTAACTTACATACACTTATTAATAAACCTTTACATTTTCATTTCAAACATGAATTTCAGGAAATGGTACACTGTAAAAAGAAATACTTAGTGTTTGTGCTGACTTAAAATTGTAAGTTTAGTCAATTTGGTCAATTTGAAATGTGAAGTTGTACTAAGTGACAACTTGAATATTTGAGTTAACTAAATGTAAAATTTTAAGGCAGCACAAACACTTACCTTGTTGAAATAACAAATTTGTTTTTGCAGTGTGGTGAAATGTAGTCCCAGTGAGTGTAGGGGTTATCAGGATTGTAAAGTCATTTATTATTAATTATTTGATTTAAAAGTCAATATTTACTCACTCTCATGTTTTTCCAAACCTGTATGTGGCACTTTTTTAATGTGCATGCATATACACCATCAAATATATATACCTACATTCGAATCGTTGTTGTCATTTGATGTTACTCAGCTCTCACAGTTTGTTTGCTTCTTACCCAGAATCCCCTGTAGTTGCAAGAGCACAGCATCAATTCTACCTCTATAACTAATTTGTTCATTCACAGTGATCTGAGACAGATTGCAGTGAATCCAGTCTGCTCTTCTCTGCACCCTTCTGTGCAAACTGTGGCAGTCAGTGAAGTAGTCTGCTTGTAAGGAGGAAAACAATTTCACTTTAGCTCTGTGCATTACTGTGGCTCCATGTGCTGCTAAATAGAGAGGAAGACATTGCTGGTTAGTCACCTAAATAACCTCCTACTATGCCACACACACATAGATTTATATTTCCTGATCGCAGAGTTTTGATCTAATACATTTGTGTTTTTAACTGCAGCTTGTAGCACATATAAGAGAAGTAGTGTTCCTACAGCGATGCAGACTTTCAGTCTGGAATTTGTCGTGTCTTGTTTTTAGAACTGAGTCAGGGTAGATGCACTATTTAACATGATGTGAATGACAATATTGAAGTTCAGCCTATTTAATGTGTTGTGCTGTTTATTGTGCAATCGTATACGTTGGTGACATCCGGCTTCGGAAAAAAACTCACCTTTAACTATGGAGTTTACCCTGATTTTGGACCACAGTGTCTAATCTAGCAAAAATGCATTTATATGTATACAGTATATACAGTGGCAAGAATTAGTTTGTGAATCCTTTCAAAATATTTAATTTCTGTATTGATTCCTCATAAAATCTGATCTTTATTTACTGTAGTTTACAATTCTAGCTAATCATAACCTGACTAAACTAACCTGACTAATAACACTCAAACTTTTCAAACTTTTAATGAATAAATTGATTAATAATTCACAGTCCATGCTGGAGAAGTGAAACCATGATTCTCCTTTAGCTTGCATGTATATAATATTACCACACTATTCTGCTTAAAAGGAGGGAATACTGTTTACCTGATGGTGTAGTCTTGTAATTGTTAGTTTTTGCATGAGCAGTTATAAGACCATTTTATCCTTTGTACACTTAAATAAAACATGTGCTCCTGATCTGGTTTTTCCTCTTGTAAAACAGTGTTTTGATGATGTCATATTGTGGTTTGGTAAAGTTTGATGGTTCGATCCCTATGAGAAGTCATTACCACTGTGCCCTTGAACAAAGCACTTAACCCAGGTTGTTCCAGTGGGATTGTCTTGTAATAAATTCATGTTAGTGTTCTATGTCAAAAGTTGTGGAAATGCAACTGGTCCTGGTTGTGTGGCAATAAATAATGGTTTGATTCTTCTAAAAAATACCACATTTAACAGCAGCTGATAGATTTCCTTCCGACAGGTGGCAGTGTTGCGCTTGAGAAGCGCAGTGGTCTTGCAACGTTTTCGCCTTTGGCCAGTTGTGTGTTTAATGGTGGCTGTGTAGCAGCCTGTGGTGTTGTAAATGGAGGTTTTCAGACTGTAGCTGGAGCCTGGGGGTCAATTTCAGGCCACAAGCTGGAACTGTCACAATGCCACAGCATAAGCTCATCGGTATGAGAGACTTATTACCTCTGTCTTGCTCCTGTACGTATATGTGTGTGTGAAGTGGATAGGGAGATGAGGAAATAGTCCGTGATGGAGGAGGGAGGAGAGCGAGGGTTGCTTTCAGTCTTTCTCTCATTTATTTTTTTTGCGTCACATCACCTCCCTCCCTGTCTCATTTACACACATACGCACCCAAATCTATGAAGCGGAGAGCAAAACAGAGATGGCAGATGGTCACGCATACTCTCTGAGCTTTTAGCTGCTCATCTGCTCCAGTCCAGGCAGCAAGACACGAGCCACAGAGGCCCAAATAGCCCAGACCTCTGTTTAACTATTACTCACTTCCTGCCATGCCCGCATGCCAACTGCCTCCCTGACCATCCTGCTTTTAGCCAATCAAATTCAGCTTGCACGTGTTGGGGGTGACAAAAAGTTGAGGAAATATCCAGGGACCAATTTGTCGTCAGCTTTTGTAAATTTCTTCTCTGTCCTCGCCAAGCACCTAACAGCATGGGGACGAGCCGTTGATGCATCAGCTGAATTTAATTGCAGATAATCACTTCAAATAGCACTTCGCCAGGGCTGTTTTCTCAAGCCCCGCCATAATGAGCGTCTTCGCCTCTCAACTGCTTATTCTTCGCCACCTTTTTCAAGTGCTTTGGCATCTTTTTTGATGGGAAAGTGTTGTAGTGAGAAAGAGATAGCCCACAAAGAGAAGAACAAAGGCACAAGACTCAAAGCTCACTTTTTTTTGGTCCGCCTCTGAGCTTTACTGAGAAACAGAAGATTTAACAACGCAACATGGTTTTGCAAACCCCAAAAGGCAGATGATGGCTGTTTTTATGGTTGTTGTTTTTTCCCGGCAATGGCAAGCGATTGCATATTAAGCATCTGCTGTCTTGTGTGAATATCATATTATATTGGTGGCAGACAATGAAACACAAGTAAATGAACAATACAAAAAAGTATTAAGTATCAAGATCAATCAGATTCAAATAGAATTTTTATATTTACTTTTACTTTAAGTACATGTACAAAGTACATGAGTTGTTCTTGTCCATTCTAAAATTCATTCAAAGGAATCTGGTTACTTAAGTATTCTGATTGATTTGAATGTACTGCTATGTGGTTGCTAGGTTCTTAAGATATTCTAAGATTTTTTTGGCCACTTAGACAGATAGTTGCATTCCGCTCACAAAGAAGGCATCGTTGATGTTCTTAGCTCAAGTAGGGACGAGCTATGTGCCAAAGTTTAGTACTTAGGGTAAAGGGTTTGTTCAAATCCCTTCGTTCAATTCCTAACAATGAGCTACTGAATTGGCGATGCTTGCTCAATATTTTGTAACACAACTTACAAATTTACGTTTTAAAAGTATTAGAAAATGTTGTCATATTACATGCCATTCATTCATTCGAATTAGTTCAGTGTCTTCTTGAACATGCAAGGTGAAAAGGTTGAACCAAAAGATGGCACTGTAGCACTTTGATGTTTCTTGTTCCTCCACATGGATTTGAAGCAATGAGATAAACAAAAGAAAGTCTACCCGTGGTTTATATTTAATTTTCAAGCTATTTAGATTACTATGTCATCCAGCCACCATAAAAACTGCTTTAATGATGTTGAAGTCAACATGTGGCAGAGTGAAGGGAGGGGGTTTGTGCAGCAGATGATTAAAATGGCTTCTCTTGGTGAAGAAATATTAACAGAGATTATGCATACCGTGCTTTGCGGTTCCTCTTCCTCAATCACCCTAATGTCTGCAGTGGCCACCCAGCATGTGTATATGCACAGTTGGAGCAATGGCCGTACGTGATGGTTAAATTTATGTTCTCAGAGTGATGGACATGCAGATCCTTCAATATAATAAGGTTCCTTTCTATGAAGGAATTTTCATGTTATTTAGTGGATAGGGTGGCCACTACCCAATATATTGTGGTATGCCAAATTTTTATCTAAAAAGAGGCAGAGCCTAAGCTTAAAATAAACATAAATATTCTGTATAGAGGCTAACTGGCAATCATATTATATTATATAAGTTTGCATGTAGACTTAAAAGGGACTGTTTACTCAATGTTTTTGTTTGTTTTAAGATCGTTTGAAGAACATTGGCATCAAAACAACACTGAATCTCATTGCACAAAAAAAACCAAACATTTTTCATAATTTTTCATTCTGTTTTGTTCCACAGAAGAAAGAAGTAACATTGACAGAATATTCATTATTTGATAGACTGTGCCTATAAGTTGATTTTGTCTCATTGCGTATCCAAGTACAATAAATACAAGTCCAGTTTTACACTATAAAACTAACTCTGTGTTGGATTTACAAAATGACTTTAATCTCCTAAAGCTCTCAGTCAATCAAATTGTTGTTCATGTTGATAGTGACCCTGACCAGGGAGTGCTAAGCATAAAGCAAAGCAGGTGGCCTTTCTCTGGTGAGCACAAGACCTTTGAACACATGCCAAAGGTTGATGAAGCGTTTCAGAGTATGTTGCCTTATAGTACATGAAATCAATAGAAAAGCTGGCCGAATTGAGAACTTTTTAGTGCCAGGGTTATTACCGTTATTGGAACTAAAACTAAAATCATAAAAAACATTTTTTGTAACTAAAATATAATATTTATTATTATGTATGTATAATGTATAATATTTATTATAATTATGTATAAACCTATTGTATGTCAGCTAAGTTGTGAAGTACTTGAAATCTTGATGTACTAAAACTGAAATAAAAATTACTTTAAAAAAATTAACTAATAAAAATGACAAGAACATACAACAAAATTACTAATCTTCAACAAAACATTAAAATGAAAACTGAAAAAACAAAAATAAAAACACTAGGGCATATAAGGGCTATAAAACAAGTTAATTCAAGAAGCCTAGAGCATTGCCAGACAATGCTACGGTCCTTAATTAAGACATTTTGATTAGTCACATATGGCGGATTAATCTCAGAGCATCCAGTGATCTAATTAATATGGCCATGTTGTAATTCTTCTCATCGCTGTTTGGTTGGGGTTCCAGTTGCTAGCTTGCTAACAGAATATGGCGTGGTCTCAGTGGGTGTGTTGAACAGAATGAACGGAATGCTAATGGACATGCAAACAACAGAATGCTAATGGACATGCAATCATGCAACGTCTCAATGTGACAAATGAACAGCAAGGACGCAAGATTATACAAGTAGTCTGGACCTCTGATTGTGTTTAATGAACTGGCTAAAGCTAACCCACTTGTCTTTTGATGAGCGTAATGGCATCTTGAAGACATTTGATGAATTAAAAAAAAACATTTCAAAGACATCTTTTTGATCAAACTTTTAGCAATGAACCATTAAGAGTTATTTGATAATAAAAGACCAGCTATTAAGAGCCAGAAGTGAGACTTTCTTCAGAAATGTCACCACTAAGAATAGTTTTACTTCAGTTTATATGATGCAGCTTGAACAGAGAGCAGATTTGTCTGGCCTTTCAGTACCTCCATTGATCTACACTGTAAAACCTGATAAGTTCAGAATACTCCATTTTTGTAGACACCGATTACAATTATTAAAACAAAAAAATCAGTAAAGCAACTCAAATTTAAGTATACAATCATTCTAAATAACAACTGTATTTATGTACAGTCAAACTGAAAAATTTTAATTTTATTCAATGTTTAAGTCCACTGTACTTAAAACCATGTTTACCATATGTAATGTTTCACATTTTTTAAATATTTTGATGCAATGGTTGTAAAACCTGACAAAATCAGAATACTCAAAACAGTAAACAACTCAAAGATTATTTTGGTAGAATTTACAGAATTTATTTTGTATTACATGAACTTGATAACTACACCTTGATTGAAATATTGATTAAACTAACACCTAATCTTTGTGATTCAGTTTTAGTTGTCAACAGCTCACTAGTGTTCATTAATGTAATCGTTAAAGAGAGACTATAATTATTTACCTGCATGAATTGTTAATCAACATGCAGTATTTACAGCCTCGAAGTTGTGCAGGCCATTCTCGACCTAACCACAGGCACTACTCTTCACCATGATGGTAACCCTACAAAACCTCAACATCACAGAAACGTCTTTAAATACTAAAATAACAGAATATTAAACAATAAAAAAAAATTTGGCTGCAACTCAGTTTAATGTTGATTGGATTCTTCTGATAATGTTGGTTGGAGCAAAAATACAAAAATAAAAATAAACTCATTCAAAAAATGTAATTGTTTTAAGTTTTCAATGACTTAACAGACTTTAATTGCAGTATACTCAATCTTTATAAGTTAGCAGTACTGTTTGGGTTTAGGTAGGTAAGTAGATAGATGGATAGATAGATAGATTTTAGCAGATGGCTTTATCCTAAGCAACTTGCAAATGAGGAATACAACAATGTATCTTGAGATTTTATATACAGTAATAGACAGTAGTTTTATTTTCAAACTATTTCAGTTTTCACTCTCACTCGGTATGCTCAGGGTTAACTTAGTTGATGCGAGTTGATTCGCTGCTTCACAGGAGTAAATTGATGCTTTTAGAGAGAGTGACGGCAATTCTCTGGCTCTGGAACGTAAACAGAATCTTAATTCGCTTTTTGAGGCAGATTTGGAATGCAAAGTTATGCAGCTGCGCTGTTGTAGATTGGTTACAGGGTGGGTGGGGAGGGGACAGCGGTTAATAAGGAGACGTGGTTCAATAGTGGACTCTAAAGAGAGAAAGAAAGTGACTGTTAGGGGAGAGGGAGGGAGGGAATTTTCTTCTGTCCAGTGGCTGTCCCAGCCTTCGGCAGCTGGCGAGGTGATGTGCCCTCATCGCATTTGTTAATTTAGGAGTGCTCATACAGAACTGAAGGGAATAGGAGGATTGATGACAGATATAGCGGCCTAACCAGAGCAGTTTATCTTCCAGTCGATTGTGCCATTTGTTTTCATTTTGAAAAAAAGATGCATCAAATCCCTGGAGCCAGCCACACACACACACTCACACAAGCGCTCATTCTCATCTTGAGGTGGCTCTGGAAGAGTATTTATTTATATATTAACTTAAATGTTCTGTTTTTGTCTACCTTCCACCCTTCCCATTTCTTTGAATTAAACTTTTCTTCCTCTCGCTTCTTTATCACTTTCAGCGTTTATTAAAAACCACTCTTTAATTATCCATAACAACCGTTTAATTTCAGTGTTGTGATTGCAACACATTCTTTTTTTTTTTTTAGCCCCGGACAGGTGTGAAATGCCTTGAGATAATAAAATGGGATGGATGGGAACAACTGTATGTCAGTAATTAAGCGTTCCTTTAATGAGCTCTGTGAACGTCCACCTGATGAAGTGCATATATAATGTAGTGCATCTCCAGTGGATGTCACATCAATCTGAGAACCATATCAAGCCACGAAAAGAAAAAGGAATATAGGCTTTCATTGATAAATCTACAATTTGCCAACATGGACCTCGGTACATATTAGTAACTAAAACTTCATTCTGACACATTCATAGTTTTCTCAGCCTATGGGAAGGCAAGGCAAGCGTCCATATAATTATTACTCATACTTGGAGTCAGGGATTTGAACAGAGTGCTAAAGCTGAGTAGTAAACTTCAACGTGTTTGTGATACAAACGTAAATGATACTCCAAATCATGTGGCTTGATTTGAGTTGTGCTGTTACTTTTCTAAGTGAACAAATGATTAAAAAAAGGTTAGAAAATCTGCCCAATTGCGTTGAAGAAGTGATCATATTTAGGGACCATAGTATCATAAAGATTTGGGAATAGACTTGGTTAGACTTAGCTATTATCTAACATCCACCCTGAACATCATAGCAAAAATTTAGTTAGTTGCTACTTGCTGAAACATAGTTCTAACACGTAGCAACTTCATGGTATGCTCTGGAATCTCAATATCCTAGCATCATGAAAGCCAGTTTTTCATGGATAAGCTCTATTCATGCAATTTATTCATTGGTATTGTTCTTGAGAATAGACCTTATAAGCCAGAGTAACAAGTGCGCAGCTGTCTTTAGAATTTTGTTTAAACATCTGTTTTTGCGCTAACACCGTATATTTCTATGGCATTTGTGTCAAAGCTTGTGAAGTGGATTTACTTATTATAGAGTTAACGAAAGATATCATGAGCATTGTAATGTTTGAAGCAGATATCTTAACAAATGTCAGTAGACTGGGAAGATTTAAAAAAAGAGAGGTTCATTAATAAAACCGTGAGATCTTACCTTCATGTTGTGGAAATTCGAACTGGAAGAAAGAACACAACAAGCTGAAAAGGGGCAGGGCTTCATAAAATCTATACTCTCCTATATCATATTACCAAAACCACCTCCTGCTTTTTCCTTTCCTTTCCTTTCCTTTCCTTCTCTCTCTCTCTCTCTCTCTCTCTCCCTCTCTCGCAGCTCTCAACCCATATATTTTCTGAGAACTTTTTTAATCTTCACCCAGTGCATCTGCCTTGTTTTCAGACCACATTCAGTGCCTCAAATTGAAGTCTTGGGCACCAGAACCATCTTTAATTTGCCAAGAGAGTGAAATAAATTAGCAGTTTTATGATCTCAGCCAGATCTCATTTGCTGCAGAAGTTTAGAGTGCATGTAATTTTACAACCAACACACACACACCATGTTTTAAGAAGTTCTTGGGGGCAGAAGGTACCTTGCTCCCAGGCTCTCTCTCTCTCTCTCTCTCTCTCTCTCTTTCTCTCTTTCTCTCTCTTTCTCTCTCTCTCTCTGCCTCCCCCTGTGAAAAGTGACATGGTTCCCATCGTTTTCCTTGCCTTTCCCTCTCTTTCTCTCTCAATCTCTCTCTCTCTCTCTCTCAATCTCTCTCTCTCTTATCTAATGAAGTCTTGGAAGAATTCATTTAATTAAGTGTGGAGAGAAGACCCTCCACACAATCGATGCTTCTCCCTCTTCGTTAGGAGAAAAGGATTTCGCTTCATTCGCTGCTGTCAATGAGGTGGAAATAGACACATTGCTCTCTAGCCTGAAGAGGTAGAGAATGAGAGAGGAATGGCAGATGAGGGGGAAGAAGGCCACATTTGTTTAAAAGAAACCAAAAAAACAAAAACAGGGTGCAGGTAAGGTTATTTGATAATTTTAAGGTGCCTTATAGGAACAGTTTACCCCATAATTTCAATTCTTTCAATATTTTTGTGAGAAATGGAGCAAATTCATAATAAAACTTGAGAAGTCGGTAACACTTTATTTTACAGTATCGTTGTTACATGTATTTACTGTAGTAATAGAAATTATGCATATTACATGCAATTACAGTCTTTTACCGTTAAAATCACGGTCATTGTTTACAGTGCGTATACAACTTTTATGGTGCTTTTGCAATACAGTTTGAAGCATAAGGGCCTTGACGCCAAGCAAGTTTGAAACAATATGACTGTGAGTCTAGTCACTTACACTGGGAGAAGTTTAAAAGCAGCAGTTACTTTTGCGCAATACAGTAATTCCACAGAGAATGAAAGACATTTGAGTCCTCAGGTCAGTGAGCACAGTGAACCAAAGCACATTAACTTTCATTCTGAAGACAAAACCTTTGGTGCTCCAGTCTCCAAATCTCTGAATTAATACCAACACTCTGTCCAAGTCCATGACTCTTTTCAAGATGTCCTCTGGCCCTCTCCTATTTTGAATGCATCCTCATGGGCTGATTGCTATGCAAGTCTTTTCCTTTTTGTTGTCCTGCTTTAGTATGCACAGGGCATCCGAAGGTCTTTTCTCATTGTTCAGTCAGGTGGATTGTTGTCATTATTTCCTTTCTCATACTGAAAACAGACGCGTGTTCCCCGGTGAAAGCACACATTATTCAAAGCAGAGTACTTATTTGATGAGGCATGACACTTTCTACCATTTTAGTGATGTTTGCATATGATGTGAATGGCATAGAAATGTTTTAAAGTTAGATAGACCATGAGAAAATATAGAAACACACAAAATAATTATTATTTTTTGTTGAGGTTATACAATAACTTGAAGTGTATACATAGCTAAAATAAGCTACAATGCATGAAACGTCATATCAACCAATTCCCACCATTTTCCTTAAAAGAATGAATATACCCTGAATTGTTTGGTATTCCTACATGGAAAAAAAACAGCATATAATGGTGTCCTCACAAGGTAACTTAACTAGCATAACCAGCAAGACTTCCTAGTGGACTGATTTTACCCAGTTACTGACTTTAACCAACTTGCCCAGAACCAAACTAGCACTTACCAAGGGGAAAAAAACAGTCTGGAAATTCATACTTTCTTTTCAGCAAGGTTTTTCGCAAGCGTAGTATGTCTAGGATTTGCATCCTGAAAATGAACACGCTAAATCCTGCATGCCAAATTTATTAAATATGTGCCATACCAGTGTGATAGTGGCTCCCTTGGAGCCAACATTCTCAAAGTAGCACATGCATTAATCTTAATATCCTATCTTTGTGCACCATCATGGATGTCAAATGGCTTTTGAAGAATATGTGCACTTTGATGGTACGCATGAACACAAACATGGAAGTGCCTCCCGTCTCTGTGGAGAATGAAATAAGAGGAGTAGCATGAACACATGCTACCGCATTTAAGAAAAAAAGACAACCTGCACAGCAGAATAATTTTCTGCCTCTTATTACCGTTCTGTGAAGGGCTGCTCAAATGCCATTAAATACATATTTATATGTGCCCACCCCCCCCTCTCCAGTCCAACTCCAAAGGATTTTCCCTGTGAATATTGATTTAACATGACTTTTAAAGTTTATGATAGGGAATGTTGGTGTTGGACTGTAATGATTTTTAATTGAAACATCAACGCTTTATATCACAGCATTAATCACAAGCCATGCATAGTATAGTGATCATTTGAACATTTTTCACAAGCTGTGAGCACTTGGATGTATAAATTCCTCGTTTTTAGTGGGTAAAGCATGCATTCAAAACATATTTTGTAGCCAGATATGTCAGAAATCTTTTATTTATTATGCATTATTTTTATGCATTATCTAATATGCATTTTTCTATTGGCTAACTGGATTGTTGTTGCTAAGGAAGAACTGTTGTTTTATTCGCTTATCATTTAGAGTTTGATGCAACTCTCACTATACTATGTAACCTGTGTTGTTGCAATTTCTGCAGAACGTACAGCCAAACGTCACAACACAACTCTCCAAAATCCCTACTGCCTAATAATGATGGCTCACATTTTCTCATTTCTCTAGCAATATTTGATTTCTGGGAGGTTATACAAGTCAAACCCCTTCTGACTGCCAACTCCACAACCACCACCGTTTACACTCCCTACAGTGTTTTTGTGAATGACTCAAATATCAGGCTCCAGCTTTCACTCCACTACAATACTGCAGTAGGATTCAAGTCTTTTTATATATATATATATATATATATATATATACAGTACTGTGCAAAAGTTTTAGGCAGGTGTGAAAAAATGCTGTAAAGTAAGAATGCTTTCAAAAATAAACTTGGTAATAGATTATATTTATCAATTAACAAAATGCAAAGTGAGTGAACAGAAGAAAAATCTAAATCAAATCCATATTTGGTGTGACCACCCTTTACCTTCAAAACAGCATCAATTCTTCAAGGTAAACTTGCACAAAGTCAGGGATTTTGTAGGCATATAGTTAGGTGTATGATTAAACAATTATACCAAACAGGTGCTAATGATCATCAATTCAATATGTAGGTTGAAACACAATCATTAACTGAAACAGAAACAGCTGTGTAGGAGGAATAAAACTGGGTGAGGAACAGCCAAACTCAGCTAACAAGGTGAGGTTGCTGAAGACAGTTTACTGTCAAAAGTCATACACCATGGCAAGACTGAGCACAGCAACAAGACACAAGGTAGTTATACTGCATCAGCAAGGTCTCTCCCAGGCAGAAATTTCAAGGCAGACAGGGGTTTCCAGATGTGCTGTCCAAGCTCTTTTGAAGAAGCACAAAGAAACAGGCAACGTTGAGGACCGTAGACGCAGTGGTCGGCCAAGGAAACTTACTGCAGCAGATGAAAGACACATCATGCTTACTTCCCTTCGCAATCGGAAGATGTCGAGCAGTGCCATTAGCTCAGAATTGGCAGAAAACAGTGGGACCCTGGTACACCCATCTACTGTCCGGAGAAGTCTGGTCAGAAGTGGCCTTCATGGAAGACTTGCGGCCAAAAAGCCATACCTCCGACGTGGAAACAAGGCCAAGCGACTCAACTATGCACGAAAACACAGGAACTGGGGTGCAGAAAAATGGCAGCAGGTGCTCTGGACTGATGAGTCAAAATTTGAAATATTTGGCTGTAGCAGAAGGCAGTTTGTTCGCCGAAGGGCTGGAGAGCGGTACACGAATGAGTGTCTGCACGCAACAGTGAAGCATGGTGGAGGTTCCTTGCAAGTTTGGGGCTGCATTTCTGCAAATGGAGTTGGGGATTTGGTCAGAATTAATGGTATCCTCAATGCTGAGAAGTACAGGCAGATACTTATCCATCATGCAATACCATCAGGGAGGCATCTGATTGGCCCCAAATTTATTCTGCAGCATGACAACGACCCCAAACATACAGCGAAAGTCATTAAGAACTATCTTCAGTGTAAAGAAGAACAAGGAGTCCTGGAAGTGATGGTATGGCCCCCACAGAGCCCTGATCTCAACATCATCGAGTCTGTCTGGGATTACATGAAGAGAGAGAAGCAACTGAGGCTGCCTAAATCCACAGAGGAACTGTGGTTAGTTCTCCAAGATGTTTGGGCCAACCTACCTGCCGAGTTCCTTCAAAAACTGTGTGCAAGTGTACCTAGAAGAATTGATGCTGTTTTGAAGGCAAAGGGTGGTCACACCAAATATTGATTTGATGTAGATTTTTCTTCTGTTCACTCACTTTGCATTTTGTTAATTGATAAATATAAACTATTAACATGTCTATTTTTGAAAGCATTCTTACTTTACAGCATTTTTTCACACCTGCCTAAAACTTTTGCACAGTACTGTATATATATATATAATGTGTGTGTGTGTGTCATACCTCAAATACCACGCATCTTTTAGTAGTTTTATTTTCTGAAAGTGTAATGTATTGATTGTTGTAACGTGTCCTTGTTTTAAAAGGGTTCAACAACATATCTCTGAGATTTGGTTGAAAGTGATTTCCGTTTTCAAACTCTTCGAGAATTTGAGATGGACCCATAGTGATCTAAATGATTTATGGTGTTTTCTTCTTATTTTCACATAGCTCCCTCTATCCCAGCATCCCCATTCCCCCAACCTTTCGACATATAGCCAAAGCCAGATATTATTCTGCTTGGCCTTGGGGCATGAAGACAAAGTCATAAACAACACACACACTGTTCCCTCTGCTCGGATGCTTTACAATTAAATGTCTGTCATTTAAGTTTTATGTGTTGGTCCCGCTTCTTCAAACATTTTTTAGAGGTTTTTTTTTTCTCTGATGGTTTAGCTCATCATCTTTCTTGCCAACCCCCATCCATCTCATCTCATCTCTTTTTCTCTGTTTTCTTTTATGTTTCTTATCTAGGAAGATACAGTAGCTCTCAGAAAAGAGGGTATTGGTGTAGTTCTTGATTCCCAAATGCCCTATTTAATCTGCATTGATGAAGATCTACTCAGCACAGGGGTTGTTCTCTATCATTTAAAGGTAGGCAGCACCTCATAACATAGGGCCAAAATGTACAGTTGAACTTAACCCTCATTGACATGATGTTGCTCATCAGTTTTTCCCATGACTTTTTTTTTTTTTTGGTCAAAAACTAGAGAATTGATAGGATTGATAGTTGCTGTTATGGGGTTTGTAATCATTGCCTGTTCTGTGGTTTAGGAAGGTAGAACTTCAGTTGGGACTGGAGGAACCGAGCCAGAGCAGGATATAGGTTTGTATTCTGTCTGTGTAGATTTTGATCCTGACAGGAAGCTGTTGGCAATGTCAAACCCTTTTTCATTTTGAGCTTTCTCTGTTTTGCAGTTCTCCATGGTGAAGCTCTTCAGAGGGAGCACTGTGTTTTTGAGAACCAGAGAGGAGCCGTCACACTCGTGCCCCTACCAGGAGCCAGGTGTGCAATCAATGGGGTGGAGGTGACCGAGCCATACCTTCTTACCCAGGGTAATGTCTCATTTTTGTAGGATCTGTGTCAAACCATTATAGTTTATTCTTCATTATGAAATGTTGGACTTTTTACTAGTTAAAAGGGTGTCGTTTTGCACAATATTACCATTCAGAAGTTTAAAGGGTACAGGTTTGTATATTAGCTATTTACAGAAGCTTTGAACTGGCCTCATCCAATCAGATTTTAGAGCCACAATCAATTTTATTGTCGTACCTTAACTGTTCAAGCAGACATATTTTCAAACAAGTCTAAAAAATATAAAGCTTGCCAAACTCTCTGGCTTTAACTGGAATTCAAAGAAGCTCTTTGAGTATGTCTGCATCTTGCCACTTCAGATCTCCTCTCTACATTTCCAGGCCCGTGGAGTGCAACAGTCCCGCCCTACTGCTTCTATCCTTGTACATGTCCACCAGAGCGACTCTCATCTCAGAGTGAGACTCGCGGCACTTCCAGAACAGCCAAACATGACTGAGGTTAAGACTCTGGCGGACAAAGCACCCGACCCACAGTTAATTGGCAGATGAAACAGATAGAGTGCAGAGGGGGTTTGAAGTGCATGTGTGGGATTAACCTTTCAAAGAGGGTAAAACCTCCAGAATTCAGACAAAACAGTCTAGATCTATTCTGGGTGTAAGATTAAAAAAGAGAGCGAAAAGCCAACTAAAAGGAGGGAGACTCATGAGAGAGTGGGAAAACCATGCTAGTCTCCTTTTCACAAATTTCAATTTGCCAATGTTCCCCTCTTTAGACACGGTGGCATCTGAAGCCATTTCCTTTGAACAAATGATAGTAATTTCCACAGCAACCATGGCCCAAATCCATCTGATGCAGGCTTTTCAAGGGCTTTGTCACCCCTTGGATGTCATTAATAGAGGCAAGATTAGTTTTTTTCACTCCAGGAAGAGGGAGGAAGGAAAGAGAGAAATGGGCATCTGCTTGGAAACCCAAAATTCTCGCAATCCCCTGAGTAATGTTTCAGTAATGTTATGCATAATGTGTTTACTAGAAAGGAAAGAGACAGGTTGGCCTTATGGTCAGTATTTGCTATTTACAGATTTTGCAGTTTTTTTTATTGTAAAGGTATATATTTACCATATAAGAATGACATCGTATTGTTGGCTATATTGTGTCGATATATTGTTTAACATATATTGCTTTTTGCTGTAATTTGCACCATATATGTTTATATTTCTGTGTTTGTCAGGAGTGAACATACAACTTGGAAAGGCCACCATGTTCCATTTCAACCATCCTCAAGAAGCAGCTCAACTTCGGGAGAAACGCAAGGTGGGGGAAATTCATTCTCTTTTGAAGCTATTTGTGAAAAATTATGTATTTAAAACGCTGCTGGATAAAGGGTGAACAGAATTACGAACTTATGTTAAAAAATGCAAGTCATCACAAACTGCTCTCAGTTGTAATTGCTATGCCAGTTGGCTATGTGCTTCTCCTTGCAAGGTAGAACAGGAGCTTTCTTCTTCAAAGAGGCACATATACACTTCCCTCAAGCTAAAATTATAAATCCCTCTTGGTATGTTTGCAAAGTGCCAGTTCTCTTTTTTCTTTTTATCTTTTACACCTTTTTTCTTCATTTCCTCAGAGAGGTAAAGTAATTGTGCACCTCAGTGTCTTCTGATAAGAGCCGAACATGTCTCTGTCGTTGGTTTGTGTGCACCTTCCCTTCCTCTGTCTTACTTTCTCCGCAACCTCCGACACTCTCTCTAACTTTCCCTCCCTCTCTCTGTCTCTCACTGCTGTGACAGGTAATTAAATATTTCCTGACTGTTAAGTCTCTCATTGTAAAGTTAGACAGCAGCTGTTTCCTCTTCTGAGCACGGAGATTACAGCGCCTTCTCTCTGCGTGAACTATTCTTATGCTCACAAACAACTGTTAACTTGCCTCACGGAGCTCTCAGCGGCACCATTCAGTCATTTTTGTTGTGCGAAACTTTGTTTTTACTCAGACAAACTGCTCATTTACATATTACACATAATAGTTTGAAGATTGCTTGCATAAACTAACTTCATCTGAGTGCTGTTTCCATTAATATTTTGGGCCCAGATGAATCTTATTTTATGTTAAGATGATGTAAAACTTGCCATTTGTAGCAATTTGAAATAGTTATTTATCAGTGTAGAGTACAAAAACTCCTCGATACAGGTTTTTCTCAATTTTAGGTCAAATACTACCTTACATGTCCAATATTCTGATCTGAGAGCAATTTCTGGAAAAGATCAGAAACGTCAATCACTTTCAACAAGGGGGTGCATGTCCACCTCAGATATTTAAGACAATTGGATTTTAAATGCAGTTTATATATGTACATATATATATGACCCTAGACCACAAAATCAGTCATAAGTCGCACAGGTATATTTGTAGCAATAGCCAACAATACATTGTAGCGGTCAAAATTATCGATTTTTCTTTTATGCCAAAATCATTTGGATAATAAGCAAAGATCATGTTCCATGAAGATATTTTGTAAGATATACCGTAAATATATCAAAAAGTCTATTTTTGTGAGTGGATATGTATTGCTAAGGACTTAATTTGGACATCTTTAAAGGCATTTTTCTTAATATTTAGGTTTTTGTTTGTTTGTTTGTTTGTATTTTTTGTACCCTCAGATTCCAAATGTTCAAATGGCTGTATCTCGGCAAATATTTGCTTATTTATTCAATTTCAGATGATACGTACATCTCATATATATATATATATATATATATATATATATATATATATATATATATATATATATATATATATATATATATATATATATATATATATATATCATATAAATAAATATATATTTTATAAATTGAGATGGTTGACTGGTCCAGGGAGATATATAATATATATAATATTATGAAGTTATGAGTTTCTGTCTTGAGTAAAACCCAAAAGTAGTTTATTTGTACATGCTTCAAATTCTTCATACAGTGAAAGTGAACCATAACCACAGAATGATTTTCAGGGAAAGATTTTAGTGATTGACTTCATGCATGGCTTCTTTTTTGTCCCTGGTCCCCTTCAATTTTCATTGAATGGAAAAGAGCACCTCAGTCATTCTGCTAAACATCTCTTTTTGTGTTCTATGGCAGAAAGTAAGACTTACAGGTTTGGAACACCGTGACAGTGCATAACTGATGACAAAAAATTAATTTTTGCGTAAACTACCTCTTTAAACTTTCATTAGTAGAAAGACAGTTTGCTATAAAAAGGTGTTTTATTTCCATGCTCATTGAGGCTCTTTGCAATCATGTTTACCAGTCTCCTTGCATTCTACTCTCTCATTTCGATGTGAATGATGGTGATTTGTAGTGTTTTCTAATGGTATGTTTGCTTTAATTAGTGTTCTGTAATTGCGGTGTGTTAGAAACAGCTGTCTTTCAGTTGTGAGAGTGGTTTTTACCACAGTGCTGTGTGTCTATGCTCAACCATCCATTTGTGTGTTCTCCACAGTCTGGGCTCTTCGTGTCGAGTAACTCCACTGCAATCTCTGTGGACTCTTTCAGTCATTTCAGGTGAGTACACCTGTTGTGCAACAGACTGAGCTGTATCCCCATCCATCCTCTGATTCATTATGTTATATAACGTTTGGTCAGCACATTAGCTTTATCTTCTTCCACAAGACATTTTGCACACCATTTATCTTGGAAAAATTAACTTTAAGTGCTTCACTTAATACATTGTATATATCTAGACTTGGACTAGATGGATAAAAATAGTCACATTTAGGACACTTTTAGTTTCTTATAGGATGGGACTTGAGACAGGTTCACATCAATCAACATGGAAGTATAACATATTTTGGAAATGGAATTTTTTTTTTTCTTTTTATCTTTTTTTTTGATACTGAATTTTGTTGTTCATGATTCAACCAAAATATTTGGCCTAACCTCTGATGGGAAAAAAAGTAAATCCTGTTTTATTTTAAAATCCTAGTTCAAGATTTTCATACAGTGTTTTTCCTGTAACCATGAATATAAGTGACAGCTTTGTGTGGGGAAAAAACCCTTAAAGTAAACACTTATGTCAATTTTTTCAATATCCTTATCTAACATTTTCATTATATTTTCAGATCTGTTTTCAGGTTTTGAGTTTAAATATGCCTTTCTTGTCATTGTTTGACATCTGCATTTCAATTAATTCCACACATTTTACTAATTTCTTTTTGGCTCTTACTTGCGGGCGGCTGTGACAGCTTTGATCTGTTGTTTAAGAATACAGGCAAAGCTCTCAATGGAAAATGCAACGGTTATGCAGTATGTAGGGTCGGGCGATATGACCAAATTCTTATTTCACAATTTGAAAAATGTTATTTCACAATAACAATATATATCATGATGACAATAAATATCACAATATAGTTATTTTGTCTAATTTCTGTTATTAAAAAATTAGAAAAAAGCAAATTGGACAAACAATAGGACAAATACATTATAACAAAAATATGAATTAAACAGATACAATAGTTTTTTTTTTTCAGATACGATAGGGTTATTTAACATGTACTTTCAATTGACTCTTTGCAAAGCCCCGCCCCTTTTAGTTACTGTTGCTACGTCCAACAAGCCATGCCATTTTCATGCACATCATGGCCTCATGAAATGAAAAATATATTGCAGAGCAAAGACGACACGGACAATGTGTCAATAGACAAGACCGAGCAGGTTACTTTTGAAATGAAACAAAATGAAAAAAATGAAACAATTTAAGCAATAAAAAAACATTTTGTGGCTTTTTAATGTGTCGTGACCGATCGCTGTAGTGCCTCAGTTCAAGCGGCTTGTGAACCAACCATCTCTTCTTACTAGTTCATTTATAGCATCAAATAAACATGAATGAACACCAGAAGGAGTGTTGTTTCAACCGCAGAAAGACGTCAGTACACACCAGTTTTAATCTACTAACTCCACCAACATTAATCTATTAACTCTCCTGACTGCTTTGTTCAAAACGGCAGATCTGCGTTATGATTGGTTAGATTGCCTGTCAAATTTCCAGCAAATGGTGAATTAGTACAGAAATGTAATAATGACACAGAGCTGCAGGGTGTATTAAGCTGCTGACACTTACCAAACGCACGGATCCATTATACCCATACACATTTGATTTACACCCAACTGTTTACTTTCACTTGAGATATAACCGACTGTCTCTACATGAATATTCAAAATGATGGGTATTTTGACAATTGTATGTGTATTCGACCATACATATGCAATAAGACATGAAAGAGAACTGAATTTGTCGCATACTGAGAGACATACAGCTTTCTTTGCACGCTGTGTCAGTCAGTGTGACACCGCATTGAGTTCCTTTTCACTGCTTATCGTGCTTAATAACACTTTTTAACATCGAGCACAACCCAAATTTGCAATCGCCTTCTGAGAAATGCAGCTTTCCATGTCAACCAGTCAGCATAACTCTTTTTAACATCAAGCATGTCCCGCTCTTTATATTCTTATTAATATGTTTCATCACTCTGAAGTGTCAACAGTGCTGTGATATTTGTATATATTTACAGGCTGCGATATACACAATATAGCAAAATCGTTAACGATAGACATTTTACACCGTGGCAGTGATACATACCGCCCAGCCCTAGCAGTATCTAAAGTCTTGGTGTTCAGTCTTCCTGCAGAGTTTATCTCCATCCCCAGTTAAATACACCTGATCCAGCTAATCAAAGTCTTCAGGATTGCTGGAAATTCTCATGCAGGTGTATTAGAACAGGTTGAAGCTTAACTCTGCTGGACATTGACCCTCTAGGAGGAGGATTGGACACCCCTGTGTTAGTGAGTGTAAGAATTTCCACACATATAAGAAAGTTTGATGAGAAAGAGAATAAGACATGTGGACAGCTAGAGAGGTTCAGGCTGTTCTATGTCTTGTGTGTCAACAACTATGACAACAAAGAAAGTTCCCAGTCTCCCAACTCCCAGCTGGGAGACTTCTTTCTGACGTGCTACTGTTTGCAGCTGGAGCCGGGAGACGTCATGCATCATCTGTGAACCTCCAGGCTCTTCACATGTACACACAATCTATGTGTGGCGCTTTAGACGCCTTCGGCAATGTTCTGCACGCTGTTCCCCCTAATTGTTCCTTTGTCGGTGTTTACAAAATGTTTTGTTTGTTTGGTCGTCTTTGGCTTTGTTGTTCAAAGCTTTCTATAGATAATGGATTTGTGTGTTTGAAGTGAGCACTGCGAGGCTAGCAGATTGCTAATTTATTTTGTTCTGGCTTTCATGTGATAGACTGTGGATTTGGTTTCTGCAAAAGCATCAGAATCCAATAGGATTTGGCCTGGATTGATGTGTTTGTCATTTTGTAGTTTTACAATTTCCTATAGAAAGCTTACAAACATATATCAATGGATTTAACACTACAGTAAGAAGAACATTAAATATACTTTGATTATAACCAATTCTACAACCTTTTTTAAGACATAAATTGCCATTTATAATTTTTCTTGTTGATCAGCAGAGCTGAACACTTTGTATTTCCATTGAGCTTGACTTTTGTTAATCCATAAGTCTTTTGTAAAAACCTTTTGAACGGTTTTAAGTCATATTTCATCAATATGAAAAACATACATGGTGCATGTAAAGGTGCATTTTTGTATGACATATGCTGCTATTAAAGCATTGCACTTGCTCAAGCTTTATATGTATGTATAATCTGTGTTTATCTTTCCCCCAATCACCTCAGCTTCCTTTCAGTCTGCAAACAGAAGGTGTGCTACTGCAAAAGTTTAATAATCAGCTAGTGAAACAAATGTTTCTCCCCTATTCTGTCGCTTCACTGGAACCTGTTTCTTTTTTTCGCTCTTTGATTATGTACATTCAGAATTTAATTGAATTTCATGGATATTATGTAGAATATCAACATATGAAGCATTCAGGGGGCTCTAACTGCTACTTTATTTTCATTCACAAGAGTTACCAAGAGTTTACAAAGAATTTTCATAGCAAATGTCTTTGTAAAAATGAGGGAGAAATGTCTGAGCACCTGTTGAGTCATGTGAATGTGATCACAGGAGGGGAATGCTGCTTCATTTCCTGAAATGTGTTTCAGAGAGAAGGCTTTCTGTAATTATTATTGCTTTGCCCTATATGAAATCAGAGGGCTGAAATCAGGGCAGATAATGGCCTTGTATTTCTATATTATGACCATAATGTAAAAATCATACTAATATTATAAGTGCACCTCAGGAAACATTTTAAAATAATAAAATGCAGTCATGACACCTTTAAAAGATCTGAAATGTTAATTGAAAGGTTGCAGGTTTGATCAAGGATTGAGGTTGTACAAGAGCAAGGCATTTAACCTTAAGTAAAAAGTGTACCGCAAGTCTTGTGGATAAATTTATCAAATAGTATTCCGTAGTATGAAGCAACTCACAAACACATTCTTATTTTCCTGATTTTTTTAATAAATATTTTATTGATAGCGAGGCATTAGTTAACAGTGCTGTGATTTTCATTCACACTGGTTAGTACATGGAAAATAGCATGTTTATTTCTGGATAGTTTTTCAACTTAATGAATTTCATCTTTTTTTCCCTTTTTTTTTTTTTTAATTTTGATTATACCTGCATGTCCTGTGCACCAACCCAAAGACTTCTAATATTACAGCTTAATGTATTTGATGTAGTGCTCTATTGAATTTTGCTGATTTAGTCATTGATTGAAAGCTGTATTTCTTGTCGTAGTTGTTATATTTAATTAAATCTTTCTCCAGTGCAGAGAAAAAGTTTAGATTTTTGCTATTGTTCTTTTACTGAATTATGCCTAATGTTTAAAAAATAGACACAGCAAGTGTTTGCTGAGCAGATAATGAAGAAAACAATGCTGTTGTTAATTGTTTTGCAGTGCGTGTGATGAATGAGAGGCATCATAAAATGTGAATAATCTTCAGCCTATATCAAACAACAATATCAAAAACTGCTGGAAGCCAGTCATCAAAAATCCACCTCTCTAAACTCAGAGGGTGACATAAAAACAGCAGAGACCTGGGGATTGAAAAGATCACAGACAGGGCATAGAGAGGAGATGATGTATAGAGAGGTGAATATACAGGAGATGGTCCAAAAGGAGCCCCACTGCTTGGGTAGAAACCTAGAGGATGTCTATGTGGCACCAGACAAGGTTCAGAATTTCAGTCTCCTATCAAATTCTGTGCCTGTAGTCTGGAGTCTATCTGACCTATCCTTATGACAAACATGTTCATTGAATACACTACTAAATGCTGTAAAATCAGTACTAATGTTTTACTGTGAATATGTTCTTATAAGTTACGATCCTTTAGTAAAATTATGCATTGCATTTTAGAAAATTCTATGCTAACCCTAAGCAAAAAATACTCTGTGAAACTGTTTTTGTGACCTGCATTGTAAAATATGTTGTATTTACCTCTGTCTCTGAAATCCTCTCAGTAGATGCTCTGCTGTTCAAAAAATACATGCTCGAGTATAAGATCAGTACCCTGCTCTTGTTTTCTACTGGGGGCGTTTCTGACATTTTACAGGGTTTTGAGTTGTACAAGCTCTGCTATCCGACAAGTTGTATACGAGGCTCCATTAAATTTTTGGCTTTCTGGCCGAAATCCTGTTGAGCTTGATGGAAAGTCGTCTTCGTTTCCCACCAAACTGCTTTTTCATCCCCATGCAAACAGTCTGAGAATGAAGTGCTTGTATGTAAATCCTCAAATCTGCATGCGCACATTCTATTTAATTTCACAGCTAGCTGAGTGGCCCTAATCGCATCCAGACATTTGGGTCCTTTGCTATTCAAATCTCATAGACGCTTTTGGAGATGCGGGACATTGTGCAGTTTAGTCTTTTTGCCTTCCCGCCTGTTGGAGGTCTCTTGTGTCATAACCGTAGCAAAAATAATTAAATTCACTCTTCAAAACAAAGACTACAGCAGCGTGGGTTTGAATATAAACCTAATTGCTTCGCTCTTTTGTGGCAATGCTTAAGTGTAAATATCATTTAGAAGAAGTATGCCTTTTTTACTCTCTAATCCTTGTAATATAAATACAAATGTTGAATTTCTGTTTTGGTGAATCATCTAAAATGGAGAATGTTTTCCCTTACAGTTCCAGAAAGGTTTCTGACCAACCTGAAGGTGACGTAGAAAACTGTTGTTTCTCAGGAGAGAGTCACAGGGTAAGCATGTGTTGTTAGCCTCCACTCGGCGCTTTATTACTGTATCTGTTTTACTACTGGATGAATTGCATGGACGTATGCTCTTCTATACATTAGGTCTAAGAAAAAAAATCAGAGGTGCTAAATTTTGTTGCTGGACAGCAGCTTGAGTTTTATAGCTTCTGTATGAGGACATGCGATTAAGAATACACAGTTTTGAAAAACAAGCATAGATGCAGTTCACCATTGCCTGAAGGCACTACAGCTGCCTCTGGGACCTAGTGGGAGCCAGAGCTGTTTTTATGTTTGCACTTGAAAATTAAAAAATGCTGATATAAATTGTCAGTCAAAACCCTCTGATTGAGCCGTGGACATACTGTCCTATTTTTGACATGTTATTTGATTTTGACACAAGGAGCTCATTGTTTTGTTCAATTAACTAATTGACTGTATGAATATTAGCCACACAGCCATATAATTAATTACACCCCAATTAATACAGCTACTGTCTCAGTTTTGAAATAAAGCAATGACATCAAAAGTATAATGTTGATCCACTGTGATATTACTGATCTTTTAGGTTAAACTTTTATTAAAGGTATTTTAATTGCAAACAGTGGTATGGGGGTTGTTTCTTATTACCACAGAAACAGGCTGTTGGTTTTGTTACAAGTATGGACTGACTGCCTTATTGGTGTTTACCTTTGTATTATTTACCTTCCACGGAAATAATTAAAATGCCAAATAATTTGAGCTAACTCTCAGCAAGCATTGATTATGGTGTATACATTTTTTACCTATTGCATGTGTTTTACACGGCTTTATGGCTACCCCCTGGAAAGAGAGTGCATCAAAGCAATGGCTTGATTCAATTTTCATCTGTGGAAAAGCAGCTAATACAAATAGCATGCACAGCCTTTCTAACAAAAATAAAGATTCGTAGAGTAAGTGTTTCCAACCAATTACTTCCCACTGATTTCACTCCTGGCTCTTCCATTTAAATTGGGTGAAGTGTTTAGTCCACTTAAACAGAGATAAACAGATGCAAGATAAACAGAAGTGAGCAGAAATGAGAAGTTATTTTCACAGCTTTTAAAGCCCACTTTTGAGAGATGCCAGAAAAGGTAACTATAATAAGAGTCTCAAAAACATTTGCATAAAATATTGTTACATTTATTGAAATATATTAGAAAATTTAGAGAACTTATAATGAAACACTATTGATACATTTTCCTTTTTTCTCCTTGCAGATATTTTCCCCATCTCTTCCTCAAACAGACTTCCTCTTGCCTCAAAACAAGATAGACAGTAGTTTCAGTGGACCTTCAGAGTCTCAGCACATTCCTGAGACACCCAGGGAACTTACAGAACACCGTGCCACTAACAACCCTACAGGAGATGCCAAAAGTCTGCGAAAAATGCTTCAGACAAGTCTCAACATCCAGTGGGAGAAGCAGCAGTCAGCCCCCCATAAATCAGGAACTGAAGCTTTGTCAGTGGATGTGACAGATAAGGAAACAGAGGGGGAGGAAACGGGGGTGAATGGAGGGCTCTGGGATACTAGAATACTTCAGGAGTGCTGTAACGGGACCTCTGGGCACCTGGATGTCGAGCAGCAGTATCTCTGGCACCCGGCCGTGGGCTCAGAAGGGAGCTTGTTAACTGAGGAATCCCATTTACAGAGAAGGCACTCCACCACGGAAGGAGGAGCAGCCTTTGTCCCCAGCTTGACTCACTTGGAGCACTTTTCACAGAGGCATAGCCCACTTACCATGGGGGGCCAATTTAGTGAGCACATTTTATCCAGAACATCTGTTGAGAGTCAAGAAGTCAAAGCCCATCCTGAAGGAAGTGGGCTCAGCTCTAGCTTGGGGAGCCTTGCAGGTAGAGTGTCCTGGATGTTGGCGGACGCAAGGCGTGTACTTACCAACTCTTTTCAGGAGCAAACTGGTGGTAGAGAAAGCAGTTGGTACAATCAAATGTGCTCACTGGTAAAGGATCTACCCTTTGTACACCATATCCAGTTTGAATTGACTCTAAGACCACAGGCAAAACCAACTCTGGAGGCAACGCAGTTTCGACGCACTCTGTCTCATAGTGAGATTTTGTCTCTAAGTAAACAGAGTGTAGTGTTGCCTTCCATCTGTCAAGATCTAACAAGATCCAGAACAGATGAATGGAAGAGCCCTTTGATGACTTTGGAGGCAACTCAGACAAGGGATTCGGTGACTACCCATATCAATGAGGGACTGAAGGTATGCTGCCAAAGACTACACCCTGTACCCGAATCCTTGCTCCTTCTCCAGAGCCTTCCACCTCAACAGCTTCTCTCCTGCCTGCACAATGTGATCCCTGCCCATTTGCTTAAGGAAGAGCGGGTGTTAGCTTTATACTGGCTCAGTGTAGCCACCTGTTCCCAACCAGATCCACAGCCTGCAGTTATTGTCCTTTTCCAGACTAAGCTTTTGGTGGTCACCTTTGATCCTTTGACTAATTCTTCTAGCCCCACACACTCCTTAAATGTTTTTTATGAATTATCCTTTCAGGAACTGCAGGAGATCCACATAGGCTTTGCTGGGCAGACTGTTAGACTGACGGGCAACACAGAAAACAGCATACTTACCTTGCACACTTGCAATGCAGTCTTAAGTCAAGAACTGTCTCAAACTTTACTGGAGGCTATTTGCCCTGTCGAGAGAGGTCCACTGGACCATCCGTTACTGTCAAGTGACATAGTATGTTTGTCCTTAGACTGGAACTCCCGTATTAAAGATTTGCTTCTACCCTCTGGTGGGCGCCTTACATGCTCTTTCCAGAAAACCTTGGCTAAGTTGGTCTTCCTGTTACATGGTAACATGCAGGGTGAACGTCCGGCACTCGCGCATGTGCAAATACTTCTTTACACGACTGTCAGATTTCAGCAATCAAGTCTCGAGCTGCACACTGACCCTATTGTACCTGTTTCACAGGTGGCACCAATAGACTCTGAGCTTGTCCAGCTTGTCCTGACTGACACTCACCTGTGTCTCTTGCGTGAGAATGCAGTTTATCACCCACCTCCACGGTCAATAGCTATAGTGGCACGCCAGTCCCAGTTCAGGCTAATAGACATGCGGCAGCGTTTGGACGTCCGTTGTGTGCTGGTTAGAGATGGATACGGCAGTATGCGTCTGGATGTGGTTTTGGCTCATGCCAACCGGAAATCCGGTGGTACTGGAGGTGACCCTCAAACTCCAGTGGTCTGCAGTGCTGATGAGGCAGCTGCCCAATCTCCTACCTACTCTGATTCATCTCCCCGGAATGAAGTGTGGAAATTAACTTTCAGTAGCTCCACTGAGGCCACCTTCCTGATTAATAACTTGTCAAACATTTGATCAAGGACCTTCCAGCAAAATAATTAACAGCCCAGTGAGGAGAATTCGACAGGAGACTACAAAAAAGGCTGAGTGCACCGAAAGCATGACATGAGACGGCGCCGCTAGGATTTGAGAAATAAAGACATTTTTGTAATTGTTCTATTATTTTGTTACTTTTCCATGAAGGAAAAGCATATTCCATGACTAGCATTGAGATAGAAATTTTCAGTCAAAGGGAAGAGTAAAAGCCCGTTCACACCAAGAACAACATAGCTACAAAAAATAACTATACCGATAACTATATTAGTGTCCACACCAATGCTTTAAATGCTTGAGCATTCATCAGCAGGAAAAATCGTTGTGAAAGTGATTCCAATGATATAGTTTCTCTGTGCCGTTGTCATTATAGACTCTGCTGTTATTTTGTTATTTAGAACAAATTTTTAATGTTATAGTTATCGTTCTCGGTGTGAATGGGCCTTAATCATTGAAAGTAGTGCCCATGATTTAGATCATGAATTCATTAGGCTGGTTGGGACCATTAACATAGTAGTAATGGTGTTTATTTGACAATATTATATGAGCAGATCAACAATGATTGTTGATTCAGAGATAGTATCAGTACTCAACCTTAATCTTCATGTACATTCTATTCCGTGCCAATAATAGAATCTAAAGTATGAGATTGCTTCTAATTCACATTTGACGTGCTTATGCCTGTGCATCACCGGTATGCTTTTAGTGTAGTTCATTTTGTCAGATTGCACAGTTGAAGTTAAATTGTTTTGGTTGCACAGTGATGTACCACCCAAGCATAAAAATGAAAAAAAAAAAACAGCTTCTCCCTCTCTTCAATTTTCACACTCTTCCCAACACTGTCTTTGACTCATATAGCCATTCTTTACAAAAAATACATGTTGCTTGCCTGCAGCATCCAGAAGCAATCGGTATGCATCTCTTGAACTCGTCATGGTGTGGGGAGATTCCAAGGTGAGATTTTTTTTTTTTCTTCTTCTGCAGGGTTACTTAAGTTCTCACTGCATCACATTGCTAGCTAATAGCTTCATGGTCCCTTTTGTTCCACTTTATGCCACTGAAGAAGAGGAGCAGGAAGAAGACTTTCTTCTTCCCTACCTTGTCTAAAAATGGTATACAGTATAGAAAATTAAGGCCTTATGTACAGTGCAATCAACAAGTGCTTTTCTTTGACAGAATGCCACCAAGAGAGGGAGAGAGTGCCTTTTAATAAAAGTACATCATGTGCCTTCTCAGAAAATCAGAGCTTTTCACCTTTTCAGACTTGAAATACTGTGTAAGTAAAAAGACGCTGACCTAAGGAGAGATTTTCCCAGAAAAAAAAAAAAATGCTTTTATGGCTGACTAAGTAATATCAGCTGTTGTGTCATGTTTTTTTATAGCAAAAAAAGAGTGTCATGTATGTTTTATGCAGGCTTTAATTTGCATGCATTGTTTTATGCTTCCTCATTCATGTTTAAATTTACATACATATAACGTTAAAGATACACTCACATTCTTTTTCCTCAGAGTTTTACCCTTGAAGAAATGAATGGCCATTTTTTATTAAAATATCAGGTCAAATTTAGACACCAAAAAATTCTGTTATCATGAAAATTGCTATCATTCTTAATCTTTGTGAAATCTGCAAAGACGGAAAAAACGTTCCCTCTTATCAGCTTTACTGAAAGACTGTTACCTTCTTGCTTGCTGTAATGTAGAGACTCCATGATTCCATACAGGCTTTATACTCCAAACCGGCACAGTCCTCATAAAAGTGGATTTAAAATTTTCCCTCAATTCTTTAATGTTTGTGCCCTTTTTGGCTGGTTTTTAGTTCAACAAAGATTTCAGTCCTAACAGCTAAAATTTAAATCTTCTAAAACCTTTATGAGCAATTTATCACCAGCTCCTTTGATTGCATATATAACATCAGTGATCAAGTAAAGACAAGCAGTCAGCAAGCCATTTAACACAAAAAGTGAAATTTAGCATTTTTTTTATGTTTGATGACAACTTTGAGAGCTGTAATAATTAATGACATCTACTTTACTGGTCCTCGTCTAATGAAGCAAAGGTTGCCTATTTCACACATTGACATAAGTGTTCTGTTCCAAAATTAAACATTCATTCAATACCGATATATATAGATAAATGATTGTTCAGCATAATTAAAAATGGATTATTTTACCCAATGTTTTGTACTGTGTGTTGTCGCACACGGTATGTGACGATAGTTTAAAATATAGTCAGTCTGGAAAACATTGTGTGATTCCATGAACATGATTCCTAAACAAAAGGGTTCAGTCAAAAAGATTCATAAAAATGTATCACAACTGAACCAGATTCACCCTCACTGAGTCGGTTAAATGTGATCTAAATGAACTTGGAACCACTACTGTTCCATATTTTCCATGTATATTTTAGGTTTGTGAGACTGTCGAGTATTTAAAGATTCTTATTCACAACATCAGTTGGTTAATAATGGTATTCTACCGATATTTTGCAGCAAAATGATCAGTTACAGTTTAGCATATGAGGTTCAACTGTGAGGTTGATTGACACTGAGACCATTCACTAAGTTTAGAGTTACAAAAACTTTCATACATCATTAAACTAATAAAATAAATGATTCTTTTACATGTGTGTTGTGCAGATAAAGAGAATGCATCCATCTCTGTGATGAGAGAAAATCTTGTTTTGTTTGATTTAGATTCATAACATAAAAAGCCTCCCTAACAAATAACATTATTGCAGGACGGGAGTTGTGTTACTCTTGATACCATTATTCAAGAGGCCCCAAAATTTGCTAGCTACCGTGATAACAATAGTAGACGCTGTATTGCTGTCATGCTAGTCAATCAATTGTGCAGGCCAGAGGGCTCTGTGCCACTGAAGTCTCCTTATGGATGCTTTTTGAATGCTTTATCCATCACATTAGAAGCAAGCCTGTTTGAAATATAACAAATAAAGGCAAGATGACAGCGCAAATAGAAAGGCACCCTCTTCCCGCTCGGCACCGCTGATCAGGTCAAGCGGACAAAAGGCAGGGAATGATGTGTGGGGCTTTTTCTGAGAAAGTGTGTGCGTACGAGCGGAGCTTCTCGCCTGGACCAGCGAGACCTCTTATCTCGCCTTTGCAGGCCCTGTGAGGTGGGATGCGTCCTCTTTCATTAATATACTTCACACCTCCTCTGCTTTAATGGCTTCAGGAGTGCCCAGTGCCTGATGGGAGAAACAGGTGGGGCCTCTTGGTGAGCTGACAGCTCCTGAGAAAATTTCTCATTTTAGCTACCTCGTTGCTTCGCTCTCTTTTTCTAAGAGAGCCATCAATCATGCATGTATGCCTTTGTTTGTAACCTTAGCTGCTTGATCCCAGAAGATCCATCACGTTAGAGTACAGTACATTAAGTTAAACAGTAATGACATTGAAATATAGTGCTGCTTTGTAATAGGGCCTCTTAAAGGAAAGCCATATTTAGTAAGCAAAAATGTAAGAGGAAATTATATGAGCGAGAGTTAATACATGTCATGAAAAAACAAAACCCCAGATGGAACTTTATAGGTTTGTTTCTCAAGAAACAATAAAGGACCATTTTGATAAGGAACATTATGCTTCTGTTTGCCCCTTCTGTGTTTTTAGTCCAATTTAACAATATCAAATAATAATTTAATGTTGAGAATAATGCTGTTGTGTTTTATGCATGTTAGCTCGTGTCATGGTTTTCAATTATCTATTTTTGTTAAAAAAAAAAAAAGATTTTTTTCAATAGCAAAAACTCCATTTACATTTGTTCATTAAGCAGATGTTTTTGTTGGTTTAACGGGCACAAAGTAGCCAACAGCAGGTTTTTATTGCAAAAAAGTGCTGTTTAAAACATGTCACTTTTTCTGCATGTTCTTCCAGTTTTCATTGTTTTGTTGATAATGAAGTTACACTCTTCATTGGAATACAAGAACTTTTATCCATTTTGATTGTTCTCTGTAAACTTTCTTTTGCAAAACCACAAACATATTACTGAAAATGGCTTTTAAAGCATTCAAAAATAAATGAATAAAAGAAAACGCGACACTGCTACGCAGGAACAATATTAAAAGCATAGTTCACTAAAAAAATTAAAATTCTGTCATCATTTACTCACCCTCATGTCATTCCAAAACATATTTTTTTCCCCATCTGTGGAATGCAAAAGTAGATGGATGAGGGATGTGAGGATGGTGATTGTAACTGTCAGGCTCCAAAAAGCACATAAAAGTGCCATTAAAGTATCATTAGTCCATACGACTCGCAAGCAATAATACAAGCGTTGAGTGAGAATTAGAACAAATTTTAAGTCGTTATTCACTGTAATGATGCACGTGTAAATGCGTTTTTACATAACTTGTAGAGTGCAAGTGAGGGAATTAAGAAGCTGTCCACAAACTTCATTTGCTCTCAACATGGCAGAATTGAATGTTTGAGGACTTTGAGGATCACCTACAAGAAGGTCTTACAAGAAATGCAGCGAAGATGTTTTGGTGTGTTTTTTTTTTCGATTTTGGTTAATTTAATGACAGTCTCATGGTCTGTGACATTCCCCATGTTTTAGTGCTGAGGGCACTTTTCTAAGTTCTATAGTGTCTTTCCTGTGAGCAAAGCTCCAGTGATTCCCTGTACATTAATTCGTGTTAGCGAAACACTGGTTTGTTCCTTTAACCTCCGGATTCCTCTCCTCATTATTGAGATTCGGTCTGCGGGCTAGTCTCTGCATCGGCCACTCTGATGGAATTTGGCAAGTATGGGGAGCCTCATTGGAGACACACACACACACTTATTATGCCAACCCTGAATGTCATCCGGCTCTTTGAGCCACGGCTCATTTGTGAATGTCTGTCCTCTGGCCAAACGTATTTCTCTGCCCTTTAGAAAGATGATGTTGTCATCTGATGTCATTTTTTAAATTGGAATACTCTATCCCATCACCCCCCTCCACCTCCCCTGTTCCTGGACTCTGCACGAGTCACATTAGCATTTTGCAAAAACCGTGAGACATTTTGCCACTTCGGCTTTGTGACAGATTTCACGAGCTCAATTTTAACCGTTGCCCTGGGGGGCAGAGGCACAGTTTCCATCTGTTGATAGTGTAGCTGAAGCCAGCAGGTCTTTAAGAAAACTTCCTATCCTGACTGCCAGCTGCACTTCAAACTCTAGATATGGAGTGTTCATTTGAGGCGCTTGTGGTGTTGGGCTGTGATTTCACTCACAGCTTTGAACACTCACTGCATGAAAATGTGAGAATTGGAGCTTCGGTAAATGCAAATGAAACCAATATATAGATATCAGATGAAATTAAGTTTCAACAGATGTCGCACAGGTGTGTTATGCATGGCTTGTGGAGCTGTAATATTTTAAAATTCTGCTAAAGAAAAATAATAACACTTTACAGCACTCTTGTACGTCAAGAAAGACAATGGAAATCAAATGTCTGGAAATTAATACACATTGTATATTGTATATTTTATTATTGGTTGTGGGAAATATTAAAGTATTCTCTAATATGAAATTAATCTATTTAATTCATTATTATTATTATTGCGACCTTATTATTATCCTCTTTATTGAAACTGTCATTTTAAAAAATTTATTTATAAAATAAATTGTGTTAAAAATATTTAACATTTTGTTAATAATATAAAAATAAAATAATAAAATTTTTATCTACCTAAAATCCATAATACGCAAATCTCATTTTGCGCAGCCTGAATATGCAGATATTCAAATTTGATGTTCAATGATGGTTATTAGATACATGAAAGCCAATGACATTTCTTAACGTGACATTTGAAAACACAAATATGGAGTTTGATAGCTCCTAGACACCATTAAAGTTAATTTTATGGACAAGAACATTTTTTCGTTAGTGTTCCACAGGAAAAAGAAAGTCATGGAGGTTTGGAATGACATGAGAGTGAATAAATCATTTTTTTTTTTGATGAACAGTCCCTTTAAGAGTTCCATTGTCTACTCGGGTAAGTTTGAAGCATTACTCTTTAAAGCTCAGATCTCTAGTATCATAGTATGCACAAGGGGGCTGTTGATTCGAAGACACATTTCTATGAGTCTCTGTGTTTTTGGTCATCATTTCAAACTATCTACTATGCGTCTGTAACACTGATGAATCACTGCGAGGCAACAGCCTCCAAATGCTCTGATTTTACAGCAGAATAGCAACATTTCTTGTCAGTTTTGCAGCTCCAGAAATTACATCTACCTTGAGAGGATACTACTTTTTTGGTAATGTTCATCCTTTCAAGAGCTTTAAAGAGTGAATTAGTAATGTTCTACGATAAAATACAAGTTGCTGAGAAAGACTTGGATGCTAATAATAAATGATTTATTCTATTGATGCTAGCAGCAAGTGATAAGATTTTTAATTTATACAATGAAAACTCTGCACTGTTTTAATTCATGTCTGAATTCAGATGCTTCTGAATTCACTGTGATTTAAAATTTATTTAGTTTTGCTATCTGTATAATAGTAATAATAATAATTAATGAACAATTCAATTTTTTTAGTTCATAGTGCATTAAATGATGTTAATGGGCTTTGGACTTTTTTTAATGTAATAGTAAATGTTGAAATTATAAATCATTACTATTGTTCAGCCTTTGTCAGTGCAAGTTTCTTTCAGTTAAAACAACTCAAACATGCATTTCATTATGGCACTACTATAGGCTTAAACCTTGTCTGTGAAACTGGTAAATATTTATAAAGCCTAGTGTTTTATGTATTTGAGGGGTCTTAAATAGCCTCTGCATAGCAATTCATTTTTAATAACATGATATTTTGGCCAAATAACAGGAAAAGAAAACGAGCTGCTACGATAAACTGAATAACCTGCAAGTTGATGAAAACGTAATGCACTTTCTAAGCGGCCATTCTAATGATGGACAAAACACGCATGTCAGAAATTCGCTGATCAAAAACATTGTGACTCCATTTGAGATTGATTTTGGTAAAATGTTAATAATATAATGGCACATGAAAGTACCTGGCCATAAAAAAAGCCACAACATCAACTTAACAGCACAGTGTTTAATTAGCACAATCCATGTCACCACAATGAGAAATGTATATATATCTTTCATTTTTTTTGTATTGGAAACTTGCAAGTGCAGATACATTATCAACCAAATATAAACAAATATAAAATGATAACTGGGCTATAAGCAATGTACCATGCAACAAATGCCCCTTAAAAATTTGAACATGCTCATTACTCAATAATTATTCATTACATAAAAGTTATTTGCGTCTTGCGAAGAGAAACAGACGGACTGCAAATACATTACCAACTAAACAAAAACAGATACCGTGCAACACATTTTACGTTCTTATGCTGATACTTTTTATGCCGTTTTGTAGTATAAATAGTGTGAGCGGTGTGTTCACACTGAAGATTGCAAATAAATACCCGAATGATGCACTTAACCAAAAAAACTCAAATGAAGACTGTGTTTGCCTCGCTCTTTATTGATCTACAATAAAATAAAGCTTTTTTGATAACTAAGCAAATATGTAATTACTACAATAGTAATTTCTCAGTAGAAATGACATCAAAAGTGGAAAACATTGGCCAAACAAACTGCCCACGAAACACACCATCATTATATTTTAGCTTAGCAGTCAGAATGGAAAGCACAGGATTGTGGGATATCAAAGACAGCGAAGGATACATCAATGCTGCCTTCATAAACCGATCAGATGAAGGTATCTCAGGAGACAGGAAATGAAGCTAGCAATGGACTGGGACATGCCTTCCTTGGAATACATTTTCTGAAAGCAGCATTTTTAAGCCGAAGTGTGGAATGTTGAACATGCAGCTTTAATTATGCAGCGGCGGGGGAGGGGCTATAAGAATCCTTTGCTAAATAAACATTAACTTTATACTCTTAACGGTTGAGTACATAGTGTACAAATGCATGGTATGCAGAGCGTCATTTGGGTCGCAACATCTCATGATTGTTGTCGCAAGTCACTCTCTCACTGATATACTGTATCTAATAATTTTGAATTTAATTACTTAGAATTCAATTAATCATGATGCAAAAAACAGAAAGCACAAGCTTTTGTGTCAGGCTAAAATAACTGTGTCAGTATAACGTCCCGCCAGGACCCAATGTGAGATCCACCAATCAGAGAGGTTCTTGAATCTCAATCGATTTTTTGAGAATAAATTCTTGTTTTTCCATGGATGCTCGGAGGATCGGCGCCTATGGAATACTGTGTTTTTTCCTTTTCCTGAAAAGTAGTGTTTCCGCCTGACAGCGACGATATTCCCACATATCTTTCACTGTCCATTATGACCCGCCCTTCTGCTTCCTGCAGCATCAGAGGCATCTGCCACTGTATGGTGTAGTGAATCTTTAATCATAAATACTGCTGTGTTTTCCCAGTGAAAATGAACTCTACCTAACTTCTGTTCTCTCCCCTCCCTCTGAGCCTTGGCATACTCATACTATTTATTCTGCCCTCGAGCACTCTCGCAAACAAGACAAGGATGTTTTCCAAAACCCGCTATGCTTTCCTTTCTGTGGCCTCTGGGTTTGGAAGGACTCACTCTGAGAATGCTGATGTCAGAGAAGTTTCTCTCTCCATCTCCTGGTCTCTCTCACTGTCATTTGGTTTTGACTATGGTCAGTACCTCCAATGTCAAGTCATTAATCACATTGTGGAAGTTAAGTGTGACTGCAGGCAGCACACTGTTATAAATTGCACAAGCAAAAGAAGCCGTAATTAGTTTCCAACAAACTTGATTCATAGGCCATGTTGTGCAACTTCTTTATTCAGGCTAGTTTTTAATTAGCCTATAGTATTTTAAACAAACAAATCTAATCATTGAGTATAATTCTTATGTAAGAAATCCTCGATGTGTTTTAAATACCATAAATTATGTCTTTGGAGGGAACCTCAATGGAAGAATTTAAATTTTTAACAATTTCAATTTAAAACAGCTGTTTACCCAGACTTTTAAAACCTTTTCAGTCTTATTGACCTTTATTCACAACTAAATTGCTCATAAATATACATTAAACAAAAACAGTGAACAAACCAAATATGTGGTACACTAAAATAATTTATCTTTATAAAATACTACTGACAAAGTGCACCTTTATTTATATAAATGAACAACTAGTCAGTATTCTGATTTCAGTCTTAGTTATAGCATAGTTCTTGATTTGACTAAATGAGCCGGTTCATGAGAGTAATTTGTTTGTATTCCAACTGAATAGTCGAACGAATGCACATACAAAAATCTTAAACTGAAACTAACATCTAGTTTTGTAATGGTTCCCAACCCTAAACACCATACAGTACCATTTTGCAAATTGTGTCAAGTGCATAGTCACATTTATTCAGGCTTCAGTGGAAAGATGTTCTGCAGTACACTGATAAATATCACACCAAAATTTACACCAACTTTGTACACCTAGATTATTATTATTTTTTTTTACATTTTGGATGCTTGATGAATTAACCAGTATTGAAGGGGTTTCATGGTAATTGTTTTTTTTGTGATGTTGTGTCAGCAATAACCACAGATCAGCTAGCAAAAAACCTTAAATCATTCAACAAAATTCTCCAGCAAATCAATTTCATAACACAAGATCAGCACAGGATATTTTTCTTTTGAAAGACTTTGGTTTTTCTTTCAACACCAGATCTTCCACAAGGAACCTTTTTTAGCATAGACCTCAACCCAACTCTGTTCCTTTTCGATTTCTTATACAGTTCATGAACTTCAGTCTACAACCTCCAGACCAGAGTTTGCTCCAGGACACACTCTTTTACTTTCCCAAATACGCGCTTCTGTTTATTCCTGACTGCTGAGATATTCAACACCACATGAAGTAGATTAATACCTCCTTTGAGACATGGAGTTCTTGTCCTGGCTGTTGGAGGTTACCGTGTTAAATATGAAAGAGAAATAGGCGAGTTTGAATGATTGATGCATTGACTGTCATTTACGTTTATTGAAGTGACAGCTGGAATATATTCTAACTGGCGTGAGCTGGCCGATAATGTGATCTTATTGCAGTTAAGAGCTTTATTTTCTATGTATTAACTCCTTGCTAAGGTCAACAGAAGATGAGACAAAAATAAACATGAGTCAAGTTCACGAGTATTTTCAAAGAGGATTTATATGGCTGCTCATACATACAGTTATTGGAAAACTGTTATGGTCATATAGTATACAGTGCCAATAGAAAGTCATCATACCTGTGAAAATTTGTACCTTTTGTCACATTACACCCTGAAAAATACAATAAATCAAGTCTAACTTTTTGAGCTGTATGCACACATTATTATCCTCATCATCAAAATGAAAATAACATTTTAAAACATTCTGGAGGATTTTTAAATCATGGTTCACCCAAAAATGAAAATTGTCATGAATTACTCACCCTCATGTCATTTTATACCCATAAGACCTTCGTTCATCTTCAGAACACAAATTAAGATATTTTTGATGAAATCTGCTGGCTCAGTGAAACCTCTTTTGCCAGCAAGACAATTAAAACTTTCAATGCCCATAAAGCTACTAACAGTTCATGTGAGTACAGTGGTTCTACCTTAATATTATGAAGCAACAAGAATACTTTTTGTGCACCAAAAATAAAAAAATAACGACTTTTCAACAATATCTAGTGATGGCCGATTTCAGAACACTGCTTCATGAAGCTTTACAAATCTTTTGTTTCGAATCAGTGGTTCATAGTGCCAAAGTCACGTGATTTCAGTAAACGAGGCTGGGTTACGTCATAAGTCATTTGAAATTTCAATAGTTCACGTGACTTTGGCGAACCACTGATTTGAAACAAAAGATTATGTTTTTAGTAGTTTTTTGGGCATTGAAAGTATTAATTGTCTTGCTGTCAATGGAGGCCTCTCTGAAGCATTGGATTGACAAGCTTTACACAGAACTCCAAGCGCTATGTTTGGCAAAAAGCAAACACAGCACACCACCCAAAACACACTATACCTACTATGAAGCATGGTGGTGGCAGCATTATGTTGTGGGGGTGTTTCTCTTCAGTGGGGACTGGGTGATCGATTGTTTGAAGAGAAAATGGATGCTGCAAAGTACATTCAAATTCTTGAGGAAAACCTGCATCCCTCTGCTAGACAGCTGAAGATGGGCAGGTCATTCACCTTCCAACACGACAATAATTCTAAACATATACTGCCAAAATAACAACGCAATTGCTTAAGGATAGGAAGGTGAATGTCCTTGAGTGGCCAAGTCAGAGCCCTGACTTAAATCTAATAGAAAATATGTGGATGAGCTTGAAGAGAGCCGTCCATTGCCACGCACCACAGAATTTGACTGAACTTGAGCAATTCTGCAAGGAAGAATCGGCAAATATTCCCCAATCTAGGTGTACAAATCCAGTACAGACATATCCAAAAAGAATAATGGCTGTAATTAAAACAAAAAGTGGTGCTACGATGAATTAAATCAGGGGACTGATGACTTATCCAACCCTGTTATTCTAGTTTTTCAGTGTTTTTTTTTTTTGGAAATAGGTTTTGATTTCAGGCTGTACGGCAAATAAAGTAACTGCTTCAAAGGGATATGATGATTTTCTATAGCCACTGTACATGTCTATGAGTCAAGCAACTTCACTTGTCCTGATGGATTTGTCAACTTCACAGAAACTTGCATCTGATACAGAAAATGAAGATTGTGCACATTTCTGTTTTAATTATCTGGAGTTTCAAAACAAGCCTACTGAAACTGTGAGAGACAAGGACACCTCATCCATGCAGAAGAACTTCTTCAGCCAAGAAACACATTGTATCAACCAAGATGAGAAATGCTCACCACTGCACTTGACAGCTCTCCAGACGGCAGAATAACATTGCCAAGTTTACACAATAGATTAAAAGTTCCCAGGCTGCACCTAAATCTCTGTTTAGACTATACAGTAAGTGATTGCTTTAAGGCTGTAGAGAAAGAAGTTCCCCTAAAATTTCATCAAAATCCAGCGATGGCTTTATGTGCAAAGAATCTATGATATATATATATATATATATATATAGTAGATATATATATATATATATATCTACTATATATATATTATATATATATATATATATGACATATCATATATATATATGCTGTTTATATTCAGTGCTTGCAGGTTCTATGTCTATCCTGGACCTTGAAATTGGTGGTTAAATTGCTGTCTATGGAGTCATATACCTCTCTGATTTCATCAAAAATATCTTAATTTGCTTTCTGAATATGAACAAAGGTATTGGGTATGGAACGGCATGAGGGTGAGTAATTAATGACAGAATTTAAATTTTGGATGAACTAACCCTTTAACATGATATGCTTTAATCGACGTGAATATGTTTAACAGGAAGCAAATGGTTATTGATTATGGTTATTATTCTAAGTAACAATTCAGTTTAGACCCATTCTAAGAAGAACAGCAATAAACATCTGGACAGACTTGTGCAACCAAAGCTGTGGCAGTACAAGGATAATCAAACAACACAGATAATGCATCAGTTATACACCTAATGTCCATCAATTCTCTTCATTTTGTTATATTAGTGCTAAAAACTGACTGTCTTTCGTTGAGAAGTGAAAAGAGAAATATGAAATTGTCCGTCAAGTTCTCTTTATTCAGACCAAAATCACTACGACACATATCATGATGTAACTTTGATTTCCCAGCAAATAGGAGTATCCCAGGAGGACTTCAATGCAGCATAATTGCATTGGAAAAAGCACCTGTTGTGTTCTGAGCTTTCAATCAATGTACTTTCCCCATTTGGTAGCCCTGCTTTTCTACAGCACCTGTCTACTCTAAAGATGGTTGGTTGGCTCCCAAATGGACAGGACTTTGCAACAAATAGCCAATGGTGAAACTGTGATATACAGAATGAAAGCATTTGAAACATGCTTGGAGATAAAGATGTGGTTAGCTGTAGAATGACATACAGAAACATTTATGTTGCCTTCACAAGCTATTGGAATTATCATAAATAGGAGTTTGGACATGAACAGTCTATAAAGATAGAGATAATTTTGATACTTGATTTTTTAAGTATGGCAGAGGATAGAACATTTTTCATTTTTATTAATTTTCGCCACAACAGCTATAATACTTTTTTTTTCTTTTCTTTTTTTTACCAAGCCGTTACAGTCGTGTATATTTTTGTACATAAACAACTATTCGATGCATATTGTAATTATTTTACACAGCAAAACAAGCATTTATTTGACTGAAATTCCAGAACTTGGTCAGCTAGACCATCTTCCGTGGCAAATGTACGCTGCAGCACAGGTAATGCTGATATGGTTTCCAGTGAATGGGACACTCTTTTTTTTTCTTTCAAAATATGTTGGATTTTGACTAAATGACTTCTATACATTTTACCTTTAATAAGAAAGATTTCTCCAAGTAATAGGCAATAATAAAATTGCCCTCCTCCATGAAACTCGTACAGTAATTATGACCAGAAGTGAGAAGGACAGAATTTAGCTTTCAAAAAAACTCATACCATCTGTTAATATTGTAAGTATACAGTTCTGAGCTTGGTCAGTTATTTTAGTTAAAAACTTCCAGTTTAGTATAGCTTGAGAGACATCTTTAATTTCAATGCTGAAGAAACTTTATTTATTTACTTTTAAATCTGATTAGACATTTTGCCAATGATGAGTGCCATCTGTGCTTTCCCACTCTTGAAAAGCATCAGCTGAACCTGGTTTAGAAGAGCCATACAGCATTTCTCATCCCTCAGGGCCAGACTCAACCTCTCTGACCCTGTCAGGGTCACCAAATATGAATGGGTGATGGTCCAACACATTTGCATAGCTGTGTAATTGTCACTTCAGTTACCCAGAGTTCTCTCCACCTCTCTCTCCAGGTGCCAAGCTTCGTCTCTGAACTGTGTAAATTGAGCCAGTGAGTTCCCCAGGCGCCCTCCCTCTGGTGAAGACCTGCCACAGCGGTGGTGCAATTTGTCCAACCTGAATGCTCTCGGTGCCTCCGGGGACTCTCTCTAAGTGCTAAATGACCTGGCTGAACCCAATAGTAATCCAACACTAGAAGTTATTCCAGTTGGGATTGCCTGCATTTAGACCGTGTGTATCTCCATCTGAAGATAGTTTATGCTAATTCAAGGTGATCTGATTTTCCCCTCACAGCTTAGTAGAGCCGTCTCTCAGCCTCCCCGGAGAGGCCTCCAGTCACTTCCGCTTGCTCGCCTTCCTCACATTGACAGTATATTTTCTCCTAAATGAAGTGTATAGTTGCAAATGGTGTGTATTAAATGTTTGGTGTGGTATAGCATAATTTGAGTGTCTTTAAATGTGTTTAAATATGTGTATGTTCAGGCCTCTGAAGCTCTGGCTGTGTCCTCATACAGTGATAAACTGATATGCGCTAATATGGTCAGATGGGGGCAGTAGCACACTACAGTTCTACTTTCACTATCGCTTTCTGTCTTTCTATTATAAATGAAATTGTGCCCTGCAGACATCTGGTTGCTGAAAAAGACAGTGAGTATAAATAAATAAATTAAAAAAATGGCACATAGACGCTGAGAGGATATATCTGCTTTTTCATGTGTTTATGGTGATTGTCAGCATTAATCTACGAAACTATTGTTTTCATCCGGGGTGTTTTATTATAAAGAGAAGGCAGCCTTGTGATCGTTAACAGGCTTTAAAAAAGAGGAAGTGGTCCAGAGATGAGAGAAAACAAGCAGAGAAGTGGAACAGGAACAAGAAAAACAGGAAGAAGACTGCAAGAGGGACTGTGACAGTGGGAGTGAGGAGCATTAATTAATATAGCGCCCAGTGTGAAGGGAATCGATTCCTCTCCTGACACACGCTCGAGTGGGCAGACGGGCGGCTGGGAGCTCGGGTGGAGAGAGAGAGTGGCAGGGGTGGGAGCATCTGTGCCAGCAGCTTCACCTCAATTTTCATCACACTTCTAATTGTACCACATGTCACCTGGTAAACGGCACATCACGACTGGTCAGAAACAAAATTAGACTTCCGTTATCATGCATTATTATTAAACATATATTAGAATGTAAATGAGAGTGTTTGTATTGATGGATGTATCATAGAAAATGCTAATTTCTTTCTCGTTTGAAATGAATAAGATAACTTGATGCATAACTAAATCCATCCAGACTATTTATAGAAACTAAAAGGCAAAAATTGATAATTCAGTCACTTTATTCAGCATAAATATATATTTAAAATGAAATAAAAATGTTACATTTATCAAAACATTTAATTTACTTTAAATGCTGGACCTCCTTGTAATATTTAGAATATATGGAAGTCAGTTTTGCCACAGTTGAAGAAAAGATTTTCATAATAATGAGAAACTCATTCATCTCATTATATTGAGAACATTTCTCAAAATAATGACTTCGCATATTAGGATAGAAACTTTCTCATAATTATGGCTTAGGATCTCATAATAATGAGAAACATTCTCATATTTCAAGTTTAGATATTGTAAAATATAAAACACAAAACACCTTAGCCTTTATAGAATGCATTATAAAATTATTTTTAATGCATTAATTATGCCTTGAAATGCACCTTATAATGCATTGTTTGGCCTCATTAGTAATTTCAACCATGTTTATAAGATATTATAATACTTTTATATTCATTGATCAATTTAAAAATAATAAAAAAACAACTTAAAAATGCATGACAAACAACCAATTTCAGATGTAAAGAATCTGAAAATATTATAATGCATTTTAACTTTACAACAATAATTTATGAAAAGATACAATTCATTATGATACCTTTATAATGCATTATTCATAAAGGCTTTACCAAAAAATCTAACAATCATGTTAAAACAAAACTTTCTCATAATGACTAATAATGACTCAGTATTACAACTTACAGGATCATATTTTCACTCAATTTAAGAAACAGGCTTCCATTATAATGAGATGCTTATAAAACAATAAACTGAAATAAACTAAAAGCAAGTCTAAGTTTAAAACAGTAGCATGTGTCACAAAGAACTCTATTTAAGATACACTTCTGCGAGAGTGTTAGAGCAGAACAGCATTTGCCCATAATGCATTGCAGCACGAACAGCCAAACAATTTACACAGTATGCCTGAACATATACATTAAAACTGTCACACATTTAAATATAAATGCCTATTCAGCTGCTCGGTCTGCAATGATGAACGACAGCCGAAGTCACTTCAGAATTACTTCAAAGGCACAGATTATACCTTGGCTAGGTTGATAACCTTTATAATCGTATAACTTGGCTCTCTCTGGCTTTCTATCTAGCTCGGCCATGAATAGGCATGACTGGGGCGTCAGAGTCTGTCAGAGGAATGACAGCTGGCCAGCAGCGTGAGGTGTTGGGCACCAGCAGCATCATGTGCTGGAGCGTGTCCACCAGCAGGGAGAAGACTTTGGCTCGGATCCCCCACCACCATGCGCTGCATATGGGCCCGACCAGCCGTGGCGGCCCCCCTCCCGACCTCCCCAATTACACCAACAGCCAGCTGAGTCCGAGGCCTCTGTCTCACCCCACTAACAACACATCATCTTCCATACCATCTCAAGCCACCAAATATGACTCTCTGAGCCTGACTCCACACAGCTAGCAAAATGCTTTTAAAGGCTGTCTGGAAAAGCTGAGATGCTCTTAAAACTTCAAGGACAATTTTGGCTTGATACGTCAACTTAAATTATTTTTTTTTAAAAACAGTGTCTCTGCTTCTTTTGACCTCATATGGTCGCAGGCTTTTGTTGCTTTTGTAGCAAACATGAACTCTGCTAAACTGTTCTTTTATTATTATACTTTTTTGTGATTCTTTTCTAGGATTTTTAAATTGTTCTTATGTGTGTCTTTATATTTTAAATCTCTAAGTTCTGCTCTGCTTTTCCTCTTAAATTCAATGTCTTAAAGAAATAATTGACTCAGAAATTAAAAATCTGTCATTATACTCACCCTCACATTGTTTCAAACCTATATTACCTCGTGAAACACAAGCAGCAGAGCAATTTGGATAGAGATAGTCTTTTTACATGCAATTATAATCAATGGGGACTGAAACTTTCAAGTTTCAAAAATGATGCAAAAGCACTATAAAAATATCATAAAAGTGGTTCATACATCTTTATCCTGAATCCATACAGTTAGCAATAAGTTTTTATTCCCCTATTATCTTAACGACTGGATCAAGTCAGTCTACATGAGTACCTGATAAATCTGATACATGAAAAAACTGATTCGTTCAAATGATTCTCCTCCACCTCTTCTTCAACTCATGAAGGAAAGCCAGGGAAAAAAACTACTATCCTGTACTATTCTGTTCCTCATGTAAAGCTCAAGTATTGCTTGAGAAAAGTTAGTGAACAAGTAATATGGACCACTTTTATTATTATAAATTTTTATTTTTTTTGGAGCTTGTTAGTCTCAGTATTCATTTACTTTCCTTACATGGGAAAAGTACGGTGGCCGAGAGAGCTCAACGCGCTGCAAATAAGAAAACAAATGCAAATAGAAAAAAACCCCAACAAATTAAGAAAACGTGATCATCAGTTTGACAACACATTTGCTGCAAATCCTGACAACACAAGCAAACACAGAAACGTGCTGCAAATCCTCACAACACGCTGCAAAGAGCACCAACTACAACGGAAATGTTTCAAGGGGAGCCCAAAAAGTGACGAACCCTATTAGGAGCTACTTATTAGCAGTGTCCGAAACCACTCACCCGTTCACTCATTCACTAATCCCTATATAGTGTAAGGCATTTGAGTGCACACTGTGTTCACAATCATTAAATACTATGAAAAACTGCAAACAGAAATAAACACACATTAACAAGTGTACATTATTTCATGTATTTATTTTTTTTAATAAAGTGTTTTTCAGTTTGCTAGAAACTCACGCTCACAGATGACGTGGTCGTCGAGCCTCAGGCGGCCGTTACGATTACGTCACGTTAGTACGCTACAGATGATTAACGAATATTTTTAAATCATCCACTAAATTATCATCTCTTAAAGTTTAATGAGTTAAAAACAATGCCACGTGTTAAAACACTTTGCTGTTAGTGAAACACATTACATTGAGTTGATGCCTACGTAATATAGTTTAATATTTTTTAGCTTGTACTGTTGTCAAGTAGGGTTCGTCACTTTTTGGGGTCCCCTTGAAACATTTCAGGTGTGGTTAGTGCGTTTCTGTGTTTGCTTGTGTTGTGAGGATTTGCAGCACATGTGTTGTCAAACTGATGATCACGTTTTCTTAATTTGTTGATGTTTTTTTCTATTTGCATTTGTTTTCTTATTTGCAGCGCGTTGAGCTCTCTCGGCCACCGTAGAAAAGGCCTACCAGAATATTCTTTCAATGCTGAAGTCAATCAGTCATATTGGAACGACTTGACATTGAGTACATGATAGAATTTCATTCATATTCAAGTCCTGGATGATTTTAAATTCCCCACATGTTTTTGTAACGAAAAGGTTACCAGAGTAACATAGAAAATTTCTGTTATTAATATAATAATGAAATGATTTTCAACAGAAGTCAATTTATAAAAGAAAATATTAATTTTATAAAAGCATATATTTTTATTTCATTATTATTGTGACCAATAGTGCTTAATCTTGAACTTGAGATGGGCCAATGCCAGCGCAGAATGTGGCGCAGTGGAAAGATTGACTTCCGGGTTTTGCACGAGACTTGCTCGTGGAGAGGCAACTCTCTCTGTGCATATATCCCTGAAGAGCGTCATCTTTGTTGATGACCCATGAAGAAAAGGGAAAGAAACGAACTCCTAGATGAATTCAGTCATTGGATTAATGTGAGTGAAATGACAAACTTTGTTTTTCATTAATTGTGAATGACCTTGAAAACCCGCCCCCTGTTGCTATACCTGACAACCCATGCTCTCTCTCACGCCACACATAATGTTCTCATGAAGTGAAAAATACATCGCGGATCAAAGAGGACACTGACAACGTTTGAAACAGTTTCATATTTAAAATATTGTAATTTTTTTAAAGCAGTTTAAACACTAAATACCGTACAGTGGCTCCTTAATGTGTCGAGACGGATCCTTCAAATGGCTCGTGAACCGATCATCTCTTCATACTAGTTAATTTATAGCATAAAAGAAACATGAATATACATCAGAAGGAATGTTGTTTCAACCGCGGAAAGACGTGAGTAAGCACAATATTTCAAGTTAATCTACTATAGGCTACTCCCTGACGGCTTTGTCGGATAAGATAGCGGATTCGGTGTTATGATTGGTTAGATCGCCTGTCAATCAAACTGTTTGCGAAGGGTCAATTGAGTAAAACGAATGTTCGACTTATAAATAGTGAAATGTATAGTAAAATATACATGCTCTATTAGCGATAGTATTACTAAAGTGTTTACGGAGTGAATTTTTGATTAAAAAAAAGGTAAAGAGGAGCATTTAAAGGGAACTTGCTGTACCTTCCGCATTCTGGAATTTTCTTTGTGTTTAACGATCTCCGTGGTAAGTCAATTTGCTTCGTTAATCATTACTAATTAAAGCATTATTGTTCTATAAGAGGAAAAGAAAGAGAAATTAATTCTGTGCGTGATTTATGTATGGGAAACTGTGTAATGCTGTATTTGTTAAGTAAGAGTAAAGTTAGCTGTGTGGTCAGTTATATAATAATGATGTTATGTTGGAAAGATGGTCACAGACATTGAGTATATAAATAAAATATTCTTTATTTGCAGAATGCATGTACATATGATTAATGTACTGTCTTGAGGTAAACACTTTATTGTATGTCGTTACAATGAAGGTATTCATGATATTTTTTTGACCTTGTCTGTTCAAGGTTTGTATGTGTGGTTCTTTCGCTTTCCGGGTTCATTTGGTGTCCTCTGTCTGATGTGGGGGTTCTGGTTCCTGCATTCTGGATTTGTCCCGGCCTTCCAATGGTTCTGAGGATTTTTTTCCTGTTGAGGAAAAACAAGCCTTAACACTGACTCGAACTTCGAATGGTAGGAAATTGAATAACTTTCCTTTTTTGTTGTTTTCCTGGGATGGAGACATTTTTCCTCATCAACATATAAAGGACAATTAATTATTTCTATGGACTATTTAAAGGACTGGTTTTCTTGAAAGATTGAACACTCAAGTCAATTTGAAATTTGGGAATTACGATTGTATTTCCTTGGAAGTTATTGTTCAATTCTGTTATTGTTGAATATTGTTTATCTGGGGCCGGTTGCACCAGCTGGACGTAAAAAAGTCGGGTGTAAGCTCTACGCTGGACTTGGTTACGTCCAGCTTTCCGATGAATATTTACACCAGTTGCACCATCGAAATTAGTTCAGACATGTTCGTGTTACTATGGTTACAAATGTGAATTTATTGGCTCCAACGAATAGACGAATAGATGAAAAATTACTATTGGGCCAAAAAAAAATGATCAGATTGTAAAACAAGAAAAATTATTGAGCAATTCAGTAAGTATATGCATATTTTGGTATGCAAGCAAAACAATTCAGTAACGAATAAAAAAAAGATTTTTATGTGGCAAAAGATAACAGCTGTTTACACGAAGTACAAATTTATGGAGCAAGTTATTGGCTAGAACTGCTTACACGGTGTACAGAGTAGCCGACACAAATTTATGGAGCAAGTTATATTTTAATAACGCTTTCAAATTTAGCAGATAATCCCGATCTGCCTTTAGTACCGAGAACAGCTCTGAAAAACATGACGACAGCCCGCTGATCGTGGAGCCTGTATACCAGACACGCCATCATCTCCACATTTTTATTTGCCTTTATTTTCATCATGGAAACAAGTCAAGACTTCTCGCTTTACACCTACCTTTGACTAGGCGGTGCAACGGGTATTAATTCTTCGCCGGACTTAAAACTCATTTTACGTTAAGCTTAGTCTTACGACCGGGTGTACGTCCAGCTGGTGCAACCGGCCCCTGGGGTTTTGATGTTTGACACTGACTGCTTACCGTAGACACAAGTGTGTATACAAGTGAAACAAGTGAGTATATGTAATCTCAGTAGAGATAAGTGAAACACTGCAATAGATGTGAGTTGACCTTACCTTGTTGAAACCCAAAATAAAATAAAATTGATTCCTAAAGAAACAAAGAAAACAACAAGACTTGAGAAATTACGTTCTTGTCAGAAAAGCCAATTTTAACAATAAACAAATTGTTTATATCAATTAATGTAACTCACCTGGGGGGTATTCCAGAAAGCAAGGTTAACTTACCGTCACATATACCCTGAACTCTCCCTTGATTAACCCAAACCTTGCTTACTCGAGGTATGCTGGTTCCAAAGTTCAGCCAACCCAGAGTATGTTCCCGGTTAACACACAAGACATTCTCAACCGAGCGACGAATCGATGATTCACCATGGAAACAGACGCTGAGAAAACGCGCGCCATTCCACTTCCTCCTCCTCCTTTTGTTTAATGGCAATTTTCATAACCTACTTAGTGCACATCGCCACCTAACTGGTGGTTGTGTAATCATCTTTTCAATCTTTTTATTGAATAAGTAATCTTTTTTCACTGAGAATAAGACTTAAATTGTTTGTTTGATGCTAAATATTTAATAAGATATCACATGTATTTTATTATAAAAATTATAGAATAGAAAACATCCTGTTATAAAAAGGAAAAAAGGCAGATCCATGTGTGATATTACAATAAAATAATTACATATATTATATATAAATTGAATAAACGTTTAAACATTATAATAGTGCTTTATACTATATATATATATATATATATATATATATATATATATATATATACACATGCACTTTTATATATATAAAGCACTTTTATACATGTATGTATAATATATATAACAGCAACTATGTAACAAATGTAGAAATGTTGTTACCTTAATAAAACTATATTAATTAAATAACACGTATCTGAATACCTCTTAAGAAAACTAACCCTCAAACTTAACCTGCTCCGGAGCAGGTTATGTTCAGAGAGTAAGTTGCTATGGCTACTTACATACCCTGAAAGTTACCTCTGTTTTTGGAACCGAAAGTTGAGGTTATCAGCTTACTTACTCTTAAACATACCTGGGTATGTCACATAACCTGCTTTCTGGAATACCCCCCTGTTGAGTATTATTGCAAATACACATTGTGTGTGCAAACAAACATTGAGTCTGCTCACAGTTGTTGTGGCATCTTTCTCAGCAGCGAATCATTCTTCTGAAACGCTGGTCCGTAGATTGGCATATAACAAGTTATTAGCCAGAGAGTAAGCGCTACATGTTATTTATGTATAGATTTTATTTCAGCCACATTTGTGACAATTTCTGCATTGAACTCAAATGATCACAGGCACTAAATAAATGAACTTTCAGATATATCTATACTAATCTCAGGGCCGACTGCACCCCAACAGCCTTTCGGGAATCCATCTGAAGTCTCATTTGGCAAATCTTGATATCTGACTAACAGTCATTTGGCTTCATTTCATTCTGAACAACAAGCCTTAACATTTCATTTTAGCACCAAGTATGAAGTCTCTGAAATTCAACACCAAATGATAGCTCCCTCCACTGGATGAGAACCTAACTCAGAGGAGCTTTCCAGGTGTTCCCAAACAATCAGCACTATGCATGACAGGATCCAGGCCGAGCCGTGACCATTGATGATCAATTTTGTTATATAATGGTGCAGGTTGGGGGTTCAGCAGAGGAAATGCTGTCTCTAGATAATGAAACGTCTGCATGGTCTCAAAGCCTGGGGCATGGCAGCCTGTGGAGCATGGAGAAATGGCATTGACTTGGCCTCTGACATCCTGCTTGTGTATGGATTGCATGTAGTCCGTTATTTCTTGGATGCCAGGTACTGATTCCCCTGCATGCTAGAAATTCCCATTAAGAAACCTCTGACCTTTGAGCTCTTGTTTCATTGTCATTTGAGACACGAATTCCATCACCTTTTGGTTTCGATCACCAATTTATGAATCACATGCGTGAAATCATACAATCTCTATTCGATGCAAGTCTTAAATTATTTGGATTTGAAGAAGATAATGAAGAGTCAAGCACTTTGTTTGTCTGTGTCTGATCTAGATACTTCAGAAATAATTATTTGGCTGAACTTAATTAATTTGTGGACAGTGGTTTCACATTATAGAATGAAAGAAAGTTTTCTTCACATTAAAACGCAAACTCAACTCAAACATCTTGTGTAGCAGAAACCTAACTGAACTGAGTAAACCCTCATACAAATAGACGTCGAACTACTTCAAATGAATCTTTTGAAGTTAACTGCTACACTCTAAAAAATGCTGTTAAAAACAACCCAAGTTGGGTTAAATAGGGACAAACCCAGCAAATGGGTTGTTTTAACCCAGTGGATGGGTTAAATGTTTGCCCAACCTGCTGGGTAGTTTTATTTAAAGTCACAGTCTGTATTTTTCACCTCTAGGGGTCGCTTAACTCTTAAAAACAATAACAAAGGCGTCTATTGATGATGCAGTGAATATGGAGTCATGGAACTTGTCGTCATGCCGATGGATCTAATAATGTTTATGGAGAAATAATGTTTATGGATGAGTGAATGCATGTTGTGGTGTGAATCAGGGCTTGGCCGAGAATCACGGACGTGATTGATAATGAGAGACAGATATCAGTGGAACACGCGAGTCCCAGGGGATATAAAGAAACGTGGACAAACTACTCTCAAACTACTCGCAAGTGCTGAAATACTACTCATACAGGTCCGTTTATTTGATGAATTAAAACTGTGAGGTAACACAGCACTGTTTCACTTCGTGTAACGTTATACTATCGTACTAAACTGAGTGTGTTGAAAGTTGTAATGTTATTCTATGTATTATTTTGTAGATGTAACAGTAAGCTAGATCAACATTAGAATATCATACTGTCATATCTATCATACTATCATAATATACATCATACTGTTGATACTCTAACACTTCATCGTGTTGTTATATAGCATTGATTAGTCTTATGTAGCTGACATTTGCTTACCTTGTCTAATAACATGTGAGAGCGGCGTCTCTCTTATATTTTCATATAAAATTGTACATATTTTGCCTTTAACTCATCTATTGTTTAATAAATGAATGAATAAATGAATACTGCTCACTTAAAATGAACCCAAAGTATGTGGAAATTAACGTTTATCAATGTTTAATCAATGAACATTTAATAAGTTTAATGAATAATAGTTAAACAATAATCATTTATTAAATTGTACCAATAAATTGTAAATTGTAACACTGTACATTCTATCATGCAACTCTAACCCTTCACCTAAATGTACCTACCCATCACAGAAAACTATCTGCATTTGTTACTTTCTGCAACATTGCTGGTACGTTTTTAAGGCATTTTAATTACAAGGACTGTTTAATTACAATGTCCCCAAAAACCACATTTACAAATTTGTCCTCATAAATCATATAAACACATACACACAGACGCATTTCGAACACAACTTTTTATTTTGCAAATTTAAATGCGGTTTAAAACCATCCATCTGTGATTTGTTGGGTCACTATCAAATGGACTAGACAGTCTGCTCCCATCTCTCTTCTGGCAGGTGGTCAGTACTTACTCTGCTACTACTAAACAACGACTAATTTTTCATTTCTTGTGCTCTCCTCCATCTTTAGATGATCAATCATGCCAGCAGCTCTGACTGGACAGGAGGCGGCCCGTCTCTCTTTAGGAGAGTGACAAGTGAATGCTTTGTGTCAGGCAATCTGATGGCCTCTACTGGGATTCATGGCAGGGGCCTCAGGGACGATCCCGTCTCTGTCTGACACGCACCTGGAGATAGGAAATGTTTGAGACTCTTTAAAATGGTGCCTATTGATTTCTCCTTTCACTTTTTCATTCTGGCACATTCTTTCTGTTGCTCTTCCTTTCTTATTTTCTTCTTGGGGATAGAGGAGGAATAGACATATGGAGCATGAAGTTTATAGTGGAGTGACAGCGCCCTGACAGATATTCAAAAGCAGTATTATCAAGGGCTGATGGAAGTCTTGAATGAAGTGGTTAGGATCTATATTGGTTTCGGGAGAAATTATGGCCTTGTATCAGAAAAAAAGTGGATCTTAAACGAGGCGTGTGAGATGAATGGACAGCTGGCCAAATGATGTTCGGATTAAAATGAACTGACAGCAGAGGAAGAGAATCTATAGATGAGCAGATTTTTACCCAGGTTTTTACCTGCTTTTGTGACACCTGTGGCAAATATACCATCAGTTGTTTTACTGATTAGAAGACGCGTATGATAACGCAGGTAGAATATGAGATGAAAAAACATTTTCAAGTGAGCATAATGCACTTATCATGTCCAGACAGCAAAAATATCACTTGATACATAAAAATTGTTCAGGTCTATTTGCAGAGATAGTAATTTAGGAATCAAGCATACCTTGCACAAAGTAATTGTGTCCTCGCGTAATGACTGAGCGATCCAGCCTGTAATTTGAGACTATTAGAGGGGTGAAGCACTGCTGTTCTGGGTGACAGGAATAAAATGGAAAGAAAATCATAATTATGATCTTGATTCTCGTCAGCTTTGTGCCGGAGCCACTGACTTAACCAGACATAGGTTTGTTCATAATGACAGCAAGCTTTTAACTCCAGAACAGAAAATTAGGAGAAAATGCTGAATTGCTGTCGCTGTCAGCACTCATCTTGGCTCGATGTCTGTAAGCCACACCCCCAGATCTTCCTGCCTGTTCATAGCCCAATGTCTGAATAATCAAAAAGGAGCAGGTGTTGTCACAATGACAGCATTACACAGAGAGGCCAGAAAACTCTTAAAAGAATAAATCACCTCAAACATTTCCTATCTCGAGGTGCGTGTCAAATTAATATTCGGTCATGATTTACTCACGATTTAGTTTGTCATGATTTCATTTTTTAAATATTTAGTTATTTTGTGCGTGTTTCCCATTGTTTTCATTCTTGCATGAATGATAAATAATGTTAATTACAATGTATTATGTGTTTTGGTATATAAGAAACATTGTAATGTGATAAAAAAAAAAAAGTATTTATATATATATATATATATATATATATATATATATATATATAAAACAAATGTTAGAGAATGTAACGTTAAGTTAAATACAGCCTTAATATTAAATTATCAAATTTAAATAGCACAATTCGATTAGCTGTGGAACAAGTAATAGATTAATAAGACCAAAGATTGCCCATTTTATGTAGCAAAAATAAATCATATCTCATGTTTAACCACTATAAGGCTCAACGATAAATCCCCGGAGCACTGGCTGAGCTGAAGCTTTTCTCGGCAGTTACACAACCCCTGAACGGCCGCTGACGGCCTGGAGCTCGCATCTCCGAAAACGTCTAAACAAATTGTGAAATAGGTGCTATGATTAAATATGAGTCACATTTCAGGTCTAGACAAGTACATTCACTCCTAAAATACTCTTAAAACTCTAGTTTGTGGTACAAGTGTAGTATTTATGCAGTGTTTATGCAGACCCAAGTAAATTTATTTGTTTGGTGTACCAACTAACTGCATCCTTGTATGTTTGAGATTTGTGAATCAAACTCTCTTTATAAACATACAAAGATGCAGTTTGCTGGTACACCGCACATTTACTCTGGTCTGCATTTGTATTTACAAGTTTAAAATCCCCCTTAAGTGTTTAACTTTTTTCAGCACTCAATGCGCATTACATATGGAAATCTCCTCAATGTGCAGCATCCACCTGGATGATGCAACGGCAGCCATGTTCTGCCAGAACACCCACCTCACACCAGATTATTGGTAGAGGGCAGACAGTGATGAAGCCAATTCGTTTTGAGCTTTCCACTTCCAGAGGTGGTCGAAAGCATATTCAAGAACGCTTGTGGTTGAATGCGTTCAAAAAGCCTCAAAAGACCGCCTACTGACCTAACGCATAAACATTATGGGAAGGCTTAAGAGCTTTGGCCTAAGTTTGTTTTGAAGAAAAAAAGGACATGTTCTCTTACCATTCCTGATTTCTAACACACACTCGCGGTGTTTGGCGTGGTCTTGCTGCTTTCAGAGTAGGATCAAAATCTGCTGCTCTCCTTGTGTTTTCCTGTTGTTTCCTTTTGCGTTCATCTGACAATTTCATGAGCTTATTTTGCCCATCAGATCAAAAGATTTGAAAAAAAAAACATACATTTACCTGCCCATAGACCCTCCCCTCAAAGAAATCAGGACAGAAGTGGTTAAACACCTGAATAAATACCAGGTGTAAACAAGGAAGTCTCCCTCTTCTACTTGTGATCTGAACGACCAAAACTCATCTTAATACCAGGTGTAAACAGGGCCTATGGCTACACGGTGTGCTGCATTAGCAAGGCTACATGGTAACGCAAGACTGTACAGAACAAAACTGTTCTGTGTTCTGACACCTCCCAGAACTACCCACTGTCAAAACCAATAAAGCATCAAAACTGCTGTGTGGAATCAGAGGCGATACATTATGCACCTGCAAAATAGACCCATATGAGCTGCATTTCTCCTTTGCTTTCTTTCTCTTTTTCTCACTTCATTGTTGAAACCTACTGTATCAGGACGGTCTTCTCTGTTCCTCATCGCATGCAGCACAGCTGCGGTACGGGGCAGAAGAGCCTGTGCAAATGTCCTGCTGGGCTGCCAGAGTTCTTTTATTCATCCCACCTAGATGGAGAATTTGTTATAGAAATATATGGTGTGTTAGCGGTAGCAGCAGGGAACCACGGTGCAAAAGAATGAATCGTGCCGAGAAGCCACAGATCTGGCCCATTATATCTACGAATTTGTAATTGCATATTCAGCGCCAGTGACAGCCAGAGATTTGGCATATTTATGCTGTAGCTTGTGTATGCAGTAGCACCCTTGTGGATTTTTTGATAGCTTTTTCACAAATGTGACGTTTTGTTTTTTTTATGTTCAAATCCACCATGTTACATTCTCTAATTTTTCACCTTTCAAATTCCCTCTACCAAGTGATCATTAAAAGTCCACTGCCCTTGGATCTATCTGGATACACCCTGGGGATTCAGTGTCCTCTCGCTGAGGGGGAAAGCATAGTGACACAAATCATTTACTGTGCATGTAATAACTCATAGTAACAGCCTTGGGGACGAGTTAACATCAAAGTAATTACCGCAAACCACAATGAGAACCTTGTGAACCGGTTCCATGTGTCTCTCTGGCTACTGGAGTTTTTCTCTGTGCCAGCGGTGGAGGTCGGTCTGCTGAGAGGTATTGATAAGGTAAATGTGTTCACCTGTGACATTCATTTAAGGGCTGTTGGCCTTATTGTGTAGAGCAGCACAGGTGAGAGTTAGAGACTCCATCAGTTTAATCAATCAGAAACGAGCTACCGGAGTTCTAATGGAATAATGTAATTTCAAAATTTGAGCAGATATTAATATTACTTGCAAAGAATACGTTATTTTAAATGTATTATTTTGGAGATGTGAAGATCTCAGAAGTTAATCTTAATTCTTGTATATCCCCTGTAATGGTTTATATTTGTTTGGTTCATGTTTATAAATGTTGTTTAAAAATCATTTTGGGGTTATTTTTTCTAGTCTAAGGTGCACGTTAGACAAAAAAGGAGACCAGGAGACAATTGTTTCATTGTTTATTTGGATGTATATATAAATATATTGTTTTGTTTATTTTCTTGTTCCCTGAGATTATGATTTGAGTTTGAAAGGGCTTTGTCTGTCAGAGTCTGTTCTGGTTGGGGCCTCTGTGAGGAGGGTCAACACTAGTGTCCCGGGTCTGATGAGGTTTTTTTTTGTTGGTGAAATGCAAGTTTTGAGTTAATATAAAAGTCTTTATATTGACTGCAAGCTTGGTCTCTTCACCTTTGCTCTGGTCATTTCCCCACAGGAGACAAACAACTCATGATTCTGTTAGTAACAAAGACATTTTCATTTGTTGGCAGGCGTCTCTAATTCCCTTCACAAATTTTCGGATCTCTTTGAAGATGAACTGTGGCTGTCGTAAGACACAACAGCACTCTGCACCTCCTAAAGGGAGGTCAGGACTAGAGGATCACAGCAGCTTGTTCCTCTCATCTCTGGAGATCCCGAGACTTCTTACAGGAGACTCTCGAGTTTAGTGACACGCATTTATAAAATTTTGCCTATAGAAACAATCCTACATTTGATCTTACGATCATTTCTCAAATGTGGGTACGTCTCATTCAGAGAACAAATGTATGCACATCTCTTTCAGATGTGACATTTATAAATTGCAAATGATCTTGAAATGGTGTGCAGCTGGATTGGTTCAGATCTCCCCTTAATTAATGTCATTAACTTATAAAATAGTCAACATCCAAATGTTTTACTTGAGAATGGCGATCGGCAAGAATTGCTTGGATTCCCAAACACCTGCACACACCTTCTTAGACCCTGACGTGGCACTAAGCACTTTTCCACATCAAGACCGTTCTTATAAATCCGAACGTTGGGGTGGATTTTAACATAAGCACGCTTTGTTCAAATCTGTGCATATGCACGTTTTATAAATTAGGCCCTATATATGCAAAACACTGTTGGGAGATTACGTTTGAGATTAGAAACTCATGAAAATGTTGATCCGGCATTTTGGGTTAGGGTTATAGCACATTTGATTAAGATATCTGGGATTTAAACTCCTCAGTACATGGAACAGACACTAAGTGTAGGCTGTGAGTCATCACAAGAGTGTGGATTTTCACTGTACTTTGGAAAATGTCATCTAAATATGTAAGTAACATGTCTGCCATTTTTGTTGACCAACTGAAAAAATAAGTTTTCCTATAAATCTGCTAATGGGGATTAAATCTAACGATTGCAAAGTTAGCTCATCACGTCAAACCATGCAAATTGTTATTATTATTATTATACTTTGTTCTCAAATAGTCAAAATTGCACAACTACGTGAATTTAGTGTGTATTAGTGTTATCTACCCAATGAACCATAAAAATGTCTTACCTGTCCAGCAGAAGAAAGCAATCCCTTTTAACATTAAATTCGTTCAAAACACGTCATGCCACCTTTCAAAAGCTCTGTCAATATTTATTCTTATTTTCGCATGGGCCTGGTCACATTCCCTTTATTGCTGTAGCCACTCTGCACTCTGAAGTCTTTTGCTTTTTACTATTATTGATTCACCAGTTCTCAATGATGATGGTCGTTTTTACCTTTCTTGATTACAATCCGCCATCAAAATGACATTTAATTATTCCAGCTACTGTAAAATGAGGCAAAGAAATTTTCAATCACAAAACAGATCTTGTCTATCAAATGTTTCAGATAAGCTGAAAGTGAATGCTGAAGGCACATTAAATTATCATAGAGTGATGCTGGATTTTTGTGAGCCGAATCCCAGAAACAAGTTAACATTTTAGCACTTCTGGTTTCATTGTCCTGAAGTCAATGGGTTTTTTAATTTGTTTTTGGTTAAATGCTTGAAAAAAGGTCAGTGGTGAACACAAGCTCAAGATATTTTCATGTTTTATTCTACGATATACAGGTGCTGGTCATTTAATTAGAATATCATCAAAAAGTTGATTTATTTCACTAATTTCATTCAAAAAGTGAAAGTTCTATATTATATTCATTCGTTACACACAGACTGATATATTTCAAATGTTTATTTCTTTTGATTTTGAGGATTATAACTGACAACTAAGGAAAATCCCAAATTCAGTATCTCAGAAAAATAGAATATTTCTTAAGACCAATACAAAGAAAGGATTTTTAGAAATCTTGGCCAACTGAAAAGTATGAACATGTACAGCATTCAATACTTAGTTGGGGCTCCTTTTGCCTGAATTACTGCAGCAATGCAGCATGGCATGGAGTTGATCAGTCTGTGGCATTGCTCAGGTGTTATGAGAGCCCAGGTTGCTCTGATAGCGGCCTTCAACTCTTCTGCATTGTTGGGTCTGGCATATCGCATCTTCCTCTTCACAATACCCCAGAGATTTTCTATAAGGTTAAGGTCAGGCGAGTGTGTGCACTTTTTTGAGTGTGGCACCAGGTGTCTTCAATATTGAACCTTTTCACAATATTCTAATTTTCTGAGATACTGAATTTGGGATTTTCCTTAGTTATCAGTTATAATCATCAAAATTAAAAGAAATAAACATTTGAAATATATCAGTCTGTGTGTAATGAATGAATATAATATACAAGTTTCACTTTTTGAATGGAATTAGTGAAATAAATCAACTTTTTGATGATATTCTAATATATGACCAACACCTGTAAATTACATCAGCTATTCTAACCTAACCCTCTTGTGATTTTTCTCAACTCTTACATGTCTTATAAAAGGCGGTTGCTAAAGTGGCTAAGTGGGACGACAGATTAATCATCATCAATCAAACAAGTAAACTCGTCTGCTCGCTAGTCTGCTTTCACAACCTCGTTTATAATCACGCTCTTGCAAACTCAAACTTTCAGGGAACAAAGTTGTCGAATGAAGTCACCATCGTGTGTTTCGTTTATCGCCTACATTTAGCTTTTGACGATTATGCTTCAAAATTCATGAGTTATGTTCACTTGTGAAGATTATCACAATGAACAAAACCTGTTGGAATCATAAGCTTGTTAGTCTCAGACCTTTTTTCGGTAATAATCCAAAAGCCAATGCAAATGGGTTTTTGTCAAGGGAACACACAGACATCATGCCCAGGGAAACAACTTTATAACTTTATTCATAGTTGTTTTATAGCAAAGCAAACATCAAAGGATGAAGGCAGAAGTTCATCTGATATACAGTATGGCACCACTTAAAGGAGTAAATTAACCTTTTGAATACATTTTTTAATCATCAACCAAAAAAAAAAAATATGCAAGAAAACTAAACAACCATATTAAAACCCAAACATAAAGACAGAACTCTTTTTTTTTTGTTCAAAAGAAATGCATCACTCATCGTCTTAAGAAGCATTTAATTCATTCAAAGCCACACGCTTACTATTTGCTTTTTATTTTTGCCATCACCAGTTTGTGATTTATGTACTACCTATCGCATGAAATAAGGCAGATTTTTGGAGATGCAGAGACAATCTGGTAAAAATATTGAGAGCTTGCAACTGATATGTTTATGCATGTGACAGGGAGGGAGACCGAGAGAGAGAGGGACCGTAAATAAAACATTTTAAACAATGCTGGCATGCGTCTAGATACACTTGAGGGAATTAATTTTTTTAGCGCACTTGTCAAAAATGGCCACGTCAGTCTAACACAACAGAAGTTTTCCTTTTTTAACAGGCATTCGCAGTAGTCAGAGCAGCCTTGAAGATGAAACATGATCAATGCTCGTTTGAGAGATTAAAGGGGGGCTCTGCGAGCGACGTGTCGTTTCAAAGCAGAGGAGCGCACGAACACCTCTGTTATATAGCGTGCAATAGAGAGGAATGTCACCACTCGATAGGAGATTAGAATCAAGCAATGTTCTCCTCGTTTGACCTGACTTGGCTCTGAAGCTCAAACACAAAGCGAAAACCTCTTTAAAGTGACATCATTGGTATACACACACGCACTCGTGCACAAACAGCGCACTTAAAGCCATTTTAGTGTTTTTCACCTAAAAGAAATCTTAATCGGTGGACAGGACTGTGAAACCGAATCGTATTTGGTCTGAATCTTGCATTACTGTGCTCTGCAGGAAGGAAAATTCAGCCTTGGCTTTGCACTTCATCTATAGTATTATAAATCAGCGTGTAACTAAAAGTTGTCAGGATGATTTTTGGATGTGTTTCGAGCAATCTACCTAATTTAAACCAGTTCAAATCCAGCACCAGGAAGTCATATTTAAACAACAACTATTGATCAAGCAGCATGTTAGTGAGGTATAGCAGCCCTCCTCTAGCTCCACAATCCCTGCACTCTCTCTGATTCAAACTCTCATTGGTTCCATTTTATATAGCTATATATTTGATTTATTATCAATATGAGGAAGTGGAAAGGAAATACAGGTTGAATAGAAGGAAAGATGGTGAATGAAGTGTGGGTCAACTCTTTTCCCAGTGTTTGTGGGCGACTCCCTGGCGTGGGACAAAATTGGTGTGATGTTTGCCTTCACACAGTTTGTCGGCACTCGTTCCTATGAGGCTGATTGTCGTCTCATTCCTGTGCGCTCGCATCACCTTGGCCGTCTTGGAGAAAGAAAACAAGCAGAATGAAGAATTACATGTTAGCAAACAAACAATTAACCGGGACTAATGCAAAAGACGGACAGAATTGATGTAAACTTTTTTCACCTTGCATACATACCTACGTACACACGCTAAATTATAATATTTGATTGAAATATTTTATCAAAATGAATTTTTAATTTATTAGGCTCACTTTCTTTTGTGTTCTATGAGCTTGATTCATCAGGCATGTGATTAGCTAAAGACAATTGTAGCCCCCACAGTTACTATAATGAAAAATATTTTTATTGTCTTACATTAATAAAGACATATCTTACTATTGCAATAATACAAACTATTGTGCTGTAAATAAAAAAAAAAACATTATATCAATGTCTAATAAAAGTACCATTATAATAATTCTTGTAATAGGCTAATTTTATTAACTATTATTAATAATAATAAAAAAAACAATTAGTATAGTTTTATTTTTATTTGACAGAATAACAGTAAAATTCCAATACTAACATTTTACATTTGCTTTCAAACATTAAACCATTGAGCTTTTATTTTGACAGAAACACCTTAACACAGGGACGCCTTAACGCTTCTTTTTTTGTTCACAATACGAATTTCAGAAGATGGCTGGCGCATGTTTCATACCCAAAAGCAAATTATTAGTGACTCAAAGGCACGGCACTTACTGAGTAGCATTTACTGTGAATTTAAAGTGAACAGTGCTGTGCGTTAGCTTTACTCTGAATCGTGCAGTGTGTCAGACTTTATATTTATATAATTACATCACAACCCTTAAATAAGCCATATCACATTCTCACTGGGCAACTGGTGAGTAACACAGTTTTAATGCAGATTTTTACTTGCACTTGCCCATCAGAAGCAATCCGTCCATCAAATAAATGTATTAGAAAAGGTCTTTTTGCAATTTCAATCACATCTTTTTTGTTTTTCAGATTTACGCAATTCACTTGGGTCACACAGTTCAGGTCGGAAAATACAGAAATCCATATAAATACGGAAAAGCAAAAATCACATAGCTGCTTCATGCACACTTGCTCTAATTTAACCAACTCACTTGCTGTTTTGACTTCAATTTCATGTTGGCATCAATATTACTTTATTTTAATCAAAATAAATTCAGTCAAACAATCCCTATGTTTGTATAGATACACAAAGATACTGTACTAAATGTTTTTCTGTCAAACGTAAAGGGAATGAATATAAATGGCATGCTGGGAGTTTGTATGTGCGGCCCTAAGAGGGAAGCTGACCCCAGGGTTCCCGAAATGACAGCACAGCAAAACTCTTATCACACATGATTTATCAGCTTTCGCGCACTGCGTCATCTCTGCGCTCCGATCACACGCGCTTTGTGTTTGATTTATTAATGTCCGTGAGGTGGGCATGCAGGTAATTCATCAAACTCAATTTAAGGAGGCATGCCAACACGTTTACTCTGAAAAATCAGGGTCACTCCGCAGTTCCAGATCAGCAGAGAGAGGAAGTGAATGAGAGAGAAAGGAAGTGAAGGAATTGTGGATAAAGCATAAGGGGCAGAAAAAGTTGCGAGCTTTTAGTTGAACAGGAGGACGATGAGTGAGACTGGGACATTTACTGAAGATGAGGACTACATAAGTATGTTTTAGTTTTATTCACCGCTTATATTGATTTATTGCTCTTACCTTCGGAATTTGGTCTGCTGTCTGGTAGAGTCGAGTCAGGCTCTTGTGAGCTCTTGTCCTGCACGTCAACTAGATATATTAAGGGGAGAGAAAGAGAAAACAAGGGAATGAGAAGGGGGAAAGGCAGAGAGAAGGGAATGAATGACTCAAGATCACAGCTGAACAGAGGAGTTAAAAGTTAGATGCCACTGGCTGACATCTCATTGGCTACTGTGCTTCTCCTAGCTGAAATAAATGCAGCGGATGCTAAAGGCTACGCCTGAGGCGAAAGAGGCTTCAACGGAGCACAGAGAGAGACTGCAGTGCTCAGGATGACAAGATACACCTGTGCGTGCGTCTTCTGAAAATGCATCAAAAACACTCTCCCTTCCTTTGTATAAATAATAAAGCAAGCATTTGAATAAATACAACATTTACAATCCTCTTCCCTCTTGTTTTCCCTCTTATCTGATGTGCTTCTCAACTGTCACACAAATTAAAAGTGGCAAATAGGTCCATAACCTGAAAATTCTAATTAAAAAATGCATTCACACATGCTCTTCTTTCTTGCGTATAAATAATAAACCACGCATTTGAATTGGAGTCGTGACCTAGTGGTTAACGCATGATTTCTGATCCTGGTTCCTGTATTTTCTATCTCAACTTTTAAATAAATAAAATAAAAGGTCATAAAAATGAATTTGCATCTGAAAATGCACACACACAGAGCTATGCTTTCTTTTGTATGTAATGTAATATAATAAACCCTGAATTTGAAAAGAAAAAAAAAAGGTCAAACTGAGCTGTGGTGCTCATACAGATGAGCTGAAGTATTGCGATCCTCTTTGCTCCGTCATGTCATGCCCTCTCTCAAAATGGCTAAAAGGCCAAAAAATAGTCTACATTTTAGTTTTTACCTTTCGTGCTGCTGGTGTTCTTCTCCTTGTCTGTTGTCACAGCATCTAAACAAATACAAGCCACAAAACAACATGTTAAGTTATCTGAGGCTTTTGTTTCTTTTGATTTTCTACAATTATATTTGCTCCACACGCTGGATTCCTCATTATCGTCTTCTGGAAGAACAGCAGCTACATTCTTTCATCCCCCAAAACATGATTTATTTATTTTTATATAGATCATTTAAAAGTTCAGATTTCAGATCACATATATTCTGTGAACTTTTCTCTTTCACCACTACATCACTCCACCCCAAGTATCGTGTGTTTAGACAACAACTTCAATAAGAGATTACTTCATAGCTATCGGTTTTTTGGTATGAGACCCATGCATAATATTTAAACATGAAAAATATGGTCCAAAAGCCTCTCGCCTTCCAGAGGAACAGAACAAATGCAGACGAAAGGGGAAGCGTAGAAAATTAATTAGAAACTGCCTTGAGTCTATATCAGTGTGAGCCTTATTCTCAAACTAATTCAAACTCCCTCTATGACTTTCTCTCTTCTGTCTCTCTGCCTAAATACCAAAGCAAACCACAGCATGAAATGATCTCCTTCCTGCAGCACATCCACGGATGATGCAAGCACACACAACTCTGTGCTCGGCACTCGAACAATAGCGTTTGTCTTCAAATAACGATATTTACGTTCATGAAAATCTCTCGAACACACTGGCACATCTTACACATACAACACACATCACTGGCGGTGTAACAACATGGTCTCTGCTTTCACTGTGATGTTAGATGTGATGCTTATTTCATCACAATTCTTCAGGTTACAGTGGCAACAGTTCAACAACTACAGACGGTGGCTTTAATGCAGCCTTTCACGAGGAGAGCTACCCAGATGCTTCGCTCTGCCTGGTGGCCAGCCCTCAAATTCTTCTGATTTAACGGCGCAAAGCTGCAAGTGATGGATTTGTGTTTCAAAAGTGGGAAAAAAAGGTCTTTTCATTGGAGAAATAGAGCAGCAGTGGAGTGTCTAGATGAGGAAAGGTGAAGGAGAGCACGGGCAAACGCCACTGCCATGATTTCATTTCATTCTTGTCTCGAGGCACCGTAGAGGGAGAAATTGAAACTGAGTGCGATACGATTCAACAACGCTGTTTCCATTACCGCCCACTTCTGGAAGCAAGCCTCCTCTCTGTCCCTCGCTTCGCTTTTTATCCATATTCCTGCACAAATGGGGAGCTGGAGTAAACAAAGGCACACACACTTACAGAGGCAGTGCAGACATTTACACTGCAGAAAATCCTTGTTTGTCATCAGTATTTTGGTGTTGTTTTTAAGTAAAAATATCTGAACACTGACATCGACATACTTCATTTGTTTTTTTCCATGTTTTAAGCATACATAGAAAAATACTAAATGATGATAATACTTAAAAGTCAAAAGCATTTTTTTTTGAAAACCTCAATTCAAGATATATAGAAGAGGATTAATATTACAATATGTTATATATCCTGGGGTTGGACAATGAAACTGATACCAACTGAGGCCAGAACAGCATCAATTAATCTTGGGATTAACAGATAAGTCCTTCACAGTGGCCAGAGAGATTTTGAGCCATTCCTCTTTCCTGAACAGTGGCCAGGTCACTATGTGATGCTGCTGGAGAAACTTTTTTTTGTCTTGCTCCTCCAAAATATTTAGATCTGGTGACTATGCAGATCACAAGAGATTTTCACTGCATGTTTATCAATCCATTCTGTCAAGTCTTGCTGTGTGTATCGGTGCATTATCATGCTGATACACAGCATGCACATGGTCCTCCAGAACGGTTCGGTAGTCCTTGGCAGTGATGCGCTCATCAAGCACAGTAGGGAATGCCATGATATTGTAGCTCAAACCATCACAGATCCATCCTTGTGCTTCACTCTGGGCACGCAACAGTCCAGGTACCACACCATAACTCCCACAGAGGTTGGATGAGTGAAGGTGGATTCATTGTCCACAGTCCAAAATTTGATGGCATCAATGAAACGTTGGCACAAGCGACCAAAGGTTTGGCTATAGCAATCTGACCATGAGTATTGACTTTGTGGAGCTCCCAATGAACAGTTTTGGTGGAATCAGGAGAGTCGAGATGCTCATTTAATTCTGCAGGGAGTTGGACAGCTGTGTTTTTTTTTTGGATACAATCTGGATTAATACATGGACATCCCTTTCAGACAGCTTTCTCTTGCATCCAGAGTTACTCCTGTTGGAAATGACTTTTGCAGTATAGATTATGACTTTCACGCAAAAGTAATGCTCAGTTATTTTGAGATGAGCACTGTATTTAAAGTGTGTGGACAGCAGTGTTGCCAAGTCCGCGGTTTTTGTGACCCCAAATAACATGACATTTAGCCCCTGGAATGCGAATTTTACCAGAAGAACCCCGCTAAAAATGCAGATTTTACCCCCCAGAACATGTTTTTTACTGTGGGACAGCCCCTGAAACGCAATTGGACTAGTTTTGAGTAGCATTTGGGCAGGTTTTGTATTGAAAACCTGGCAACCCTGATGGATGGGCTCAGTGGCATAGCAAGTCAGCCCTGGGCCCATATGCACGTACTACGCCACTGGACAGGCACCAAAATGAGAAAGTTAAGGCTGTCGCTTGAGTGAACCTGCATGCTCAATTGAGACTTGGCTTCCTCCTGACGTTCCGTCTGTCTCTCTTTCCATGTAATAATGTCAGGGCTGAGAGGGAGCCCTGCCACTTTGGGCTCCTAATAAGCAGCGCTGATCAAAACACAACAAACCAGCCTTTGAAAAAACGAGATGCTGGAATTTCAATCAATGCCTGTGCTCGCTTCCAACTGCTGCCACGTACGTCAGGAGATGCTGCAGAAATTTGCCAGCTCTCTAATTTAGCTTTACAGCCGACAACAGTATGAGTTCGGTCTTTCGGGAAGAGAGTCTGACATGCTGTGAAACAAATAAAGTAGCCAGAGGCTGTCAAGTAGGAAAAAGTGTGCGAAATGTGACATGGAGGGTAGCCAGGCACTTGAATCTGTTTCTCCAGAAATGTGAGAGAAAACAACTGAATTTCATTTCCCTACCCAGCAGCCTATAGATTGATTTCAGGTTTCTAAAGTCACAGTATCATGCCATTATGATTAAAAATTCTCACAAGTCACAAATAATGATATATTTGTTGTTAAATATCAGGCTATGTCTATACAAGTGGCCTGAAATGACATGCTTTGGTTATTTATCATGGTTTATTTATGTATTTATTTATCCTGACAGCAGTCCATTGGAGACTCCGGTAATTCTCTTCTGCACAATGGCTGAACGAGCTCAAGATAGTCTGGTGTTTCAGTGCTCTAGCTTCGATAAATTGTCGGATTTTCTTTGCTTCATACGCTTCCCTTGAAATTAACTGCACTTAGGCGTAATGAAAGTTTGATGGTGTCTTTGTGTGGGTGGTATCTTTACAGTCAGTGCTGGCCATTCACAAAGCATGGAAGACGAAACAAGTGAGTGAGGGAGAAAGAGAAAGGGAGGGAAGTGTGTTGGGGGCAGATGTAAGTCATATTCATATTCAGACAAGCAGAAAATTAGATCCTCCACCAACCATTCGCTCTACAGATCGTGAGGGGCTTGTGGGTCTATTGTTAGCCTGCATAAATCGCCTGCACCACACAAATAATGACCGGCAGTGTCAGGCTAGCATCAACATTCTCGTCCCCTCCAAACCTCCAACAATGATGTTACAGACAAAGGCCAAAGCAGGAGTGTAGTAATCGTCAAGTAATCCTCAGGACATGTCCACTTACTCAAGACTCAAATGGTGGTGCTGGTTGTTGACCAACGCCTTCACAAAAATGACCAGGGTAATTTCAATCGGAGTTGTGCCCTATTCTGAACTGAACTGAGAGTGCCATTCAAATTCTTGAATTTAATTTTGATTTGAGGTGGCATACAGATCTATAAATCTATAGAAAAACATTAAGCAGCACAATTGAATTTAGAATTATTTCTGAAGAATCATGTGACACTGAAGACTGGAGTAATGATGCTGAAAATTCTGCTTTTCCATCACAGGAATAAATTAAAATATATTAAAAGCATTTCACAATATTACTGTTTTTACTGCATTATTAGTACTGTATATAACTCTAAAAATACTACGGAAGTTGTATTTGCGTACATCAATAGACATGTATATAATGAAGGAACCATTAAATAGTCTCTGACACCAAAGTTGTAGGCACAACAGTTGTAAAATTATAAAACTGTAAATGGTACAAGAATTTTCTTCTCAGACAACGTCAGTATAAACAAAACAAACATAAAAAGCCTTCACTGATCTGCTTGAAATGAGAAAATCATCTGTTGCTGAAATGCACTAGTTTTATTACACCTTTACTCAAACTTTTTCCGAAGACACACATGCAAGAATGTCAAGTGGAATTCTGTCAAATGCAGCTGAACATGATTTTATTTTATTTTTTTAAGGATGGTCAATCATCCAAGATGCTTCAACAGAGTTTGCGAGAATCTTTTTCACAGTCAAGACACCTCCAATGTATACCATTCCACTGAATGCCTGGATGGTTTAGGTTTTCAAGGCCGTTTGACTCACAGCAGCTCAAAGCCGACCACAAACAACCAAACCAATAACCCTGACCTAACTGGGGCACGGGACCAATGTAATCGAACCAGTGACTCACAAAAGCACCTCACCAGACAGTTTTCACATGTCACTCAGGAGGTTAATGGAAAAGAACTCGAATGAAAGGAGAACAAGAGAACAAGCTTACAGCCGTCCGCACATTCACACGAGGTTTGTTGAGTAAAACCACTCAATATCTCAGAAATCGAAGGCATTATCTATCTGTCCTTCACTTGGAGGGGAATGTTTGTTTAACAGATATGATATAATGAATCAAGCTTTTCTCCTCTGGAAAAGATGAACAGCATAAGAAGTACCTGAAGAAGCTCAGGGTGGTCTTCAAGCTGTGCATGCATAATCTAACATGTAAATTCTGTATTCTGCAAATGAATAGCCAAATTTTAGACCAAAGTATGGCTTTTGTAACAATTTGGTAATGGTAGAGTTCAGCTCATCACTTAAACATACATCAATGTAATTCCGGGCCTATTCGTGCGCAACAACGGCGGGCAACCTTTTCAAAGAGCCAGACCATGAGAGCTAATGAAGTGCTAAATGTGGAGAGCAAACTTCATTTTCATATGTAAATATTCAAAGGTTGCGGGACGAGGGCAGGCATATTTTCTCTGGAACAACATTGAGGAGAGGAAGAGAAAGAGAAAAGCATTCTGGGAGGCTCTTGATTATGTGTGGGGCTTTTTTCTCTGTTGCGTCGCTGTGTGATGGTGAAGCTTCAAACAATTAGAGGCAATTAAAAGGTATTGAGTCGAAACAAACCCGGTGGGGAGGGCTTCAGTGTAAATACCACAGATCTTTCTCATGCACGTTCCTCTGTGAAAAGCTAAGTGGTTCCTCTCATCTGTATTCTGCCCTCTCAAAGAAAAGAGTGAGAAATACGAGGACGGGTTTCTGCAGAGCCAAGTAGCATTGTATTGCTGGCCGCATTTGCCTAAAGTTACAAGATGTGCTTTGACGAGCTGCCATTGTACAAAGAGGAGGTCCTCTAGGTCTGAAAGGCTTCCAGTTCTCTTGGGCCAAAAAGGCCATTCTTGGAAAAACAAAAAAACCTTTTTTAAAGATGTGAAACGAGAACATGGGGTCGCTTGGTTTAAGGGTCACATTGAAAGTGCTGAGGAGAATTGAGCAGGGAGGTTTGTGGCAGATCAGTAAAGCACATTAAGCAGTGAAGGGGGGGGAACAGCACGTTTATTTAATGGATCGCTTGTCGAAGTAGAAATCAAATGATAAACGCATCATGTAACATGAGTCTAAAGAGCATTTTCAAAGCTGAAAGCAACAGTTCAACCCAGAGATTAAAATTCTGAGATCATTTACTACCCCTCAAGTTTTTCTAAACCTCCATGACTTCTTTCATCAATGGAAATTTTGGATAATGCACTGGTTGTTATTTTCCATGCAAATAAATGGGTACTAGAGCTTTCAAGCTTCAAAAAGGTTGTGAAAAGTATGTCTATACAACTTTTGCGCTATTTTCCAAGTCATTTGAAGCTATATAATAGTTTTGTTAATTTGTTATTCACTGATAATCTTCCAACACCAATAAGCTATATCTTTGAGTCAGTACACTGTAATCGAGAATCTGATTCATGAATGAGTCATTTAGACTGGTTTTGTGAACTGGAACAACCAATTCACTGTATTGACACACACAAAAAGATAGACTCATCTCATAAACTGAGTTAAAGCAATAAAATAGCCTTAGAGGCTGAACAAAACAAATTTTTGGAGGGGTGAACTATCAAAAAAAACAACGAAAAAACAATAAATGTGTAGGAAATAAGAAAAAGAGGGCGTCCCCTTTGCCATGACCTCAAGAGCTGCAAAACACAGCTGTCAAAGGTAGCAGTGCATGTTGCAAACACTTAACAAGTGACTTAGCATAATGTGTGGTCTGCTTTTGAACCTGACCCACCGAGAGTTCCTCGGCATGAGATTACATTCAGTAAAAGTTACAGCAGCAGACAATAGGATAGACCTTGCTGGGAAAAGATGTGAATATAGAAAGCAAAGGTCTTCACATTCAAACACAACAATATAAAGAAATATTCAATCTTTCAAAGGAAACTTCTAAAACGGCTTCTTATGGTCACAAATACTATTGTAATCCTTATTTACCCCATACACTATTGTTGAGATGTTTCGGGTTAGGGAAGATTTTTTTTTTAAAAAATTATAAAAGAAAGTGCTTTTATGCTCACAAAGGCTGCATTTGCTTGATCAAAAATACAGTAAAAACTGTAATATTGTGAAATATTATTACAATTTAAAATAACACTTTTCTAGTTTAAATTAAATTTTAAAATGTAACTTATTGAATTTTCAGCGTCATTACTCCAGTCTTCAGTATCACGTGATCCTTCAGAAATCATTCTAATATGCTGATTCGGTGCTCAAGAAACATTTCTTATCATTAACAATGTTGAAAACATTTGTGCTGCTTTTATTTTTTATATTTTTGTGGTAACTGTGATACATTTGTCCAGGATTCTTTGATGAATAGAAAGTTAATTTATTAAAACCAGAACAGAACAGTCTTTACAGTAACTGTTGATCATTTTAATGCATCCTTGCTGAATAAAAGTATTATTTTCCTTCAAAAAATATCTACTTAATCTTGCATATGTGAAAATATGTCTTTGCTGCTTGCATTCAATGTACTTCTCATTAATTTGTAAAAATGATGGATTTCAATCATAGGTTTTTACTTGTATGAGTTAAAAAGAACACATTTAAGGTCCTTAGAGGTATATAACACACACACAAAAAAGCTTGGGAAAACCATACCCTGAACCTCCATGGGATCCACAGGCTCTACACTGGTGTCCGCCCCGATGTCTGCACTCTTTGTTGAGTCTAATGAAACAGAGAAGAGAAACAGAGGATATTCTGAACACGACAGATATTAAAAAAGAGAAGAGGTTAGAACAGGTACCAAAGAAGCAATACTATCAGCAGCACCAGTTTTCAAAGTGACTGTCACATGGTTTTCTGTTCCTGCCAAACTGTCAGTGGCTTTACTTTTCTCACTATTTTCTTCTGTTTAATATGCACAAAAGCGTTTAAATTCTATGCAACTTTTTAATGGATTTTGTACACCTTTGCACGGTCTGAGAGGGAGAGAGATGTGTGAGAAGGACAAAATGAATAGGCATGAGCAAAACAAAATTGCCATTAACAAATATAAGCTCTGCACCCTGCTTCACTTTCGCCGTGATTTATCCTGCCTCCATATTCTTCACACACTCCGTCTGGAGGGCTGTGGGAGGGACAAGCTCGCTGATCAAAAGAAGATCTTCAAAGCCACAGTGTGAGAGCCATGCTCCTTCCAGCTTATTTGAGCAGGACTCCTCTTCTCCTGCATTCCCCCTGCTTTGATGCTAACAGAGTTGTGGGCCATAGGTGACTACATAATGGAGAGCACACACAATGCATTCTGGGTGCTCTACTGGGGCACAAATGACAGTCAGATCAGGTGTGTTTGAAGTCCAGGGTCCATCAGCAGATGGTTGTGTTGGCTGAAGAGGGTTTTGTGTGTCATATTTGTGTGTGAATTCATACAACAGTGACGCCTCAGCCTGAAAGCTGTTTATATGGCTCGGTTTTCAACAAGCCTGTCCTCTAACACACATACACATGTAATTATTAATACACCTTTTGAAATTATATGTTAAAGTCCCCCTGTAGTCAATAATTTTATCCCTTAAACCTTTGGTCTTTGATCACCAAAATTACACGTTTAAGCATTTTTTCCTGTGAAAAAAAATTCTTCATACCTTAAAATAGCTTGAATATAACTCTACAACCTTGCTTCGTTTATTATAGACGGATATATAAATATGCTAATTAGCCCCGCCTCCACTCACTCGCACAAGCTCAGAGATCCACTGAGTCAACTTTCTGAAGTAAACACTGCACAATGGTATCGCTTTTTACTACGCCGGAGTCACCGGGTGTGTGCGCAGGAATAAGTGCACGGAGAAGGAAGACTGAATAGAACAGTTTAATTACGGTTCAGGAGACGGACGGGGAAATCCACAACACGACTCAAGTAACATTAACGACGAACCAGGGCTGGACCGACACAGAGGGTATAAATACACAGGAACACATGAGGAGTGATGAGCGGGGCACAGATGACAGACATAACTAATTACAAGACACAGCTGACACAAATGAACTAATAAGGTGACTATGGCAACTAAGGAGGACTGAGAAACTCAACAAGGAACACGTGACAAATGACAGGACCGGAGAACAGATAAACATAAACATAACCCGTTCCTGGGTGTTCCCGGCTTTAGAAACGCTTTGAACAACTTAGAAAGTCAGTGGAGAAAAGCTTATAGTTCATCACAACATCGTTATATACATATATATATACATCATAAACCCGCTATATATCTACCCGCTGATATATATATATATATATATCAACAGAAAAATATACAGGGATAACCTGGTTTCTTGAGACTCTCCTGCTTCAGAGCGCTTATGGTTAACGATATGCTAAAGCCTGCCGTCACATTAACGTGATTGGTTACAAGATAGTTTGTGACATCACAAACACCAGTGATTTCAAACCATGTTTTTGAAACACGTTTTCTTTAGATCACTGCAGTTTTAAATAGAAATTACTCAGAAAATACTCAGCAAACAGTTGATGTGATTTGTACATGGTTTGTCTTAAAGAATTAAAAAAAATATATATATGGGGACTTTAAAAGTTGAATATCTAGCTTCATTTTCATCTTCATTAGTGTGAAATAAAATTTGACAACAACAACAATAATAACAATAAACTATTCTTCACAGTAAAACTGAGTAAAATTAATAAATATGATGATAAAATGCAGACTTAATTTCATTTATTTTATCAAATGACAAAAACTATGTTGACAAACAAAAACTGAACTGGATGAACTGTGGAGCTTGGTAAGATTATTTGAGGGGCTGAAATGACTTCTTTTAAATGAGCACCACAACATGGCACTAAGCCACAGCTCCAGGGAGGCTACAATTGCACAAACTAACCCAGATGATGTACAAAACACATGGCCACTAAAGCGCTTGTTGCTCTTGTCTTTGTGTTATTTAATCTATCCTGCTCCAAAGCAAAGTGTGAGGACAGTTTTGGGGCAGTAAGAAGACACAGTTCAAGAATATTTGCATTTATGCAGAAAATTTGGCTAATACCAGGTTCTTTCAAGGACCGCTGCGATATATGAGCCCAGGGCAATAGCTAATTGTGCTGTGATAAACCCCAGCCACAGGCTGACAGAAGCTCTCTGAGCTTTGCCTTCACCTCCACAATCTCCCCGGCATACAAACAGAACAAGGGAAGTCGCATTTAAACAGCCAATTAAAAAGGCAGTTGCCTCCACCTGTCTCTCCACCATCTAAAGCCTCTACGGATGGCGGATCAGAGGAGCTACCCTACAGGGACGCATGCAGAGGAAAGTCACAATGGAGAGAGGAAGTGTGACCTCGCTCAAGAGACTCTACTAGAAACAGATTACTTGAGTGGTCAATGTCTCCCATTTCACACAACAGGAAGACCACAGCTGAGTAGTGTTGGGACTTTGAAACTATAGCTGGCCATGCAACAAACTACTTCTAATTTGCTACATAATCATTCTGAATTTGCTAAATAAAAATGCTACATTAGAATTTGTTGAAGTTGACAACACACCACTTTAACAAGCACTTTCTATAATAACTCCAAATAATAATATATTAAATAATAAAAAAATTGAAACAAATATATAAAATGTGAAATAACTATAATAAATAATAATAATGACTTTGTTATTTTCTTTACTTTTCTGCATTGCATTTCCGCTCTAGCTTGCTTGCTAAACTAGCTTATACTTGAAACATGGCAGGCATTGTGAACTGCAAATAGTGTTGACTTATGATAAACTGCATAAACTGCTAAATTCATTGACGCTTAGGGTACAATCTTTTACATATATTCTGGGGGTGTAACGTTACATGTATTCATCCCACGGTTCGGTATCGAATCGTCATGTTTTTGTAGCTACACCCCTAATATATTTACATTCTGGCACAGAAACAGTGATTAAAAAAAAAAAAAAAAAGAATTAATGATTTAAATTCATGTGACTGCATTAAAGGCACAATATGTTATATTTTTTTGTCGCTACGGGGTTGCTAAACTCTTCAAAACAATAACAGGTGTAGATTGATGATGCAGTGAATGAGTGGAACATGGAACTTGTCGTCATGCTGATGGATCTAATAATGTTTATGGAGAAATAATGTTTATGGATGAGTGAATGCATGTTGTGGTGTGAATCAGGGCTTGGCCGAGAATCACGGACGTGATTGATAATGAGAGACAGATATCAGTGGAACATGCGAGTCCCAGAGGATATAAAGAAACTAGGACATTTCATTTTATCGAACTACTCGCAAGTGCTGAAATACTACTCATACAGGTCAGTTTATTTGACAAATGAAAACCGTGAGGTAACACAGCACTGTTTCACTTCGTCTAACGTTACACTATCATACTAAACTGTATTTGAGTGTGTTAAAAGTTGTAATGTTTAGTATTAGTTTGTTGGCTGTATGAGATTTAACAGTAAGCTAGATCAACATTACAATATCATACTGATGATATTCTAACACTTCATCGTGTTGAGTTATATAACATTGATTAGTCTCATGTAGCCGACATTTGCTTACCTTGTCTAATAATGTGGAAGACGTCTCTGTCAAGTTAAAGATTGTCATGAAGCTCTCGCCATCTCGGAAACACCACGCCAATATTGATTCTCGTTTTATTTCTCTTTTTGTCCCAGAGTTTGCGTGTCATGGTCCATAATGTTTGAATGTTTGAATGCTAGATGTTAAGCAGCTGTCCGTGTCTGTTTCCATGGTTTCTGTGCAGTACAAGCGGAAACCAGGGATAACGCAGATATTTAATAACCAGGGACGGGGCACTATTTAAAATTGTGAATTTCTCTGAATTTACAAATTCTTGGAAACATTTAGGATAATGTAAGTACACAGCTGAAGGAAATATATAACACTGTGCAAGTGGTTTTTGGATATTTTTGTTACATTTTTTTAGAGGCAAAAATAATAACTATTTATCTCGTTCTGTTTTTGTTATCATATTATTTTAAATTGTTATTGCAATAACAAACACACTGGTTTGTAGTGCAAATTATTTTACCATTTACTGCATTTTGTTATTTTTAAAGTGACTTACTATAGTGGCTAATGAATCGGATGTGCCTACTGCACATTCACAGAAACAATTCACTTCCAACTGCAACATAAGGTGAACAAAAAGGTGATTTTTTAATCAGTTCATTTTCATGAATTGTCCAAACAAACTGATTCAATAGAACGAATCTGACTTGCAGAAGAATGTAAAATGCTGCAATGCTTTGTCGCATTACACTGCCACTCAGTGGAAAAGACATGTCATTACTGGAAAAGCTTGACTATTATAAAACCAGCTGTCGCATGCTAAAAAATAAATAGTTATATAAATATAGTTAATAGTTAATAAATATAGCTGCTGGGCACAAGACTGGGGGAAAATGAAAATAGGCCACCAAATCCAAAAATGAGAGGAATATAGGGAAAAAAGGTGTTTGACGATGACTTGGTGTTAGCAGTTGGAAAAAGCAGCTTCTTTTGTCGTTCGGTGGGTTTTACTGAACCGAGAAGCTAGAAATATGCAGGGCTTCAACACAAGCAACAGATGGCCATAGAGGATACTGTTGGGTTTCTGCCTCAGGGCCACATTCACCATCACTAACGCAGTCTCGCAAAACTTGGCCGTAATCAATAGTTAATACACAAGGAACAAAAACCCAGCAGATCCAAACCCGGGCAACGTTACATGGAGATTCCTGCGGGTATAGCTTGAAGAAGTAAACAAATAAATAAGTGAGCATAGCACTTAAATAAACAATGATTTCTTTTGATGATTTCCTGAGTGAATAGAAATTCTTTTTGGAGAGGCAAAAGAATGGGTATGAGAATGGGTGCCGTGTGATCTCACTATGGAGGATGTGAGACAGGAAATTATGAATTTTGTCTGATATCCAAGAGTTAAGCTGGCAAACTACTCCATTTTAGCCTCACCATGAAATCAGACAGAAAACAAAGGGTTGGAGAGAGTAAAAGAACAAGTAAAAAAAAAAAAAGTGTCCAAAATGAAACAAATCTGAACTGTCTTCCTCTCGCTGAGAAATACTGATTGCCCACTGTGCTTGAGAACGAGAGACAACGGGAGCGAAAGCACATTCTGCCTCTCTTTCCATTTTGTCTTCTCTCAAGTTTTTTCCCCCTCACACAACATTGGCGTCAATGATCTGAAAACAAATCTGAAACAAACTTCACTGCAAGTATGCGGAAACAAACATTTCTAGCTACACAAGCTCAATTTCATGTGACTACAGAATATAGCAGCAATAAAACAGCTCTTTATAATGAGCTCCATAAACAAGAACACTTCCAGTACAACGGAACAGATATATGAAGGCCACTCCATCAAGTATATACACAGTAATGTGTTAGCCAAGCATTTGCATTCACGTTTGTGATAGGGATGCCTCACTACAAATTTTGCTGTATATGAAACGTTCTCATTGTGAAATAAAAGATTGAGACATTAAATGGACTACCAAATATAAGGAGGAACAACTACACATCTCAAGTGACAAATAGAAAACACTGAAACAAAAAGCACCAGGCCTGCCCAATCAATATAAAGAGCCACTGAAGTGCTGACTGCAGAATTAGTTGTACTCTAAGCATATTTCAATTCTGTTTATTACCATCATTTTACATAAAAAAAACAAATCTTAGGTACCAATTATAGGCAAAATAAGGCATAATTAAATTATAATCAATATTATATCACAATTTATATATAAATGTTTAACATTCTGCAAAACACAACGTCCACCCTTTTCATCAACCCTCCCACTAGTCCTAAACAGACAGAAGCAACTGACACAACACAAGGGATTCTTAAGCTTTCCAAAACAACATTCTTCTTAAGATATCTTACAGCAATCTAAGATTCACCTTTTCTCCAACCATCATGTGCGACATGTGGTTGATTCGCAATTATCACTGCAATATCATATTTAATTCGGCAAAATAAGTCTTGCGATTTGCAAGATGCAATCAAAAAATGACATGCAGAAACAGGCCAAACCTCGGTTGGTGCGACAGAGTGAAAAAGCCCTCCTTCATCAGGCAGACAGTGAGAGATGAGGAGACAAACTCTGATTGGATTCAGAGCCACTGAGGCTCAGCAGCCGTCGCAGTAAATCTCACCTGCATGCAGGCGAAGAGGCGATATCGACTCCCACCGCAGGAGCCGCAATACACCATGGCCGAAAAAACGCCCTCCATTAGCAAAGCCAGACTTATTCATAGGTGCCTTCAGGCTAAGAGAACTTTATTTAATTTATGAATCTTTCGCAAAGTTATCAGATCAATCATACAGGGCCTGTTCAGGGGAAAGGCATGTGAACAAGCTGGAAGTGAGATTTACTTTGAATACAATTTCAAAAAGTACACAAATCTAGGTACTTTACCGAGCAAACAATTTTATGTTTTTAATATTGATATAGAGTTTCGAAATAAGCCTTTCAAGCTGAGGGCTCCTTATTCATGATACTGGTTCCAATGTAAGTCAGATGCTTTTTTTCAGAATCCATGCCCATGCTAACACGTGCAACCATTAGACTTCATAAGTCACACGAGCCGACACACCTGCTTAAAATTGGCAACAGTGCCCTAATGACCATGTGCCAACAGCGATCAGAAACACTCAGCTGAGGTGTTATGGAAGGCTGTTTGTGTGTGAACGTGAGCGTGTGTTTGTTAAAAGCACCGTATGGTGAGGTGACGAGCTTGGCTTTATCCTCTTAAACATGTTGTATCGATCTCACCTTCTCCGTGTTTAACATCTGGTACTGGCATGTTTGTGTAAGTGTATGTGAGTTTGTGTGCGTATTAGTCTGTCGCTTGTGTCTAAATGGGAATCGTTACCCATTATCTGTGTACATAACAGTTTAATCAAGTTCCGTGTGCACAAATAGTGGGCAGAATTGAATGAATGTGTGAACTTGTTGTGACACAACTATACATAGTGCATCGATATCACTGTTTGTGTGTCCGGTTAGTAATAACTCTGCTTTATTGCTTTACACACACGCGGCATGTTTGAACAGGGTATAATAGGAATGTATTTTTCTTTCTTTTTTTTAACAAATGGTTAGTGAAAGAAATTCTTATCTTTATATATATACACATACATATACACTGCCTGGCCACACACAAAAAAAGTTGCTGTTTGGATTTTAATTGGCAAATAATTATTATGTTTCCAGCATGTTTTATGTTTGGAAACATTTCTTTTACCCTAAAAGATGGAGTGTGTAGCTTTTCATGACTTAAACAACCATGTAGGAAGACCTCATGGCCATATTCCTGGATGACAATGCCAATATTCATCAGGGTTAAAATTGAGAAAAAATGGTTCAGAGTGCATGAAGAACACATGAATTGGCACCTCTGTTGTGATATTACTTCCATTAATATAAATTATAATATATTATAATTTATAAAATAGTTCTTACAACGAAAAACATGGTATTTGGCCTCTAAAGCTTTAAAGAAAGAAATGGGACCTGTGACAAGTACACATGGAACATGTGCATCTCTCTCCCTTTCTTAAATTAGGTGATGATACTGGTCTTACCTTCCATCGGTTTTCCTTCATCAGTCTGGCCAGTCTGAATCTTTTTTCCTGGGCTATCCCCTTTCTTGTCCCCTTGACAGAACGAGACAGATTAACATATTAAAGGATAAAAAAAACGATACTAATCCAACAACATTGTCCTTCCTGACTTGCTCACTTCTCAAAAAGCTCCATTCATAATTCATCCAGTTCAGAATTACCGTCCCTTTATTTCCTCATTCAGATCCGGCAGCCGGTGAGATTACAGTTATCATTTTTAATAATGGGGCTCTGAGACAAATTTGAAGCCCTGCCCTCGAGAGTGAGGGGAGGACAGCCTCATCTGAGGCTGAGTAATCGATCAAGGAAATGGCAAAAGGAGAGAGCGGGCCTTGATGATGCTCATCTGTTGCCTAAGGTGGCGCTCACAGATGCACACACTCACACTCTCACTCACTCACTCACACACACACACACACACACACACACAAACACACACACGCACACACACACACATATACGCGGTATATTTACTATCTGCTAAATGCAGGAGAAGTGCATTAGACTACTTGATCTCCTGTATGAAACTTAGAACATTAAAAACACGACAGCTGTTTCTTCTGCCCTCTCGTGCTTCAAACGGCTGACAGCTTGTTGACAGTGAATACCTGTGAGAAAACACAACACTGTGTTTCTGTTTTCAGCTTGAAGTTGTCTGCGTTTAACAAGGCTGTGTTGGTCACAGATAGCAAGCTTGTATTAAGACGTCAGCGCTTTGTATGTTTGCCTAGTTTTTTTTTTAAAAAATGTCAGATTTGAAAACCTGTAATGGCTTTACTAATATGATTTTCATGACAAATTGACAGATTAGGAAATTCCTTCGCATTCAAGCTGCAATCCCAGCAGACCAGCAGACTGAAGTACATAGAAAACTATCAATCAATACACCATGATAAAAACAAAATTATAATATATATACATACATTTTTTTTTTCAGGGAAAAATCGTCTGTCACATCTTTGATGACAAGAATAGAGCTTTCCAAACTCAGTTCCTTTACAGAAAGCCAGTAAGGACTGCTGAATGTCATTATGGATGCAGTTACATTAGATAACAAAAGTTCACATAAAACGGCATTCAAGAAAGATTTTATATACATGTACAAATCATTTTTACAAAACAACAAATATACTAATTCAAAATTGAGATAAAACATATTTTGACACCTTCTGGAATTCAGACTTACTGGAAAATGTCCATAGGATGACCTATACCTGTAGCTACTTTGAATTTATTTATTTATTTTTTATCTACTAAAGTCCAGCTGGTTAAAAGTTTGAGAAAACGACAATCATTTTGTCACGAGATTTATTTTGTATCTAATGACCTTCATTTGTATTGGCCTAAGCGTGCAAATAAGTTATAGGTCACTGTACTGCCATTCCCATAAACATAATTCCTTCATTAAGTGAACAAATCACTGAGTCCATTAGACATTCACTGATAGACTTTTGTCATTATGAACTAATTTGATTTACCAACTCCTCAGCTTTCCTTTGATCAGTGTCGTTATGGTTATCACATGCCAGAAAACTTTCTGCATCTAATTAAACTTTCAGTGAATTTTGAGCAATTTCACTTGTAACTATCTATAAATCATTACTGCTTTTATCAGTGAGACGAATAACTGGATCCACAATATAAAAACCTTAGGCAATGTTGTAGAAGTGTAGCAGATACAATGTTGGAGACATTATTAGTATGCACAACTATCAGATTTTACCAGTCACGCTAATCATTATATATAGATGTTCTGATTATCAACATTAAAGTCAGTGTTCATACTTTTCGGAGGAATCAAGCAACAAATGGCTAATTTATAATTATCGTCTGCTATTAAGATGGAGAATATAAAGTATTATATCATAAAATATATCTACCTCCTTTAACTCTCCATAGTTTTATGTCTGTCTATGCCTTTTTTGTCTTATAAACAAGCTCTTATTTTCAGCAATCTGTATGTATAGACATGTTTCTTCTACATCCTGTGGGGAAAAACAGTGTGTGAATGATGTGTAATCTCACCTGCAACTGGTGGATCATCTCCCTTGTCTTCCTTCTTCTCCTTCTCTTTTTCTCTCTGGGGTTCAGGTTTCTTCTTTGCTGTTGGACTCACCTCCACTAAAAGACAAACACATAAATAACATGTATCAGGGAAGTATATGCCGAAATGTCAATATCAGTAAAAAAAGAGAACAAATTACAGAGTCTGAAACGAAAGAAATATGAACAATATCACAGAGTATTGAGTTATTTATATGGGGTAATGCATCATGGCTTATTACTAACAAACTCAATATGTCCTACTTCCAGTTGAACACATTCTTGAACAAATATTGTCAGAAGTACTCAAGAATTATTGCATTTTCCTATTATTACAAAAACATTTGCTGGATTTCTGTTATTAGCATTCTACCATCACACAAAATGCATCATTACATATTTTAAAGTTGCGTTCACAGGATTTCGGTATTACTGTAACGATTCTGACCGTAAAAAGCCTTCATGTGCTTGTAGAACTTTCAAAGTATAAACTCGTAATTTTCTGAGAGCTGCGACTTGTGCCACGTGGCCGCTGTACCACCTGACCACTGCAGATTTAAGGCGTGTTCGATTGTTTTATGACATCAAAGTACCGCAAGTGCGATTCGAATGCCTACAGAGCATTATTTACGTAATGAGGACATGGTGTGAACGAAGCATTATATATGATTGACATCTTTACAGTGATAAACCAAGTCAGTGTGGAAACTGACTGTAAATGTTCAGTCCTTCACCCTCTCTCTGATTCAGGGAATTGCTGTAGGCATTTAATTGATCAGGGACGGCTGAAAAAAAACCCAGCATCTGGGAGACCGAGACCCTTTCTCTGGTACTCGACTGGATGCAGCAGATGTTCTTCTGTGTGTGTGTTTTGTGGATTTGTATGTATGGCACTGATCATGGCTTAAGCCTCTGATTAGTCATGTCCTTTCAGGTGCACTCAGGGTTTGAACATGAAAATGTGAGTGTGATCTGTGTCTGTCTGAGTTACTTAAGGAATAAGGATCTGTGTCTGTGTCTGAGTTACTTCTGAAGAATGAGGAATTGCTGTGGGGAATCAAACTAGTTTGGCTAGCTTGTTGACACTTGATGGAGATTACATTGGCTTAAATTTAATTAGAAACTGACCAGAATTTACATTTTTCAATGAACTTTACTCAAGTTAACGGTCACTTTAGTGGGCTTCAGTCTGCTTTTAGTGGTCAGGGCTGCATAAGCGATAAAGAAACAGAAATGTGAAAAATGATTTTGATATTAAAAGAGGTTTATCTTCTGTCATGTGGACACAGTTGACATTTTCAATTAACAAATACAATATGATAAAGTTGATAGCATGATACAGTACGATAGCCAAAAACACTGCACATTCAGCAGTCCTTTTAACAGACACACACACAGGTTTGTTTTGCTATCAAAGTGAGGACATTCATAGGGGTAATGGTTTTTATACAGTACAAACGGTACATTCTATCCCCCTACACTACCTCTACTTCTAAACCTACCCATCACAGAAAACATTCTGCATTTTTAATAAAACATTGTTTAGTATTATTTTAAAGCTATTTGATATATTAGGACTCATGAAATGTCCTCATATTTCATGTCGTAATACCAGTGTAATACCCATAACAATAATAAAAAAGCCTTTGTTCACAAAGGCTGAATTTATTTAATCAAAAATGAAGCAAAACAGTAATATTATGAAATTATTATTATTATGTTTTCTATTTTAATATACTTAATAGCAAAAAAATAGCAAAGCTTATGTTTTAGCAGCCGTAACTCCAGTCTAATGTCACATGCCAATGTGATCCTTCAGAAATTTTTCTATTCAGAAATATGGTGATTTGCTGCTCAAGAAACTTATTATTATCAATGTTGAAAACAGTTGTGCTGGTTTTTTCAGGATTCTTTGATGACTAAAAAAGATTTTTGGAACAACTTAAAAGTCTTCACTTACTTTTGATCAATTTAGTGTAAACTTGCTGAATAAAATTATATAAAAAAAAAAAAAACCTGTCCTTGAACGTTTACATTGCAATGTAAAATATAGAAGTGTAGTGTAGCTGATCATTTTTTTAACCAATAAAATATTATACTACAAATGAAATTATTTGAACAGCCAACCTATCAAAAAGAAGCAAATGGTTACAAATAGCTTAGCTTTTTTTTTCATGTTTTAAATTCAAATTTGCTGTTTGAGCTAGCAAATCACTATACTCACTAAAATGGCTAAGGAGTGTGCAATAAGATTTAATAACTGGGATTTTAGGATGAAATATTGGTGCACCAGCTCTCAGATTAACTTGATGAGTTCTAAATTATGGTTTTAATGGCAAGGAAATAGGCGACCCATTGCTTAAGACCGAGCGGTATTAAGCCGCCACTTTGGGGTGAACTGGAGCAGCTGTTTCAGCCTAATGCCTTTAATTTGTGTTTAGGTCTCTCTCCATCCCATCTCACCCCTCTCTCTCTTTTAAAAGGGATAGAGAGTCAGAGTATCCATCTGTGCGGTTCCAGCTAACACCTGTGTCTGCTCTGGAGTGGGATACAAGGCCGCAAAAGACATCAATTTTGCCCTCGCCCACACACACATACACACTACATCAGATGAAAGACACAAAACAGGATTTAATGCACACGTGTCCACCCTGACTCCATCTGCGTAGAAAGCGTTTGAAGTCGCAGTTCAGAGGGACACAGACATGCGTTCACATAATCAATGGAGGAGTGGGAAGTGTGTGGGATAGTTTGGCTGTTTGTGAGGCTCATGTCGTACCACCTGGGCAATATGGAGCCCTGGAGGCCTCCGTCCTTCACTTATAGAAATCGAGACTCATGCAGCGTCCAACAGGAAAGTAAGACTTATATCACCCACACACATACTCGTAACTGCAGCTCTAATAACCAGCCGCCCAAGGACTCTTGATCTCACTGCATCCCGAGAGGAGACCAGATTGCTCACTTTATTGCTAATTTTTTAAGTGAATCTATTTCTGTAGTGTGGGAAAACAGATTTTCGCATTTTAAACCCAAGATGTCAAGACTGTTTTATTACTTACTGTCAGTGGTGCAGGTTTTATTTGAATATGAAAATTATATTTACCTCATTTTAAACCACAGGAGATAACAAACATTGTGGATAGGGCTGTGCAATATATCACATTTACTGAAATATTGCACATATGCGTATTGTGAAAGGTGTGTGCTGGTTAAGTTATTTTTTGTTTTTAAATGCACTTAAAATATTCACCAGAAACATACTTTATTATTTGTCTTTATTGCATTACATATTGTTTTTTTCTTTATATTGTGCAGCCCTAGTTGTGGGTACAGAACAGATACGTTTCAGCTAGCTTTAACATTTTCAGTTTCTTTTTCGATCAGAGAAAGGAGATGAGGATATATAGAATAAATAGACCAAAACAGAAAACTGTTATTTTAAAATGTAACCGTTTTTACTGTATTTTGGATCAAATAAATGAAATAAACATAAAATAATTCTTTCAAAACCACAAAAAAGGGTAACACTTTACAATAAGGTTCATTAGTTAAACATAAGTTAATGTATTAACTAACATGAACTAACCATGAGCAATACCTTTGTTATTGTATTTACTAATCTTCGTTAATGTTAGTTAATGAAAATACAGTTGTTCACTGTTTGCTTCATGGTGCATTAACTAATATTAACAAGATTTTTAATAAAGTATTAGTAAATGTTGAAAAATGCTGTATAAGTGCAGTTCATTATTAGTTCATATTAACTAATGTTAACTAAAGAACCTTATTGTAATGTGTTAGCAAAAAATCTTAAAAAAACACCAAACATTTTAATCAGTAATGTATACCAATATATTTTTAAATAAGTTATTCATAGATTCAAATTAATCTAAATCAATAAATGTAGTAAAAAAAATCACTGTTAGGTAATGACACCTTATGCATTAACTATATTGTAAAGTGTTATTTAAATATGACATAATATATTGACCAAAGTTGTGCTTGAATTACAACCAAAGAAGGGGCAGGAGTTGGGAGCAGGCAGACTACATGTTACCTTTATGGTCTTCCTTTGCAGGCGTTTTGTCCTCCTGGACCAGGGTTTCGTCATCACGGCTGTCATCTTAGAAAACAAACAAACAGAAAAAAAACATGCTATTATCCCAAGAGACCCACATGCACCTTAGAATGACACAAACACAGACGCCAAGGCAGAGACAACAATATGGCTGCCATTCATTTTCAAGATAAATGTTTATTTTCCCAAGCTTGGTTTGCTTTTCCTGCTGAAATGAAATGTATTCAGGTACGGTATGAATTGTACTCTTGAGGTCGTATGTAAAATAGCTCCTATATGGAGGTACAGTGCGTAAGGAAAGTATTCAGACCCCCTTAAATTTTTCACTCTTTGTTATATTGCAGCCATTTGATAAAATCATTTAAGCTCATTTTTTTCCTCATTAATGTACACACAGCACCCCATATTGACAGAAAAACACAGAATTCTTGACATTTTTGCAGATTTATTAAAAATGAAAAACTGAAATATCACATGGTCCTAAGTATTCAGACCCTTTGCTGTGACACTCATTAATTTAACTCAGGTGCTGTCCATTTCTTCTGATCATCCTTGAGATGGTTCTACACCTTCAGTTGAGTCCAGCTGTGTTTGATTATATTGATTGGACTTAATTAGGAAAGCCACACACCTGTCTATATAAGACCTTACAGCTCACAAAGCAAATGAGAATCATGAGGTCTGCCTCAGGAACTGCCTGAAGAGCTCAGAGATTGTGGCAAGGCACAGATCTGGCCAAGGTTACAAAAAAAATTCTGCTGCACTTAAGGTTCCTAAGAGCACAGTGGCCTCCATAATCCTTAAATGGAAGATGTTTGGGATGACCAGAACCCTTCCTAGAGCTGGCCGTCCAGCCAAACTGAGCTATCGGGGGAGAAGAGCCTTGGTGAGAGAGGTAAAGAAGAACCCAAAGATCACTGTGGCAGAGCTCCAGAGATGTAGTCGGGAGATGGGAGAAAGTTGTAGAAAGTCAACCAACGCTGCAGCCCTCCACCAGTCGGGGCTTTATGGCAGAGTGGCCCAACGGAAGCCTCTCCCCAGTGCAAGACACATGAAAGCCCACATGGAGTTTGCTAAAAAAAAAAACACCTGAAGGACTCCAAGATGGTGAGAAATAAGATTCTCTGGTCTGATGAGACCAAGATAGAACTTTTTGGCCTTAATTCTGAACGGTATGTGTGGAGAAAACCAGGCATTGCTCATCACCTGTCCAATATAGTCCCAGTGAAGCATGGTGGTGGCAGCATCATGCTGTGGGGATGTTTTTCAGCTGCAGGGACAGGACGACTGGTTGCAATCGAGGGAAAGATTAATGCGGACAAGTACAGGGATATCCTGGATGAAAACCTTCTCCAGAGTGCTCAGGACCTCAGTCTGGGCCGAAGGTTTACCTTCCAACAAGACAATGACCCTAAGCACACAGCTAAAATAACGAAGGAGTGGCTTCACAACAACTCTGTGTCTGTTCTTGAATGGCCCAGCCAGAGCCCTGACTTAAACCCAATTGAGCATCTGTGGAGAGACCTAAAAATGGCTGTCCACCAATGTTTACCATCCAACCTGACAGAACTGGAGAGGATCTGCAAGGAGGAATGGCAGAGGATCCCCAAATCCAGGTGTGAAAAACTTGTTGCATCTTTCCCAAAAAGACTCATGGCAGTATTAGATCAAAAGGATGCTTCTACTAAATACTGAGCAAAGGGTCTGAATATTTAGGTTGAGGTTGACAGAAGGATCGGTGCAGCTTCTGCAGTAATGCGGTTGATGTACCGGTCTGTCGTGGTGAAGAAGGAGTTGAGCTGCAAGGCGAAGCTCTCGATTTACAGGTCAATCTACGTTCCTACTCTCACCTATGGTCATGAGCTTTGGGTCATGACCGAAAGAATGAGACCCCGGATACAGGCGGCCGAAATGAGCTTTCTCCGCAGGGTGGCAGGGTGCTCCCTTAGAGATAGGGTGAGGAGCTCGGTCACTCGGGAGGAGCTCAAGTAGAGCCGTTGCTCCTTCACATCGAGAGGAGTCAACTGAGGTGGCTTTGGCATCTGTTTCGGACCCCGTGTTTACCAGCAGAACATTGCTCAGAGAATCACACTCCCTCCACTGGCTTGTCGTCATCCCACAGTGCATCCTGGTGCCATCACATGAAATGATGTACAGCTGTTCTTTTTAATAGTCAACTTCAGTGCATCATCAGTCATTAAGCTCAGTAAACAAAGATGTACCCTAATTTCACCAAGCCTGCTCACTAACCCCCCACCACAGTCCTCATGTTTTTAGGCCATTTAAAGTTTGGTTTGGATATGACAAAGTAATTTAATTATGACAAAGTTTTTAATTAGACTTTCCATTAATGCCATAATTTTGTTAATTCAGACAGAATTGTGAACATGGAACATGCACGAAACCAAGAGGCGGGATTTATCACACGAACCAATCATATCAAACCACGATGGAGGTATTGCCTCCTCTCATGTGACTTTCCCCCATTCATTTTCATTAACCCTCCACCAAACCCACTGCATGCTTTAGGGGGTCTGTTAAAACTCAATGGGCTCAGGGGAGGCAAGAGAGACGTAGCTTCCCACTGTAACTTTACTTTAAAGTGTCGCGGTTGGACAGGGTTATTTTATAAAATGAGTGATTTATACGTTTTAATGTCACATTTTGTACTTATACTGTTTTATTTTTGTAATATGGATTATTTCTCATCCAATTTTTTCCTTGGAGGAAATTATTACACTAATATCATTCCAAAATACGTAGAGAAACCTTCATTCACAAAAGTGGAAAAACCATACAGGGGCATCTTTACTTGCTGGTCTGCACTCATATGAGAATGATTCATACGTCGCAGGTGCTCGGTACTCGGGTAAATTCAGATTTAGCCTCTGTCTCTGCACAATCTCCAGCTCTGTCTCACCTGGTTTTAAAAACCTTACTGTTTTGCTTTTCTCCTGGGAAAACAATTGCAAGTATCACTGGCTCTTGGGTTCGGCCCAAGCAGAACATTTGCTTTGCCTCTTCTGCCGGGCGAGACTACTATAAATAACGCTCATAGCTACAGTCGTCAATGCTAGAAGGGGGAAAAGTAAATCAAAAGTTGGCAATAAGGATGTAAAAAACAGCAGTACTTCGGTACCAACATCGATACTCCCAAGCCGAAAACAAAACAGCGGCCTATGAGTGTGCAAATGTGATTCAGAGCTCTGCAGTCAAAGTGACATTAAGTGCAAGCTCAACGTTAGCCATGCAGAGACAAGCTGTGGCTGGTTTTGTCCTCAGGGTTTGAACGTAAAGTTTCTATCACGCTACATGAATACCCAGAGGGAGCCGGGCCAGCGCCTCTGAGAGTATGTGTGTGTGTACAAGCGATCTGGTGAATCATTTCAGCGTGTGCAGTGGTGTGTGTCTGTCTGTGCACATGTTCTGATGTCTGTCTGTGTACGTTCGTGTGGATTGGAGCGAGGTGTCTCATTAAACAGATGCACCCCCAAACACACACATACACGCACACGAGCGTCACGGTAATAACTGTATCTGACAGCCGCTCTCCCTGTCCGTAATGAGACAAGTTCAAGGACAACAGAGCCAATCCAGATCCTTCAGTGAATGGGTACAGCGTGACACGTGAAGCATAAAGACTGTGGAGAGACCCAGTGAATTTTCTCACTCACTAACATGCAGACTGCATGTGTTTGGGGAGATCTATGCATACTGAACCACACAGCCAGATCTAGTTTGCATATTTACTGATTTTTATTGCTCTTGACAACTGGATATTATGAAAATCCAGGGAGTATATAGTGGTCTGATTTAGCAAACTTTTGGAGATATGGATGAATATAAATGAACGTCAGTTATCAAATCAAAGGGCATCTGCAAACAAATGGTGCAAGGGATTTTTTTCACAACTAACTTCACCTTTCAGAGCCATTTTGGTGTGTTCAAATATTTAAAATGATTTCATAATTTTGAATAATATATCTCGCTTTGGTTATTTAAAACCCTAGGAACTTATTTTTGTGAAAGATTTGCATGTAAAGCATGCTATATTTTCTAAGTGTCTCTTAAGTGTTCAAGGTTTAATGGCCACTTTGTGGATGAGCATCATGCCATTGGTGCTCAGTGGATCTTGTAGTAATCCAGACTAAAGTTTAAGAAGAAAAAGAGAATGAAGAAAAACCTTCTAGCTTCTGGCTATCCATCGTCTCATCAACATGGGATTCCTCTGAAATCAAAAAAGAGAAAAAATTAATGACAAGATTTGTGTCTTTCTTCTTAAATCCCCTTCTTAAAAAACAACAAGAAAGAAAAATCTTTTTCTGGTCCTTTCATCACACTGCAGTGGCTAATCCTATATTAAAGATGAGAGGATGATTGTTATCTAATCACTCCTGCTGCTGGCAAGCAGAAATGAAACCACAAAATCATCTGTGAAGAGGAACAGGAAAGACTCCAGCTGATGTTTGATTATCAAACAAGTCTTTTTCTTAATGGATAACTGAGGATGAGAAACTCTGGTGTGATTTTGATATTAAAATTTGATATTACAGTATTACAGATTATTTAATGCCATCTGCAATATAGTTAGCAAAGTTTCAACTATTTAAACTCATGATGCTGCTTGGTTCTGGTTCAATCTAACCAATCAGCAAGTAAAATAAATCTTGAAGTTCAGACAAATTGCGGTGACAAGATAACACAAGCTAAATACTAGGATAAGAAGGCACAGGTACATTTTTAATTCGAAATGTCTTTCAGAATGGACAAGCACTGGAGTAAAGACGCAATCTGCTCTTCTTGCTTGTAAACTATAACTACTATGAAATAATTCCGTCTCGGGGTTTTGTACAAGGTCAATGCCAGGAAAAACAAAATTCCTTTAGCTATAAATGATCATATACATGAAACGCCTACCTGTCTGGCTCATCATATTTTCATCTTCCTTTTCATCTAAAAAAAAAAAAGAAGAAAAAAGAGTCAAAGATAAACACAGATGTATTTATTGTAAATATACATGCAACTGAAATTATTCTGTCACAAACAACAAACAAAACAACTGAAAAAAACAATGAAAAACAAAATGAAACAGAATAAAAAAAGTCTAAACATGTGACCATCACTAGATTTAAATAAAAACATATTTTATATTATATTTTAAAATAGTGAGGACCAGTCAATGTCCCCACTAATGGGTTGTGAAAGTATTTCACAATATAAGTGAGGGCATTTGGTCCTCACAAATATAGTCAAAACAGGTACACACACACACACACACAAAATAGTACAACAGTATTATAACCCCAGTACATCAAAGGGCATGTTGAAATGCTATTTGGCATATTTATCTTCCCTCAAGATCCTTGATAAAATAGTCTACACATTTGTCTTGAGGAACGCTCTGCTGCCTTGGTCATGTTTTACATTAAATATTTATAATAGATCTGGCATCGCTGCACTAATTTTGCACTTTCTGAATATTTCTAGACTCCACCGAGTCCAGTCCCAACGGACAACTAAATACATCTCAGCAAACCCCACACAGAACTCCCATGAGCCCACTGCAGTGTGCCCCCATGGGCTTACATGAAAGCATTTGTCCCAGGTGGGTTTAATTTTGTCACTTTAATTTTAGTCACTTTAGTCCTCTAAACTTGACATCTCCTTCTTCCTCTCTCCTCTCTTCAGTGATATGCTGATACTCTCCCAGATTCTCTCTTTCTTTAACCCAGATAGTGTCTGGGACAAATTGGAAAATGAAGACCGACACAAATGATCCTCTGTGCTTGACAATGACCATTACGCTATTGACATAATTGGCATTTTTAACAAGCTGGTGTGAGAAGCAATTTTCCAGTGTCTGAGCAATTTATTTTCTCACCACATACTCTTAAAAAAAATAAGAAAGAAAACAAACAATATGCCAAAACATATCGTAGACCTATCGTAGTGCTGTGATTAGTTTTAAGCCTTGACTCCACTAGCTGTCAATCAAATGCTGCTTCACACCCACTGGAACTTCAAGACTTCATCCTCAATATTGATAAACCAATAAGTGCAGATTATGATGTAGTGACATTAATTCATTTAGAGGGCAAAGGTCTTTTCTCCATAGGCTGGAGCTCAATGTTTTGCCCTCCATATGAATTATTATGTGGGAGGAGATTAGTCCCCCTGTGGACTGTATGGTTAATAGCACTTTAAGGACTTAAAAATGCTGCCTGCACAGGAAGGAAGGGATATATTAAGACATTCAAATAAACGCTAACCCACTATCCTGTGCGTGGGGTTAAGGCATAGCATCCTCTTCTTTCTAAAAAGGCTGACATGCACCATTGTCTTTGATGGTATTCTTGTGAGGAACCTGAAGATGAATTAGATTCTGAAATAAATGATAAATCTTCTCAGTTTCAATGCGAGGTCACATGGTCACCACGTACACCAGTGATCGGAGTTGTGCATAACCTGGAGACAATGCCAAATTATTCTGAGAGACGAGAGCTGAAATGAGTCATGCATGCTTTCACAATGGCCTTTTTTCACATGGGAAGCACTTAAAGCAAAGAATGCAAAGTTAAAGTAGTTAAAGGTGAAAGGTTTAGAAGTTTCAAAATATGAGTAAGCTATTTTCTATTTTAAAATTACGTCAGCAGTTTTATTATCTTAGCCTGCAAGAGAGACACTGAAATAACCCAGCATGGAGTAATCACATCCATCAGAAATGACTAAATGTCTATTATATATCCAGTCAACAAAAAACTAAGACGAGCAAAGACATGAACCCAGAACTTTGGAGGGACAGAAAGGACATTTGAGGCTGTGAAAACGAGCATTTGATGTTGTTAATTTACGATTTTATGAGGCCAATATGCTGAATAAGGATATGAACCTCAATGCAGCAAACCAGCAGTGAGTCATTCCACCAGCAGATGGCAGTAGTGTAACAGAGTTCAAATGACAGCCACACACTCGCACACCCACATAAATGCACACGTTCAGGAGGAGGAGGATGCTCGCTTACATACAAGCAGAAGTGCTTCTGTGAGCTCTCTAGAAAATATTTCTAATACCATACATTTACAGTCACATCACTATGGATCTGTAATCATACGGAATCGGATAGCAGAAGACTCAGACCACTTCCTCCTTTCACACGGTGGGGAATTCTCCTTCCTGTCAGTTAGGCCCTCTGAACACAGTTCTTGGTGAAGAAAACCGGCACCATGAAAAATGTATGAGACATGAGAGAGAAAGGTGAGTGAGAGTGTCACAATCAACAGATGCTGCTCAGCGGCCTAGAATCTACCTTCTTTCTCTCTCTCTCTGTGTGTGTGTGCGTGTCCGTGTTGGCTTCCACTTTTAAGAGCTGCAGGTAACTCATGTGGTGCAGAGTCTTTTGATTCAGTGTCTCGCTCTCTGCCAGGGTCGGAGCTTAACGGCCGTGTTTTCAGCTGTGCAAAACTCTGGACTTGGGAGACACTTGATCCTCTACCTACAATATATAACTGTAAAGCCGCCCACCCTTAATATGAATGCATCACTGAAGCTTCCTGACGCTTGACCCTCCCGTTCTGTGTTTCTTCCCATCCTATTGTTGAGGTTTTTTTTCCCCTATTTCATTGCTTTTCACACATATTCTATCGGTTACACGTTTGATTAATACAATTTTTTTGTTTGTTTTGTTCTGTTTATTGCCAAAACATTTGCAATGTGTGTGCAATAAGAAATTATGTAAAATGTTAAAATAGAGTAAAATAATAATAATAGTGCAAACGGGATAAAAAGCAGTAATAAATTTTAAGAAAAATACAAGTACTGCAAAAGTAAAAGTACCCACACTGAATTTTAATAAAAGACAAAATATTTAGTGCACTAAGCTTACTTAGAAAGTGGAAAATTATATTATGTTCTAAAACAAAATTACAAAAGAGTAAAAAGAAATAAAAAATTTAAATACAAACATTAGATAAAAACATAAAGCCAAATAAAATAAACATGGCACATTGTAAAACTTTTTCATTTTATTTAAACTAAACAATGTTTTTGAGTTGACAAAAAGTTGTCAACTTTTGGGACTAAGCAAAACTCTAATAATAATAATAATAATAATAATAAAATATAATGAGTTTTTTTTTTAAGATCAGAGGCTTTAAACATGTTTATTAGGCTACTGATATCTGTATCTCACTTGACCGTACATTATTTTAAACATGATTTTCAAAAGTGCTATTCATTAATTCAGGGGTAAATCTTTTTTTAATAAGGGAATAATACAGAGAGCACCTTTAAAGACTTCTTTAAGAAGGCTAAGCTAAAAGAGAATAAGACTAAATTCATTATGAGCACAAGTTTTTTGATGGAGATTTAATGCCTTATATCCCTTTCTTTCTTCCACAGACAGACTGCACACACTCTCTTTTCCTCTCCCTCTCCAAACATGCCCCCTCTGCCTTCTACATCTGCTGAGTACACAGTTAACAGCTCGACCTGATGCTCCGCGTCCTGATTCGCCCATCTAACCTGTCACCTCCTAATCTCTGAAATGCCGCATGACGCACGCTAAACACACACTCACCTCACAGGCCATCTGAAAAGCTATCCGGGGGCGCTAAAATGCTCAGTCCGGTTCTGTGAACAATCCTACTCATTTCTCCGCACACCGATCCCCCCATGTATGGATTTCATGTGGATTACATCACAAATCACTTTATCCCCCTAGAACTCTGTCAAGAAGTCTAGTCTCTCCACCCAAGCAGCTCGCCGGCTCTCTTAGGCCACAACCCGGCGCTGATAGGTCGGATCGAAGGGATCGTCGCCGCCGTGTTTCTGCGCGTCTTCACTAACTGAGACTAAACCCGGCAGCCGCAGCTAATGCCCTCGGAAACCCTTTCGGTCTGTCTGTCTCACAGCCAGAAAGAAGAACCTCTGAGATTCGCACATTCTTTTGCTGTGAAGGAAGGCAATTGGGAGCTTATCTGGAATAAGGTACTGTTTTCCTTTACACTCCTCACAGGTAACCCGTTGAGGAGCACGGAGAGAGAGAGTTCCAGATCAGTGCTTTCGGGGCCAGTTGTCCCCTGAGCATGTGAATGTATGAAGTGCTGCTTTAGGGAGAACAGCACTAATGTTTCTCTGTCATTAACGGGCTGTCTAAAAGGCCCTCTTGCTCTAACCTCAGTTAGAGAGCATCCCCTCAGGGAGAGTACTGAATGTGTAATACAAAGCAATATCCCACCACGGCTGTATATCAACTTCCTCTGTTCGTGAAAAACAAAGTTGCGGCCGGCGGGAATCCAATAGGCGAGTCGTAGCTGTGAGCTCTGGCACTAGGGTAATGTGCAGGAAAAGCTCATTTTCCATGAATCAAAAAATGATTTCAAAAACATATTTAATGTGCCGCCGCACCTTGTTCTCCGAGTGACGCCGCATTAGAGCTAGTGCATTTGATGTTGGCGACAGCACTAGAGGAGGACGGCTGTGGCTAACACCTGTGGATAAATCATAGACTATGCTGCTTTAACACGCTTTGTTCTGCTCCTCACTGCCTTGTAACAAACGCTGTTGTTTGAGCTTAACTTCAGCAGAGATAGCTTTAATGTTGACGCCATCCTGTGAAGGTTAAACAAGGGGGTTTGTGACTGGATTAGTTCCTATTAAGATAAGAGTTCAAATATGCTGGAAGTTATGAAGGCATGACTCAATATACAGTCAGAACTTTTAGACATACCCTTACGAACATTTGCAGTTTCCAACAAAAATATGCTAGCTTGTTAAAAAAAAAGTAATAATTAAATAAATGATCAAAACATATGATGATAATAAAGTAGTGTCAGTATTTTGGCAGAAACTATGGTAAATGTTTGTAAGGCTAGATCTAGAATATGTTTGCTATTTAGAAGGATGAAATATAGTAGGTTGCTGTTGTTTGCTAAAGTATCAGTTTACTGAAAAAAATGACTTCATTCTTTGTGCTGCATATTGAAGAGAGATATCAGCCTGGGGAAATTTCCCCAAAGACATCAGTGCTGCCTGCTTTAATATTAAAGAAAGAAAGAAAGAAAAAACACCATCTCCAACCCTCTGGCTTTAAGACAAATGGAGAAATTGTGGTGTTAATAGCCTGCTACCCCTCTTCAGTATACGAATTTAATTATCTTTGGTCCATCTTATTGAGAAGCAAGTAATTGTTTCAGTGCTACACAACCAAAGAGGCTGAAACGGCAGAATTCGAAAGCTAATGGCTCCTTAAACGGGTTTCCACACCCTGACCGAACATCCCGAAGAGACTTCGTCTGATTTTCCCTCAACAATGCTTGGAAGAAGGGAATGCTGGGTAATTTTGACAGCTGAACTTGTGCTCAAAAGAACAGAGATTTTCTCCTACCTTTTTTCTCAGTATCGTTGTCATCATCTTCCTCTCCTTCCATGGGCTGCGTGTTATCTGTCAAAAATCATCATACCATTTATGAGAACTTTAATCCAAAAACTACATTTAAAAAAAAAAAAAAAAAAATCAAACCACTCATGAGAACTTGCCAGGCTATTACTAATGTGTTATGATAACTAATAAAATAAACTATGAAATAAAATAAAAAAATAAAATGATTACATTTATGATTTTACAGTAGTAACTGTAACTATAAGTATTAGCAATAATGATTAGCAAGCACCACTAATTAACCTTAAAATTAATTGCAAAATAAATATTAAGAAATATAGTTTAATAGCTCTCTTATCGCTGTATAAACTGAAAAAACAACCCTTTATTATCCTCAGAACTGAAAAAGGGCAACTTCCAGCTCACTAGAAAAAATAAATAAATATATAAATAAATAAATAAAACATCTAAGGTTACAAGGCACAGATTGCCCATAGTGAACAGCACTGATAAGGGTGAAATGAGCGGAGGAATATCCTGCCATTGTGTCGCAGGCCCTGCTGGAGTGCATACATGCACCAGGTGATTCTGCCTCAACAGGGGCTTTTGTGTGCCTCTGCAAAACCCAGCTGATAAAAAAATGGGGCCTGTAAAAATGTAGTGTAAGGGATTTTGGTGAAAGACAGCAAGAAAAAGAAGGTGAAACAGAGAGAGGGAGAGAAACGGATTGATTGATAGAGAGTGGGAGAGAGCTGATACAGGGGGATAAGGGGAAAAAAGCCTCAATTCCTCCTGAGAATGGCAACCATTTGAGCCTTTGAATTGGTTCCAGAGAAAAAGAGAGAGAATCAGAGCAGCGACTAAGTGAAGCGCTGCTAAAGGCCAGGGCTTGGCTGCCAGTCAGACATTCACTGAATGAAACTGAGGCTAAGCTAGCCGAAACTGCTGGGGCAGGAAAAGCAGTGTGCTCAGAGCTACTGTGTATGTGTGTGTGCAGATGTGATACTTGGTGTGTTGTGAACAAGACAGAATCCTGATAGGTGTTGCCATGCTGGGTCATCCCGGTCCAGCGTTTACAATGAGGTATAACAATGTCCACAAAAGAGGTGATTGGTCTCCCTGGTTTTGTGCAGAAGTAAACACAACCACACAAAGCCCCAACACAAGGACTTACAGTAGTTCAGAGGACTTTTAGACGCTTGTTGGATTGCTTCAGAATACCGTTTTACAACATGGCTATAAAAAAGTTAATGTTAGATGCAGAAAAAAATGCTTGTTCTGGACTGGATCTGGTTTTAATGGCCGTTTTGACTTACAGATACAATCCTGTGAACAGCTTCTCACATTCATAGTAAAACTCACAGCGTGCAGCCCTACTTTTTTTTTTTTTTGCTTCATGTCATTGAGGCATGAACATGTTCTCCTTCTCCAAGATGCTTCATTTAGCACTCCTCTTTCACCCTCTGTATTTTCAATCACCTAACTTTTGTGGAAACGATCAATGCTGGCCTTGTTACACTGCCAGAATACCTCCATCTTATAATTCCATGAAGTTTAAGTGACTGTTGGAGATGTTTGACCTGGGTTCAGTCTTCCAGCTCAACAAAAAACCTACTGTACTTTGTTAGTTATTTTTACATTATTTTATGTTATCAGTATTGTAATTATTAATATTTTGATTTATTTTTTTGTTTATTTTTTATTTTTATTTTTTATAGAACTAGATTATAAATCGATTATAGATTATAAAGATAGATTAGAAATCTATCTTGGGTCTACTCCCTTCACATTTCCAAGCGTATATTTGCAAAAAACATGCTGGAACCTACAACCTTCGGTCCCAGGAATTTGTCTTACTGTCCATTGCAGGAGTATGTGCTGAACTGGGGAAAAAGGCATTTAAATTTGTTGCTCCCTCCACCTAGAATAACTTGCAAACTAAGTTGCAACTAAAGGAGCTGGTTTCATTGGACAATTTTAAAAGGATTTTAAATGAATTGGAGACAGAAACATCGGGCTGTAGTTGTTTTGACTAATAATGTATTGATATTTTTTTTATTGTATATCCTGTCGCTTTATTGTGCTTGTGAGTATATGTATATGTATGTATGTACGGATGTTATCTGTTAGTTGTTAAACCTACATGAGCTTTGTTGCTGTCAATCTTGGCCAGTCCGCTCTTGTAAAAGAGATTTTTAACCTCAATGTGCTTTTTCTGGTAAAATAAAGGTTTTTAAAGTTCTAGTAATTTAGGACTGGTATCATCCGACCTGTACTGGTTTTGAAGTCCAGCCTAAACCTAGAGATAAACCCAGATTAGATTACCACTGTATGATGCTCAGTTGTCTTTTTGACAGTCACTTAAGCAGGTTTGGGACCATTGTGGGTATGTAAGCCGGATTTAAGGGCCTAGAGCTGGGAATTAGCTTAGCTCTGACTCATTTGTAATGCTGTACCTGCCGCCTTCTATTTAGCTCCTGTAGCAAACATGCATTAGTCACAAAGAGACACCTTTATTTTCTACCTCTTTTTGCCACTGTTAATGTACAGTTAAGGAGGCCTGCAGATGAAAACCTTGTAATCTTTTCTGCTTTTCTGAAAATCAACAAAGAAGGTAACGTGATTTGCATATGAATGGACCACCGTTAAAAGAAGACACGCAAAGCAAATTGGAATCCCATTTGATAATGTTTGATTGTGTCGTCGCCAACAAGGTGGCGAGCGAGTCCGATTAGCTTTCAATCAATCTGACTACGCTCCAAAACAATTCAGTCCTGCAAAAGCACAACACCTTGCAACCTTCATCTCAATTAACTCGCCAAAAGACCAAAGGTGTGCATGGGAATGCCAGCAAAATCATTTCAGGCATTCGGGTTAGAAAATGCAGACTCTTGTTTTCTTGTTTATAGGCAATTGTAGAGCTGCCACCCGCAACAAAAGGCTCGATTAATCATGGAGCGAGCATTTCAGATGCCGTGGATTAAACTTTGTTGGGTTCCAGGATATTGGATGTGATAATTTCCCGTCTTGTTTGCAAACGTGAACACAGCATTAGGAAACACTGTCACTCACCTTGCTCCATTCTGGCATCTTCTTCTTCTTTCTTATGGTCGTCATTATCTGCGAGAGACAGAAAGAGAAAACGGAGAGGTCAAAAGCTACAACGACAAGCCTGAGATGATCAAAAAAGCAGCCCAGAGAGCGTGGATTTCCGTGGGCTCATCCTTATTAGTGGCTGAATGAGAATTTAGCAAAGCAGGAATACAATATGCCTATTTACAGAGATGCCCCCTTTGCGAGACCTCAGAACAGAGCTGAACAGGAAACAGAGACAGAACAAGCATTGATTTTTACATTAAATCCAAGGTTTCTCTAAGGATTGAAAATATGTGGTTTGTTGAGTCCCCCAGGCAGTTAGTTCTAATGAAAGCTGAGCAGAGACAAGGCGAGAGCTCACAGTCTGTTTGATCTGGATTGATGTATTATTTGAGTTCAGGCTGCTATCAAACGCTCATCTGTGGAAAGACAATCGTGCTGTTTGATATGATCCAAGCAGCAATTAAATTCAGCGTTTGGCTGAGATTGTTTCAGCTGAGGTTGAAGGCTCAATGTCTATAGCAGTGGTTCCTAACTGATTTTACCCATCACAGTAGTAAAAAGTTTGATTCTACAAAACTAAGCAAAAACCTTGTTTAAATCAAACATGGCAATATTACCATGAACTGCAGAGACCCAATAATATTAGCATGATAATTTTGACAATTTTGTAAATGCAGAGAGAGTAGTAACAAATTATGTGCTAAATTGACTACTGAATATGAGAAATGCACTGCCATTAAGTGCATAAACAGGTCATGATAAACCACAGGTAAATGATATTTCAGTAAACTAAAGTCTTCATGAACGTTTTTTGGCTTTGAGTATGAACGTGCTTGCCTTATCCATAAGCAAGTGTGCTCCAAAACAATGACAAAATTCACATTTAGAAGATAAAAGCCTTCAAGACTTACAGTCTCTCACTTACACCAATATGGATCAGTGATTTTGATGACATCACCCTCTCATCACATTTTCTGTCCAATGAAATGCTCTCTAGAATCTGAAGCGTTCTGCCCCCTACATTATAAATAGTTGCTGAAGCTATGGCTGAAATCAGTCAGTTGTTCACACAATTACTATTTTTATAGAGTGAATGGCACATAATGCACTACATATACTGTAGGTGATGGGGAAAGATTCAGACAGCGTAAAGGCCCTGTTATACTCACGGCGAAGTTCTTTTTTGTTCTTCGTTTAGGGGTAAAACGAAGTTCGAAATACACGAGCAGCGATATACAGAGCATGTGCTCTGCGAATTAGCACGACAGTAAAGTCACATCACATTCATTTACATGGCATTTTATTCAGTAGATTGCTTAAAAGCAAGCAGCTTTACAGTATCAAACATGAAAAACAGTGTCAGTGCCTCATTTCATCAGAAGCACAATTTCATTTTGTACTGTAAAGCGGCTATCCAGTGAGTTCATGTTTTCACCCGTGGAGATCTTACCTCGGCAGAGGTCGCTTTGGCAAGCCGTTTCGAACTCCCAAAACAAGCACAAAACAAGCTTTGTTATGGCCTGAACAGGGAACTAAATAGTAAATTGTGCACACGATTTAGTAAATTAAGGGAACCAATTAGTAAATCATGCGCATGTTTTAGTCTACTATTTTGATCCTGCATGTCATGTGTGGGACTCCATACATAGTAAATCTAAAAGGGGAATCTATTGCACTGCTGTCGTAAGCTGTAAAATGCGGCATTGCCAAACTCTACAGCTCTGGCAGAGCTACGATATAAATGAAACACTATTGGCTGTTTTTTTCAAAAGGGGAGGAGCTGCTCGATATGTCCCACCCTGTCTTCCTTTTTCAGTGGAAACTACGTCAGCACATTGAATAATGCTGCACGTTTCAAAGCACATCAATGGGTCTTTAACAACCGGGCTAAAATGCTAGTTTGGGCAAATCAAATGGCGCAGTTGTGGATGTGGCTTCATGTCGTCTTTTACTTTGAATTATAATTTTTGACTAGCTTCAACCAAGTCATAAATGAATTTGCAACAAATTACTACAGACTTTCAGACTCGCATAGCAACAACTAGAAGTGAGAAATGTTTCTCCTCCCTTTTAAAGGTTGATTAATTTTGCTATCATTACTATACATTTAGCATTGTTTCTTTGTGTGATAGAACAGACCTGATAAAAGTTTTTGGGCCACTATTTATCAGCCAACTAGTTTTAAGATTATTTTGATTTATTATTATTATTATTTTATTATATATGTTTTCGACTTTATATTTTTTATTATATTTTAAAATAGTAGACTTTTAAAAATGTATCTCAAAACCTCTTTGTTCTCTTGTGGTCCATCTAGCTCTTTTCAACGTCATAATTTTTTATCTCTCTAAAGCGAAAAGACTAGAGACTCACTTCTTGGTCCCGACCCACCCGTTGAGAACCACTGATCTATAGGATCTGAGTGATTTGACCTGACTGTAGGTAAAAATACCTGTATTTCAGCCATCTGCCAGCTAAAAATGCAGGGATCAGCATTCCTCCAGTGCTCAGCTCTCTTTTATTCTCTCCTCTGTTCTTGTTCGCTCTCATTCCCTCCTGTACAGGTCCACTGCTCTCTTTAACTCTCTTTTTTCTTCTTTTTGTTTTTGTCTTTTCATTATTTTTTTACACACTGAACTCATAGTTCTTGCCAAAGAAGTCAATATGTCCCCTGAATTTTCACTCTCTCTTTTTCTGCATGAGTCCCTTTTCTCTTCTCACATGATGCCAAATCTACTGGACCTGAAGCCTGGAGCTTGCAGCCAAGGCTGTTCCCTGCCTGGTTACAGCTCGTTAGCCAGCCCTGACGACTGTAAGCTATTACCACAAACCAAACAGGTTCCAATTCATACACCGCTAACTCATAATTGGATCTATTCTCCGAGACTCCTTCTAGAAAACTAAATGTTTAAAAGAAACTCAAAAAGAGAAGTAAGGTTTTTTCATAAAGTCACCAAAAAATGAAAATTATTTACCACTGCATGTTATTGGTCTCACAATTCATCAGTGCATGTTTGTCTATGCAATCTAAAAGGTTACACTTTATTTTGATAAGCCACTTTAGCCATGTCAACTATTTCAGCTAACTCTCAGGATTAGTAGACTGTTAGGTTTGGGTTAGAATTAGTTGACATGTACTTGAAAATGTACTTATAAACTTACATTAAATTGTCTGTTGGGGGACCATGGAAATAAAGTATTAGCAGATATGAAGTCTATTAACACTCTAATGACTAGTAGTTGACATGAAGTTGCAAAGTTGTTAGTAGAATGTGCAAAGTGGACTGTCGTAATAAAGTGGTACCATAAATTGTTCTTCCTTTAAATGCTTGTTTTTCCCAATTTAACCAATGTCAAAATTAGCATGTTTTAGCTCCATTCTGGTGTTCAGTTCACCCTAATTTTTGTCATTGACAAAAACTACAAAATACACCACAGAGACACACCACATTACATAAGTAGAATGGGCTGTGAATGGCAAATCACTGTGACTTCAAAAACAACTTTTTTATTTCATTTTCTAAACCGCTTGCAGGCCTCATCAGCATGTCATCCTTAGACAGGCACTTGGTCACACACAGGAAAACACATTCACACACTCACACATCCAGCCTCTAGCAAAAGCTCCTGCTTTGATAAAACACTCCTGTCATCTGTTCACGAGAGAAAGACTGTCAAAGCTCCCTCAGGATGGTGGGGCCATGTTTTTCCCTTTGTTTAACACAGAATAAAAGCAGAACATGCATTTATATACGGAAAAGAAGGGAAAAACAGTGACATCATAACATACTGAGTCATGCTGGACAGGGAGCAAAACCCTTTGGACAACCTTCAGCAAAGAACAACTGCCCTCTGCATAAAAGCTGCCAGTTGATGATGCAATTTCACAATGAAAGTACTGTAAATGTAATGCACTGCTATGCTGGTCTATGATTTTTCTGCACATAAATTTATGCTAAATGCAAAAAGCAAGATGTTGTGCTTGCTGCATCGTTCAGCCGTTGAATTGAAAATAATTCTTAAAAAATTGAAAGCAGAAAGTTTTCATGAAAGACAGACAGACAGACAGAAAGATAGATAGATAGATAGATAGATAGATAGATAGATAGAGAGAGAGAGAGAGAGAGAGAGAGAGAGAGAGAGAGATAGATAGATAGATAGATAGATAGATAGATAGATAGATAGATAGATAGATAGATAGATAGATAGATAGATAGATAGATAGATAGATAGATAGATAGAGAGAGAGATAGATAGATAGATAGAGAGATAGAGAGATAGATAGAGAGATCAAATCAAACAAATGTTGCAGTGATTATGTGAGTTAAAAAAATTGATGTCTAAATGATTTGGAAAGAAACAAGACACATGTAAGCCAGCTAACCAGAGACTTTAATTCCACTGACCAGATGGACCGCACACACAGACAACGTTCATCTACTGTCTCTGCTCCTCAAGGAGAGCCAGACATGGGCCCCTGGGGGCCAGAGAGTGTGCTGGAACATGCTGCCTTTCAATCTGCTCATGTCTGAAAGCATTTTAATCAGTTGCAGGGCCTCCCAAACCAATCAATTACTTTAATCAATCAATTAGAGCACTGGGGTGAGACGAAAACCAGCTCACCACCCACCATTTTTTCCAATTGGATTAAAATTCCAGGCTGAAAATAATAATAATAATAATAACAACTGAGAGGATGTTATGCTATAGACAAGACAAAATGAACCACCCTATTTAACGGCATTAAATATGCTTGTAATACACATAACAAGAAACAGGTTAAAGATGTTCTTATGATCAAATTTCCACAGAAACTGCATATATTCAGCCACTGCATTGAAATCGTTTATTTGCAGTGTGAGAGAAGCTGTGTACTTAATGATTCTGTCTCTTGAAAATAACACAGCTAAATTGCTGCTAGCTCCTCACCACTAGCGTAATGGCTGTATTCCTAGCTGTGTAAAGCCCCTCACACGGTGGCACTTCAAAAAAATCCCATGGTGTGTTTGATGATATTAATGCACCGTAACACACTCAACATTTGTTCCCTGGAGACTGAGGACGTTGCGTGCACAGCCTTCATTTTCAACTCTTCCGGGGGTCCAGAAGCCCCGTCGATTTACAGCGGACAGCCATCGTCTCACCGCAAACACCCGGCTTTTACAAATGATAGGCTTTCTGACACGGTAACACTGGGAGAGGAAAGCCTCCATTAAAGATAACAGGGGGGAGCTGTCGTTTGAGAACACGGGATAGAAACACCATGTAAATATGGATGTGGCTCGTGAACCAAGAGTGACTGAGAGCAAGAGGATGAGTTTGAGAGTGAAAGAGAGAAACAGAGCTTCATTTACTGACTGAATGTAACGAAAGCTAAAAAAATATCTATCTATCTGTTCATCCATTTATCACTTATTTTGCACAGTTTTTTAAATAATATTATAAATGTGCTTATCATATAAATAAAGGACAATGAAACAGGTCCTTTACAGAGAATATACAGGTGCTGGTCATATAATTAGAATATCATCAAAAAGTTTATTTATTTCACTAATTCCATTCAAAAAGTGAAACTTGTATATTATATTCATTCATTACACACAGACTGATATATTTCAAATGTTTATTTCTTTTAATTTTAATGATTATAACTGACAACTAAGGAAAATCCCAAATTCAGTATCTCAAAAAATTAGAATATTATTTAAGACCAATACAAAGAAAGGATTTTTAGAAATCTTGGCCAACTGAAAAGTATGAACATGTACAGCACTCAATACTTAGTTGGGGCTCCTTTTGCCTGAATTACTGCAGCAATGTGGCGTGACATGGAGTCGATCAGTCTGTGGCACTGCTCAGGTGTTATGAGAGCCCAGGTTGCTCTGATAGTGGCCTTCAGCTCTTCTGCATTGTTGGGTCTGGCATATCCCATCTTCCTCTTTACAATATCCCATAGATTTTCTATGAGGTTAAGGTCAGGCGAGTTTGCAGGCCAATTAAGAACAGGGATACCATGGTCCTTAAACCAGGTACTGGTTGCTTTGGCACTGTGTCCAGGTGCCAAGTCCTGTTGGAAAATGAAATCTGCATCTCCATAAAGTTGGTCAGCAGCAGGAAGCATGAAGTGCTCTAAAACTTCCTGGTATACGGCTGGTTTGACCTTGGACCGAAGAAAACACAGTGGACAAGCACCAGCAGATGACATAGGACCCCAAACCATCACTGACTGTGGAAACTTTACACTGGACCTCAAGCAACATGGATTGTGCCTGCTTTTTTCATAGCTGTATCCCTCTTCATTGAAACACAATCATATCCCATCATGTCATATAATGAAACAGAGATGACACATCATCTTAAAGCTCTTTCACACATCTGATTCATCCTCATTCTGGGACAAATGTATTCTTCATGGTCCCTTCACTGACTCATAAATGACTGAGTAACAGGACAGCAGGCAGTGAAGTGTTCTGTACTCACATAAGTGTTGGATATTCTTTAGAATCATCTCACAGGTCTGAACCCACCAACTTTTACATAATGGACCTCAGACTGCTCTTTTTGGCGGTGAGGCTCTTGAGGGAGGATAACAGTGGGATGCTAGGGATGAGATCGCAGCTAAGCAGAGTTGACAAGGCGACTGCAGTGTCTCAGAAACTGACAGAACTTCAAAGACATTTCTCTTCTAAGCAAAAGTCTGTTTTGGAGGGTGTCTGCGGTGGGAGGAGTGGCCGACTTTGGGCCATTGGGGATGCAAGTATGTATGAAGAACCCGCCACAAAGATGCACAGAAGCGTAAAGGACACAAGCATTTAATTTACAAGATAGACCCCTTAAATAGCTTCAGTGCAGTTAGCTACTTCTTGTTTTTTTTGGCAGAAATAGTACAAGATAACTGCTTTTTAAAAATGTAGTAAAGATACTAGTAGTTAAACTTTAAATGAAAAAAGCTACATTTTTAAATCAACTTCCCCAACAACTTGTGCTAAGCATTTAAACCAAAACTAACTAAAGAATTGCATTATGTTTTACAACTGATGGGACACGATGGAGAAAATCTAGAATATAAAATCAACAGTGAGAATCTGAGGATGTCAGGCCATAGGAAAAAGGAAAAGGAGTTCAGTAATGTCAAAATTGAGCTCGATTTAAAGAAATTTTATTCAAGTTGATATCTGAGATTGTAAAGATGGAGACAGAAAAACACAGTGGCTGATGTCATCAGAAAGAAACTATGAGACAAACATCAGTGATAACCCCAACACACACAAAATGGATAGAGGAATATACAGAAAAGAACATTGAGTGACATCAACAGCTTCAACAAGTCTTATTTCCCAACATACTCTCACACTTTTTGCGAACAAAAAGTGCTGCTGGATGTTTTTCAATGGACGCCATTTTAATTTTGCGTGTTGTCATTTTGTCCTGATTCAATATTACAATATTACTGTTGCTGGAGCATCTGTATCATAAAGCACACTATGTAGATCGACAATAAACCCTTAGAACTTTCAAACAATGTATAATTTATCATTCTCAATTTTTAGACAGTATTCTATATAATAAATGTATACCACGGTAAACAAAGTGACGTCAAGCCTGATGCCGGGACAGTGCACAACACGAGGTTAAAACAAACTATTAAATAACTGCGTAAAAATAAGACTTTAAAATACTTATACTGAAAATCACAGTTTTCAAAATCTGTTATTTGCCATCATCTGGAAAAATGTTCTCATTTCTGCAGCTGCTTTTTTTTGTGGGTGAAAATGACAGCTGGTTGGGAGGCATACACTGATGAGACAAATTCCCATATGCAAATGCCCTGTTTGCATGTCCCGACACTATTCCTTTCTATTTGCCAGTTGTCACACACTTGTAAGGCTGCATAGACAGAGATTAAAAGAACACACAAATCCTAACAGGTACACACAAACAAAAGTATCAAGAAGAATACTGTTTCGCAAACTGTCAATACAACAATAACTTCTCTTTTGTTTAGCAACCAGAACAAAGACGATTTTTCTTTCCAGTTGTATAGACGCAAAAGCAGATGAGGGCTTGTATGAATACTTGAGTAAGTGAGTGGGTGAGAAAGAGAGAGGGAGTAAATGTATGCGGCGTGCCAGAGAGAAGTGCCAGAGAGTAGCCACACCGCGAGATGCGAGTGCAGCTTTAAAGCTCAGTTAAAATGAGCACGTCTCTTCCGCAGCTCTTGGCACCCTGGTTCCCATGGTGATGATGATGATGATGAGGTGTTGGGATCGAGCTGTCAGGCCCTTGTTATTTTCACACATTTTACAACCAGCGCTATCAGGGACACCAGCAGAGCTAATTCAGTCCTATTGTCTCTCTCTCTCCATCTAAAAAGCACTTCAAACTCACTCCACAATGATTCGCCCCAATATACCATCCTCATGATAATTTCGCTCTTCTGGAATGTTCTCTCCGTACCCGCTCCTCCTTCGTCAATCAATATCTAATACGCAGTCAGAGAAACATGCTAATGATGTAGCTAAGAAAACACAAATGATGCTGCTTGTTGAACAGTGAGATCGACGAGTGTACTTCACTACAGATAATAACTCCATATGTCACTCATAACGATTCTCATATTAACCACAGATCTGTCTCGGAACAAGCAATTTAAATGATGTATAAAATACAGAATAAGAGGAACAACTACTTTGATTACATTAAACTAAATTCCGTTGGTTAATTAGAGAGTTTGATGGCAAAAAAACGATCATAAAGCCCACTAAAGGTTTGCAATTACCGCAGGTGACCCCTTTTCTGCATTGCTGACCTCCGGCCCTTCAAAACCACTCTCTCTGTTTATTAATCAGCGCTTGAGTCTGCCTCCTCGACCCATATTTTAATAATAAAGCCATTTATGTGACTTTGGAACTATTAACCTAACCTCTCGAAACTTTTAAAAGCCCAGACTTTGTGAATTACACTTTACATTGTAACTTTACTACTGAGATTCCTTTTAAAGAGGTCACATAATTGAAAACAGCATGTGAAATTCAAAACAGTATGCAGACATATTTTGAAAAATGTTTTAGAGCACCTGTTAATTCAGAAGAATGCACTCGAGTAAAAAAGCGAATGTGAGATTTTGCAAGCAAATCTTTAGTCATCCATTACAGGGGGCAATTTGAGTTTTCTCCCAGCTAATTGTCGGCTGCTACAGTAACGGTAGATCTCCAAATTTGGTGCAATAGAATTTAAGCAAAAACAACTAAAAACAATATGGAAGGGCTGCTTGTAAAAAGCTAGAATACCGGAGATGGTAAAATAGTTCAAATGAATGAAAAACAGCGTCAAATTAAACTTGGTAAGCTGTTAATATTTGTAATGTTTCAGTTTCTGTATGCGAGTGGCACGCAAAATCCCTGACCGTAAACTTATGTTACGGTCTATTTTTGACTTACTTCAATGCGCTATTTCTGACACAAAGGACGAATGTATTGCAACGATCGCTTTTGTTGCGTCCAGTGTGAATAGCCGTTCACATGTTGTGTTTAAAAATGTGTGGAAAACATGGCTGCGTACCTTTTTTCTTCTTTCCAAAGTGCTCGGGAGCTTGCGCTCCTGTAGTGTCTGCATCTGCCGTTGCTAAGTAATCATGAATGCATTCTACATGAAGACAAGGAAGTTTCAGTAAATGTGAGCTGTGCTGGCAAAATGAGTCACAGGCTAATTACAAGATACAGGCAAAACTGAAAAATGTCAATTTTGATCGAATTTGAGGTTTCACAAAAATTAGTTCATTGAGCCCACACATAAAAAGCATGTGCACAAAGACACTTCAGCACACGATCTTGGTATTTAAAAAAAACATCTGTTATGTCTTAAACCCACAATATGTAAATTTTTGCAGCTAGAGGTCGCTTATTCAAAACTAAGGCGTAGCTTGATGACGCCTTAATTTCATGGAATCATGGGATGTCTTTACGTCTAGAGCCGGTGGAAAAGAATCGGGCAGAAATCATGTTCATGGATGAGATTATTAACGATACTGTAGTATGAAGCAGAGCAGGGCTGAGTGCTGTGGGAGCAGAACGAGGCCGCTGGAGCGATTGCTAATGAGAGATGAGAGCGATACACGTCTCGAGAGCAGCGGAACTTTTATTATGCCACAGTCAGCGCATCCATTTCTTACGGAGTATGTGAGGTTAAGAAGCGCTGTTTTATCATATTAGATACATTTGAGTCTGTTGAAAGTTGTTATAGTCCTACTTTGCGATTGTTCAGCAGCTGCTATGAGACACTTGTTGCACACTGCATTGAGCTAGATTGATATTAGGCATGGAAAAACATGGTGTTTGCTGTGAATCAAGAAAACGCGATTTAAACAATAAGACTTACTGTGTTGAGCTATATAATATGATTTCTGTTGATGAATGTATCCATCCAAACAGCTGTTCACCTCTCTAATAAAACACATAATATACTAAAGCGTCGTTTGTGTTTCCATGGTTTTAAATATAACCAGAAATCCAGGGTAACGCAAGTATGATGTCATTGATAGGAGACGCACAGACACAGCCCGTGTCCTGGTTAAACTTGCTCTTATTTCTCTGAATTTAAACATTCTTGGAAACCTTTGGATGCAAAAATCTGTCGAGGTAACTATAGGCGAGTCGGCTCTCGTCTGTGTATATATACACCCTCCTCTCGAGCTGATTAGATAGGCCGTTTGAACGCGCTCCTCCCAAACTTTGTTTATAAAACATCATTTGTTGCTTGGATTCTTCAACCTCTCGAGCCGCAGACATGCAAGAGGCATGTGGCAATTAGCTGAACATATACTAGCTTAATTAGTGACACTTAGCCTACTTAGATTTCTCTATTCCGGCATGTCTCAGCAGCTTTGTAAATAGGTTTTAAGAGAAAACTCTAAACTAAGAACTTTTACTGCTGTTCAGGAGAACTCTTAGTGGTAAGATAAAATGTTTGGTGAATACAGCCCCTGGAGTTTTTTATTCACATTTTAGATCACAATCGCAATATTTATCAGACACATCACACATTTTCCCCAAAATTTTGGATCCCTTCGACAGCCCATGTTTTAATTCTAATTTAGTATTTACGCCATGTAGACCTAAATTATAATTTTTGGGGCAAGAAACCTTAACATTATAAAGACCCTTCAACATGGCAATGTCACAACAAGTCAACATTCACCATTGACTATTCTAAGCAAAGCCAATAGAAACTTTATGATGTTTCACAAGACTCATTCCCTATTTCCTGCGCACAGTCCTGCTTTCTTGCTACCCAGAAACCTAAAATATGCCTGTTTGATGGCTTTTCATGTGGCGCAAAGCCATGATGCAAGTCATATGAAAGGGCCTTAAGAGCGGGAAAAAAACCCTTTAAACTACAAAAGTATAAAACATGATAAAGCATTTAGGACAAAAAGTAGTTTGTATTAGTGCTGTATTAAGACTTCAGGGAAGTCCAAATTACAAATAAATAGCAACTGAGAGAGAATGTGTTCTAATTCTGAGAGAGCTGAAGGGGGGGGGGGGGGGGTGTCACTGGCTCACTCTCATTGGTTATAAACTAAGAGAGTAGCGCCTCCGTTATCTCATTTCTAAACACTAATACAAAGCGACGCGCCAGGGGAACAGGGACCTGGCTGATATAATTACAAATTCTCTGGTGAATTCTCTCTTTCAGCAAGACCTGGAAAAGGGAAAATGTATGTGAGTGTGTGTGTGTGTGTGTTTATGTGTGTGTGCGCATGTGTATGTGTGTGACAGCAACATGACAGAAACAAAACATTCAGCAAGTGGGGAAAAAGTGAATCTTGACACTTATTATTCCACCCGGTCCACCACTCCTAGTGTGTGTACGAGGGGAGGTAATGGTGGATTATATTATTCTCCCGGTGCATTCAGGATTCCGCTGTATTTTTGTTTGTTTGTGTGTGTGTGTGTGTGTGCGCGTCCATACAAATGATGAACCTTCAGGCAGCAGCTCATTTGGAAACCTCCAGGGGTTCTTGTCATGGATGTGCAGCAAGCTTCAAGCAGAGCAAGACAGCAGGACACTTGGGAAGGTCCAAAAGGGCTCTGGTGTGGCCTGCACTCACATCATATGTTTGTTTAGCGCTCAGGGAGATTGAAAAGAGGCTTCCTGAGAGAGACTTGGCCTTTAAAGAGAGAGAAACGCTACATGGGTGCACAATAGACAAGTTCCCATGGAACTAGCTAGTTCCACGTCTCAATAAGGAGGGAGAGGGAGTAAAAAAAATTTAAAGAGAGACAAAGTGAGGGATTGGGTGAAAACAAAAGTCATATTGACATTGACAGAAGGCCAAAGTGCAAGACAAAGAAAGTGAAAACTGAGGAACCGACTTCTGAAGTCCCATCACGCGACAGTCCGTCTTTACATAAAGCAACGCCAGCGCCAGAGACCACTTGATTCAACCAGAAACAGACAAGCAAAAGTGTGAGGTGGAATGTCACCGAGGAGGTGCCATCCTGCGTGCCTCTGACATCTGGGGTTTGCTGCTAAGGCTCAGGATCGCTGAGGGTGTTGACAGAAATAAAGTCCCTGCTCTACATATGGACCTCTGGGCAGCAACGTTTGCGCTTCAGAGACAAGCAATCGGTACTGTAAAATACAAGCAGCTGAAGCACTCCACACCTGTTAAACTCGTACGCTAGAGTATTTCACAGGATTCTCAGACAGCAGGGTGAAGCGAGATGTTCTAGTGGCATAAGAGCTTAGTTACGAACTGAGTTGGTGGAAACACCAAAAATCACTCAAAGGCGTCTGGTTACAAACAGACGCAAATGCAATGAGCCGTGAGATGCAGACAGAAAAAACACGTTCCAATGCTTTTCCCTTTTCTCTCTTTTTCTTTCAGTGTACATATTGTGGGTCTTTTATATATGTAATATTTTATGTATTCTTTAAACATGATGTCCATGGTTTTTTTTTTTTTCAATGTTAAAACACTTTCTCTTACTCCAGCTTATTGTGCTTAAGTAAGCCATTTGTAGACTGATTTCCCCTGTGGTGGCTTCAACATGCTCTGTTTGACTCAAACAACAGTGAGACCGGGAAACTTGTCTGAAAATTATTTAAGCAAGAAATTACCCCAAAATATTTTGCCATCATTTACTTATCCTTATGTCACTCCAAAATTTTATGCCTTCTTTCTTTTTATTCAGTGGAAAACCAAAGTAGAGTTTCTGAGGACTGTGCTGATCACTCTTTTCCATGCAATTATAATGAATGAAGACTCAAATTTTTAATCTTAAAAAAAAGCAAAAGCAGTGTCATGAAATTCGTGGATTCTGTGTGAAAAGCAGATGGAAATTTAAGCAATACTCATCCCCTTCAGTGGGCAGTTAACCATTGTAACTGGGCTGAGTGATGATGAACGTCATGTCACATTCATGTTGGCTTTCTGAACAAGATTCATTGAAAAGATTCAGCTCAACAGAGCAATTTGACCACAAATTGGAAATATTTTCTTCTTTATGAACTAGAGATGTAACGGTATTATCAATTTCGTGTTATTGCGATAACGAAATTGTCTCGATATTACCATGGTCACATGACTGTATGAAACAATAGGTCATCCGGGCAAAAATTTTAGCTTTTTCAGCCCGGTTCTAAAAACGGTTCTGGTGTGATGGGTGGGCGAAGTGTCAGACGTCTCAACTCATGAATATTATAGCAATGAATGCACTGAAAAGCCCTTGCGCTACTCCTATACATCAGATATCAATGTAGAGAGAGAGAGCTGCATGATTAATCTTTAAAAGATCGCATTCTCGATTTCATCACTCACATGATCTAATTCTTAAATGACAACGGTTTCACCCATGTATATTAAAAATAAAATTGCGACATTAAAATCTGTGTTTACGCTGCTAGAGGGAGTTGTCATGTTTAGATATAATCAGCTTAGAACAGCTTAACAGTGTTACAAATATTCCAATTATCACAGAAGTCTACACAAGTTTATTATTCAGATATAAATGTTGATGTCTACATTACTGATCAAAACAGAATAAATCACCTTTTGAAAGTAACTGGGTGTTTCGAATAACGACTGTATCAACTGTATTGTTTCGCAACTAGGTGACGACAAATTACTGTTGAAAATGTATCTATCACTGAATCATTTTTTCAGAAACAAGTGAAGTCTTTATGAATCCAACTTGCAAAAATATTCTGTTTCACCTGTCTGGATCTTAAATGTGTGTTCAAGCATCTCATTTGTGTTGAATTCGAGGTAGCACTTCACAATAAGGTTCATTTGTTAACATTAATGTATTAACTAACAACTAACCATGAACAATACATTTGTTACCGTATTTGTTCATCTTTGTTAACCTTAGTTAACAGCAGTTCAACTTCATAGTTTGTTCATTTTACTTCACAGTGCATTAACTACTGTCAACAAAAACAACTACCGATTTTAATTATGTATTAGTAAATGTTGAAATTAACAAAAATTAATAAATGCTGTAGAAATGCAGTTCATTATTAGTTCATGTTAATGTAGTTAACTAATGAACCTTATTGTAAAGTGTCAGCGAATTTGTTGAGATTTGCAGTCTGTTAAACTCAGAAAAAAATAATAGATGTAACCTTTGTCAAGGTCCAACTGGTGCAATTATTTTATCTTATAAAAGGGAGTTTTAGGTCATTTCACCCATCTCATAGGCTACTGTACCTCATACCTCTAAGCAACAGTTATGATTAGAGGATAAAGAAGACAGGATATGACATGGTTATTTTGTAAGTCATTGTAATGTTCAAACATTGTTTAACTGTTATGACACTTGTCTCTCTTTTTTTTCAAATATTGGAATAAATATTGTATCGTGGACTTTATACCAAGGTATTATCGTACTGTAAGATTTTTGATCTCATTACATCCCTATTATGAACGCACCAATGAGAGTTATTTCAAGAATTTCAGGGAATAACTTAAATGTGTATTTTTCTCACACAAAGCTATTATTTGACCTCAGAAGACTTGTATAGTGCACAAGTTGCATTTTATGATGCTTTCAATTATTTTTTTCGAAGTGTCAATTTATCTCTATTCACTGCAATTAATTTGAAGGAAAAAAAGCCACCTCAGTCTTCAGAATTTTTGCTTTTGTAAATTGCGTATGTTTAGAACATCATATAAATGATGACAGTAAAGGAGACTACATTTTCAATTTTGGATGAACTAGCCCTTCAATGGGAAAAGAGTCTAAGGTTATCTTGATTGTGTTCTATGATAAAGATGGGGTTGAAATTGTTTTCACTTTAAGGACAACTTGGGTGGTACATTACCATAAACAGGTTTTGGTTATGTGGAATCCAATCACTGCCTGCTGTGCTGTATTTGTGCGCTTCTACTACAAAAATACGCCATGACAGTCAGACGGCCTGACACTGTGAATCCTGCCTGATACCAGAGTAACAAGCTTTGAGCTGAGTGGGTGTTACAACCAACAAATAAAATGAAGTTAAGATTCCAATAAGAAGATACAGTACCTGGGGAGAAGAAATCTGACATCTTCCTCTTGTAAATCCCATAATCTGTCTCCAGAAAGACACAGAATATGACACGGTCGATCTGCAGAAAGAGTAGAAAAAAGGCATTTAGTATAATGGAAAGCTGGATCAATGCCCCTCTGGGTAAACACATGGCTAAGGACAACACTATTAATAAATATAAGAGTATTAGCTCTCAAATTTGTCATAACTAGAGCTTGGGGGGCTCATTTATGACACTGAAGCATATTTAGACACTTTTCTTAAAGTTAAAATGCAATAAGTTTTTAGTCTAGTTATAAAACAGTAATACATAGTTTATTTATTTTGTTTAGTAATTTTGGTAAACTATCAATCTAACATTTAATCACATGCATTTACAACCTAATTTTATTTAAAAATAATAATAATAACTGTTGGATCACACTGGCAATAAAAGATTAAGCTGAATATTCGCATTGCATTATGGGATATGGAAAATGTGCATACTGTTCACAGGTTACAAACTGTATACTGAACTGACTATGAATTTTCTTTAAGGTTTTATTGTACTGAATCAAGAGCATGATCAAGATAAGTGGTACAATAAAAATATACAAAAGAAGAGAACACATCATCAATCACCTCCACCCTTCATTTCCTCCACTTAAGCTCAAACCTCTAGTCATCTCTAACCACAGCTCCCCAGAATGTGAGCAACGACACTTAGGAGCAGAACATCAAGATTGAAATTAAAACAAAAAAACATTAAACCTCTCAGCACTCCCTTATCACTGCAGAGACCGGATCCTGAATTCAGTTCCATCTCTTTCCATTCCGGACCACCCAGACTGGCCATCCTGCTAAAGATCTCTATGATTACACTAGTACAACAAGGATCTCAATACAAAACCCTCTTTTGATTCTTCCCATGTTCCCAAAACAAAGACCTCATGTGAACAAGAGTATAAAACAACACACACATACACACACACACACACACACACACACACACACACACACACACACACACACACACACAAAAGATACACTGTATTACCAAAATCATAGATCCAGCAAATGTTTAAACAACAAAACTTTCCTTTATATTTCACATTATGTTCAGTGGGGTTCAAAGGGCCACATTGAAAATCTGAAAACAAACAAAGGTTTTGGATTCTGGAAACTTTGCACTTTTTCTTCAATAATCATAACTAAATTTGTGACTTTGACCATGTGAACTCCTTTGTACAGATGGTCAGATGACACTGAAGCCCAAAGTATACTTTGGCCGTCTGCACACCCAGGCTTTAAGAAATTCAAAAACGCATGTTAATGTTTCAATTCAATCCGTCCTCTTACTCAAATAGTTATACAAGGAATTAAAACAATATTAACTCTTTCCCCACCAGCGTTTCGTAAAGAAAAATAAGAGTTGCCAGCATTTTTGATCATTTTCACAAAACTTTATTGGCCCGCAGAATATTTTGTTGTATGAATATCTGAACATGCAAAAGAACAGAGCCTTTATTCTAGCTTCATACATTCTTTTTTAATCAACACTTGAATGTGGGGTAAGATTAATAAAAATGAAAATAAAAAAGCAATATTTTGAACAAAAAGCTGAGAAAATTTTTGTCAAAGACTTCAACATGCAAAAGCAATGCTTTTATCACTTTCTTTTAATCCGGAGATTCAGCACTCTTTCAGAAGATAATAGCACCCCCTACCATATAACAGTGAAAACATGGATTGTAGAAATTCCTTCAATGGCAGGGAATCATTGTGTCATAAATGACGGTCAACGGCAGGGAAAGAGTTAGTATAAGTTAGAAAAATGAAAAACAGAAGCATTACATGTTATAAACTGTTATTAAACACTGTGGCGATCACCTTTAGATTTTGAGTCCTTATATAAATATTCATTCCTGCCCTGAAAGACCTCCTTTAAAACCAAGAAAGGTGATACTTCCTCTCTGTCAACTCTAAGGGTCCTTATCAGCCTCACTCTCTCCCTCTCTGCCAGGTACGCCTCTCTCTCCCTCCACGGAGGAAATGTGCCTCCCAGGGAGACGTCAGATAATCGCCCTGCTGAATATTGCAATATTCCCAGACAGCCTTGTAATGGCCTCTCTCGTTTCGTCTGCCGGTGGATGGAGAGGGAGATAAAGCAGGATCCCAGCGGGATGGCGAGAGACCGGACCAGCTCTTCTCCCCCTTACTGGCAAACCACATGAGGATTCAATATAAAATCATTCTCCCTCACAGCCTTGCGCAGACAGACAGCTGTCTATTAATAGTTTATGGCCTGCCCTTTGGAGTAAATGTTAAGACTTGACTTAAAACTAGTAACATTTTTATTTTTGTGCAGGAGAATGTCTCCAGGGGGTGCCGCGGCCATAAAGAAAAAGAGGGAAAAAATGGTCCCGCTCACTTTTTTCACCTCTTCATCTTTTCAACTCTGAATGGGGAGACATCTTTAAGATGGCTATAAAGACCAAGGGCCAGGACACAAAAAGAGGACAACACAACCACAGGAATCTCTGCTTCCATCTCGAAACCTCAATGCCCATGGAGAACAAGGCAGAAGAATCTAGAATGTCAGTTAGTCAATGGTCCTCAACTGGTATTCCTACAGGATCCAGATTGCGTGGCCAAAACTTTAAACTGTTTTTGTACCAAGTAATCAAAAATGTCCTTAAAATTAAACACTGAACTGTATATAATATTGTGTGGGTCATATTTTCTTTAACCTTGTAAAAAAGGTAAAAGAAATGGCTCTTGAGAATGAGGTAATGTTATGCAACCTATTTATGTAAGCATCTGCCTAATTTTGCTTGCATCTGCCAAACGACATACATTTGCAGCAAAATAATATGATTTGATTGGACAGATGGCCTAAACCTTTTTATTTTACCATACTAACTATAAATGGCTATATTGTTCGTTGCAATTAGCATTGTTTTTTCACAACAGACCTGTGACCCATTTTTGTGTTGCATCCCTCTAGTTGAGAACCACTATAGCAAACACACGGCAGAAGCATTTCCTGCTGGGAACTCTCCTGCATTTATTTATATCATTACATCTGAGTCTCTCTCTCATCCCTCAGGCAGAGAGTGAATGGAAAGGTGAGGGGTCCTGATAGAGGAGGTCGTCCGCATCATTTCCAGACGTTATGCTCAGAGAGTGGGGCACCTAGACTTTAGGTGAGATAGAGGAGAGATGTAGAGAACTTTCTGTTTCTGCCTTATGCTATTTATATCCAAATGGCCCCAGAGTATAGATGTCCAATGGTGAAATAAAGGATAAATTAACAGAGGGATGAAGAAGAAAGTAAGTAACAGAGAGTGTGATCCCAATATGTAATTCATTTTCATACAACAAATATCTATAACTAGTATTTAATTCCTTTACAGGTGTAACTCTAGAGATAGTAATATAAACTTAATACAAATGTATATAGCATTAATATTAAACTTGAATTTTAGGTAACACTTTACAATAAGGTTCATCAGTTAACTACATTGGTTAAAATGAACTAATAATGAACTGCACTTTCAACATTTACTCATACATTATTAAAATCTTGTTAACATTAGTTAATGCACAAACTAACATGAACAAACAATGAACTACTGTATTTTCATCAACTAACATTAACCAAGATTAGTAAATACAGTAACAAATGTATTGCTCATGGTTAGTTCATGTTAGTTAATACATTAACTAATGTTTAACTAATGAACCTTATTGTAACGTGTTACCGAATTTTAATATACAAACATACTCGACATTAAACCTTGTCATGTTGCTTGTCTGGAAAAAATAGATTTTTTTTGTGGTGTAAATATCACTTATTCTGAATCTGTTATATTCTCCTCAGTGTTCTATTAGCTTTGAAATCTTAAAATCGTCTGCGCTCATTTGTCTCAGGTTTGTCTGAAGTATTTTCAAGCACATCTATTTATGTACAGTGGGTACGGAAAGTATTTAGACCCCCTTAAATTTTTCACTCTTTGTTATATTGCAGCCATTTGCTAAAATCATTTAAGTTCATTTTTTTCCCCTCATTAATGTACACACAGCACCTCATATTGACAGAAAAACACAGAATTCTTGACATTTTTGCAGATTTATTAAAAAAGAAAAACTGAAATATCACATGGTCCTAAGTATTCAGACCCTTTGCTCAGTATTTAGTAGACGCACCCTTTTGATCTAATACAGCCATGAGTCTTTTTGGGAAAGATGCAACAAGTTTTTCACACCTGGATTTGGGGATCCTCTGCCATTCCTCCTTGCAGATCCTCTCCAGTTCTGTCAGGTTGGATAGTAAACGTTGGTGGACAGCCATTTTTAGGTCTCTCCAGAGATGCTCAATTGGGTTTAAGTCAGGGCTCTGGCTGGGCCATTCAAGAACAGTCACAGAATTGTTGTGAAGCCACTCCTTTGTTATTTTAGCTGTGTGCTTAGGGTCATTGTCTTGTTGGAAGGTAAACCTTTGGCCCAGTCTGAGGTCCTGAGCACTCTGAAGAAGGTTTTTGTCCAGGATATCCCTATACTTGGCCGCATTCATCTTTCCCTCGATTGCAACCAGTCGCCTGTCCCTGCAGCTGAAAACACCCCCACAGCATGATGCTGCCAACACCATGTTTCACTGTTGGGACTGTATTGGACAGGTGATTAGCAGTGCCTGGTTTTCTCCACACATACCATTTAGAATTAAGGCCAAAAAGTTCTATCTTGGTTTCATGAGACCAGAGAATCTTATTTCTCACCATCTTGGAGTCCTTCAGGTGTCTTTTAGCAAACTCCATGCGGGCTTTCATGTGTCTTGCACTGAGGAGAGGCTTCCGTCGGGCCACTCTGCCATAAAGCCCCGACTGGTGGAGGGCTGCAGTGATGGTTGACTTTCTACAACTTTCTGTCTCTGAGCTCTTCAGGCAGTTCCTTTGACCTCATGATTCTCATTTACTCTGACATGCACTGTGAGCTGTAAGGTCTTATATAGACAGGTGTGTGGCTTTCCTAATCAAGTCCAATCAGTATAATCAAACACAGCTGGACTCAAATGAAGGTGTAGAACCATCTCAAGGATGATCAGAAGAAATGGACAGCATCTGAGTTAAATATATGAGTGTCACAGCAAAGGGTCTGAATACTTAGGACCATGTGATATTTCAGTTTTTCTTTTTAATAAATCTGCAAAAATGTCAAGAATTCTGTGTTTTTCTGTCAATATGGGGTGCTGTGTGTACATTAATGAGGAAAAAAATGAACTTAAATGATTTTAGCAAATGGCTGCAATATAACAAAGAGTGGAAAATTTAAGGGGGTCTGAATACTTTCTGTACCCACTGTACATTTAGTATAGTAAAACTGTGGTCGGGGAATTTTGCTGAAATATAGTCCTAATTAGCATATTAATTCATTTGTTCATTTGGTTATGAGACTCAGTGGAGATTGTTTGCTCGCATGTTTAGTCAAGTCTCCTGAACATTAATTATTTAATGTAAAACTGTCCTAAGTGAATTAATGCAAGTTTACCACTGCTCCAGTTTTCAGTGGGCATGGACACACACACACACACACACACACACACACACACACACACACACATACTGAACTGCTACTGAGGGACTAACACTGATCAAATGATCACTTTTTATCACATCAGCCTCCCAGAGTCCCAAACTTAATATGGCAGCCACCAACATTCCAGATATGACTTTTAATTTGAGATCTGAGATCAAAAAGCAGTTTTGAAACATTATTACCTCTTTTTTTTTTTTAAACCTGCTCAGGATATTTCTATATCTATATTGCAGATATCCTCAGGCGAGCACAAGGGCATGAAGGTATAGAAGTGGCTGTATTTTTCATTGTTTAAGAGTCTCATTTTTAAAGCTATTGAGGCATCACTGAAGGGATATTATTTATCAAAATAATGACAGACATTTGACACATTCACAAGCAGTTTCTCTTCATGAACGTGTCTGTGCACCGCATTAGGTCAATGTATGTCCCCTGAGCCTAGTATGTCATTTTACAGTAAATGTGGTGAAAGCCCGCCACTGACCCACAGTTCCTGTACACTGTGCTGAGCAGCGGGGGATTGTGGGAAATGAAGAATGGTGTCCAAACATATCCACTGGTAGGCTGAGTGGAAGCTCAGCTTGAGAGGGTTAATGAAGGCCTAATGAGGAAGCAGAGATCGCTGTGTGCGGGCCAGACCGGTCATAACTCAACCCTGATTGAAGCACCACTGCCAGAGGGAGGGAGAGCAACAGAATTGGAAATGCTTTGCCTGCAAAGATCTATCTCGGTGACAAAATTAAAAAAAATATTATATATATATATATAAATAAAATTAAAACATTCCCCTATTCTGCCTGTGTTTGGACAACAGGTAGCCCCGCCCATCATGGCATAGCTACAGATAAGAATACAGAGTAAAACTCACAACCTAACTTTGGTAAAAACCTTGTTGCATTTATGCAACAGTTCAATAAACAATATTGAGTGAAAGCTCTAAAGATTCTCAGTAGCAACCTGTGTGTTACTTTAAGAGAGCAACCATTCATTTGTGTTGTTGTTGTTTTTTATATGGTTTAATTTAATAATCATTTATAATCACTAGTCATTTATGTAGCTGTCATTTAATTTATCATTTAATATTTTATTATTATTATTATTTGATTTATATAATTTCATCATTTATTCATAATTTTATTAATATTAATTTGTAATTGTATGTTTTTATATTTTATATTACTTGTTTTATTTATTTCTGAGCAGATATTCAGATACTCAGAAGTCTGAGCACTGAAACACTCAAAACACTCTGCTGTTTATATTATCATCACTTCGTCACCTGTGTCTGCTCTTCCCTCGCTTTCTCAGTCAAACTCTCAGGCTGATAACAGACTGTTAATACAGTTTTGGATACCAGACAAAACGGGATATCTTCTGACAGGGATTCAGCATCCAGGGTCAGATCTGACGTGGAGATCCATTCGATTAAACATTACGTTTTGGGCACAATATTCCCAGTTAGTTGGTCAGTTTTTTAGTTAGTTCCAAAGTAGAATTAACTGTTTTGCTTCAAGCAACACACAGTAGTGGTGAAGTTTCGTTGCTTAATGAATCAGTGTTTTGACTGAAGGCTGCGTTCATCAAAAAATACAGTAAGCAAAATAATATTGTGAAATATTATTACAATTTCAAATAACTGATTTCTGTTTTCAATTTGAAACATAATTTATTCCTGTCATGGCAAAGCTGAATTACTTCAGTTTGCAGTGTCACATGATCCTCCAGAAATTTGGCCAATTTGGTACTCAAGAGCATTTCTTATTATCATCAATGCTTAATTGCATAGATTTTGTGTCTGCCTCTGTGTGTGTGTGTGTGTGTGCGTGTGTGTATAAACACAATGTAAAAAAAGCCCTGGGTTCATGAGAAAGAAATTCAACAAAGCAGAAAATGATCTTTGATTGTTATGATGCTTAGCAACTACAAATATTCTACAGTAGAGCTGCACGATTCTGAACAGACAACAAAACAAAATAGCATGTAATTTACTAGAGGTTCTAACGACATGTAAATTGACCCTTCGCAAAACCCGACCCCTATTGCAATTCCCGACAACCCCTGCGCTCTCACGCCACACATAATGTTCTCATGAAGTGAAAAATACATTGCGGAGCAAAAAGGACACTGACAACGCATGAAACAGTTTCATATTTAAAATATTGTAATTATTTAAAGCAGTTTAAACACTAAATACCGTACAGTGGCTCCTTAATGTGTCGTGACAGATCCTTCAAACGGCTCGTGAACCGATCTTCCTTGACTAGTTCATTTATAGCATCAAATACACATGAACATCAGAAGGAATGTTGTTTCAACCGCGGAAAGACGTGAGTAAGCACAATATTTCAAGTTAACCAACCTTAATCTACTATAGGCTAATTGCTGCACTCCATTTAAAATGTTTAATTAATCTGAATGATTTTTTTTTTTTGGTTTGGTTTGAATGAATGATTTGAATGAATGATTCAGTAAACACATTTTTTTTAACAGTCACTTGTCGCCACCTGGTGACATAACGATGTAATCGATACAATTGTTATTTGAAGAATAACAAGTTAATTTCAAAAAGTGATTTACTCTATTTTGATCGCTTCTGTAGACATCAGTGTTTATTTCTGAACTATAAACTCAGTACTTCTGTGATAATGATTATTGGAACAGAAATAACAATACTGTATGGTTGAAAAGACAGGGAAGCCTTTTCAATACTACACATGATAAATGCCAACATATATTTGAACGGTGGGATATTGTCAAAGGTTTAATAGACACAGGCAAATCGTTGTCATTTAGGAATGTGATCGAGTGGATGTTTGAATGCAGAGATTGCAATCTTTTAACAATTAATTGTGCAGATCTATATTAGCTAAATTATTATCATTAAGACATGTATTATTTGTATTTATTGACCACTGGCACATTTTATCATGCATCTATTGGCTTGTGTCACTGTTTTATAAAAGCAGCCATTCCAAATTGCCAAAGCCTCTCGGAAGAGTATGACTTTATCAATCTCATGAATTTCAAAGTAGCAACACAACTGCATTTCTAGTGAATAACACCTGGCCAGGCAGGAACAGCTTCAATCCATTCCCTTCGCTCTGATACAGTTGCTGGTAATTTGACTGTGGCTGCAGCCAAAAGTAAAGTCTCGGGGAGCCCAGCAGGTGCCACGACATTCAGCTGGCCCTCTTACCAACGATCTGTCACCGCCAGGCACCCAGGCTCGTAATTACATGGGGACTGTGCCAGAAAAACTTTGACGCACTAGCTGTGGCACGTACACTCTTCTGCTTGGATTTTCTTATTGTTTCTGTCAGGCATAATGAATAGGACGGGTGGGCCGCTGCAGCACTCGACCCTGCGTATAGGCCTAAAGGTAGGAGGAGATATGAATAAGACACAGATGTGATATGTGTTTTATGATAATTGTAATTACTGGAACACTGCAGTACCTTTTTCAATAAATGATGAATATTATCTAGTGAAGAGGTGGCTGTGTAGCTCCCTGCAGTGTGTGAGTGGGTTGTAAGTAATTTGTCATCATTATGGGAATGCTGTGCAGCTGAAACTGAAATGTGTACAGTATTGAGGAACATTACTATTAAAGGTAAAGTGTTACAATATAGCATTATTCATTTTAAAAATAAATAAATTATAGTAAATTACTTATTTTTACTGAAAGAAATGCATTAGGTTGCGGTGGACAAGCACTTTGCATTTAATGTCATAAAGGATATACCATGAAAGGGTGTTTTTTTTATTCAGAAAAAATGCATTTCATTGATCAAAAGTGAGAGTAAAGAATTTTACATTTTTAAAATTCAAATGCAAATCCAGTAAAGTCTGTTTTGAACTTTCTATTCATTAAAAAATCCTGAAAAAATTCATTACGATTTCCACAAAAATATTATGCAACAACAATTTTCAAAATGGATAATCATTTCTTGAGCAGCAAATCATCATATTAGAATGATTTCTGAAGGATCATGTGACACTGAAGACTGAAGTAATGATGCTGAAAATTCAGCTTTGCCATCAAATAAATAAATAAAACCAAAATATATTTCAGTAAAACCGCTATTTTAAATGGTAACTATATTACTGTTTTTACTGCATGTTTGATCAAATACAGCCTTGGTGAGGATAAGAGAAATCTTACTGACGCCAAACTTTTGAACAGTCAATATTGCAAATGTAACATAAACAACAAATAATCTATTATGTACTTTAATTTTCCATTTTTGACCAAAATATATTTAACAAAAACAATACACATCTTTTTTATAGCAGCTAATAAATGGATTCCACTGCAAGCAATGACAATCACATACTTAAGTTCTCCTACAATACTTGCAACCCTAAATAAATTAAATAAATATAATATTAATGTTGTCGGATATGGTGTACATTTAACAAATTATATGCTACTTGTTACTTGAAGACAGTAATCTGACTAAACCTAACACTGTACGCACAGTCGTGGGACTGACGAATGAGAGAAAAGGACAGGCATCAGCGCTATGCTTTGTTCAGTAAGAGAAAGCTGCCTCATAACGGCATGATGCGAAATGATGAAGAGAGCCCTGTCTGTCAGCATAAAGAGAAGGAGAGAGAGGAAAGACAGTGTGTGTGGAGCCAGAGTGCCCAGCGAGAGGCAGGTGGAGACTTTCCAGGCCTTATTACCAGCATAATTACACACACCTGAGCCAGCCCTGCATGACAGGACAGTAATTAAAGAGTTGAGAAAGGCATGAGTGAAACACACACACACACACACACACACACAGACAATAGTCCTCATATCCGGAGATCTGCCAATGGTTAAAGAGGGAGGAGAATAAACAGAGGAGATTAAATGATGCATGAACACACACAAAAGCACACACGTGCATCAGGTGATTTGTTAAACGTTGGAGAAACGGGGTGGAAGATGTCGCTCTGTGGCGGTCACGAATCAAAAGGCATGTATAATTAGACTGCCGATGGCGATGTTGATATATAATGTAGAGTTAATACATAACTCCTGGTGGTGCAGCCGATTAGCAAAGGCTAATGCTAACCTTTGAGCAACCTTGGTCAAATATTTTGCGTGGCAATACTTCTCCTGACTGATGCAAACATAGATATGTGATGAGACCAGCAATTTTAATATTATATCGCTAGCATTGAACCCTCCGATTTATGCAAATTGTAGTCTGGCTTCTTTGATTTTTTTAACCTTTGCGACTGATCACTTATCATAGGAATATTACATCACGACAAATGTGATTTGAACGTTGGGAGCTGGACGTTAAGCTCCACCCATTGGCTCAGTAGTGAGCAGACTCTCGATTGTTATGAAAAATTCCCAGCAGTCCTTTCTCAGTGTTCCAGTATTCATATCCACATTGCATGAAAATTTAAAAGTGGCAAACTCTCAGTCCACCTGGGGCAAATGCATTCACCTGCATTCACCAAAACAAAGACAGGCAGAGACCACTTAAGAGGGTCGAGCAGTGGTCAGCCAGACATTGTTTTGATCTTGTGTGCCGCAAAGAGAGAGATTGCGGGTTTGGGGGATGGTTGAATCTCAGCTAAAACTGAATTATCATTTCAGAGATAGGCTTCTGAAAGGTTTGTCTTTTGAACAGAAAAGTCAGATCTATACATCAAAGTACAAGGCCCTTAAGAAACCAGCAGTCAATCAGGTGGACTGTGGGGAAAGTGGTGGGCAAAAAACTTAGATTTTTCTCATAACTAGCAATGGCCAAGTGTTTTAAACAGCTCTTTGAATAAAGATACAACGCTACATAAATGGAGCTGAACGAAGAAAATGTCCAACTGTTAGCATATGCTAATTTATACTGTACATCCCATGCCTGACACTATGAGCCAAACATTACCCAAAAGAAGTAATAAGCTCTTTACTGAGGGAAGTTCTTAGCACTTTTATAAAACACTTTGAACATATTAATGTATTATGGACACAAATTTTCATTAAAATGCTATTTTATTAAGCAAGATATTATTTTAACATGACTGAAATGCCATGGTGACCCATTTAGCATCCAGGACCCATTTAGGATCAGTTATATAATAGACATTTTAACAGGATAAAAAGTGTTTTGTCTTATTAAAAACCACATTGCATAACAATTTCTGCATAAAACATTCAAATGCAATGTTCCTAAATTGTACCCATAAGATGAAAAACTGATAATGAATTAAGCACCATACTGCGTAAATCAAGCCTGGGGTTAAAGGCTAGCCAAGATATTTTTCACAGATGTATAATAGAAAAGTAAAATAGCAGCTATGAAACTAAATGCAGAGGATGTGAGGGAATTATAGTGAGATAGTATTAAAGCTGTATGTCAGCAAAAATATAGTGCTCTTGAAGTCTCTCCTCACAAGAACCCTACTTCAATGGTGAAACAACTAGACATGCTTTTTTCAGCATTCATTCCCTCTGGAGAGTAAAGAATGTTTGAAAAGCTTGCAGTTATGTACACTAAAATACAGGATATTGTAAAATGTCACAGCACAGGCGTAACTTTTGTGACCACTCAGGGACTCTTGATCTGATAGATAATACGCCAGTAAGTAAATGTCAACTAGCACATGCTGTCCTCCCAATGGATGAAAAATGGAGTCCATTTCACCTCAGCTGAAATGCTAAAAGCTTATTTGACAATAAGGCCACAGTCACTTTTTTTGGAAAATAGCCTGCAGCTGAGGAACATGCTATTTCTTGAGGGACATATTGCCCACTTTTTTGGCTTTCTAATGGACTGTATATAGGTGTGTTGTGGAAACGAGGGGAAAAAGGAGGCTCAACAGAAGCATGTGTCAGTGTAACATGAGCAACAACTAATAGAGCATCGATTAATTAGAGCTGAAGACTGTGAGACTGTAATTAAGGTGATGAAAGGCTCTATCCACTGTGAATGTCTTAAACCAAAGAGTAACACACATACCAATATCACAATTCACTTCTGCTCATTAGTTCACAAAACCTACAAAAATGTTTCTTTTTTTTTAAGCAAAAATGAAATACTTAAATATTAGAGTTAATTTAATCTCCAGAAGGTAATGATAGTTGATATCTGATATCTGTTGAAATGATATCTTTATAAATATTGGTGCATCAGCTTTTTCTGCGAGTTATACTGTTACACCAGTAGGAGTCAACAAGTATGAGTGAGTCACTGAACCAAAACTATTCATCCACAAATAAAACAAGTGAATGGCTTTGTAACTCTTTCCTTGCCTTTGGCAGAAATTTTCATCATTTATGAGAGGACGCTTCCCTGAATTTTACGGCTTTCCGTGTTTTCCCTGTTATATGGTAGGGGGCGCTATACATCTTCTGAAGAGTACTGAATTTACTGATCAAAACACACATGAAGAAAAAGCAGAAACAAGCGATAGCATATGTAAGCAGAAGCATATATAAAATAACGTCATCATCAACACATAAATGAAAACTGCCTAACGTTACCGAATGAGATGTCGACCCAAGACGAGCTATAGGACTGCGCAAGCGCATGGGGGTGTTGATGGATTCTATCTACACCATCTTATTTTTGATTATCGTTGTAAATCTGATCCAGACGTAGTCCTTGACAAAAATGTGATTTTCTCAGCTTTTTGCTCATTTTTTTTTTTTGTCTTTTTATGAAACTTACCCAAAGCACAAAGCTGGAATAAAACAATTTTTTTTATTTGTTTGTTTAAAAGTAGAGTGCCTGTTCTTTCTTTCTTTTGAGAGTCTGTTCTTAGATTTTTCAATAACGCTGGCGTTAAAGAGTTAAAGAGTCATTAAATCCTTCACTCAACCGATTTGTTCAAAAACCATGATTCATTGAAATGTTAAAACTTAATAATGTATTAAGTACCATACAGTGAAAATCAAGCCTGCGGTTTAAGCCTAGCCAAGATATTGACAGATGTATTATAGAAAATCATAATTCATTCAAGAAAACCAGTACTGTGTGTTGCTCAGGAGAAAATATACACAATTCTACATTGATCATCTATTTTGTATGCATGACACACAGATACAAATGGACAGAGAAACAGAGACAGTTTATGTTTGTATGAGTTTGCAACACTGATAGCTCTCTTTTTCTACTTGATAATAATGCTAATAATGCCCTGTGATGTGGGGTCAGATGAAAAAGATGGAAAATGATCAGCTAACATGACAGCTGAATGCGCGATAGCATTTTCCAACATGCTGACTGCCACACAGCCCTCTATTTTCCAAAAGAGACAGGCAGACAAAGAGTGAGTCTCTGACTTTGCAACTAATGAAGGATGCTCCAAAAGTGACAAGTGGAGAGGCCACTGGCTCTATCGTTTTTTTCAACACTAGCTAGTGGTGTCCAGCAGAGCCCCCATAACCCTGCATTTTAATCAAACCTCTCCTCATGAATGATAGCATACTGCCTGCTCTCAGCGTAAACCACCACTTGTTCACGTTCCCTCACAGATTAAAAAAATACTTCAAAACTGCTTTTAAAGGCCTACATTTTGTTCCTGCAACAAGAATTTAAACACATTTCGCCAGTTTCGCATTAGTCTCGCGCAGGCAGACTTCAGACTGATGGCAGAAGGTCTGGACTCCATAGCAGCTTTCAAAGAACGTCCAGAGGCTGTCCGACTGCCGTGAACTTCACCTACTTCACATGCTTTTGAAAATCCAGTGTTTAGTTGATCACGATAAGTGCTTATTGTTACAGTTGTAAATGGCTTTCCTCTTCCATGAGTGGTTTTGGTGTCACAGCATCTTTTGTTCCAGGTGGACCATTAAAGAACGCAATACACATGTCTTCTGGAAATCCCGTAGAATTCAACCAATCAGATGACGACTTCGAAACTCCTGAAGTATTTCCAATTTTGTGTGCCATATGCATCAGACGTTTAACCAACAGTCTGAGGCTGAGACTAGGTTCACATTAGCATTCATAACGCACATGTAAGCAAAGTGTATTTCCATTATTATGTAATGAAAAAGAAAATCATTCTTACTGGTCCTCAATAATAATTGCAAGTTACTTTAATGCATTTATGCCAAGAAAGATTTACGCTAATATTGTTCGAATTGCCAAATGCATAAATGTGAATGATCAATTTTTCCACTTTGTTTGGAAAAAATACATACAAATTGTTTGATATTTGAATGTAAATTGTATTTGATGGTAATCAAAGTTTTTTTTTTTAATGGCCCAGTCCAGATAACAGTTTTATAATCATTTAAATATTCAGAAGTTACTGAGTTGCTTACTGTATTTGCATATACTGTGTGTTGTTTATCACCCAGTTTGCTAAAAAATTATGTGTATACATTTATGCATTTGGAAGACAACTTATCCAAAGCAAATTACACTGCATTCAAAGTAAGCAAATCCATGATTGGTGTTGCTAGCGCCATGCTCTACTACTACTACTATCAGATAATACAAATGATAGGAAACACAGTAAATAAATGAACAAAATTTGCATGGCACAAATGCCCATCTTTTAGTTTAATAAATAAAACACAGATGGGTGAAACTGGTCAAAGACTTCAGCTAGTTGTTCCAACAAGACGTTACCTTCATTCAAAGCACCATTCAGCAACACTATACGGATAGATTCAGCTGGTTTCAGACTAAATGACAGCAGGTATGTCTGTATTCTAAACATAGCTTGCCTTCTGGAATAACTGCGGGGGGCAAGGTATACCGTTTGTACCTTTGCAGCACATCTCTCTACTTCTTTTCTTTTCTCAGTTATGTGGAGTCGTGCTGGGTTTTCTCTGATGGAGGTGCGTCCTCTTACAGGAAAGGAGCGGAGCAAGGTATACTGGAGATGCAAACATGACACAGACAGACATGTGTCTTCTTCTCTGGAGTGCCACTGGCACTTCTCTCATCCATCTTTGTTTATCCTGTCTGTAGTCATCCAGAGTTAGTTCTTCTGACACCACGGGTAGGAGCTCGCAAACAACTAGAGTATGTGAGAATGTCTTGTCCTGACAAGAAGTGTCAAAATCATCGAGCATGTTTCCTTAAACAGCTTGAGAAAAGCAGCGATGTCAGCCTGAGAAAATTACTAGTAGTGTCTTCTCTGTCAAAGCTTGCTTTTTCATTCCCTCGTAACTCAACATAGCAGGTAAATCCACCACCCTGTGACTTTATGAAGGCAGGAAAACCAAACAAAGTGGCTGACAAAGCCTGCACGTAAATATACACTTAGCTGAAGGCTAGAGCCATATAAAACAGCCAACTGCAGAGAAAACGGTGGGAATCCCCATCTGACCAACTGTCCCCATATTTTGATGTTTTTTTTTTCCTGATACTGTGAAAAATATATGGATATAAATCGCTTTAACTGCTGTACAGATTCGTTCACAAGCTGTAAGCTCAATAAACAGCTGCTTTATCGATGACAAACACTAATAGATATTTGAAAGTTGTGTCCTAAGATAGGTAAATTTCCAACTCCTCTTTTAGTTTTCTGATATATATTTATATCAGAATATATATGCGAATTCTGATTCTAAAGAGTTGATAGAAAACAGGCATGACACTGCTCAAATATTATCAAGGAAAAAGATTCTCAGGTTGTTATGTGGATGGTAATTTGCACCATCAGACAAGGATTTATCAGTAATAATTTACTGGGGAATAGATGTATTTCCTGGGGTTTGTGCCCCGGAAAAAAAAGGGTCAGTGATGCCCCTGACTGCCACTGTGGAAAGACTGAAAACAAGTGTTAGCTCACCAAGCAGAGAAATAAGCTATACTTTTACCCACATGAATTCCTCTGTGGATAGACAGAACCAGAGAACCAGACACCCTGGAAACCAGAGGGGCCATTAAAACATATAATATACGTCTCTAGGCTTGCAATGAAGAACCTTTTTGATACCAGCTATAATTCACTATAGTTTTAGCACTTGGTAGTATTTCAAACAAGTAAAGGAGATTTTTGCCCTCAGCACTAAGAAAAAAAAAATCCAGATGTCAGATTCGGGCATCTATTCGTGGAACTACTAGTTCATCAACACCTTCTATAGTCTCTCTCTTTCTTTCTTTTTCTTTCAAATTAACGTTAAGAAAGGAACAATAATGATATTATCAATAAACTTATGTGTCCATATGTACTCGCGAATAACACAAAGAACATCTGGAACTTTATGCAGAGCAAAAGCCATTAGTGTGCCGCTTACCACTGTTATTACGTAAATTATTTTTTACCTCTTATTTTAAACTGTATCTTGTTTTTAGACATTTTAGTGTTGACATCTCAGAGACGGCTCTACTACAAACTCGATCTCTGTATTATTTATTCATTGATATTCAAAGGTAATGAAAAAAATATCTGAGTAAGCACAAAACTGCCTTGGTATTGCATCTCAAACAGCGTGGAACATCTGCAAGGCCATACAAATCAAGCACATCTGCACAAAATATCAATTTATTAATGAACAGTACAAGGCAAAGGTTTGGCTCATCAATATTAATTAGATAAGTGACTGGACGGTCTATGAAGATTACCTATAAACAACAGCCAGAGCTAATTAGCATTCATGGGCTCAATCTCAGCCATATAGTGAAATCACAAAGCGCCCATCTTCTGCTCCATCCCCCCACATCACACTTTAAAACTCATTCCAGCTCCACTGTGTGTGTGGAAACATCCTTGAGGGCAAAATCCCACTCTCCACACATGAATTGACCACACTGCAGTCGCAGCAATAAATGTCAAGTGGGTGTTTGTGAGGGAGAGTAGGAGGAGGCTCTGTTGTCCTCTCATCTTCACACAATCATTTATATGACGAAGTCGTGCGCTTCCTCTTGGATGACTGTTATTTTCCCTCTCTAATCTGAATAGATGAGCAGCCTCAACACATTCTGATAGGAAAGAAGCAAAATAAATGCTGAATAAAAAACTTTGCAAAGGGAACATTTCTTAAATTAGTTTATCTTAAAGAAAGAAAGAAAGTCTGTCACTGGAAGATGAGGAGGAAGATTCTTCCTCTCTCCTACTAAAAAAAGAAATATTATGGCTTGATATGTTTTTAAACAGATGTCTCAAAGTTTCTCAGAGGTTTAAACCAGCAAAAATGAAAACTAAATTTAAACTTTTTGTTGGTTACACAAAAAACAAAACTTTTACTAAAGGGACAATTCTTTTTTTTTTTTTTTTTTTTTTCCCAAAACTGTGTGTTTATGTGTATTCTATAGAAGACAGAAAGTCATAGAGGTATGGTATGACATGAGGGTGAGAAAATGATGACTTTTCTATTTTTAGATAGCTTTATTTAGCTATATACCTTTAAGAAGTCTGGGAATGACACATGGCTGTTTTCTGACTTCACATTGACACATGCAGCCTCAAACCACCAATAATATTTGAGGTTTTGGAAACTTAGTGGGTGTTTATTTCTGCATTCAGCCAAGTCATTAGAAGTTTCCACAAGCTGAAATATGCAATTTGATCCATAAAGAGTAAGTGAGATTCACAAGAGAAAATTAGTTCAAATCTTGCCAGAAATCTGGTGAACACGATCAAAAGCTCCTGTGGAGTTATAGCCAGTGATCTGTTCAAGGCCAGACCGAAGATCAGAGAAGAGATTTAGGCAGCTGCATGTTCCAGGAGACGGGTCATTCCGCTATAAGCATCAAGGGTTTGTATCAAATCCGATTTCAACTCAAACAAACTTGTTAATCACTTACCTTGAAATAAATGTGTGTATAACTTTGCGAATATTATCTGATAAATAGAACGATAAGCTTCTCTCATCCAACATTGCGCTAATCATCACCACCTCTGAAATGTCCCCTCATGTACCACCAACATTATCACACTTCACCCAACCGGCCTGTATTAGCAAACTCATTAAAACAGTACTCATTTTTCATGTGTCCTTGGCTAAATCTATTTCTCCGCTTTTATTGTGGCTCACTTTACAAGGGCGTACAACTTGAGGCTCAAACAATATCGGCTCTGAAATAATCATGTGTTCACAGTGCCTCCACTGTCGCCACTGAACACTTACAAGTGAAATATAATTGGGAACCAGAGCCCTAAAATTTAAGTGCTTCATTAAAGTTGTGTTTGCTTTTAGTGTTGCTGATGGGAAAAAAACGAAAAAAAAAAACCTTCCACTCTCTCCAAGTGAGGAATGGGTCATGGTCTAACCTTATGAGTCCTGTGAGACACACTCTGCCATAAATATGAAGCTAAGGTGCCCTCTAGGGAGCCATTTGTTTTAAAAAAAAATGCTAAAATGAGTCTGGTAAAAATCTTGGCTGAATTTGGTTTAAAAAATATTGTGCAATAAAAAAAATAATGAAGGTTTCTTACACTTTTTAAAGAATATCAGCGTCATTCCATTGTGGTGGGTATGCATCTTTGTTAAGGTTAAAATTCAAAACAGGACAAACCACGAAGATGATTTGTACCCATAATACAGAAGCAAAACAAGTTCCATTAATAAGCCTTTGAAGTGAAATCAAGACCACATCCGTGCCAATCTTTCTTTCCTTAAAGACATGACTTTCATATAAAAAGATCAAATGATGCCATATACAGCAATATTTTCTTTCGATTGTTTTGGACAGCTAACTACTACCATATGGATGAGATTGACACCATTGCCTCATGCTAGACTTATGCAACTGATCATCTTGCACCATACTGACACAGTTTAAAAACAAAATCTGCAAAAAATTTGTGTTATATTAAAAGGGGATAATATTACGCACTACCGGCCAAAAACACCTACTCATTCTTCATTATCACAATTTTCCACATTTCAGAATAATATTAATAGTATTTTATTAGTAAAAGTCATCAAAATAGCATAATAACAAATGAAAGGTGAGAATCATGTAGTGGCCAATTTTTTTTTAACTAATCGTAGTCAAGTAGTCATCCTTCAGTTATACAGAAACGATACACAAGTGATAGAAAAAGAAATGGTAGAAAAAGTAAGTAACGAACCAGTAATAAAGTATTTTTTACATTTAAAATAATTATTTCTTATCAAATAAATTATTTTCTTTTTGTTCGGTCACTGCTTCTGCTGTGTGTATTCATAGTACTCTGAAATCAAAAAATTTAGACAGTGTCTGAAATCAAATATTTTTAGTTTTAGGAACCACACACTACTGAAACTCTAGGGGCCGCTCTCTCTAGCCCAGCACATTAAGTCAAATAGTTTAAATCTTTATTAACGTGAGCCATTCACACTGTTTCCTGCTCTGATCTGTAGGCGAGATAGCTGCTGCTGCCCTCCAGGCTGGGACCAAACAAAAGCGTGTCTACTTAAAACATAAAAAGATCTCTTGTAGGAGCTCTTAAACCATTCACACCCGAGACAGACCTTTATCTCTCTCCTCCCCTCTCCCTCTTTTCTCTTCCCTCACCTTTCTCTCCACGCTGCGAGGCCTCCTGCTGGGCCTCTTTTTCTTTTCGTCTGCCTCTTGGAAATCAATATGAACAAACACAAACCATCTAATAACCACCTAAAGAAACAATGAATTCAGAAAGCGGATCCAATTATTATTCTAAGTGGTGGGCAGCACTGCTTTCATAGCTCGGCTGAACAAACTAGCATGCCGGCAGTCAAATAGAGGGGCTCGAGGACATGGAATGCTCTGTTTGATTGGACGGTTCGAGGTCTGTCTGGGGTGGAGAGCTTCTCTCTGATGTTTTGTTCCTCTTCTGCTTATTCAGATGGGCCTGAGAAAATAGGTTAAAATTGTGGGCTGTTAAACTAACCAAGCATTGGATTACATGTGAACCTACATACCAGAAGAAACGTGTTTATGTAAACGTCAGGGCTGTGCTTTATTCTGAATTGAATTGAGAATGTCTTTTAAATTGCAATTCAGTACCTGGAATTTCAGTTCAGGTAGCAAACAGAACGTAGAATTACAACAGATATTTTGGATAAAAGTGTCTGCTAAATGAATAAATTTAAAATTTAATGAATTAGATGGATAAACAAAAATGGTAGACAGATAGAACGAAGACAGGCAGGTAGGTATGGTAGATAGAATGATCGATCGATCGATAGATCGATAGATTGATAGATAGATAGATAGATAGATAGATAGATAGATAGAATGACAGACAGATGACAATAGAGCAATAGATAGAAAGAAAGACAAACAGACAGATGGATAGATAGAGACCACTCTGAATTGTCAATTTTGGGCCAAAGCTCCAATATGTTATGACTGCGCGCACACTGTGCTAGTGCAGCATTGTGTTAGTTAACCCAACAACCTCCACTGCGGAGAGATCCCATCTCAAAAGTGACCCTCGAGTGCTGCTGTGCTGGTGATTTGAGAAAATAGGCTTTAAATGATCTTTTTATGAACAGTAAAGTAAGAGCACCCACTCTAAATACTGCGATCAGAGTGTAGCTTTTCAAACACTTCTACCCAGAGACCATTTTGTATTCATAATTTTTTATCTGCATTTGAGGATCGTGCACATAATCCATTTTTGGAAACGACTCAGAAATTCAAAAGAGACCCATAAAGTAAATGGAACCAGTGTAGATACATGATGCAGTTAATGGAAGATTGAATCTAATTTTTGATTAATATCCCTTTGAGCTCTTTAACGACAGCTCGTTTTAATAAGGGACCTTTTAACCTTTAGTAAAATACATTTCACTGCTTAACTCATTGCCAGCCACAAAATCTCTCAGACAAGGCACAAACTCATTTACTGGTCTGGGCACAGTAATGTCATAAACACAGCACAGGATCATGTGACTCAAGCACAGGATCATGTGACTCAAACACAGGTGCAGCTCCTTAAAAGTACAGCATCTGAGACCTCAAAGGTCTCGAGACACCATCTGCTGATCTCGATATTTAATTTCGAGTACTACCTCAGACGCCTCGACATGTCAAGCTATTTCCTGTCAGATGGTGACAGAAACAGGCTGTAGTTTTCACAGTGCTTTCAGCAGGTTTGATGGACAGTTTATGCACACGGGGGATGAGTAATCCTGGGACTATCTGAAATGGCGTTATGCCGTGGTGGTTTGTGTGCGATTTATGAAGCATCCAGTCTAAGAGCATTTCACTAACACACCCTGGGCTCGCTGTGACTACCCCATGAACTCCCTAATCAATAGCGAATCTGTCTCAGTCCGGGTCTCGCAGAGAAAATCGATTTCCCCAGGCGTCTCCGTCACTGTTTTTCATTGGCTGGCCGGTGGAACCGTCTTTGTAACCAAGTGCTAAGAAAAACACATTTTTTCAAGCTATGAACGCCAGTTTTGCCAGACACCACAAGTGTGATTCCACACATTGAGATCCTTAATGAATAACACATACTCTGGGAAGGTGACACTTTGTGACAGCAATACTGAGAGAAGCTAAAAGGTAGTAATGCTCATACATATTTATAGAGCAAAAATAGTAATGTGCCAAAATATAAAAAAAAGGTGGAAAACAGACCGAGAGACTTATCAACATACAAATCAATGACGATTGCTCTAAAGCCAGAAGCACAAATGTAAATCTAAATGGATAGTTCACCACAACTAGAACACAAAAGTCAGTGAGGTATAATGTTTTGGACCCCAACGTTCTTTAAAGTGTAAATAATGAGTAAGAGCAAATCTGCTGCAAGGAGATGGCTGTTCCGATGCCTGTGCTGAAATGTAATGGGCAACATCGCTCTTATGACAAGAAAAACCAGGTATGCTCGAGCATTTTGTCCTTTTAGGATCATATTTTGACATCACATCCTGTTTTTGGTTCATTTAGATGCCTTTGGTCTATTTTGGCTTTATATTTCAGATGGTGGCGTTCACACTTTTTCAAATGAACTGCACTAACAGAGCAACGAGAGTTCATTTTCATCGAACCAAATCTGCCAAGTGTGAACACACTCTAAAGCACAGTTTCAAAATCCACTGGCGTGCTATTTTTAAGGTATTATTATAGCTTGCATACCTAGATTTTCTCATTCTAATCTCATACACTAAATATGACAGACAATATCCAAAAAAGGATGCATACAATCTCTCAACTATGCTAAAAGAGTAAATAAAAAAAGTCACTGTTTATAAAGCACTGTTGAATTGAAACAAGCTCATGAACCCACAGGAATTGCATAACTAAAATTCCTCTACCTAGTCGATTTAGACACATTACAGCTGCAATAACAAACTGAAAAATAAATGAAAGTGCTTTACCAAAAATACAAGCTTCACATTTCTGCTTTTAAACCCTTTGGCTATCTTGCTTGTTAGGCTTTTATTGTAAGTGCATAAATGTAAACACATTTTCTGTTTTTTTTGGGGGGGGGGGGGCAACCGAGGGACGATTTAAAATATTTTCTGGTAATCAACCGAGGATAGAATTTAACCTGCACTTAACCCAGAATAGTGTTTTAGTTATGATATACAGCAGAATACACCACTGTTCAAAAGTTTGGGGTCAGAGGATGTTTTTTTGTTGTTTATGTTAAAAAGATTTATTCAGCAAGGACACATTAAACTGTAAACAAAAGTGACGGTAAGGACATATAAAATGTTACAAAAGATTTCTATTTCAAAGCTTCTTGTGAAATTTCTACTCATCAAAGAATCCTGGAAAAAAATAAATAATAAATAAATAAATAAACAAATCATGGTTTGCACAAAAATACTGAGCAGAACTGTTTCAACTGTTATAACAAGAATCACATTAAAACATTATATTTTAAAACATAGATAACTGTTATTTTGAATAAATAATAATTAACAATATGTTTTACTGTTTTTTTTACTTTTCAAATAATGCAGCCTTAATAAGCATAAGAGACTTCCTTCAAAACATTTACAAATTTTACAGACTTTTGAACGGTAGTATACTGCATTTAATTTCTACTTTTGTCTAAATTAAATGTTAAGGAGTAAAAAGGACAATTTCCTGAAAGTATTCAATTTAAGTAGTACTTGAGTAAAGTAAAACTTTCCCAAAATAAGTATGCTAATGAAGAACTTATGTACTTTCCACGCCTGATTTACATGTAAGATGATTCACAGACAGAGAGTGCTTCTGATTGGCTAAGGCAGTTAGTTAGTGGGGACATTTTATGTGTGAAAAAGAATGGTAATGCTTAAAACAAACAACAAAAAAGAGTCCGCTCCTCATCCCTCCTGACTCCTTTTTCTAAACCTCTAATAAACAGGAACATCAGCTATATCCCTAAGTATTATATATGTACCCAAGACACTAATTAATGTTCTTGATAAATACATAGTGTTAAGCCACATCGGGGGACTAATTAGGCCAGTGGTGGAAGGAGCCAGTGGGTGCTGGGGCCCTCATCATGGGGGACGGGGAGAGAGAGAGAGACAGAAGAGCACATATTCCGTCATGATCCTCTCTCCGGCTCCACTGAGAGTAAACCGCACTAACTTAATACCCCCAGATCTATAAGTAGAACCCCTGTTGATGCATCAGTGGTAAAATAATTAAATGTAATTCATCTTTACCTGGCAAACAGCCACTTTAAACAGAGAGTGTGGCAGAGAGCCAGTAGGGGAGGGGGAGGCCGGGGAGAAACAGTGGGCCGGTGTGTGTATGCGGGGACGAGTCGACTCCACACCCCTTAACTAAATCCAGGTGGACACCCTCAAACCGTCTTCAGTGCCAACTGCCGACAAAGTGGGTCACCATGTCCAAAGGGGATGAAGAAAGGGAAAAAAAAGCATCAAATTTCAGGCAGTGCTTTCAAGCATGGCCTGTATTAGGACAAGCACATCCATAATGAATGTCAATTCACATGTACGCACACATACCGAGACAGATAAAACAGTAACTCGCCACAGCAGGGAATAACGGAATATTATAGAAAAGCTCAGTGGTGAATGCTGCTGAAATTGATTCAGCTGCACTGACCTTATGACTTAACAACTGGCATGAAGTCTGAGAGTGTCCCTTCATATCCTACAAAGATGCTACAAATACTTTATTTACTTGGAAAATCTCATATGTCATTTGTTTTCAAGATGTCGAGGGGGGCAGCTGAAACCTCAAGGAATATGCTAGTGTAAAATTTATATATACAGTGGGTACGGAAAGTATTCAGACCCCCTTAAAATTTTCACTCTTTGTTATATTGCAGCCATTTGCTGAAATCATTTAAGTTCATTTATTTTCCTCATTAATGTACACACAGCACCTCATATTGACAGAAAAACACAGAATTGTTGACATTTTTGCAGATTTATTAAAAAAGAAAACCTGAAATATCACATGGTCCTAAGTATTCAGTATTCATTGTCGGACATAGCAACAGTAATTAAAGGGGGCGGGTCTTTGCAAAGGATCAATTCTGTGTTCAGGGTTTTTTGGGCGGGGCTAAAACGGTGGCTCGATAATTACTGTTAGTTATACAGCCTACATTTTGCTAACTAGCTATGCCTTCATTACACAAATGTATATTAATTGGTTGTGATAGTACAAAACAGCCCAATCTTCTTATTTAAATTTCCTAAAAACGATGATATGAAGAAGAGGTGGATTAATTTTGTGAAGAGCCATCTTGATGAAGAGCTGACAACACCCGCCTCTGCAGTGATAATTTTACACAGGATAGTTTTACAAACTTTGATCAGAGAACACTGGGATTCACTGATAAGCCACTGTTATCAGTGAATGAGGCTGAACAGACTATATCCCACCTCGACCTTCATCCTCCCATACTGCCGACAACCGATGATATGGGGCCGGACCAACTATCTCCTGTCCCGGCCTTCATCCTCACGTCTCACAGCAGGATTTTGATACCGGTTTTTTTTTACTTGGCAGTTTTTTTTAATCACTCAAATTTGGCTGGATGGTTAATAACACATTTTTCTGCGGTGTGACAAACTCATTTTAAAATTGCTTTACACAGAGTTTAGTTCAAAGTTACTTCTAGTTTTAATGTAAGTTGTAAATGTAAATAGAATGTAATTAACTTGACAGACTATCAAAAAAGGTCTAAGACTCAAGCTTAAATTTTTGACTTCGGTTTTATTCAACATATCTTACAGAGACAGACATTTATTAATTTGTGTCAGGAGATACATAAATGAAAAATGCACTCGATACCTTTAAAATTAAATATGATCATCGGCATACATTTAGAAAAACTCCTGTATGGTGGTTGTGAAAACGCCTGACTAAACAACGTCCCTCAAGGCTTTTGGTTTAAAAGCATGGATATTGATGTATTCTCATGTTCACTTTAAATGTCTATAAAGAGGAGTAATATTTATTACATTTTTGCCCAAAATGAGGAGATGAGAGCATTTCAGAGCTCTAAAGACTGGCATGAAATGTCTGTTTCATTTATACTGTTTTCTTCAAGCCATCCCGTGTATTTACATAAGAATAATGTGTATTTATAATGCATTGCTAATTGACATATAGCCTTTGTCACAGTATTATAAAAGTATATAATTTCTGCCTCATTCTGTTACAAGAAGCGACATCGGATTACAGAAAGTTTTTCCAACACAAATGACGCATAAGGTTAGTTTGGAGGAAAACCATGATTTTAATCATATAAACTCTTGTGTTTTGATGTTGTGCAGCGCACCTGTTACCAGGAGCTATTATGTTTTGTCTTATTTTGAAACGTTAAAGAACATTTTAATGTTTCTTTTTAAAGAAGGACATTTGATATAAAGTCAAAGAAGGTGCAAGTGAGAAGTTTGATAAAAAAGAAAAATAGAGATTGTGAAAAGAGTGTGAATAGAAAAGCATCAGTAAATATAAAAGACAAAAGAATATTAGAGCCATATCCCGGCCGGAGAGATGCGGATGTGTGCAGGAGAGATTGAAATGGGGCAGTGTGGACAATAATATTATTTATAAAAGTAAAATAATAATAATAATCATGTACTATGCAAATCTGTCATGAAAAATTTTATATAAATAAAAACATTTATTGCATAATTTTTAATTTTAGTGAGTAGCATTTCTAAAGAGGTTGTTTTTTCCCCAAAATTTAGCATGCATGTTTCCCAAGGAGACAACCGTGTCAGTGAAGATCATGCTTGGTGAAATATGAGATGACACATGAAGAAAAAATGTGTGTTATGCTAAAATTGAGCAAATATAATTTAATTTGTGTGTATTTCTGAGACAGAGCTTTACTCTTAGAAAGCAAACAACTTTGACTGTTTTTATGCAGTTTCCATTACAGAAATCTTGAAAAACAGAATAAATAATTTAATATGTGGTGGAAATTACACTGTTAAAAACGTTTGTGATAATAATAAAAAAAAAGTGATAAAAATGACAGAATTCTCTTGAGACGTATGCACTGTATATACATTGTTTGACATTGTCAGTAGACAAATTGAATAAATTTGTGAATGTAAAAAGACGATTTTTTAGAAGTCCACTGGAAAAAAATGTTCCAAAGCTGAAGAAACGCCATTGTATGAAAAAATTTAGTTGTGGTTTGCCCTTGATAACAACAGCTGCTGCTTTCGGGAGCAACGCATTACAGTGATGCTGAAAAAATGAGCAATCCTGGACTCTGACACATCAGCAAAGCGCCAAGGAGGCATAAAACATAACATTCAGACAAGTGAACTGCATAAAAGCATGTGCAGTCGAACAAATATAAACATAAATTTGAGTCGCCAAAGTGGGAAACATTCTGGTTTATTTAATAGCTATTCCTCACACAGCCACATTCTACATCTTAGTGAAATGCAGATGACAGTTGCTTTCCTATCCTCGTCTTCTACAGAGGAAAACATTTATATAGCTGGCGGTACAAGGATATTAGTCCACATGCGACTGTGTGTGTAAGCGGACATGGCCATGGAGGCCAGAAATGGATGGCTGCAATCATGTTGTATGTACCCTTAGGACACTTTGCATAAAGACTCCTATTCTTCATTCAAACATCTGACACCTGATCCACATCATATGTCTGCGCTGTACGAGGGCAACAATCTGAAAACCGGCATTCAGTGCTCTGACAAACCACCAACAGCAGTTTTATTCCCTAGTAGCGAGGCAGGTAGGGGTCATCCATTCAGAGAGGAACCTTGAACCTTCTGGTTTTCAGGATTGGAGGCCTGGTAATCAGATATAATGCCAAGGGCAGAGGGCACAGGCATGTAAGCCATCATAGCGGATTGTGATGGAGAACAACTGACGAGCTGATTCATAAATCCATGACCTGGAAAATGTCTCCGATTCCGCCTTCCGGCTCTGACGGTTTGTGAATCATAAGCAGCGTCCCCAACTTCAAAATACAGACCAGGAGAAAAACAAAAACGAACACTTTCATTGCACTGAACACAAAGTCAGTCATCAAAAATGATCACATTAAAGAAAAAAGTTCCTCTAAATAACACAGTCTGGTTGTGTGGTTGTTGGTGAGGTTTAAAATGGGAATTAAACCCCTGGAATAAGCCATATCCCCTCACAGGAAGTTGAATTAGAATGACAAAGAAATTCAACACCGCTAATGCATTCTGGGAAATGTAGTGTTCTTCCACCCTGGTACACAAAAGTTAATATACTTAAAGTGGTGATATGTATAAAATAAATCTATCTATTGAAACTTCAAACTTAAGAACTTTTTTTTTTATGTCAACAACCTTGTCAAGCCAACATTCAAAAGTTTGCTTTTCTAGTGTCTTTGCTATGTGAATTTTGATTTATTTTAATTCTACTTCCTTACATTGAATAGCAATTATGGATCTTGTTTGATGTCTCAATTCAAATTAAGTTCAAATTCAAGAATTATCTCAAAAATTAAAACGTATTCTCAATTCAGTTTTGAAAGGTGCACAACCCTGGTATATAAGAGGAGGAAACCTTTTGTAATTCTGATCTGTTTGTGTTGCACCTAAAACACTCCTCAACCCTTTATTAAAGGGCAACTTCTCTAAAAGTGATACGTTCCCAAGGCAAAAGAAGGGCCAAACCAAGTACATCAGTTTTGGACACAGACACAGAACATTAGGTCTAATCATGTTGTTTTCCTTCCTCAAGAGAAAACAATCGTAACTCAATCCAGGCCAGTGTTTGTGGTGGCACTCCAACAACAACGTGATTCTTCCCTCCCATCCAAACCGCATGAGTGCAGGTGAAGGGAACTTCCTTGCGGTGATCTTCATTAGGTTATATCTGTAGCCTCTGTGCTGTTTTCTTTGGGTTTGCTGTATCTTTTCCTCTCATCACAAATGTTGCAACACTGATCCTTTGTTAATTCCTCCAAGATTGGCTAAAAATGCTATTCCAATGAGACGAAAGAAAGAAAGAAAAAAACCCTCAAAAGACTGAAGCGGGTTAAGTAAACAATGGATAACCGACGGGCATAACACGACAACTGAGGGCATGCTAATTTTCTGGCAACACGCGCACAGCAGATTTTTCACCAGGCTATTTTTACTTCAGACTGCTTCGACACAGACACACACACACACACACACACACACTTATATAATTATATATAAATTATATATTATATATATATATATATATATATTATAAATATGTGTGTGTTGACCAGTCAATACCTGCTGTCTGCCCTCGGGATACCATACCAGCCCGCATGGTACCCATCCGTTGGCATCTGCAGCACATGACACAGACAGATGGCAGGATGTGCCACTGTAAGAGACTTCACTTCCAGATCAGGGGAGTCAGGCAGGTCAGCAGACAGCTTTACCCACTGCAGCCCCTGTCACGCAGGCAGGAAATGACATAGTAACCTTCTTTATCATCCAGATGCCCAGAGGGAGAAAAAAGTAAGTGTAGAATCATAGACTGCAGTCTAGAGGAACTACGCTTTACTTTCTTTGACAGATACGAAAAGGAAATGGCTGCACAGTGATGATGGGATGGAAACACTTCTGAACTGATGTGGAAATAATTTGATTATTGTTAAAGAAACAGTTCTTCCAAAACTAAACTCAGTTTCAAACCTGTATAACTTTCTTTTGAGTCTGTCAAGCTCCAAAAAGGCATAAAAAAGTATTATAAAATTGGTTCAAGCGACCTGTGTGCTATATTTAATGTCTTCTGAAGCCTTCTGATAGCTTTGTGTGAGGAGCAAATCAAAACTTAAGGCATTCATGAGAGAAGTAGATCTGAATTGCTATTTTGAGGCAGAAATTCAATCCTCAAGTTTCACAATCTATTCACTTCTATTTTTTTATGTTATATTACAGGCTGTTGAATCCTTGATTCTGGTTGGTTGACAAACTTTCTAAGGTGTGCAATGGAAACTTACAGCTATTTAGGCAGGTCTTGACTGCATTATAATTCCATATCACTATGACACATTTTTGTAGTTATTGCAAAGGTCTTTACAGCCTACAAAAGCAAAAGAACCAAAACCCACAAACACATTGACCAAGCAAATAAATATAACAAACAAAAAGATAAACATGTTTAAGTATGTCCATGATTTTCCCATGCAATTACGTTTTATTACCTTTGGAAAGCATGCTTTCTTTCTCCCGCTCTCTACACAGACACATGGAAAGAAATATGCGCACAAAAACTAACCTGTGACAACTGAAAAGCTACATGACATTTCTCAGTAAAACTGTAGTAACCTCGCTGTTCTTGAAGCAGTTAAACTATTAACTAGCAACAGAGGATTGGGATAAAAAGCACAAGAAATTAGTCTGCTTCGTGCTTCATCACTGGCCGGTCGTCACTTATTCCTTATATACTTTAATATCCTTTCTTGAAAGCCCCAGTCTTTATTCACTTTAATTATAGTGGAAAAAGTGCAGGATATTCTTTGAAAATGCACCTTTTGTGTTACATGGGAAAAAAAGAAAGTTGAAACGACATGAAAATGAGTAAATAACTATGAACGTGAGAGAACTTTCATTAAAAACTTGTATTAACATTTATTTTTGGTGAAATTTCACTCTATGGAAACAAATCACTTTACTGAGTGTATGAGACAGGTTGTTGTTAATAAGAGTCTCTCAATTCAAACTCTTAGCTCAAATTCAGTGGATTTACAGCAAAATCAAGACGAGTCTTTAAAAATGCCAATTACGCCAGCTGTTCCTGCTTAATAGCAAGAAAATGCTTTCCAAAAAAGAAACATTTCACATTTGAAGCATCAAATTCTGCCAATCTCTAATCGGAGAGAATCTACTAAATCTGCCAGCTTTTAGAGGGGGGCATCTGAAAAGCATTTCCAAAGCGTTGAGCTGACGTATTTCAGACATCATCATTAAAACAAGGTTAATGTCTGTTCAAAAAAATCAGCGGCCTGCCCAGCTGTCAGAAGACGTTTACAGACATCCTACGGGTATAAGTTCCTTGTGCGTGTGTGTGTGTGAAACTTCAGATGCCAAGTCAAAATGCTGATGGAAACCTCTCCACCTCCAGCAGTGGGACGGCCTCCAGAACGAGGATTAAGGGTTCAACTTCCATCTGGGAAGGACAGCAGACAGAGCACTTAGCAGACAATTATAATCCGTTAAAAGGTAATAAAAGAGTGACCGCACAGCCATTTGCACTTATTCTTTTTTGCCCTCAGTAAGGATCGGTCTTGCATGCATAGCATGATGGGATGTAGCAATGACCGCACTGTCCCCACTTGGATTGTCAAACTTGAGTACAACATGATTATGTTGAGTCACTGCTTATGCTGTGACTCAAGCTGTTCACTAGGGATGGCTCACAACGACTGAGTAATGGATTAGTAAGGTTGACTTGTGTATTATAGTTTATTTATATTTGGTGTGTCTATCCATATGTATATTATATTATATGTATATGTATAGTATATGTATATTATATGTAATTATTGTATAGCAATTGAATGATAGTTTGGGCTCTGTCGTCAATTTTAAACTCTAATATTATAGTAATGTATCAAGGGTTGAGGGTTAAGAAAATCAAACAATTGGTATCGTCAGACATCATTCTGAATATCCGGTATTTGCAGATAGTATCAGTGCATCTCTACTGATTCGTTTTAAAAATATTTTTGCATAGTTCTCTGTCAATGCCATAAAACACAGCTTGTTTGGTGCATTTCATTTGGTGCGTTTGGTGCATTTCTTTTCCCCACAGCTGATAAGCTGGTGTGTCGCTTCCTTTTTGTAATGAACGTTTCTTTTATTTAATTACATTTCGCAGTGCTTTAACCAGAACCGTCCCTGCGGGAGTCCAGCTCTCTGGTTATCTGTCCATGTCGCTGGCAACATAATCACAGGTGGCAAAGGGCCACTCGGAGGCCCTGGGCACTAAACACAGCTTGGGCCTCAGACCAAGACGTGTGGAGATGGACCTCTATCAAGAGGATGTAAGCTTCACCTCTGGACATAACAATGGGAGTCCAGATCAGATAGTACTTCCACAAGTGTTTATGCTAAAGAGCTGCAGAAACAATCAGAAAGAGAGACCTTTTCAGTGTTTTGATTGAAGCACCTACTAAAATCACAGGCAAAATATAGCCAAATGTGTTAAGAATATTTTTAAAGTACATTCTCTGCCACCATAATCAAACATAGATGAAAATATGGGTCCCTTTATGGGTATTAATTGAAAAATGCTACATTAACATGTGTACATTCCTAAGCCTCTGCTATGCAACACAATGGCTGCATTTACATGAACAAGTTTCCTTTTGTTGTTGGTTAATCGATTTGCATGTAAAAATCCTTACAAAGCGGCTTTTAGAGTGTGCTGATTTTAATAGTTATCAGCGCTTTGGTGTACATATAAACACACTCATTAATTGTTCTAATCATTTACGCCTGTAACATCTCACGAAGTCCAAAAGCATCATCACTCATGAGTCATCATCCACCGTGCCTACAGAAAAGGCAAAACAAATTGTGTTGGTTTGCCAGAAAGTACAAGAACATTTTCATAAAGCAGCAGAAAAAAATGACTGCCAGAACAGAGCATCCATCAGGTACACAATGCTATATATCACAAAAAAGGGCAATACAGCCATATACCTCCTTCAAGGGGTTGAAAAAAAGTTGGCGTCCACTATTCTCTTCCTCTATGTACCATAAAGTGAAAGAGGTCTTCATTAAAGATAGCCAGGGGCAGAGCCTTCAGAAGTGTATTGTGGTTAAAATGCAGCTAAATCTGCATAGCAGAGCTGCTCATGTGTTTCCATTCATTCCCTTTGGCTCCAGCGCTCATACTGTGGGGAGCAAGTGTACATTTCAGAGAAAATAAGATGGATACATTGCTCACCCTTAACCCTTTCCTGAGACTATAGGTTTCCACTGAGTTTCCTGAGCAGACAATGTGGAGGTGGGTTTGATTTGCTGAACCAGTGCGGGTAACATTAATACTGAACAACTGTGTCCTATAGCAGAAAAAATTAGCATTTAGAACGCAATGGCCAGCAAAGTCATCTCACTATTCTTTATCAATGCATGTATTAAACTTTGTTTGCAAATCGTGAGAGTAACAGGATAATGTGGCAGCCTTCCAATGGTCTGTTTTTAGGTCAGGATTCGTATTTGTAGTATTTATTTTTCAATATTGATCTGCATCTTCCTAGTCTTGTGTTTCAGCGATCAGAGGCTAATTGACACGATTAGCACAGTTAGCCTTTACTTCCGAGGCACGACAGACTTTAATGTTATCGGCTACTGTAATCGACGACTCCACATCCTACCATCTTAATCCTAGGTTTCACACCACTTTCACAGTCTTAATATTTGATAAGTGATGAGAGACAAACAAAGAGTCCCTTATGAACACTTGCCAGTGATTCGCTTTCATGCCTGTGATGTGGCATTAACCTTCTCCGGCGCCGTTTTTTAGTGCGTACAGGAGCTAGCTGAGAAGCGTGTTGCTAATTGTCTGCTTAACAGGGGCAATGTGCTGGAAAATGACAGGATTATTTGATAAAGAGGTGCAGATTAATGTGATACTGAAGAGAAATCCCATCCATAACACCTTTAAAAGTGTACACGACACAAGTAAGTGTTGCGGGCCATTTATCGTTCACACAAACACACATGGTTGTCATGTTCGTGGACAAACACAAGGCTCAAAGTGTTCTGCATGTAAAACAAAATTGTCGATGGTTATCTCTGAAGGTCTCGCACAGGCTTTCGACAGGGATACTTGCTCAAACCTGAAAAGTCGGGGGCGTTTACGCATCTTCTAACCTAAACATGTTAAATTCAATAAAACCTTGATACTATTTTAATAACAGGAATGGCTGGAGGCTGAAAGAACTTTGTTTTCCTTTCATTGAGCCGATATCACGTTTCTCAATTTCAGACGCTCTTTCTTTCTTTAATATCCTCATTCCCTGCAGAAAGACTGGCTGTACCCTGCTTCTTACATTCCCAAGCCTAACTCCAACCATATGTTCCTCAGTCTCTCTCCACAGGATCCTCCAGATAGCAGAGCTTGAGCACACTGCTGCGTCTTATCTTCCCATTCAAATTACAACAATTACACATCAATAAAAGACAGATTCTGATGCTCCTGACAGACAGCGTACACAAGATGATCCCTGACCCGAGCGAAAACAAACAACAGTCCAGCCTGACTAACTGCCATGAAAGTGAGGAATGAAGGCGCTTTGCCAAATCAACAGGGGTTTAGCAAAACAACTAAATGAAAGAACTAGAAGGAAACAGGCTAGAACAGCAGTGATAAAGATGGAGAAACAGATATATTGGACTTTTCCAGGAACGCTTAACTGTGCTTAAGAGAGACTTACAGTACTGTAAAGATGATCTTCCCATCAAAAACATCCATAATTTTCACTTCTGATGTGAGCAATGATGTCTTGATTTTGAGAACATACATACAATTGACCCTTCGCCGGCAATTCGACTGACAGGCGATCTAATCAATCATAACCCCGAATTGTCCCATTTTATCCTACAAAGCAGTCAGAGCAGTTAGCAGATTAACGTTGATGAACTTGAACTTGAAAAATTGTGTGTATTTGTCTTTCTGCGCTTGAAACAACATTCCTTCTGATGTCCTTCATGTTTATTTGACACTATAAATGAACTAGTGAGATGGTCGGTTCACGAGACGCTTGAAGGAGCTACAGCGATCTGTCACGACACATTAAAGACTGTATTTATTGTTTAAATTTCTTCAAAAAATTACAATAGTTTAAATATGAAACTGTTTCATATCAAAAGTAACCTGTTCTGTCTTGTCTGTCGATGCGTTGTCAGTGTCCTCTTTGCTCCACAATGTATTTTCCCCTCGTGAGAACATGATGTGTGGCGTGAGAGAGCATGACTTGTCGGACACAGCAACAGTAACTAAAGCGGGCGGGTCTTTTGGATAATTTTTTTTGTCTTTTTATTAATTGATTGAACATTTATTTATTTTCTTTCTAAATTCAGACAGAAAGAAATGTTCTTTAATGCCAACAAAGGAAAAAACAAGGTTATAAATTAATTAATTAATATATACACATATGCTACCGGTCAAAGGTTTTGGGGTCAGCAAGAATTGTTTTTTTTTTATTATTATTATTTTTTTAAAGAAATTAATGCATCCATTAATTAATCCACCAGGGGGCTGAAGATAAAGAAAATTGCCAATAATTTGTTTCGATTTTTTACTACCTGCTATAATTATTTAGCTAACAATCCTTTATAACTTTTATAAACTGAATTTCTCAACAGCTAAGATGTGAAAAATAATAATAATTATTTGTTATGGCCAACGTAAAAAACATTGGATTACTATGGTCTGTTTCACAGACAGGGCTTGGACTAAGCCAGGATTAGGCCTCAGTTCAATTAGGGCATCTAAGTAGCTTTTATGAATGTGCCCTACAAAAATGCATTTTGAGACAAAACCATGACACTGACATATTTTAAGATATGTCAGGGCAAGTTACTTTCAGTTAAAACAGCTCAAACATGCATTTTAGTCTAAGCCTAGGTTAAGACTTGTCTGTGAAACCAGGGATATATATGTCTTTAAATATATATAAACAAACGGTTTCTGCCAACCCGCAAAAAAATGCTTTCAATGCCATTTTGCTGGTAACATTGTTTTGCTGGCTGAGTAAAACTCATTTAGCTGATATCACTTCTCTCTTTTGTTTATTTGCACATGTGGCCTTGAGGAGTAACTAAAAGCAGTCTGATGATGTTACTCATCTTGCGGTATCTGGATGTGGTTACTGATGACACTTTTTTCCGTAAGCGATTAGCCTTTAGTACAGGAATACATTTTTCTAGTGTTCCTCCCATCTCTGCTTGCCGGTTGATTATGGAGATGCCTGAACACAAAATCGCACACATGCACGATCGGTCAGCTCCCGGACTGGGCGGCCACTGTGCGCTAGATGATTGCTTGTGCGTTGGTGTGTGTGAACGAAAGTTTTTTGATGGAAAGCAGCCCACTGAGAGAGACACCCGACTCAGCAGATGGTGTGAGAGATGAACCAACAGCATGAAGCAAGAGCCAGACTTGACGAGAAAAAAGACTGGATTCCCTGAGACACAAATCCCACCAGATTTCACAGCAGTTGGTATAGAGGGAATTGTACATTTTACAAAAAGTTCTGTATATAAACATCCTGTATAAGAGCCTTTTATAAATGTTAACGTGTTCTCATTGTGGGTGGCAGAGCTTCGCCAAGACCAATAATTCCCTCACATACGTTTTCGCTCTCGACAAGGCCATGTCTGCATGTACAAAGACAACTTTGTGGAGCCAGAGCACCGCAAGCTCAAAAATACCAGGTCTTTGTGTCTTCACAGACGGTGAAATTGTGGTGCCATTTCAAACCATTTATTTAATCCCCTAATTTGTATCAGGTGCAATTAGCTCTGTGACATAAATGTATCACAGATGTGAGGCTGCACAGACTGAGAGAGTGTATTTAAAAAGCTGCCGTCTGTTAAAAGACAGAGAGAGATGCTGATTTGTGGAAAATGGAGGGATAGTTCAGGACTTTTCTTTCTCTCTCCCTTGCTCTCTCTCACACACACTCTCACCAAATATGAGTCATTTCTATGAGGGTGTGAAGGTCAGTGCATGTAAGAGTGTGTGTGTACGTTTACTGATACAGACGGACCGGAAAAACAGAGAGGGGGAGAGAGAGAGCAAAAATAAAAGAAATAAATGATGTGTTGTGGGGGGGCAGCCAAGCGAGTTTGATACCATATGTGTGCATTTGACCACACTTTAGAAAAGTTGCTGATTTTGTGCAAAAGGCCATCTGTACCATTTCCCTGACCTTCAGCGTGGCTGAAACGGACGGTGAGCACTTAAATGTGTGTGTGTGTGTGTGTGTGTGTGTGTGTGTGTGTTCCAGTGCTCTTTAGTTCATCTATTCTGTGGTATTCACACTCTTTTCACAGTCTTAACCTTTCAGTTAATCCGGCTTCACCGGGTCTCTGCATGGAAAAAAGAGAGCGACACTACTCATTTTTGTGCAGGGGTTTTCAAACTAAGACTAGAGGAAAATCTGTGTAAAACATGTAATAATAAAAGTAATAATAACAAAATATTAAAATACAATTCATAAAAAAAATAAGTGTCAAATATTTGTGGAAAAATAAAATAAAACAGAGTTAAGTTTCTATTTCATCTTATACATGAACACGAACTGAACATCTGACAGTGATGGTGGGTGGAATTAATGTAAAAGCAAAATAAATATTTGTATTATTTATATTTGAAATATATATATATAACATGGGTAAAATATTATCTGTAAAATATATATATATATAAATGGGCTTTTACAGAAGAAAATATATTGCTGTTTATATTTGGGGGTCTGTAGCATCAAAAGTTTGAAAATCCCTGTTCATTTGTTATACTCAATTTTTGCTTTAGTTTTGACCCTAATCACTCCAAATTTTTGCTATAATTTTACATATGTCAAAATATACATATGTCTAGGGATTATTAGTAATCAACTGAAAATTAATGTCTTAGTGCTTTTTATTCTTTATTGTTCTTGGACGAAACAACGTTTTCTCATGTACTATAAATAATCAAAAGCGTGATCATAAAAATCATTACCATCCTTTTTATGAGCTAACGTGTGAAGGTAATCGCTTTGGAATTTCATGACTGCGGAATATCGGGATGGAAGGCATAACAAAAGATTATGATTACAGTTTATGTGCCTCCAACGCAGATTAGAGGAAGATGTTTACAGAATGACATCAAGAGGGTCTCATATCAGCATGGGCTGTGAAACCAGCGCAGCGTGACGGACCATGTAAAGAAGTTAATGGAATGTTGGCTCAGTGCTCGGAGGAATGGTAGAGAGCATCTCCCTGTTCAAGGAAGCAAGGGAATAAAATATCCCATGTCAAAGTTCAGAACTTTTTGCCAAAGCTGTAACTGATGGGTTAAAATAAATATACCAGCCTAAATAAATGAATAAATAAATTCTTACCAGCTATGTATTTTACACTAAATACATTCTACATTCATACTTTTTTTTTTTTGTGGCCATTATATCACTTGCATCTTTCTTGTATTATGCCACCAAAATGGAAACATGAAGACAAGTTCTTGGATATATATATATATATATATATATATATATATATATATATGAAGTGGACCGACAGTTTATCATAAACAAGTCGACACTGAGAAAATAGTTTTTATTGAATAGGGCTCGAATATGTGGCACCTTCTCTCTCTATCCCCTCCCTGCAGGCAGGAAGAAAGACTTGACCCCTTGATTTACTTCCTGCTTCTCTGAAGTTGTTGTACTCCATCACACACAGACAAAGACACACACACACACACACACACAGACAAACACATACATACACACACACACACACACACACACACACTCACACTCACACGCACACACACCTGAGAGCTCAAGGACAGAGCAAGAGGACTCTGCATCCACACACTCCACTTCCTGCCGTCTTTGATTCATGGCTTTCATGGCTGAATGCTTAACAACCTAACAGAGACAAGGCTGACATCAAAATAGGCCTCTTTTTTTATTTTACTGTCATATGTGAATTTTTAATTCCATCCATCGAATGTGCTTCGATTAAAAAGCACTTTGTTAATGAACGACCACGTCTTTTTGCGATCGCGGTGTCATTGAAGTATTCTCCTTTAAAGGTGCACTTGGTGGAGTGTATTAGTGAGTCCCACTCGGCGGTGGACAGGCAGTGTCACACTGATGTGGACGAGCTGCCCTACTTTGGAAACACAGTGAAGGGGAGAGAGGAGCTTCTGAGGCCTGGGGTAACTCAAGCACATCTCTTGCTATGTCTCTGTTCTTTCTCTTTCACTCTATGGGTGAAAAAGGGGGCAGTGCCAGCGGGCACATTGGGGTGTCCAGGGGAAGGGGAGGGGGCCAGCTGCAGCGCTCTGAGCTCTAGAGCTCCAGCAAACCGGCATCCCCACAGCCGTCGCCTCTGTGAGAGAGAGAGGGGCAAGAGGGGCAGACTCACTGGGACCCCCTACTGACTCCATACTGCTGGTGAACTAGGGCAGCAGAGGTAGACACTCTACCCATCATGCCACAAGACAGTCGGTGAACTAGGACAAGGCTAGAAAGAACAGTGGTGCTCAAGAACCAATGAGGGAGTTCTTTTATTTATTCCCAAGGACCAAATTTAACTTTTATCCACACCTGCCAATGCAGAGAGAATTGAGAATATAACAGCCATGAAATGTAGCATTATAGAGATATGTCTTTTATTAAAATTATAGGTCCCACTTTATACTATTAGGTGGCCTTAACAACTATGTAAATACATTTAAATTAATCATTTGATACAATGCACTTATTGTGTATATATGTGTTTTTACATTGTACTTATATTTAAAAAAAATACTGGTATACATTGTACTTATTTTGGATGTAAGTACATAATAGTTAAGGCCACCTAATGTAAAGTGGGAACAAATTATACACATTATTAAACATTATTATGAATAATGTTTTAAATAATGATAATGTAAAATACAGCTCCTTTGTAAATGTTCTCAATCCAATTTTACTTGCATTTGGGCAAGTGTTAATTTTGGTGCCGTTTCACTCTTGTGGTTATAGAAATTAATCTAAAATTAGGTTAATGTACCCATTCATTGGACATATCATTTACTGAATCAATTTCAGAGATACTTTACACATTTATACAGGACTGAATCAATTGACCGATTGCAACATTGGCGAGAAGAGTGTGTAATTAACCTTTAATTTTTGGCAGGGCTAATTAAGGGACATTGTTTAAATAAATGCATTTGCATGACTCTTCCTCAACCTTTCTTAAATAGTTCTTCCAATTACGTATTTATTGATTTTTTTCAGGATTTTGCCGGTCTCATACACCCCCTCTCAATGTAATCAAAACCAATCAGAGTCATCGTTTCAGCTGCTGGGTTGTAATGGTGCCATCACTGGCCAGTCTCTCAAAGGGCTCCACTCAAACGTTCTTGGATAGATTTCAGGGGCCTTCATTTATTTGTGATTGACGGTGAGCCGCTCTGGCAAGAAGGGCGCTGCAGCAGATTGATCGCTGTTTTCCAAGGGTCTGAACATGTGATCTAATGTTAAGTCAGTGTGCCAAAAGAGAAAAAAAAGGGGGAACAGAGGGAAATGAAAGAGAAGGAGAGAAACAGAAAAAAATGTAATTGCTTTCTCCCAGAATCCTAGGACATGCTTTAGTCTTTGGAATGACATGGGCAGGTGCACCATTATCTGAACATAAAATAGAAAATAAACTCCTTTAATGGGAATACGCCAAGTTGAAATTAACTTAAACTCTATGGATAGCACCTGTGGCTTGTTGTTGATTATTGCAGAAAATAATTTCCACTCATTTCTCAGTGTAAAAAACAAACAAAGGGCATGTTTACAGAAATGTACTTACAATGGATGTCAATGGGAAAATACAGCACAGGAATATACAGTAAAAATATACAATTATCATGCAATTTAAACAGTATAGAGGTAACCCTCGAACCCCTGCATGCTATGCATGACATAACAGAAACAATCAGTCTAATTAAATGAATCACATAAGGAATTTTAATATTCTGGATTCGATTCTGAGGGACTTTTCAAACTTGGTCCTTTTCAGAGGTCTGAGCGTGGTTCGCGTGATTTTTGGCCCATATGTGAACACTCCAAACAATCTCAGACCCCTCAAAAACACACTGAACCGAGACCACTTCGGGAGGTGGTCATAGTATGGTTCGAATTCATCTTATGGTATGATAAAAACACGCAATCTGAACACAAACCAATCTGGGCTCACTTGATTTTTCTGTTTGCGAATTCCAATGTAGTTTGGTCATCAGATGCCTCTGTACAAATCAGCTCTTCTTCTCTCAGATCACTACAAATTATTCATTCACAACATACACTTATTTATGATTTTAACTGCTTCCTAAGATGTGCGCCTTTATGCCTTACCAATTTACATTTTTATAAATGGTTTTACGGCCACACACACCTAGTGCAGGCACAGAAAGCTCTCACACCGTGTGTACTAAACTGAATTATCTGTAGCATCTTAAAGTGTCAAAACACTCTAGGCTCACATAAATAAGCTTTGTCTTAAGTGAATGTATCTTGGAAAGAAATTATGTATTTTTATCAGTATATTGGATCCATGTATTACTGTAGTTCTTAAAGTGACGGCCTAATAAAACAATCAGTAGAATCAGTATACATTTTATGCATACAGTGACGAATTTATTTTATTTATTATTATTCAATTTCTTACTTGAATGCTGTTTTTAGGTATACCTATACTGTACAAGGAAAATTTAAAGCAGTTTATTTCATTTGCATCTTTATTTTATTGTATTTGTCCTTGTTTTTTTTTTCTATGCTGATGTTATCATTGCCTTCTGCAATAAAAACATGATTCAAGGAAAGCAATTCAAAATAAATGTTATTTACAAAGATGGATGTGTGATATAGTGCAAGAACACGGATGTAATATTGCAACAAAATTTCTATTTTTGTGCAAAAGAAACAACTTAAGCTCATTCAAGAGCATTTGTAGCAATGTCGTTTTACAATATAAAAATTAATAATAATAATATTCTTCATAAACAAATTTCTTAGTTAGTGAGATACATACAATGTATGTATTCAATCAAATTTTAAAAGCCATAGGGTCAAGCCTTCAAACACTGAATTGGACTAGATCCAAAAAGCAACAGTATGAACACAAAGAGGTCTGAGAGCACATTCCCACTTGGGCCCAAATAGGATCTGAGACCTCTTTAAGGGACAGGGACAGTGCGAACGTAAAGAGAACTGTGTCCTTGTTCACTTGGTTAACCTCTTGGTCCACTTAAAGGGGTCTGAGTTTGGTTCTTTCAAAAAGGACTCAATTGTGAAAACACCCTGATTCTCCTGAACAATTGTATTAATGATTCATTGATTACCTTTCAATTATTTAGGTAATGCAACAGAAGTTTATCGACTTTTAAGAGCAATCTAACCTCAAAAGTAGAATTAACACTACTTTACAGATCAACATATATAACATATATTTTTTAAAGAATAACTTAAAGGGCTGGCTGATTATGATTTCACTTTTTTAACTTTAGTTAGTGGGTAATGTTGCTGTTAGAGCATAAACAACATCTGCTAAGTTATGATGCTTAAAGTTCAATGCAAAGGGAGATATTTTCTTTCAAAGAAATCGATTTTCAAGGACTACAACAAATGTCTGGTAGGGACTACAACGACGTTCTTTCTGGGTTAGTGACATCACTAACCCTAAAATTTATATACACCTTAATTGGAGCTGCTAACAACGAGCTCTTGAAACGCCCTCATCTTGGGAGCAGCAGCTCATTTGCATTTAAAGGGACACAAAAACGTGTTTTTGCTCACCCTCAAAAAGTGACTAATTTAAAAAAATTATCTATGGGGTATTTTGAGCTAAAACTTCACACACACTCTGATGACATCAGAGATTTATTTTACATCTTGTAAAAGTGACATCATTTGACCCCTTTAATGCTTTAAAAAAAATATAAGTGTCACATTTCTGCTTTTAAAGCCCCTTGTACTTCCAATGTATTCATGTTAATGTGGACACTTTTTTGCCAGTTTAGTAACTTGAGGGACCAGTGGCAATTGACGGCACACCACTGACAGTTCTCTTCATATTAAACTAGGATAGAAGAAAGTGTTTCAACATTTAAAAAAAAAAAAATTACACTGTATATCACTTCTGTAGTCTAAGTTCCATCTTGATAATGCACCAGTTAGGTCTGCACATCTATCTACCGTCATTTCATTTGCAGATGCTACTATATCAGAAAGAGAGCATTATTTAAATGGGCAGGTTATCAAGCTTTTTCTAGTTTGAATTCTTATCAGCATCATAAGTAAGATTTCCCAATTGAGATGAGCCCAATCCTATTTGCAACACAACGCAACTCTCAAACTGAGAGCAGCGGCTATCTTGTCTATATAATTGACTCCATCTAATTCAGCAGTATGTCTAAGCCCTTCCACAGAGCTGTGGGGCTTTGGTCGTCCTCTCATCTGTCCTACCTGTGTCACTATTTAATCCTCTCATTCCTTATAGCCAGACACAGCAGCTCTTTTAATTAGTGACCCAATTAAACCTTTTGCTGGTGTCAGCTCCCCTTTCTTCATTAAGAGCCAGATAGATAAGATGTCTCGAGCTGGAGTTCTGGGCTTCATTTAGTGACGAGTGCGGACAGCCACATAGGAAATGCAGATTTATCAGATTAAATCACACACACACACGCTAAGTCAGAGTGCTGGTTGAACTTCTGAGGACTGCTACTCCATTTCTCTCTCAACAGGGCTGTCACAATACCAAAAAGTTTGCAGTTCAGTGCAATTTCCCTATTCTTACAGGCAATTTAAATATATATATATATATATATATATATATATATATATAATAAATATTAATAATATAATATTAATGAATATAAATAATAATAATTGTTATTATTATAACTAACATGAACCATAGGCAACACATTTGTTACTGTATTTACTAATTTTTGTTAATTTTAGTTAATGAAAATCCAGTTGTTCATTGTTTGTTCATGTTAGTTCACAGTGCATTAACTAATGTTAACAAGATGTTTTAATAATGTATTAGTAAATGTTGAAATTAAGATTAACAAAGATTAATAAATGCTGTATTAGTGCAGTTCATTATTAGTTCATGTTAACTAATGTTGTTAACTAATGTTAACTAATGATCCTTATTATAAAGTGTTACCACATTTTTATATAAATGGTGACATCCTGCATGGGTTTGACAAGTCGGTCAATCAATCAATCAATCAATCAATCAATCAATCAATCAATCCATTAAAAAAAAGGCTGAACTTTCTAACTCTCGCAGTATTTTAATTTAGAATTGTCTGATCATCCTTGAGATGTTTCTACAACTTGATTGGAGTCCACCTGTAGTAAAATTAGTTGATTAGACATGATTTGGAAAGGCACACACCTGTCTATATTCCCACAGTTAACAGTGCGTGTCAGTGCACAAACCAAGCCATGAAGTCCAAGGAATTGTTTGTAGACCTCCGAGACAGGATTGTATCGAGGCACAGATCTGTGAAAGGGTACAGAAACATTTTGTAGCACTGAAGTTCCAATGAGCACAGTGGCCTCCATCATCCGTAAATGGAAGAAGTTTGGAACTACCAGAAATCTTCCTGGACTGGGTCGCCTGGCCAAACTGAGCAATCGGGGGGAAAGGGTCTTAGTCAGGGAGGTGACCAAGAACCTGATGGACACTCTGACAGAGCTCCAGCATTTCTCTGTGGAGAGAGGAGAACCTTCCAGAAGAACAACCATCTCTGCACCACTCCACCAATCAGGCCTGCATAGCAAAGTGGCCAGACCTGGAGGACTCTGACCATGAGAAACAAAATTCTCTGGTCTGATGAGAGAAAGATTGAATTCTTTGGCCTGAATAGCAAGCATCATGTCTGGAGGAAACCAGGCACCGCTCATCACCTGGCCAATACCATCCCTACAGTGAAGCATGGTGGTGGCAGCATCATGCTGTGGGAATGTTTTTCAGCAGCAGGAACTGGGAGACTAGTCTGGATCGAGGGAAAAATAAATGCAGCAATGTACAGAGACATACTTGATGAAAACCTGCTCGAGGGTGCTCTGGGCCTCAGACTGGGGCGAAGGTTTATCTTCCAACAGGACAATGACCCCAAGCACAAAGCTAAGATAACAATGGGGACAACTCTGTGAATGTCTTTGAGTGCCCAGCCAGAGCCCAGACTTGAACCACATTTAACATCTCTGGAGAGACCTGAAAAAGGCTGTGCAACGACGCTTCCCATCCAACCTGAGGGAGCTTGAGAGGTCCTGTAAAGAAGAATGGGAGAAACTGCCCAAAAATAGGTGTACCAAGCTTGTAGCACCATACTTAAAAAGACTTGAGGCAATAATTGGTGTCAAAGGTGCTTCAACAAAGTATTGAGCAAAGGCTGTGAATACTTATGTACATTTTCGTTTTTTAAATTTTTAATAAAACTTCTTTCACGTTGTCATTATGGGGTATTTGTTTGTAGAATTTTGAGAAAAATAATTAATTTAATCCCTTTTGGAATAAAGCTGTAACATAACATGTGGAAAAAGTGTGAATACACTGTATATTCATATTTGTATGATATGTGCATGGCACATTTAGTTAAGAAAAAGAAGTTATGTGGCACTCGTAACCTGTCCGGCTTCGGATAAATGAGCCGGCTGGCCAGGAAGTGCTGCCTCGGCACTTTCGACTCAAGAGCTTGTGTTTCCCCGAACATGTTTTCTTTGATAGAGCAATAGATTATATATCCGAGGGAGGGCTACAGTGGATGGACTCCAGATCACTGGTGCTAATCAATATAATTAGCAGAGTCTGAAGCTGGCGACAAATCACTTTCATTTGTGGCAATTGATTCCGACCTTTTGTAATTATGACTATCAATTGGGAGTCAAAGAGAAAAGAGACTCTTCTATTCCTGATTTCCATTGGTCATGCTGGGAGAACCACATTGGGGCCTAAAAAAATATATTAATAAAAGAAATGCTGGCACATCGATTTCATCTGAGTGCCAACATTGCTGGGCAGGAGGAGTGTAAATTTCATTTAGCATATGTTCCTGGGGCACTGCTTCAACGAACAGGTGGTAGCAGAGATGCAAGGTGGGAATGTGCAGTTCAGACCAGGTAGGAATCCTCTCTCTTACTGCTCCCACAAAAGCTCCTGGGAAAGACAAAAAAGCTGGCTTGTTTTTTTTTTATGTTTTTCATTGCATCCCCTCCAAAAATTCATTTTAAGCAGAGCAGGTTCATAGACAATCTAGTTGAAGTCTAGCAAGGGTGTCAGTGTACAGGAAGTCTATCATGCTCTGCAGACAGCACACGAAAGTTAATAATGTAGGTCAATGTTCAACAATAAGGATGTTTCCTTCTAAATTTTATGTCCTCTGTCAACACGCTTTAAAATAATATATTTTTTATTTTTGCCAGAATTTTTGTTATATACATTTCATTAAATGTTTATTTAACATTTAACAAAATGTTTATTTCAACTTAAAATGTAAATTAGAATGTTATAAATTAGAATGTATAACAGTTATATCACACAATCTTGCAGCTTCTTTCTGAACAAACATGAAAAACAAACATTCAGCAAATGAGATCAGAAAAAAAAAAAAAAAAAGGTGTACAACCATGACAGATAGTAACCAAATCAGTAAAGCAGGCTCTTCCACCAAAACTAATCCACAAGTGAACTTCTCAGACTGCAGGTCTTTAATTGTGAGGAATCACTTCACCTCTCACCTGAACCTCCTGCTAACAAGACGCATGTGGCCAGTCAACTTCCTCTGTGACGGCTATGCAAGGCTGTCTTCATTAATACCAGCAAAATGTATCTCTCAGAGGTCATCCTTCATTATGCATTTCTCCAATAGCATGCTGCAAAATAATGGCCTGTCGTATTGCAAGAGCCAGGAAGAAACTGCTGAGGCAAATCCTCTCTAATACCACACCAAAATGAGCACTGGACCTCCAGCGTCCCCGCTTACGCATACCGTGCTGAAATATACTTTGCGCTAATCAATCAAAGGTACATTGCTGAATTGAGAGTATAAAAAGGCATATACCGATGGCTAACAGCATAACCCCTTGGTATAAGTAGGACCATCTGTCACCGGTCACCAAACATAGGTGTGGGACTAGAACCCCCATCCGTCAGCTCCACACTGCATCCCACCCGTGATGATGCCAGGAGCCTTTCTGCTAATGCTGCACTTTCCTCAGTGATTCCGGCCAAAGTGGTGACAGACACTTCAGTCAAAGCATTCCCCCTGAAGCACTCTCATCCATGCAAAGAGAAGAACATCTCATTAGAAGTCAGGAGCTGAGAGAGAGCGCGTGTGTGTCATTAAACATTACAGCCTTTCTGGCTAATGCCTCCAGATGACGCACAGCCTGGCTTTTTACAGGAGACCTAAGTACTCTGATGTTACCGCCAACGATTTTGTCCATTCAGGTAAGATGGGAGTATGTAAATGAGCGGCAGAGGAAACTTCAGTGGCTGAGAGGATTCAGATTCACCAGAGGAATGCAGACTATACAGGGGTCTCTGTTTATGGGTAATAAACGAATGCACTGTGCAATTTGTATGTTTATGGCTGCACATAATGCAGGCAATTTGACTGAAAGGGTTCGGAGTAATTCAGTGAGTTGTCAAAACATGCTGTAATAATCAAAGCCTTGCTATTTGCTGTTTAGGACCTGATTATATGATGAAGGTATTGGGAAACAACATGTGAACCACGTCAGTAAACGCCAAATGGAAGTTTAGAGGCCACTTCTGAACATATTAAAAATACTTCAGTGAAGATACAACAAAACAAAGGGGAAATAAAAGATGTGAGTCTTTTTATGCGAGTCAGGGATTCAACACAAGCATTGTGCGCTGCTTTGTGACCTCCACATGAAAACCGTTGCAGATATAGTGCCACAAAAGGCAATTTTGTGAGCTGCAAACAGGGGAAGTACTGAAAGCAAATGAAAGAGGTAACACATATTTGAGCTTAGAACCAAAGTCCCATTGATCGCTTTGATACATCATAGGGTTGGGAGAAACATGAGATTTTGTCTCTGAACTTCACTTGTTCAGATATACACAGGATCAGTTTCTTCTCCGTCTTGATTTGATCTTCATGAGCGCACCATCTCATGACAGATCTCGAATAGTTCGGTTATCCTGTCAAGTCAACTTCAACATTAATATTAATATTTAACGTTTTTTTCAGTCATAATGCAAGAAAATAGTCAGAATTTCAAAAAAGAAATATATGAACGAAATGTTAAGTAATAAAATTAATGAGTGGTTTTCTTGTAAATTATATTCCATTGATTTATCTGCTATTATTTTTGTTGTTGTTGTATTTTAGGTTGTCTGAACTGAGCATTATATTATAAAGCTTAACAAACACACAAGACACTTTATCTAAATGATGTGATTTTTAATCAAACCTCACCGTCCACCATACCTATCTGAAACAATAAAATAACACCTTTCCACACTGAATAACTCTGCTTATGGCTGTAGGCTGTCATTCGTTAAGATCAGAGTAGCTCGCAGTACTGGAGGTGACCGTGACCCTCGGGACAGACGTCCACGCCCATCATCCTCAGCGGCAGTAATGGCATAAACAGGAAGTTCTCAAGGTTACGCATGTTATTCCTTGAAGCCTCCCCGATCACATTTCCAACCATTGCGTGTTACCTCTAAACCTTTTTCACACTTCAGTTCCACTAAATCAAGCATGACAAATAAAAACAGATATATAAACATGGTATCTCAGTCAGGATAAAGTCAATTGAGAAAATGGGTGGAGAGAGTATGTGTGCGTGTTTGGCTAAGCAGTGACATATTCAACCTCTGGACAAAATTGGCGAGAAAGATGACAGCGGCGTGGAGTTTAATAAAGCATGAGAATGGCAGAGTCTGAATCTCGTCATTAACTTAATGCATTAGATATGATCACACCGTAACCCTCCCCTTCTTTCAATTTCCAGGTTCTCAGCCAAGAGGAAATCACATTCATAATTATCACCACATTAACCTCTAACCGCCCTATTCACACCCTTCATTTGAATTTATTTGGATGTGGATTTTGTTACGATGCTACTCGTGGCTGCACACATAACAAAATTAGCCGACATGACCATAACGATGCGCATGTATAAAAGCATCTTGGGATGTCAAAAGTACTGGTACCAAATTGATATTAAAATAAAAAATAAATCAATACAATATTGTGTCGTTTGAATGAATGAAGTAACATTTAAAAGAAAAAATTTGCATGAAATGATGCATAAAAAATGTTAGCAACTAGAGATTGTCACGAAACAAAATGTATTAAAAATTATGGTTAAAAATTAATCGAACATAACACATTATTAATTTATTAAGTAATTTAATACACTGAATTATTTATAAATGATTAAATGTATCATTAAATGTATTATTATATATTTCTTTGGCCTTTATTATTAACCATTTACTCAAAAATTAAACAAAACAAAAAGAATACTTAACTGAGAAATACTGGAAGGGTATATGCTATTATGAAAAATGTATTTTTTGTTAATATTTAAATTAATATTTTGTTTTAATAATAATGTGTTCAACAGCATGGTAGTCTCTTCTGTATTAGTTTCAAAATTGGTATCAAGCTTCATGAAACTTACCTGGTGTTAAATTTCAACAATGAGTCTAACAACCCTAACAGCTATTTTAATTCCCCATCAGAATAGTGACCAGTGTACAAAATGTGAGTTTTTGTCTTACTTTTCAGAGTCTTGCAAACATAATAACCACTGGTGCAACTAAACAGCAGCCCTTTTCACCAGAATGCCCGCATGTCTGTGACAAAACAGAAAGAGGCCTGACTGTTTTTCCAAACTGCCTGTTTAATTAGAATGTGCACAATGAAACTGAAAATGAGGCATTAATTGATTCCCACCTAGCTGGTAATGACTCGTTTCCCTGTGTATTGTGCTGCTGTTTGGATCCTCCTAATGATGTGTGTGTGGTAATTAGATAGGAAGTGATGGGAAGCCAAACACAAACACACACCCAGCCTCTCAATCTCTGCTAGCCGTCCTCTCCCGCTCGCGTCTTTCTGCACTCTCTCTGTCTCTCATTTGACACACAGTGCCCAAAACAGCTGCAGCATTGAGATGCAAAATTAAAATGGATTTCCAAATGTAGAGGGTAAACATGTGAGAGGGCTGGGCTAAATCTGGAGATGTTTATTACCTCAGAATGATAAAGATTGTAATTATCAACCCCTAGATGCAGACAGACGTGTTTGCCTCTTGTGGGGATGCTGCATTTAAAAAGTCTTAGAATCTTAGGGTTTGGAATATGTAAAGACAATTCTTTCAAAAACCACCTTTCCCTTCATCTTTGATGAACCCATTACAGGAAGCCCACTTGAAAGAGTAAAAAAGACTATTTAATTACAAGTTAAAGATAACTAAAATAGTCAGATGATGGGAATGCAAGTACTTAAAAGGTATGCCAATAGGGATACAAATACTTAAGTCAATGATTTTCATTCTAAGGTTAATAAAGTTTTTTGTGCTAAAAACTGTCAAAATGTATCTAATTATAATCCTCTCTCAGACCCTTAGAATTAAACATGCCATTTTAAGCTGCTGTGCCTTTAAGACATCTGTGTAAATGTAAGTTTTGCATGTGAAATGAAATGCAACACTTAACTGCACTTACTTGCTTCCGGTTTAGTTTTTAAATGATAAAAAAAACAAGATATTTTGAAGAATTGTTTTTGTTCTTAAAATGAAAGTTAAAACAACATCTGCAGGGGCCAGTTGCATAAACTTGCAGAAAAATGTTAAGATTGTGACTTCAGAACAAATTTGACCAACTAGCCATTAGATAAGAGGTCATCAGTCTTACTTTTCCTATTCAAATTAGACCAATTTATTTTTTTATGTAACTGACTTTAAAAAGTTAGGACCTTGTAGAAAAAAAAAAAAACATTACTAACTTTTTGTTCTAAATATTTTGTTTTCCATAGACAAAAAGTCATGCAGGTTTGGAATGACACAAGAGTGAGTGTCATTTTTGGGTGAATCATTCTGAATCTAATCTGAATTTTCCAGTTCAGATTAGACTGAACTGATCTTGGAAAAAGATCTGTTGTCGGACAATGGCAGAGGAACAAAACAAGCCACTTTGCAGCTTGGTCTAAACTGTGATAGAAATCAAAAGTTCTAAAAGCTACAGTGTGCTTTCATAGTACAACCAACTCTTTTATCTCAAAAGATCAAGGCAAATCTGATTCCTCATGATATGACGGCTAAAACCATCAACTAATGGGGTTGTTAAGAGTTCTGAAAGAATGGTCTAGGGTACGTTTCTAAGGTGAAGTATAAGAATAACTAACAATACAAAAGAATCCTGAAAATGTATGTCACAAAACCCTTGTAAATGATTTGTATTACTTCTATACTTTGGAGATGTCTCATTTTGAGGCTCCTGTAGTGTTTGGAAAGCAGAGAGGACTTGTGGTTGTATACTCAAGTCTTTTGGCTTCTCAAGAGGAGTGCGAGATGGATCACTCATGATGGGATAATGGCATTTAATGCCTTCTCCTGACATTAGGATCCAGCTGTGAATGTATGCAGACAGGTTGAGAGTGACAATTACAAGCTTTAAGACTTTATGAATGCAACTAATCAAAGGAAGTGTTTCAAAATATCAGTTAAATTTGCGTGCATGTGCATAAAAAGGAATGCGGTGTGTTATGAGATGAGGGCCGATGTTTATATGCAAGTGAGTGTGTGTGTGGCATGCCTGATGAGGGCGGCCAGTAATGACACGGCACTCCCGAGAGCATGACAGGCTTCATAACACAATATGCTGTTCGTATTTGCCCTGATTTGCATCTAGATTGCTTTAATTATAAGTAAAAGTCAACTTTCGTCTCTGTGAAAGAACCAGGCTGAATCGATTGGTAGGCGTGAATAATGGCAAAAGTCAAAGCGCGACTCGCTATCAAAACATCACCACCGTATTAATCAGGATCGCCGACATGTTTCCTTTCCCGGAAGACACAACTTCAGCGGTATGAAATGATAACGTCTCTCAGAATAGTTCATTAAGGAAACATCGTTTTCTATCCTCCATATTCATATTCCTTATTCAAAAGTGAACAGTAAATGAACAGAGAGGTTCATTACAGCTAGCGAAGCCAGTGATTTTTAAACACTTTCTTTGTACCACTCTTATGACTATGCATGTAATTCTGCTCTGTTTAATCATGAAGTTTCTGGGAGGTGCTGGAAACTTTTGTGATGAAAGAGAAAAAAGCAAAGAGACCAGGACTTGGAGAAGAACAACTAAATAATTCAGCTTTAAGTTGGAGGTGACATCCAGCCATCACTGTCCAAAACTTTCGAGTGTAACCCAGCGCTCGTTCCCGCTGCTGTTGTCACAAGGTCAGAGAGAAGTAATGGTGGCTAAACACTATTCTTCACACAGCCACAGACTTCAAGCCTGGCCAGTTTAAAGGACAGCAATGCGATTTTTCAACTACAGCTCTGTTTATCAGAGCAGTGATGTGCTGTCGGACGCCAGTGTCTCTCTTCTTGATGTTTGGGTCGATACATTCATTTGAGTGTCAAGTGTCTTAGAAAGCAATTTTTTTTTTTTTTTTTTTTTGTAGTCTGTAGTTATAAAAGCTTAAAAAGTTCTTAGATTTATCAATTTCAATGCAAAGAGAGAGAGAGAGAGACAGTCACGTATAGACATGCCCACACAGGCACACTCAGAATGACCTAAGCGGTTCTCTTAGTTCAACATCTAAATTCAAATGCCCGCAAAGCTTTATGCCAAATGTGTGTGAAACTAATTTTCATGCATCTATCTGGATTAAATTAAGAGCATTGACAAAGCCACTTCAAAACTGATAATAAGAACTGTTTCCTGAGCACCAAATCAGCATATACAGTAAGAATGATTTCTGAAGTATAAGATTGATATGAGAATGTTTCATTATATTCTCGATTGTGATACTGTAACGCTCGGTACTCAGGATGACAGGAGACGAGGGTTTCCATATAACAGACAGTTTTATTATCACGACAGGGACACGCAACAGAGTGCATAGCACAAACAATATCCGACCAAGACTAAGACAAGGAGAGGAACTTAAATACGCTGATGACGAGGGTAGGCAGGTGATGACAATAACTTGGACACAGGTGCAGACAATGACTGATTGATAAGACTAAACTAGACAAGACAAGACTGAACTAAACATGACAGCACATACATGTGACATAGCGCCCCCCTCGGAAAGGCGCGTCCTCGCGCCGTAAGAAGAAGAGGGCGGAGGCTCAGGAGGAGGGCGTGGAGCTGGAGATGGGCAGTGTTCAGGTGACGATGGCCACCGCCATGGTGACGCTGACAGAGGGAGGGGCCAGGGAGGAGTCCAGACTGTGGGGTTGGATGACGTGCTGGGACCGATCGAAGGTGGCGGAACCATGGCAGTGGGTGGAGGAACCGGGGGAGCTTCTCGGCCGACGGACCTCGGCGCCGCCGCCGACCCGGAAGTTTGGCGCCGAGCCGCTGGCACGCGTGACCGAGGAGCCGACGCTGGTCTGGATGACCGGGGTGACGGTGTGGCGAGTGAGGACGACAGAGAGGTTGAAGGGAGGGAGGAGCTCGCTGACGGTGTAGGGGTGACGGGTGGAGGTGTAGCCGCCAACCCGGAAGTCCGTGGCGGAAGCTGAGCGTCGACCCCCGGAGGCCGAACTGGAGGATCGAGGGAGCCCAGCGGAGCTTCCGGGCTGACGGGCCGAGGAGGTGATGAGGGAGCTGTGTGACGAGGTGAAGGTGACGGGCTGGAGGGTCCAGAAGGCGACGGGGGCCTGGAGGCCTGGAGGGAAGCCGGGGACTCCGCCTCGAGCCTGGCTGGTGAACGGGCAGCCCGAGGTGCTGGTGAGGAGTCGCCCGGGGCGAGCGACGGGGACAGAGCCGAGGAGCTGGTCGTTGGCAGCGGTGGCCACGGATCCTGAAGGCTGACTGGGATCAGCGGAGGAGGCGGGATCGGGGAGACAGGCAGATTTCCGAACTGGAACGGGGCAGATGAGGTTTTACGGGCGGGTATATGGGTGGGGAAAGGATCCGCAGCCCACTGCTTAAAGATGTTGTGGACCACTCCTGGCTCTGTGATGGACCGCTCCGCTCGCTTCACCACCGGGTCCCCGAGGTCGTCGCAGTCCGCTCCGGCTTCGGAGCGCACCCCGGGCTGCCAGGCGGAGGCGGAGCGTTCGCCGCTGCACCACCAGGCCCAGTAGTGTAGGTGGGGACGAGCCTCCGGGCTCATCAGGTAGTTCAGTGCGGGTAAGTCCATTTTTTCGTTTTCCTCGTGTTGAGGAGGTCGGATATTCTGTAACGCTCGGTACTCAGGATGACAGGAGACGAGGGTTTCCATATAACAGACAGTTTTATTATCACGACAGGGACACGCAACAGAGTGCATAGCACAAACAATATCCGACCAAGACTAAGACAAGGAGAGGAACTTAAATACGCTGATGACGAGGGTAGGCAGGTGATGACAATAACTTGGACACAGGTGCAGACAATGACTGATTGATAAGACTAAACTAGACAAGACAAGACTGAACTAAACATGACAGCACATACATGTGACAGATACAAGATATTAAAAACAATAATGAAGCGTTGCTGTGCTCATGTAAATGCAACACTTATATTACCAAAAATCTTTATGTATATTTCAACCTACATTAAAATCTTTATATAGCTTGGCATTAGGTCACTAAAACTACAGCTTCAACGGTAAAGACTCTCTAGAAAGTAATTGAGATTTTTTTCAGTGAGAGCAATGAAGGGGAAAAACGTAAAATATTGCCCTTAAAAAAAGCTCAAAGCGTTTTTTTTTTTTTATCTTATCCTCTTAAGGGAAATATTCCACTTGCTTCCCTCCAATTAATTCAAATATTTCATTTGATGTCATATTATGACTTAATAATTACGTTTTTTTTTTTTTTTTTTTGGTTGATGAATGGGAAGTCTTTGACGAGATAATTAAAGAATCCATGAAAGGTGCTACTAATTAATGCATGAAATGATAATCATATTGAACCTGTAAACTATAACTCAGCAAGCAAACAAAACACCTTTAATTATTCAAATAAAAGCATATTTTAATGTGTGAGCTTACGGCTCTATTAGTACTAATCATTTATTAATTCCATGGCAAACCACATCAATATTGTACGGCGTTCGCGGTTTGCTCGCTGACTGTTCATTTTGGTTTAACTGTAATTGAATGTGCTTATCAGGACCGTTATTTACTCTTATCATGTTTAAGAACATCTCATTCTGCCTTTTTCGATACTACTTGTTACATGGAGGGCTACCGTTAACGAACCGTGGGTCGGTTTCTACTCTCCAGTTCAATACAGACAACAACCCTCGATAGACTGATGCACCACCAAACCAGCAACAATATCAAGACCACTTTTATGCAGCAGCTGTGGGCTCTCTAAGAAAGAAAATATCAATAGCAATTCCACCAATAGTGGTTTTCATTTCACATTTACTCAGGAAATAAACATCTGTTTGATGGTCCAATAACTGCGAAGATCAACGGGAGTAAATAATAGATGAAGACATGTGGAAAAGAAAAGAGGGCAAACAGAATTTGACCTTTGAAAACCGCTTCCCTTCATGTTGTTAATTTGTTTTGACTGAGTATCTCTTCTCTCCTGCAGCGGTAGAGCTGGCACAGGCTGGCTCCAAATGTGTATCTCCAGTCCACTTTCAGGTAAGCACACACAACTTCCAACTTCGACTCATTGTCATCATAAACAATGCTTTCATTAGCCCGTGTGGCACTTATGAAAAATGACAGTGCTGATAAGTGGACAAAGTATGAGATAAGACCGAGGGGGAAGAAAGGTGGGCCGGTGAAATTAAAAGCCTCCTCGACTGTTGTAAATGTTATTACTGGCCGCCTCCTTGAAAGCCAACCCAGAGCCACAAAGCACTTTAGATTCTTTCATTTTCTGTCGATGCAGAATCTCCCTAAGCTAGTGACTCACAGGGTTACCACAGAGAAGGTTTAATATTAAAAAATATTTATTTATTTAGGCTCCAATAAATAAAAATGAAACAACACTCGTGTTGTCATGTTTGCCTTTCCATTTGAGTTTTGTGTCATGTGCTAGTATGCTATTATGAATTCAGACTGAATTCGTATTTCAGCAACTCTTTCTGCAAATACTCAGATTTTCATCTTTATGAGTGAGTCTCTAAAACAAAACATTAAAGCCCATTGGTTTATTCTGGAACAGAACAAGTGACTGCATTGATGAGTGAGTCATTCAACCATTTATTCAAGCAAACCTACTGATTTTCTCAGATACGCCAATGCTATGTGTTCTGCTCTGAGACGCAGAACAGCTTTGTTTGAATCTATGTTCATTGGCTGAGTAAAAATAGACAAGTAACTGTGTCTAAAATATAACTTTCTCAATATTAACTTTGTTTATGTAATAACACCAATATCACAATCAGCAATTGGGCTGTTGATGATGATGATGATGATGCATTGATTGCAAAATGTTCCAGCTTTTAAAAACCTTATTTTGAACCTGTTGTCCGTTCCCAACCCTGATGCAGAGTCATCTGCACACATAACACGTCTGCAATGCTTTTGGACAGTGTTTTCTAACTGAGAGCTATCTGCGTGGTCCTTTTCTGTGTTCTTAACTCACTCTATATGGAATAATTCGTAGCTCATTGATTCTAACAACAGGACATAACCCATTCAGGGGTCTTTCTTTGAAGCAGTAATGACGGCAGAGCCCACAAAAGCCATGCAACAAAATTATCTATTAGGATGCTGATTACCTATAATGCGTCTGGGATGAGGAGGTTTTCAGTTCGAATAAGAGGTAAATGGAGACGGCGAGACGATGAGAAGCAAATCTAAATGACTCGCAGTGGTTTATGTTCAACTTTGGGTGGCAAACAAACAAATACACACACATACACTTGCATCTAAGGTGTGTATGTGTAAGCAATGGAATAAAACAACCACAAATTCGAATTTAAACTACAAGAATTCTCAAAATGAGACTCTGGATCTTCGTACTCACATCAAAGGCCTGTGGGAGAGTGAAAGTAAAGACAGGCTTTTGCAAGAACCTGTCAGGCGTCAGTAGTTTCAAAGTGTACGTTAAGAATCCCCTTCAACCAGGACAAGAGATTCCTCAGGTAACTAAGACTTACTTCAAGGGTTCTAGAAACGTTCAAACTTCTTAACATTCTCATACTTTTTAAATAAACAGCCACCTTGCTCAGGCATCCCAGAAGCCTCGGAGAGTGTGAAAGCAGAATTTGTTAACAAACCACATTTTAAACTAAGTTTTTAAGTTACATTAGTGCTGTGACAAAACTTAGATTTGATTTGAAGTATGACCATAAAACAGAACTATATGACTCTATTTACATATAACACTTTTCAATTATGATTGCAGTATTTCCTGAAATACAAAGCAATGACTCCAAAAGCATCATGTTGTTGGAAAATAACGTCCCAAAAGCGGCATTGAAAGTACAGTTTTGTGCATCACATGCTGATCTCAGCAGAAAACATGTTGAAAATGCACTTTAAACCTATTTATCAACAGGATCTTGTGCAACATCGACTTTCATGAAGCAACATAAAATAATAGAGCAAACTACTCATCCCTTGTTTGAAATGAGGTCTGTTGTGTGTGACTCAAAACCCACACAGTGACAGTCAAACAAACAAAATGTTCTATTCATGAGTCCAGACAAATTAAATCAGTTTATATGCTACACTTTGGAATTTAAACTAATAAATATTTTTTCAGATAATTTATTGTGAAAGTACAATATCAAAGGAGCAAATCTACAGAATCACACAGCAACACACAAATAACGTCATTTCTCGCCAGAAATGGTTTAACTAACTGACGCATGGTGTTTATTTTCTAATCTTAGTCAATTTTATCCTTATACTGTATAGATTCATTTTATCATTGTACTGTATAGATTACATTGTCATGTGTCACAATAAAACAATTCAAATTGCAAAATAAGTCACAGCTTGTGCATTTGAAGGGTCACTGCACATCTATTCCAGAATGTGTGTTCAGTGGTTGATAATTAACTGACCAACATTTGCATTCCCTATTTTAAAACATCTGTCCAATTAGTTTTCTGAAGTTGAGCCAGCTACAACACAAAAGGATAAACTGCCTGAGCCAGTTGGTGGTTTCAGCTTAATCTAAATATGAAACAGAGACTTTAAATAAACAATATTTTAAAGGATTTTTTCACCCAAAAATGATTAAAGGACCATTGCTTTGTAATATCATTTTTTGTTCTTCTTTCTAGAACTTGTTAAACACTGTTGCATGGAAAAGATCTGTGTGAAGGTTTCTCTAAAATCCAATGGAAGAACAGCATTTGGGTTTGGAGATATAATTCTCATTTTCGGATCATCTATTTCTTTAAGTGAAGGGTTTATAAACACTTTCTTATATATCTTAAGATAAAAATGACATAATATTTTATACCATCTTTCACACTGGACACAGACACTTCATACTAAATACCACGAGTCTCAATCTTTTTTTCGTGTCCTTCTCTCACTGGTACAGTTGCACACCGAGCTAGTTCTTTAAATTCCAGTCCTTGTAGTGAATAAGAGTCTAATCAACTCTTCAGCTAGATTATATGAATTGGGTGTCCTGCAGTTATGCTTCTTCTCATCTAATTTATGAGACTCTCAATCTTCCAGCTACAGTTTGAGGACTCCATTACCCTTGATGACCGAAAGCAGCCTACCTTCCCCTTCAGATGAAAGATGACTTTTGGTCTCCTTTAACGTGGTAAAAAACACAAGACGAGAGCAATGATAGCAGGGTGTACTTATGCTCTACAAAGGTTTGTTTATTTACAATGGTTGTTTCCCTGGCTGAGACATAAAAAAAAAATGCCTGAGAAGCTGAAGAAACGTCCGTGAGTGAGATCTGGGAGTTAGTTCTGACTCCATCCAGAGGTTTCTCGAAGTCCGAGACAGAACTCGGAGTGTCTTGTATCTCCACTCTAGTGTATGTGCGTCAGGCAGCAGTGAGCTGTCAAAGATCAGCATATAAATAGTAATTGAGCGCTCCAGGCGTCAAGAGCGGGACAGAGAGACACTGTGGCCCTTCTCCACAGGAGCACCCAGCCTCAAACGGCCTCTGCTGAATGACAAACCGAAAGGGAGGAGAGCATGTCAAGTCTCCACAATTCCTCCATCTCATTGTCTCACTCTTACAATTGGGCAAGAAGTGGCCCGCGGACAACAGTGTCAGTCAACTTTGGGCTTCACCAGACATACATGCGCATACATAAACCCAAATAAATAACCTACTTATTTTACCCCTTACTACATCAATTCCCACGCTGTTTTAGTGAAGTGATACTCTATGCAAGTACACACACACAAATGTACGGCCAATGTTTCGCAAGTACACAGTCCCACTCACTGTAATACTCTACATAGGCCTGTTGTGTTTTTGCATTGCTGTAGCAATAACAAATCTCAGTATTAGGGGGCTATATAGTTATTCAATTCGATATTGATTCATTTGGTTTATATCAGGTACGTACAAATGAACTAATATATCATTTTTATATAATTAAATATATCTTGGATAATGAAACCGTTCAATGTAATATCTTCAAACAATAGATGTAGACAAAATAGATGGGCATAGAAGATTACATTATTGCTTTCTGACACAATTTTAAGTGCAACAATGAGTGTGTTTACATGTACCCTCATAAAATGCGATTATAATAGGATTTTGGCAATATTATGATTTAAATTTACCTCTTGTAAACACAGTGTCAGCAGCATAGGCAACCCCAGTCACAGCTGCATTGCAGTGATCATCACGGAAACTAATAATATCCAATACGTCCAAATAAATGGGTTTTGCATTTGATGTAAGTGGATGACAACAGTGGCCAGTACCACACCTACAGTATATGAGTTCATCATTTGTGCTATAGATTGGCATACGTGAAGAATGGAGGTAAAAAATAACCCCACTTCTTAACAAACAACCAGAATAATGAATGTTGCATGTAAACAGGAGTGAAGAGTTGTGCTTGTGTCATGTAAACATCTTACTGCAGTTAAGTCCTTACTCTGATTATTGTATAAAAAAGGGGGAAAAAATGGTGCATATGTAAACAAAGTCACTGTATGATAACGAACGTGCACTGTTAGAAGCATCTGTGTTTACATAATAGTATGTTTTTGGCCTTAAAATTGTACATACAATAATAATGTATCGAGTCTAAAGGAATCTCTAAGAATTCAGAGGAGGCTGACAGAGACACACACACACATACAAGAATTCAACAAACTGAAACGTACACACACACACACACACACACACACACAGACAGACTCACACACAGGAAGACAATAATAGGAAAGGACTTGTCCTGTCAGAGACCTTCGTAGTGATAGAATGCCATGTGCTCCTATGTGACAGTGTGATATTGGTTCAGGCTGAGTTTGATAAATGCATTGGTCATATGAGAAGCAGAAAACCAAGGCCTCGTTGAGCAGATGTCCTCTATGAGAAAACCGCCGGGCCCGGCGGCGCTCCCATAGAGACGCGGGGCCGTCTCTGCGGCCTCAAACATGCCTCTCTGGAAATGAGATTGCAATCCAATAGCTTTTAAGAGAACATTCACACTGTCCGTTATCGATAACACCTCTTCAGGTTTTGGAAAAAGTTAGTAACAAAAGAATGACTTTGTGGAGTCATTTGAGAGAGGGAGAAAGAGAGAGATGTGCAAGTTTTGGCAAGAGCCCAAGGTGAACAAGAAGGAAGAAAGATGAACAGAAGAGGGTGACCTCTCTTCAGACAGGTGCGACCCTCCTCTCAAGACCACCTGCCTCTCCTAACAGGGTCAGCGTATTAATTCTGCCCCCGTACGGCCACTGCTACAGCTGCTGAAACACTGAGAGAAAGATTGCCTAACCTGCTCCAGCACAAGTGAGAACACCCATCGCTCTTTAGTTCAGTAAAGACCCTTCCAGAACCCTGGTAGTACAGTGCAGAATTGAAGAGAAAAAAAAACTAAAAATAGAAATGCGTTTAACTTAACTACATTTTTCAGCAGCGTATCAGTAGCTCAGCTGTTTTCAAAATAGTGCATCTTTCCAACAAACTAACAAACTACTGTTTCCCAACATAGGTGGCACAGTGTGACAAAAGGCTACATTGCTGTTTTTTGTCTAATTGAATTGCGCATGCAGCAAGCTTGAAAATAATACACACCTCTCTCTCATTTATAGTATTGGGAAATCCTCTTCATTTACATGAACCTGTTCAAAAAATAAGTCTGCACAGAAAGCCCTGTGTGGCAATTTACAGCTTCTATTTTTTAGAGTGAAACATTTAGTCAGTAAAACGCTGCTGTGCATCACTATGTTTTTTTGATCCAGCTATAGACAGTAAATGGGGTCGTTTCTAGTTTTATTAGATGTATTTAATTTAAAATTGTCTGTTCAAGTTAAGTGCTGTCACTTTAGAGGTATTTGTTTTTGTCAGATAAAATAAATACCATAAACAGGCACTGCTGATTATGAAAATAAATTATATAATCTGACAGTTACATATTTAAAAAGATATGGCCTTAATAAAAAGCCTCAATGTGGTTAGCCACCTTTTGTTAATCGCTTGTAGAGTACTTGATCATGAGTATGTTCCAAAGTAGCTTCTTCAAAATAGAGATAACAATACCATGGTGCTTTAATATTTGCTTACTATATTCACAAACCTTGGTATTTATGTGGTAGCCCAAAGTATTTCAAAGGATACCATAGCATTTCCATGACACATGTCTAAACACCCAGTAGGCAACATCAGATGTACCTGGTGTTCAAAGAGCTGCTCAGAATGTGTGCCGAAGGATCTCTCCCTGTATGACACCAAAGGCATCCTTATGCATTTTCTTATTCTGAAAATCTTTTTCTTTTCATATAAAGAAACTGAAGTGTGAAATTTGATAAAAGGACAGGCTCTTCATGCAGGTCACTGGGAGAACAGAAATGCTCCAGATGTGTTCTTGCCTGTAGGAACATGGGCTAGAGAGGGGGGTCATGCTGTCTGTATTTAGTGAGTTAGGAGATTATCCATGTGCATGGAACCAGAAACATTGGGAAAACTTACATTGGGAAACCTCGATGACTCAAAATCAAGGTCAAAAAGTCTGAGACCACTAATGAAAATCGACCTTGTTTTTCCTCATTTTATATATATTTTTTCATTATAAATGATCAGAATTTGTTATGCAAGGACTGTAATACAAAATGTACAGCCACAATCCAACAGCCATGAACATAATGAGGTAAATGATGATCTGAGTATTATGTTCTCCAGCATGATTTGATAATGTAAAACATCTGACCTTTTGAACAAAGGAGTTCATATGGTCAGTGTCGCAAATTTGTCCCCACTTAGGGAAGCATTTCAGTTTCACTTCCCTTATGCACCCAGTGGCCTTGACACCACATGGACAGCATGAAATATCTTGGGGCCAGTGGAGTTGTTATCAATCATCCATGTAAAGGTCAAATAATGTGCTGGAGGTACAGTGACACCACTTTTCTTTAAGGACAGCTAACAAGAAAAAAGAGAGATAGACCCTAATTCCTTAGTTTGAAGGTAATACATCTTACTGTATGTGTACAGAAACAATACAAAAAGTGTAGGAACTGTACTGTATCTTTGAGCACATTTTGAGGAAATTAATTTTTTAACTTTCAATAAAATGGTGGTCAAAAGAAACTACAATCTTTATGCACGAGAATATAAAACAAAAATACAATATCAGTAAAAATTGAATAAACTAAATAAAGTATTGACGCCTGACCTAACTGTGGAGACAGGAGTAATTGGGTTCACCCAGTTCAAATTGAAAAATATGTTTACACTTCTACCAATACAACACTCAAACAAATTAGTGCTGGGGTTGTCATCTGTGCGATCCGTTGCCCTCCGGATAGCATGCAGCATATTGATGTGTATGCCATGTTAAAGCTAGCCGTCTAAACCCACGTCTGGTTAAATCCCCTCGAGCGGACATAATTAATGCACAAACATTGACTTTCAAACGGGCGGTGGCCCTAGGCCATGCTTTGAGGCTGATTCTGATTCCTCGCAATGGAAAGGTAAGAGATGAAGATCATTTGGCTCACCAGTGTTGATCCGAGACCTTTTGATTCACATACACTGCCGCCCCACTGGCGTACCACCTTCCTAACATGGATATATCACTCAGTACAGCATCAGACCCCAAGCAGCATTAACATACAGGCCCAGTTAAGCGGTCAATACTGGACACATTAATAAATTGGCCAAAAAAACCCCAAAAAAAATCAATGATACCCAAAGAGTCTAGTTCTAGAAGCACAACTAGTCCAGTTTGGAAAGGATTATCCCAAAAGGACAAGGTCAACCCTCAGCTTGCTTCTTAGCAACAGTAAAGGCCACAGTGTGGACCAAATAGAGAAAGTAATCTATGCTTTGCCACACAAAGTCCCTTCTATATCAATATAACATCAAGCCAGTGAAGGGGAAGAATGATGCCAAATGTAGGCCAGTCAATTGATTGATCTGTCTGTGACATTGAACGGGCGTCAGTCTGGATTTGGAACGGGTGCATTGAGATACAAAGAAAAATCTGTCACTGCAGTTTGAGTTCATTTCAGAGTTTATTCAATTCGTTTATTTTTCAGACTGCTCATTCTGCACATGAAAGGAGATAAAACTCATAAAGAAAGAAGAAAGGGGTAAAAAGAAGGAAGAAATTAAGGAAGAGAGAGAAAAATAAAAGTAAAGAAAATAAGTAAGCAAGAAAAGGTAAAAAGTAAGATGAAATTAGTAAGGAAGAGAGGAAGATGGAAAAATGGAAGAAAGGAAGGGTGGAATGAAGAATGAGTACAAAAATTAAAGAAAAAAGAAAGGAAGTTAAAGAACAAAGAAAGGACAGAAGGATGAAAAAACAGGAAGGTAGGAAAAGAAAGTAAGAAAAGAAGGGGGGAAAGGAAGGAAGACATGAAGTAATGTACTTGATGTACTTGAGCATGATCTATTCTTTCGTAATCTCCTGTCAGTCAAGATATGCAACAGATCCTCAATAATAGCAACGCCTCTGTCATGAAGGACAGAAAATGCTGACAAGTGTCTTTTCATTCTAAGGCCTGAGGTTTATGGCTTAATCCATATTAATACAATCACCAGGGAGAGAGGCAAAAAAGTGGCCATTACATTTTTCATAATCTTCCATTTCTGCGAGCCACAGATAGCAAGCATAATTAATCCCTATGATAAATGACTCTCTGACGAGGATGTCATCACTTTATTTTGGAGGACGTGCGCAGGCTCTCTGTTGTTTCTGCAATAAGTTCTCCCTGAGCTAGGCCCGTTCTATTGAACACAAATTTGATAAGTAGGGTCAAATGGGATCTATATGCATAAGGGATGAAAACTTCATGGAACAGGTACGAGAGTTTGGAAGCAAGTTAACTTACTGTGACAGCAAAGCAACAAAAATCACGAGAGAGCAATATGTGTAAATACAATTAGTAAAAAAATAAATAAAAAATCAGAAATTACTAAGCAACCACTGACAGGAATAACACACAATATTCCATTTTCAAGCCCAGAAACTCAGCTTTAATGCAACCATTTTGTTCCACTCTTAACGAGTGCAGAGTCATCACTCTAAAACGGCGTGTGCCGCCCATGGCCGCCACCTAGCTACAAAAAAAAAAAATAATAATATTTTTCACAATCACAAAATAGGTGTCATTTGAAAGCTTAGAGTATGAACGTTACAATGAATGTAGCCACTTTTATTAACTCCAAAGTACTGCTGAGTTATTTCCTGACAAAATTGAATATTTCCTGAAAAACATGAATAATTTTTTTTTTTTTTTTTTTGTACTATGTACTCCAATGTGTCAAAAGCATCATGCAGCTCTGATAATCATGTGTTATATGTCATCACAGGTCTCATGTCTCATGGAGTATAATACAACACGCATAATTGTTTTGGGCTTTGACTAAACAAGTTTTTGTACGTGAAGCTCCCCATATACCACAATACCCATATGTAAATAATAAACTGATGCAGCATTTGTGTCACGTTTTGGCTCATAACTTCATGAAACATACTCCATACAGCAGATTCTCAAGATTAAAATGAGTCCAACATCAGCATAACCCAATAAATCAACCACAAGTTATTGCTCAACACAATTACGACACATAAAACCCCACAGGACGACAGATGCTAGCTAAAGCTAAAATGTAGCCATCATGAGGAATTTTCGCTTATGACTTCATGACACATGCATAGATTGTAGAAAATGCACATCATTACTTACAGTGGATGCTCCCGATTGAAATGATCAACATAATCCCATTTGTCAATAACAAGTTACTCCATGTGAAAGAATGATTTAAAAATGCCCATTAGAGGGCGACGAGGACTAAACAAAAAGACTACCTTGGATCCAAATGCTGTAACTTTTGATTTCTTTATGTGATCGCCACATAATTTGATCTAGATACAGCTCACATATAGAAGAACATCAACATTTGACTCTCCTTGCTAGAGATTTGGAGTTATGAGTCATTATTTTTGAGCATGTCACAAAAATAAATGAATAAATAAATAAAAATAAAAATGCCTCACTTTGTTCCAAATGCTGTAAATTTTGATTTCTTTATGCGATCACCAAAATTTGATCCAGATACAGCTCTCATATGGAGGAACATCACCAAAAAGGACGATCCCCCTACCTTATTTCCTTCATGAGATATTGCATGTCAATTTTTTTTATTTACTTATTTTTTTTAATTTAAAAAGTTTCCTTTCAAACGATATCAACTTTTTGACTCTCCTTGCAATAGTTTTGGATTCAGGAGTCTTTACTTTTTTTGTCTGTCACTCAGAAAATAAATAAATAAATAAATAAAATAAAACTCTGAAAATGCCTTCAGGGGTTAAGCAGTTAAAATCATATCTAATTCTTTTATCAAGAGTGATAAGGGTCAAAAACAGTCTTTGAATGAGCAGGTTTTTGATGAGCAGGTTTCTCTGCCGTATTCCCGAACAGTCACATTGGTCTTTTTATATAAACTTTTATCTTCATGAGTCCAGAGGCATCATCGAAATTGATTTTCATGCAAGCATATCGTGGAGGGGATATTGACACTGCGAAAGCAATTGGCTGTAACCTTGGGTTATGTATATCTCTCATATGATCCGATGATTAATTATAACTCTCGCTGCCTGTTTACAGTACAGTTCTCACATTATTTCTTTCATTTAGCACTGTTAACAACAAGAAGAAAACCCACACATTTCCAGATTTCATAATATCATTTAAGAAGAAAGTACAATGACAATGTAATTCCACTATTTTGTGTCAAACACTGCACTAGAGATAGAAAGACATAATTTGTTAACAAAGAGACAGTGCTAAAGTGCCACCCTTCTCTTGAAGACTGAAATGTGGTGTAAAAACAATCGATACATCTAAACAACCGATTACAATTATTATTCTCTTTCTATTTCCTATCTTAATGGATATGTATTCCAATTAGCGTCATATTAGTTTTACTGTAGTTGGACACATTAGGAGACAAACAAATAATTTCCTCAGAAGATGGCTAGTATGGATGTATACAGATTATGCCATTATGCGTATTTAAAAACAATATTTATAGACAAAGATAATGGTATCAGATGAATTTTATAATAAAACAATATCACACAAATGAGGCAATACGTTATGGCCGTATATTGAGGCCATGATACAACAGTTCAACAGACATGTATGTAAAAAGTAAGGCATAGATATTTATTCATAGATGCCACATTGAACTGCTTCAGACACAAATATAATCACTTCTGAGAGGTTGTTGGAGTACAAGGAAGCAGCACGATTATGTGATTTTTCTTTTGTACAACAGGTCAATGAACAAGAAAATAATAATGAGAAACTTATTTTAGCTGCAATATTGCCAGTTACTTTTGTCAGTTTTTGTTCTGCCAAGGCACGTTTTTGAATGGATCAGTTAAATGAATGATTCAATGACTCGCTCAAAAAACGGTCTCTTGTTACGTTGCGGAATGAATCAGTGGGTTTGAATGAATCTGATGAATGAAAGATTCATTGACTCGTTCAGACGGTTGCTTGTACCTACTGGTGTAACAAGATATGTTTAATATTTTAATCAGAAAGGATGCATTTAATTGATCAAAAGTGACAGTACAGGTTTTCACAGAAATATTAAGCAGGGCAATTCTTTTTAACATTGATAAGAAATGTTAAATAAAATGTTTTCTGAAGGTTCATGTGACACTGAAGACTGGAGCAGTGGCTGCTGAAAATTCAGCTTTGCAATCAAGGAATAAGTTATATTTTAAAATAAATTAAAGGCAATTTTTTGTATTAAAATATCTAAAAACCACTTGCACAGTTATATATTTCATTTAGCTGTGTACTTACATTATCCTAAATGTTTCCAAGAATTTGTAAATTAAGAGAATTCACAATTTTAAATAGTGCCCTGTCCCTCTCTTGTCACTTGTCACCTGTCAATGACGTGATATCTGCGTTATCCCTGCTGTACTGCATAATGACCATGACAACAAACGCAGACAGATGCGTAACATCTACCATGGCAAGCAAACTTTGGGACAAAAGGAGAAATAAAACGAGGATCAATATTGGCTATGTTGTTTCTGAGATGGCAAGAGCTTTGTGACAATCTTTAACTTGACAGAGACTGCACTCATCCACTTTATTAGACAAGGTAAGCAAAGAATAACATTACAACTTTCAATACACTCAAATGCGGTTTAGTTTGATAGTATAACGTTAGACCAAGTGAAACAGGGCTGCGTTACCTCACAATTTTAATTTGTCAAATAAACTGACCTGTATGAGTAGTATTTCAGCACTTGCGAGTAGTTCGGTAGAATGAAATTTCCTCGTTCCTTTATATCCCCGGGACTCATCTTTGATCAAATAAATGCAGCCCTGATCAGCATAATAAACTTCTTTCAAAAACAATAGAAAAATCTTACCAACCCCAATTTTTTTGAACAGTAGTAAACCTGTCCACTGGAATCTGTGCAAATATATATATGTATATGTGCACAGTATAAACAGTACAGCTAAATGCTACTGGCTGACACATACCATCACACAACCCAGCGATAACACACGTTTTCTGAAAGCCACAGCTGTTTCCTTTTGGGACAGTGAATAAGTAATAGAGGGCTGTGTTAGATAAACAGGTTATGACCTCTTCTATTGAGATTGATAGTTCCATGTCAGTAGAGAGGAAAATAAAAGTGCACTCTCAGCATTGTGCACTCTGATTGGACACACGGTGGGAAAGTGAGCAGTGCTTAAAGAGGTCTCTGGTGGCGGTACCCTGGAGTGACTCCAACTTGGACTACCAGCTACTCCATCATGGTAATATGTGTAAATGTGTGTGTGCATACAACAACATGAGTTTCTCACTGTCTTCAGTTTGTTCTTGACTTCACCTCGGCAGGTTTCTCTATGGTAGCACGGCACAAACTTGAAAAGAAAGGCCAGACAACTTCAAAAAAAGGTCTGCAGCTACTCTGAATGTAGTAGTAGTCTGGAGTTAGCCTTAGGATGTCTCTGCACACCACAAGATTCAGCATATGGATGGCAGGTGTGACACCAATGTCAGATACAAAAGAGATGCCAGCGTCTCAGTTCGGTGAGCACTTTGAGGAGAAACATCTGACATTTCTGTGTCTTTCTCACCGACTTCACCTGAACCAAACCGGGGCTCCTGGCAACTGGTGTACGCCCCCGTCTGGTCTCCAGTCTCCAGTGTCCACCTACAGCAATGAAAGACATGCGAACCGTTCCACACGAAAGAGCACTTCAGCTTTAAGTTTAAAACACTTTAGCTCTGTTCCAAAACCAAGTGAGCTGCAATTCTGCCAACTGCCTTCTAAGGCAGCATCCTAACTTAAAGGGAACCTCAAAAACGACTCATTTGGAACTCTCAAAATGTTGATTTTCCAACTTACAAAATGTTTTGAAATCACTTCGGTTATTGTCTGTCCCATTAAAAACTGATAGTAAACCCATTTTCAAAATAAAGGTTTTTAACATTACTAAGCTTACTGACAACAAAAGGACAAGCATTCTTTTTAAAGTATTTATAGTATTAATTACTTATTTTGATGTGAGTTTTTTTGCACTACTGCTTACCCCCAGAAAATACAAACAAATAAATCAATAATTGTAAACATAAAAAAGTGTAACAGGTTAATGAGGCAAGGTTATTTCCAAAGCATTTGAAAAAATTTATTTAAAAAATGTGCAAAAAAATTGTCTTTTTTAAAATTATGTATTTGAATATTTGACATCTTTTTCATGACAGAAACGTCAAAGGACATATTTTGAAAATGATATAATACTCCACTAAGAATAAATATATGTGGTACATAATTTTAAATAAACAATCAGATTTTATTATTCCAAAATGTATAATCTATTGATACTTTCAGTACTGAATAAATTATATATTCATAAACAACCATTCTCCAGCATTTTCTCAATGTCTTCTGGGATTGACTCTTCTGCACAGCTTAAAATGCTGCCTTGGAGGCAGTTGAGTTTTGGAACAGAGCAATTCTGTCACTCATCCCTCATTTTTATTGTTAAATAAAGGCAAATGAATTTGAGCTCGAGTCTCATGATGACTTTAGGTCATATGTACATATATACGTGGCTGTTTGTTTGGAATAACCACAACGGAAAGCCATTCTGCCCTATTCTCTGTTTGACATTCTCAATATATCTTCCTTTCAAAAATGACAACGAATATCTCCCTGATGTCATTTTACAGTCTTACCTGCCACAGTCCCTGCTGAACTTGAAATGATATTTACCGTTCGGATAGCAAATCGCACCATCACGACAGCATTTGTTTCTATTAGCCATTCAATCTCAGTTTTCAGAGCTCCTGTGGGGGATTGCATTTATTATCCAAAAGCTTAAATGACAGCTGGCAAAAAATAAACAAACATGTTTATAAAATGAAACAAAACAGGAGGAAGGTTTCTGCCATTTTTACAAAGGTAGATTTAAGACTTTTTAAGACCAAGTAAAAAAAAAATAAAAAAAATAAATAAATAAATAAAATTAAGGGAAAAAAAATGTTAATATATTCTCTGCATGCAAATATATGTATAGTTGTATTAGCAACACATTTCAAAATACAACTTCCAACTGATCTCCACTACTTTTTAATTCATTTTACAAAAAACACTACCTTTTTTCTACTACGTCTTTTTGTCTTGTTTTCCAGTGCAAACATTGAAATATTCTTAAATTAAGATATATATATACTTGAGATTTTATGATTAATATAATAAGATATAATAATATTAATTATTATATTAATTATAATAATATAATTATATTAATATATAATAAGATTTTATGATTAAAACAACAAATATCTGCCAAAGCTTAATTTAAAAACCTATTGACATATTTGTTTAAAGTGTAAAGTGTAAAATAAGAGTAAAGTCAGAGAATTTCTCAGAAAACAAGACTTGGTCCCACTTTACATTAGGTGTAGCATTAACTACCATGTACTTGCATTAAAAAATAAGTACAATGTACTTATTGTGTTCAGGTTGTTGTGTGCAGCTGTTGAGGTGGGATATGGGTACGGTTAGGGACAGGTTTGGTGGTATGGGTAGGTTTAAGGATGGGTCAAGTTGTAAGGGAAGGGTCAACAGTGTAACTATAAATTTAATTACAGAAATGAATTACAGATGTAATTACATGCAGGTATGTTTTTTAAATATAAGTACAATGTAAAAACATGTTTAGATTGTACTGGAAAACAAGACAAAAATAATGAGGAAGATATTCATTTGTTGCAATGCAAGCAACATTTAATGCCATGACTTTATGAATGTAAGATTTTGTGGTCTGACTTTTTTTTAAGGCTTTAATTTGTGGAATGGCAAATTAAGTCTTTTTAAGACCTTTTTAAGGCCGACAGAAACCCTGAGGAGGAAAAACGACCACAGCCCTTAAAAGCCACAAGTGCAGTGACAACAGCGTCGCTTAGTAATGCTTAATTTATCTGAGCACGGCTTGGATTCCTGGTTCAGTCCAGGTTTTATTAGGAGGGAATCTCCGCAATCTGTTTCATGTGTCAGAGCCGCGTGGGTGATGTGGGCCGTCTGGATCAGGGTCCGAGACGCTATATTAAACCGTCTGCTAGTGGCAAATTTAAAAGCGACAGCCAAATAAAGTGTCACACTGCATTTTTCACCAGCAAATTAAAGCAGTGTAGGTCTGAATTACATTGAATTAGATGTGAAAATGGGAAATAAAGCAAACAGATGACTGGAGTTGGTTGATGTAGCAGAGAGATGTGGCACACTGGTGGCATTTGGACAATCAGTGGCCGTGATTGGAGCAGAGTTTTCCAGGCAGTGTAACAGCCCTGAAAAAAGGCAGCTGCAATCAGACTGAGCTTTCTTTCTTTCTTTCTCTTTCTTTGTTTTTCTTTCTCTTTCTCATTTTTCTCTCTTTATTTCTTTCACCTTTCTTTCTTTCTTTTTCTTTCACCTTTCTTTCTTTCTTTCTAGCACAAACAGTAGCATTAGCACAAACTATGTGGAAGAGTAGACTGAAAAGAGTGCATTTGCTCTTTGCCATTTCAGTTAACCTTGCTTAAGAAATAACTGCACATATTATTAAAACATGCCGCAACTGAACATTTACATGACCCAGTTTGGTTTGGGGACCAGCGCTTAAAGAAGCACTGAACTAGAGCAATACAGTTTATTAAACCTCTGAAAACAGGGCAGCAACTGTAATTGATTCATCATGTTCGTTGGGGTAGGGGGCTCACTGAATGTCTACGGCTGCCATAGTCTGTCATATAGAAATCATACTGATGAGAAATGCATCCGAGATAAAGAGGGTGCAGAGTTGTCTGGGCTCATAAGAGCAGATGAAAGCGTGACTTCCTACTTTGATGCCCTCAAATGTGAGAGATCATGACAGAGCTGGAACATACAGAACCGAAGACGATGTTCATGATGTGAACTTTACCACAATGAAGAAAAAAAAAAAAAAAACACCCACTGCTTGGCTTTTCAAGATAGATTTCACGGAGGACACAAATGCCTTCTGTGAAGTTCTGAAAATCTATCAGGATCACGGTGAACTGGACCAGGACATAAACACACAGCTAATCTATGTCATATTAAAAGAAGAACCTCGAGAGTGAGCGTGACCCCGAAGACTGGACCACCACGGCCCACACTGGAGAGATGAGGTGCTCATATGTATTTCTATGGTACCTTTTGTGTTTGTAACACCATTTTGTGTGGGTAGAATTTTCAGGAAGTTAACATTAAAGAAATGGAGATGTTGATGTTATGATGCTGCAAAGTTGAATTACTGTCAAATCTACAGCTATCCATCACTCTTATTTGAAAGCGTTATGAAAGAGTTCCTTCAATAGTGCCTTATTAAACACTAAATTGCATCAAACACTCAAAATCTACATAGGCTGAAAAAATAAGTAATCCAGAAAAACAAAACAAATAATTAAAAGTTGGGGTTAGTACATTTTTGAAAGTATTTTGTGTTCAGCAACGCTGCATTAATTCCTTCAAAAATAAAGTAGAACAGTAATTTTGAGAAACATTAAAATAATGTTTCCTATTTCAGGATATTTTAAACTGTAATTTATTCCAGGGATTTCAAGGCTTCAGCAACCATAACTCCAGTCTTAAGCGTCACGTGATTCTTCAGATATAATTCTATTAGGCTGATTTAATGCTTAAGAAACATTTATTATTTTCAATGTTGAAAAGAGTTGTGCTACTTAATAATTTTCTGGAAATAGTGATACTTTTCAGGTTTCTTTGTTCAATAGAAAGTAAAAAGAACAGCATTTATTTAATTTATAATAATAATAATAATAATAATAATAATAATAATAGCATTTCTTCCAGAAATACCACACCTTTAACTGACAAATACATTTGAAAATCTTAAATTGAAATAAAACAATAAAAGCATATTTGCTTATTATATCACAATTATAAAATACCTGAAATAAGACAAACAGTCCTTTCCTGTATTTCTGTGGGAAGAGTCACCCAGCCCCCTTCTCACTGCAGCCCAGCTTCCATCAGAAAATCCCATCTCCATTACTCTTTCCCAATGCGGTATAGTGAACATACACCCTGGCCCGCGAAGGTTAACCTTCAGTCATCAATCACAATTGCCGGAGTGTGAGGTGCTGCGGCACGGCTGTACCATGATATATTACACATATAAGTAGAGGCATCTTAAGGTGGCTAAGAGCCCAGGCCCTAATTTACAAGCCAGGCCTGATGCACCTTATTGTGAAGTTAACAGTGTAGTGCATACATGCACTTATGTCCCTGGATACTCTCGCTGAACTAATGCACCTCTCGCATGCCAAGCCCGTAATGGCATTCTGTTATGGATATAGATACTATCAGCACAGCAGATTATCCTCCATGCACGGGATTTCAACTGTGTATTCTGGGATGCCACTGAGAAAATGGAATCTAGTGAATAGAATAGAATGGAATGGAATAGAATAGAATATAATAGAATAGAATAGAATAGAATAGAATAGAATAGAATAGAATAGAATAGAATAGAATCAGTGGACCTAGTCTTCTCATCTTCTCAGTTTTTCACTGCTTTGCTCCTGGACTTTTGGAGGTTTTCAAGTCTGACATTTTATCCAACACCTCTCTATTTTCCTGACTCTTGAACTGACTGGAGATGACAGAGATGAATCTGTAAATATTGTGTGCATAGTGGAGCGGAGTCTTCCATATTAATTATGAACTGATCGATAGAGACAGATACTGTAGTTCACCCAAAAATCTAAATTCTGTGATCATTTACTCACCCTCGCATCATTCCAAACCTGTATGACTTTCCTTTAATGAGGAAAATAACACACAGCAGCAGAACACAGTTGTCAGTCCTGTATTTTACTCTTTAATACTGTTTGCTTTTTTAGTGACAATCTCATTAACTGAACTCACAACCACGTTCTTGAAAAAAAAAAAAAAAACCTGCGCTGTGTGGGAACCGAACCGGACTGGACAACTAATTGTCTGTCACATCACGTTGCTAGAGAGCCTCTCTACGCTGCACAAACACGTGTCTACCGTGTGTTGCAGGTTTTCATGTGTTTTTCGGCAACTTACAGCAATGGAGATAAGAGCTGTGTGTCATCTGAGGGGTTTAGATCCAGTCACTGTTCTCCACCGGAGCTGCTCCCGTCAGTTTTGTGTTCTACGTGCGAATAAAATGCTCCGCTCACCACCCAGATATAAAAGCTGCCATCAGTTAATGACGATTTGACGGATTAACTTGCGGCTCGATTGGACTCTTGTCAAAAGTGATGAGACTTTTTAGTTTTATAGACGTTGTCATCTTTGACATTTCTTTTGACTTGACTCTCATTGATACAGACAGCATCTGAGACTCTACTGTAAGCTGCTGTGTGAACTAGACATTTCGAGACTCACACCTTTAAGTAAATGTGTTTGTCAAACCCAAAAACTGACAGCGTGAACGTAGCTTTTGAGAAATAAAGTGTGTTTTTTGTCCAGTCAATGGTTACCAAAACTGTTTTGTTACCAACATTCATTGTTCCACATAAGAAGAAATTCATACAAGTTTGGAAATACTATGATAACATCTGCAACAATCAGCAGGGAACATCAAATAAAGAGCTAAGAGCGGCTGTTCTACTCCATAAATAATTTAGGAATCATTGTAAAAAAGTTCTTACAGCTTTATCATTGTGTTGAAACAGAGCATTATTAGAGTATCTCCTTTCTTAAGCATGATTGGTATTAGAACAACCATTGAGTAGTGGTTCAACGCATTGAGTCCATGCTCATATTTAATGAGATATGGGTTCAATCTGGCCATTCTATTCACCCCTCTCTTATCCCCTGATTTCCTGACATATATTCACTGTCTCTATAACCCCCCCACCCCCCCACCCCCCAAAAAAAGGCACTTTATCATCATTTGTAAAATAAAAATATAAACAATACAGTATATAAAAATAAAACAACACAAATAGAAGCCAGAAGCAATGTATATGACAAAAAAAGCAAAAAAGCAAAAAAAAAAGATCAGGTAACACTTCAGGTGAAGACACACCATTAGAACAGAACAATAAATCCCCCTTACAGCTCGTGCTGTGTTTTGTCCTCTCCAGCTAAATACTCCGTAATTAATCCTCACTTCCTCTCAGTTCAAAATCAACCTGGAGGCTTTGCTTCGGCCAAACAAATCACAATAAATTAAACTGCCCTTTCCTCCCGCAGGTAAAAGTCATTCAATAAAAGGTGCCCAGAAATCTGTTATGCAATCTATTCTGAGAAGCCTGGAGGAATCAGATGTTGAATTTGTTTGTTTGTTTTTCTAAGTGAATGCATGACAACAGGTTGCTTACAGATCTACTCCATACATATCCCTCTTTACAAGCTATAGAACATGTCCTGACTAATGGATAAAAACAATCCGTTACTGTCGTCCATCCTGAGTTTACTTATAGAAAAGCCAGAATTCCTTCAAAAACTTCAGCATGAATAGCTGTCTCTTTGTTTACTTCCACATGCAAAGACTGCTACACGTTCACAAGCAGGCTGCAAAGTTTTAATGTCATTTCGTTTATATATGAGCTTACTTGGATTAAGATAATAGGAAAATACTGCTAACAAGGCAAATTCCTAACTGCAGTGTCTTAATGGGGTCAGTGGACGGATTAAGGCAGTATCTAAACAAATTCAGTGTCAGCGTTACATGACTGAAAGCCGGAGCTTCAGAGTGGAAAGGTCTAGTCATACCCAGTAAATAAATTAATATTTTCTAAATAATCATTTTAAAAAATATATATTCACACCAATTGTTTATATTCAAGTTCACATTTCAGCATAGCCTAAATATTTTTTTTTTTTATTTATTTGAACAGAAAAATCATAATTTAAGAAAAAAAAGTTCTGTTAAAAAAAACGGCAAAAATTCTAACTAAACATGCTTTTAAGAGGCTTAAGGATCAGTAAGTCCATTAACATGTTGAAGAAAGCATTAAATACTGAACATAATCAACAGACAACTTAGTATGAAAGGCTTAATTCAGGAGATTAATTAGTAATCCACTAGTAGTGTCACTTGACTTGTCCCATTATACAGAAAAAAACATGCAGTCTGACCACTTGCTAAAAAATATCTTGCATTTCTTGCATAAATTGATTAAAGTAACTTGCAATTATCATTGAAGACCAGCAAAAGTGATTTTATTTTTGATTACATAAAATAGCAATAGAGTATGTGTACGTCAGACTCCCCTTTGTCAGGTGTGATTCCTGAATACTGGATAAAACTCTTAAAACGTTTGGGCACATCCTTATAGCTCTATTCCTAGTGGTGAGGGATTCGGGCTTGTAATCTGAAGGTTGCCGGTTCGATTCCCACGCCGGCAGGAATTGAAAGTGGGGATTGTGAATAAACAGCACTCCATGACTAAAGTGCCCTTGAGCAAGACACCTAACCCCTAATTGCTCCCCTTGTAAGTCGCTTTGGATAAAAGCGTCTGCTAAATGATGAAAAATGAAATGAAAAAATGTTCTAAGTGTATTAAGTTTTTGTAGTTTGTGTTATTTGTAATCAATGCAAAGACATCACTAAATGATTTCTGCTGATATTATGCATTAAGACAAATAGAAAACTGGTGATAAAATGGCAACAATATAAAATGATACATAAACAGCAAAATATACTAATCTGATATTTCATATCTTATAAAATTTAATTCCATGCATCCCTTTTATCATGTACAACCAGGACGAAAAACACTGTCACAGCAGCAATCACTTGTCAAAATCCAACAGTACACACTACATTACTGTTCATGATTTCAGAGTCATTGAGTTATTGATCTTGCTCATTCGAACACCAGGATGATTAGCTGGCAGGTCAGATGCTGTACTTCAGTTAATGTGAAGTTAAGGGGATTTCATTTATCTACTCTTATGACTGTCGAAACAAATCATGTAATATGCTTTGTACAGTCAATTTAGTCTAAACATACAGGAACAATTATGAGCAGACAATGACGTAGATAATCACAAATAAACCTGTCAAGTCAAAAACTTAATTAGCACATCCAACTGTCAACATCACTACACATTCATGCGTTCATTCTCTCAACGGCACCGTAACGACTTAATTGATTTCCAAAATTCATTTAGCCTTATTTTATTCACACTTATTCTCCATCTTCCTGCAGTGAATAGATGTTTGCAGCACAAACCCATTTTAAAACTCAACAGACCATGTAAAGACGTTACTCGAGCTGAAATTCTTTCTAATTCAATGCGTGAAGGTAAGTAGCTACACAGACGATTGAGGCAGCTGGGTTTGGGTTTTCACAGAGAACTTGTTGCCTTTATTTGTTTAGCCCTGATTTCTCAGATACAAGACTAGCACTAATGGTTTGCTGAACGTCCTCTAACCTCAAAGTTGATTATTCTAGCATAATCATAAGGCTGTAGTAGTGGAACAGCTGGACGTGACATGAGAAAGGTACAGACAGAGAGAGAGAGGCAAACATGACATTTGAAGAGAGCAGGTGCCACTTCACATTTTCCTCCTGGAAGAGCTGTGAGCTTTAATTGATTTTCCATCAAGGAAATGGACTGTGGATCCAGGTTCCAACACTTCCTTGTTTTCATGAGCATTTCCTATGATAAAAAATCCGCCCTTCAAACTAGGTGTTCTCCTCTAACTTAAAGCTTGTAGCCGACGACCTGTGAAATAAGAAGATTTTACCGCTTCCAGCGGATCCTACCTCATCTTGGTTGCTCACAATCCAGTCATGCACAGTCTTCAAGGCGATTTCAGCTGCCGGCTCGTTGGGAAAACCTGTTGATAGCAAAGAGAACGTTTCAGCTTTGAATTTGTGCCATAGAAAAAGACTAGCATATGTACTCACACTTTAACACATAAGCAAACATCACCATATGGCTGTTTGCTGCTCAACTCTCTCCACACTTTCAGCATTTACTACAAACAACAGTCTGTTGAGTATGCACACAAATCCAACACTAAACAATCTCACTACTTGTCCGTCCAAAAAAACGCCCACTTTTTTATTATTAAACCAGCACCCTCGCTGCAATATAATCCACATGACTGTTTGTACATACCCATCTCACATCTCCAAATGTGGCCTATTAGCTATATTTATCACGGGTGCTTGCCAATTCCTAGTAGATTTACTGATCCATTAAGTTGCATCGAAATAATCATTTACACTGTTCTGCCATCTGTGGCAGGTGCCGGGGTCGTCACACCATGATCTTGATGAGAAAGTAATGACACATTGACCAGTGAATGTAAGAGATGATGCCACTAACTGCCATATTAATCACCAGAGCCTGAGCTGAGATGGGAAACCAGTCTTGGTGTTAACACAGCGTATCGATTGAGAATAAATAGACTGGAGGAGATTAATATTTAATATCGCTGGAGGAGAGGAGGAGGAGGAGGAGTCATCAACGGGTGCTCTTCCATTTTAAAAAAGGTAATTTTAAAGTACATTTCTGACAGATTTAAGCATTCTAACAGAAAAATGTGTTCAAGCTTTAAGGATTGTGTGAGATCAGTTCACTTGGGACCAGATTTACTAAACAGGGCAAAGTTTTGCACATAATCTATTGATGATGCAGAATTTAAAGAACTCAGATGCAGCCGGATCATTTCCAAAATAACCAACACAATCTACCAAGAGAGCGCAAATTAGCGTAAGGTTTAAGACATGCTGTTTTTAGACAGTAAATAATGGCTCAAAAATCAATAAATTTACTAGCGCAAACCTTAGTAAATCACCTTGCGTGATTCATTTAAATACTCTCCTCCCATAAATTTTGCTTCTGAAAGGTAAACTCCTACAAATGCACAAAATAACAATGAACACACATTTTTGACACTAATTTTTCAGTTTAATTTTTCAACCCTAACCCTACCTATCAAGATGAGTTCAGCAAGACTTTTAAAAATGCTTTTTTAAATTTCATCAAGTACTATAATAATTAATACTTTTATTAAGCAGGGACAGATTAAATTGATGAAATGTGACATTAAATATATTTATAATGTTACAAACGATTTTTATTTCAAATAAATGCTGTTCTTTTGAACATGTTTAATCAAAGAGTCCTAAAAAATATAAGAAATGTTTCTTAAGTACCAACTTATGATTTCTGAAGGATCATGTGACACTGCAGACTGGAGTAACTTTACCATTAGGGAAATAAGTTACAGTTATTTTAAATTGTAATATTTTACTGTATTTCTGATCAAATAAATTCAGCCTTTGTTAACAAAGGAGACTTTTTTCTTGTCAAAAAAAATAGACCTCAAATTTTTGAACTATTATGTGTGTGTTTATCTTATTAGTTTATGCATTGTACATATACCGAAAACTTGTTACTAATAGTAGCTGCATGCATATACTGTATATATATATATATATATATATATATATATATATATATATATATATATATATACAAATAAACACACATGTATAATATCTATGTTTTAAAAATGCTGATGTGAATACATGGTTAAACTGTGACCATACAGCACTAGTTTTGTAGAAATGATTCATCGGTTACCCAGCGAGTGGCGGCACTGACCCTGAAGGGCCATCTCGGCACTCAGACTCCAGGGTGATAGGAGACGTAATTAACACATGACTGAGGAGATGTTTTCCCTGTCTGTTTCACCTCTCTATGTGCTCAGCAGCCTGACACAGGGCTCTCCGTGTCTCCTGATGTCCTGTCTGGGCCTTTCAACACCAAATAATTTGGGGATCTGTTGGATGTGAGGGAGTCTCACACCAGCGCTATCCTGTCAGTCTCTGCCCCATCCAATCCCTGTTTATATGCTTCTGCTGTCTTCTAGCGCTCTCGCTCTCTCTTTCTGACAGGCGGAATCACAGAATGATATCTTCTGCTGGCTGGATGCCTTCAGACCTGAACTTTAGGTCAAGAATGTGCGTGAGAAACCAATAAACCTATTATCTCTCTTGAGAATAAACCCCAACTGGAATAATAGGAACGCACGCACACTTTTGGCTCCTTTTCACAGTAAACAAAATACAGAGAAACAGATGAAATTACTGTTTACAAACAAATGCTCAACAGTGATGCTTTCTGGCTCTTGCAGGTGACCTGCAAAATAGCAGTTTTAAATGAGTGCTTTATTTAAATAGATACGAAAATGAGCAGAGCTGTGTGTAAGGGTTGAAACTTTCCATGAGATTACTGGAGATTGTTTAGACTTCTATCAGGATCAGTGGCCCTGGGCAAATACTGGATTTTACAAATTCACAGACTGTAAATGAACCCTACTTAATTAAGTCAAATATAACTACTTATTTTCGCCTTTGTTACATTAACTTTGTTCATTTTTTCTTTCAAAAAGAACCCCTTTACTCTAACCATAACGTGTAATTTGAGGGTCATTTATTTTTACTGTAAATTGGTTACACTTTGGATTAAGGTCCAACTCTCACTATTATTAACTACGATTTTTGCCTCAAACTCCCACTTACTGCTTATTAATAGTCAGTAAGGTAGTAGTTAAGTTTATGTATTGGGTAGGATTAAGGGATGTAGAATATGGTCATGCAGAATAAGGCATTAATATGTGGTTTTATTAGTACAAATAAACAGCCAATATCTTAGTAGTATGCATGCTAACTAGTTAATAGTGAGAAATGGACCCTAAACTAAAGTGTTACCATATAACTTACACAATTTTAAACAGTTAATTTATGTTTCTGTGCTGATTAATTTTACTAAAAGTATGTATATTATAATTTAGTCATGTGGAAATGAAAGTACATTCCTTTTGAATTCTTTGGTTTTACATATCAGAACATAAAAAAAAAAAAAAAACTCATCTGGTCTTTAGCAGGTCTTAAAAATAAGGTAAATACAAACTTGTATAACCACCTTTAGCAGCAATAACTTGAAGCAATCATTTTCTGTAAGACTTTATCAGTCAATACACAGCTCTCTTAAGGTCCCGCCACAGCGTTTGAGTTGGGCTGAGGTCTGGACTTTGACTGGGTGATTGCATCATCTTGATTCTTTTCTTTTTCAAACATTCTCTTGTAGAATTGCTGGTGATCTTGGGATCACAGTCCTGTTGCATGACCCAATTTCAGCCTGTAGCTGTTGGACAGATAGCCTCACATTTGACTCTAGAATACCTTGGTATACAGAGTAGTTCATGGTCGACTCAATGACTACAAGGTGCCTAGGTCCTGTGGCTGCAAAACAAGCCCAAATCATCACCACTCCACCACCATGCTTGACCGTTTGTATGAGGTGTTTGTGCTTATATGCTGTGTTTGGCTTTTGCCAAATATGGTGCTATGCATTATGACAAAACATCTCCACTTTGGTCTTGTCTGTCCAAAGGACTTTGTTCCAGAAGTCTTGTGGGTGGTTTAGATGCAACTTTGCAAACTTAAGCCATACTGTCATATCCTTTTTTAGAGAGAAGAAGCTTTCTCCCCTTCCAAACAAGCCATACCTGTTCCCATCTTTTTCTAATTGTACTGTCATGATTTTTAAAATTTAACATGCTACCTGAGGCCTGTAGAGTGTGAGGTGTAGCACTCCTTGACTGATCTGACTTTGGGGTGAATTTGCTGGAACGTCCACTCCTAGAGGATTGGCAACTGTCTTGAATACTCTTCCTCACTGTAGAATAATGGACTTCAAAATGTTTGGAAATAGATGTATAACCCTTGGCAGCAACAATTTCTTCTCTAAGATCATTGCTGATGTCTTTGCTCCTTGGCATTGTTTTAACACACCTGGATGCTCCAAACCAGCAAACTGCCGGTAACTGCTTTTATAGAATTGGTCAAACTTGCTGATGATCAATTAATCAAAGGCACTTGATTAGCAGCATCCGACTGCTACAAACCCTCTTAATTCCTATGGAAGCAGTAAGGATGTACTAAGTTCATCACCCTTTGCATTTCCATTTTGGCCTAGCTTTTGTTAAATAAACATGACACGTAGTAATATGTCATGTGTTGTTATTCATGTGAGGTTGTATTTACCTCACTTTAAGACCTGCCAAGGACCAAAAGAATTTATTATGTCCTTATACGTAAAACCTTAGAATTCAAAAGGGTGTACTTTATTTTATGTATTAATATTTTTTGCATTGCTATGTTTTTTTTCTTCACATACTGTAAGTATGTAATTTTAGGAAATTTGTTTTTACTGACATGGTTAATAATTGTTGACATGTCAAAGATGATAGAGGCAAACATTTCTAAGCTTTAGGCTAAAAAAAAAATGTATTACTCTCCCTATTTAAAGTGCTTTGAACTGTAAATATGCACAGACTTGTTACTCGCATGCTCCTTTGAGAGAACGCTGATGCATATCACAATGTCTTAAGGGCAGAAAACACGGATGAGGCCACTAGACTCATGTTCATATTACATCTTCAGAGTGTTTCTGTTTTTAATGTAAATTGATTTGTGCTTCACAGGCATTAATTATACAGAGAGAGGGGAAAAAAAACGAGAGAGAGCCAAAGAGGTCATTGAGAGCTGTGTTATGTCTGTCTATAGAGATATAGGCAGGCTCACTAGAGGTCAGAGTTAACCAAGTTAACAGCCAGAGCTCATTGAGAGGTCCCTCTGATCTCACTTCAGACTGCTTAACATGTTCCATACATGCCTGACAGATGCCCACCTCACAAAAACATCACAGATCAATCTCAAACTACAAGGAACCCCTCCATGGAAAGGATTTTTTTTCAGTGGATATGCATCAAATCTTTGGATTCAGTTTTTGGGAGACGCAAATGCAACTATGCGTCCTGTAGTGGATACACAGAACAGGAAGGCAATTGAGAGATATAAAAAATGCAGTCAAGTATAAAACCTATGCATAGCAATCACAAAAAATGCACAAAAGTGCTGTGAGGTTTAAAACATCTCAGCATGTGCAATCAAATAATCATAAAGGAAACCTTACATCACTTTGTAAAAAAAAAAAAAAAAAAAGAAAGAAAAGGAAATGGTATTTTCTCACAGTGAGGATGAAAAGATTATGATTACTAAGTGCTATTCATTTCTTTATGTTTAAAACTATTTAATGAAAAACTAATGACTACGTCTGCCTTTCAGCCACAAAAAAAATATATAATAAAATAAAATAAATAAAAATAAAATGAATGTGTTTGTATATGATGCTACATATACAAACACAAGGAAAAAACAACTAAATAATTGTCATAGGGACAAAAATATATTTTGGCATAAAAAATATTGTAAAATACATTTTCATGGTCAGAATGAAATATTTCTCAAAAAGATCTATTGTCAGCTGATGGATGCCCACCAGTGTATGGGCTGCTGATGAGGGCTCCAGGGAGTTCCTTTGCTTATAATGCGAACAAACAGAAGAGAAGGAGAGAGACTCTACAGTGCACTATAGAGGGTGTCAGCACTTTGTAGTGCTGTCCAAATTCTTAGTGAACAATTTGATTCCATATATAGTTCACTGTTGTGTACCTGTAATGCATTCTGATATACAGTGCAAAACTGATGTACTCTAGCTGGTTACCCATAAAGCAATGGGATGACGACTGCCAAATGCCAAAGAAAGGCTCAGGCTGCACACACACACACACACACACACACTACAGAAAGGTACTGCCAAAACTAATTTTTTGTGCAAATAATTTCTAATAGTTTACTCTGCATAATGCAGAGTTTTACGTGCCTATTTGATTTCATTTTTAGCAACACATTTCACATAAAGGAAATTATAATGTAGCGGATGATTCACATTTTCTTTTATTCTCTCTAGGTGACATTCATCTATATCTAATCAAATAATTTAATTCTCGACTTTATTACTGCTTTATGGAAGGATTAGGATATTATGGGGTGCTTCATTAAAATAAGATCTGACATTTCTCTATGTTCAAAATCAACTAATTAACTTCTTTAAAGTCATAAAATGGTTGCTGAATGACATCACGAAAGACTAATTTAAATAATTGTCATTGTGATTCAAGAAACCTGTATAAAATTATTAACCTTACAGGAAAGAATACGTTTATCGTAGCATGCTGTTCCTCCCAAGTCGAGTCATATTTATATGAAATGTCTTTGAATGGATACTAGTAGAAGTTACTAAATAATTAATATGGAAAACCTTTGCACCAAAGAATAAACAAAAAACATCTGAGCCAGAACTGCTGGGCCTTCAAAGACTGAAGAACTTTGAAATGGTCATGATTTGCCTGATATGTGAAAAGGTGATGGAGGTGATGTCCAAACAAATCAGTGTGACTTATGTCCAACTGGACATGTGGGAACAGGGCTCATAAAAATATAAGAAGCTGAATGTGTCAGCTGGTGGATGGAGGTTCAGAAAGACACACAAACAGATGTTGTCTTGGAGAATGTTGACAGAAATATAGAGTACTGCAGAAGACAAACAACAGAGTTTAATGAATAATGCTGGTGTAGGAGAAGGGGGAAAAAAAACCTTAGGAAGTGACCCACATCTAAAATGGATAGAGACACACATACCAAGCCTGTCACAGTGTGTGCCCTTGAAAAGCCATATGTATTGATGGTGACATTTTTGTCCCACATGCTAACATTACCACCTAATATTAACTTTTCACTAAAACATGTTACACACCACACACACACACACTGTACACCACAGCAGTGCTTCCTGCTGTCCAGTGTTTCTGTTGTTTTTGAATGTGAAATCCACCCTTCTACTACATGCTAAAACACAATTAATATAATTTCTTGCTTGTTCTTTCATGTAAAAGTGTATATTTAGCTGTGCTCAAATTTATTAACTCAAATTAAACTCCAAACACAAACCTTACAATGTAATCTATTAGAATCCTATTGTCAGAACATTTACATACATTTTACCCCCAATGCTCATTATTGTAATGCGGTTTGTAGCTTATTGTAATGCAATATTGTAATCCAGGTTTCTCATTATTTATTAATGATTATCAACATTTCTGTTATAGTCTTTTTTTTATAACTATAAAAAAATATTGGTTTGCGAAGGCCTTTTTAATTAAAAACTATTCATTTTTTTAATTAAAAACAGTAAAATTATGTATTAATATTTTTCATGCATTAAGAAGAAGACTCACATTAGAGTAATAAGAATTAGGTACAATGAGCTTAAATGTCCTGAAAAAAAAAAAGTCTAAATAAATAAATCCCACACATTGTGACAGCTATTTTTCTTTAAGCAAAATATTATTAAATATTTATTTTTTCCTCTTTTGGGGTAAAATGTGACCCTCTTTGTAAGAGTCAAAGTAATATTAATAATCTGAATAAAACAAACCGATATACAAACAAGTATAGTATGTAGCGTAACTGTAGGCTATTTAATATTCCCAATAATAACTTCACATTATTACAGTTTCAAATGCAGCTCATCCAATCAGAATTTAGAGTCAGAACTATTAATTTTATGAAACACAGTTGAATATGATGCGTTCAGTGTAGGAGTCAGATGCTAAACCAGTAACAAACTCTGAGCTGTCAGGTTGTCCGTTTCATTCAACATACAGCATCTCTATGATTCAGAACGAAAACTAGTGAGTTTATTCAGATTGATTCAGGCAATGCTTTGACCAGTTCATAAAAAAGAACTCAAACTCAACTTGTTTACGAATCAGACATCACTAGCTGAACACCGTCACACTCTGTTTACCGTTGTCAAACGCAGTTGAAATTTCTTGCCTATTTACCATCTTACTGCACCCAATCTTTCTCTCATGTCACATTCAATTCAGACTGCGAGTTCACAGCTCAGCTAAAATATACAACCCAGTTGCCGTAGGGCTGTAGATTTAGATGCCTCTCAAACGACTGTGATCTCTAAAATATGTCCTCAACCCTCAAAACTTCCTCAAGCGGTGTCAGACTTGACAATGATAAAACCATGAAAGTGTAAAACAAAATCTTCATCCATTTCCCTAGATGCAATTCGAAGATTTGCTTTTCCCCACTTATAAGCCCACATCAGTGTGGGATCATAAAAGGCTCCCTCCCTAAGCCTTTGTTCACGCTTCCTCTTCCCAGCATAAACCTTGGGCTTTAAATACAGCACAGGGAAACCTGCACAATATCAAGGTAAAGAGATAAGGGGTTTGGCCCTAATCCACCACAGAGATGGACAGGGGAATCACAGAGTGAAGACACTTAGTCAGCTGACCCCGGCTGACCCCGAACAGCTGTTTGGAGGCATCGTCCGGATTACCACTACCTATCTCACACCACCAGAGTCGTGCACTAAAAAAAACTCACTGTCAACACCTCTTGTCCAGTTAAGAAATAGGGCAACTATTTGTCAAGCAGGGTTGTGTGGATTTATAAGTAAGAGTTATACATCATTCAAAACTGTGAAATGTCTTTTTTTTTTGTGTACACTAACAGTGAAAACAAAATGTTGTGCTTTTTGCAGAATAAAGAAAACGAACATAATGCGTGATCTGCAGCCCCTATCTCAATGAAGTCCATTCTGATAGTTGTTAGAAATGCTTATGACACAAACATGAGACATATGTCTAAAGAACTGCTGAAATGTCAGGTTTTGAATAATGCAAGTCAAATCGAAAACGAATATTCTTTTTTGAAAAGCGAGAGATGTCAGTGGTTCGCGGGTCACCTCATTATCCGCTAATGCGGCCACACCCACAGAGAGCGCACAGCATTCAAATGCAAATTCTGAGGCAATCCATGCAACAGAGTTAACGCTCGCATCAGCTCAAAAAAAACGCATGAAACTTAGTCAGATTCATGTACATCGTTTTGAGAAGCGGTGAGGAATAATTCTGGAAGAATTTACCTCAGAGGAAGAGCATTTCACTGACAATAGAAATGATGCACCTCCTCACAAACTACCTAGCCTACTGGATTAAAGTAACTAACTGCTGGTTTGCCAAACTAGATCAGTTTATCAAGTCTCCAGTCCTGAGAGAAAACGTCCTGAGGTGACTGTCCTGAACGTCAAGGTTTGTATTCACGTGTATCAAATAGTTAGTGTACAGACAAAAACAAACAAACAAATAAAAAAACTCATCTGCAGTTTAAACGTTTTAAATTAGCCTGCTGGGTTAAAATGTGTTACCCAACTTGCTGGGTTAGTTGAAATTAGGTTGTTTTTAACCCAGAGATTTTTAGAGTGCAGACTCGCCTATTAGACGGCCAATCAGACAAGTGTGATTCGTCACTCCACAGAACACGTTTCCACTGCTCCAGAGTTCCAGAGTCTAGTGGCAGCGTGTTTTACACCACTCCATCCAACGCTTGCCATTGTTCTTGGTGATATGAGGCTTGCATGCAGCTGCTTGGTCATGGAAAGCCATTCCACGAAGTTCCCGCTGCACAGTTTTTTTGTGCTGATATTAATGCCAGTGGAAGTTTGAAACTCTTCAAGAATCAGCAGGGGGTTGGCAACTTTTAGGGTCTGTGTGCCTCGACACTCAGTCACTCTGCTCTGTGACTTTATGTGGCCTTTCACTTTTTTGGTTGAGTTGCTGCTGTTATTAAACGCTTCCACTTTCCAATAATACCACATACAGTTCATCATGGAATATCTAGCAGTGATGAAGCTTCAAAAACTGATTTATTGGATATCCTATTAAAGTACCATGCTTGAATTCACTGAGCTCTTTAGAACAACCTTTTTTTTTTCTTTACAAGAAACAAAAACAGGCAGTTATGACACTAATATTTTAGTTAGGGTACTTGTGAAATTCATAAACCTCTATTCCAATTTCAATACCACAGCTAAAACTACTAGCTTAATTAATATAATTTTAATAGCCTACATTTTTAAAGACAAGTGAACAGTCAGTAATGAAATAAGAACAAATAATCAAATTACAAGCAATAGCACAAATAAAAAAAAATGCAACAAAGATACAAATTAAATAAACTGTGCTTTTCATGCAGGTCTAACAGTAGCTTTCAGGTACAGCAATTTAATAAAGTAGTCTAATCAAATAAATAACACTGCATAGTTTTCATATCTTTTTTAAAGGTCAAGATTAGTGAGTGATATATATATATATATATATATTTGCTTTTGTTGTTTGGTTAACATTAAAAACTCAAGACACGCATAGATCATGTATTTTCTTTCTCAACTGAAGACATAATCGACTATATTTACTATAATGTTCGGCGAGACCGGCATTTTTTTTTACATAATTTTGTGTGAATTTGCCCGATAAAGCACAGGAAGGCATGAAAGAGAGTTCAAAGTATTTGTGCGCTGTATGAGACACGGGTTTCAGGGCGCATGCTTCGGATATTTCGGATGTTAAACTTCTCACATAGCGTGTGAGTAACGAATTCCCTTTCAAGTGTTTTAACGCTTGAATATTAACAGTGGAGAGGTTTAAACTTCGCGATGATGCAGTCAGCTATAAGAACATCATTCACATTCATGTTCTCACAACATTGCATTGTTAGAATTCATAAAAAAATGTTACCGGCCATCTGGCGACTGACACAGTTTCACATACTCACCAATACCGATTATTAATTGCATTTGGCGATTGGTGAGTGTTGATTTTAGTCCCTGCATATATAGTTTTCTATGTAACATTGCTAGTCTAATGCATTTTGATATGTTCAGAGAGCCTTTAATGTAACATAGTATGACCGTATTAAACAGCCTCTTATTTTACTCCACAATGCCTTGGGAAGGTCTTTTCTATGAATGTCTAAGGGATAAAAAATAATAAATCATGCCTTATCACCTTGCATACACAAACCAGAAATGACCAGACCTTGATATGGTGATGAATGCTTCAAGTCGATATACCCCATTGAGCTGGATTATGAGGTAATAAAGAGCTCTCTTCAAACAGTGATGACAATAATCTAATGAGTGGCACGTTTTGATGTCAGACAGCCCCTGTCCTTTCCTTGACAAAATCGTCAGATGGTTAAAACTCACGGGCACGGAACAAATTTTTCTCCTCTAGGCTTCAGTGAAAGATGAACCTGGGTCTAATTCATTTTCTCTTTGTTGCTTATCTAAAGGCGGGGCTGGATATATCATGACTGACTGTGACAGTGCCATAAGAAGGAGGCTGTTAAGATGCCTGGATGGTTCAAATGTAATTGCAGTTTTCTCCTTTTTGACTCTGTCTCTCTCTTTCACTGCAGGCTAAAATAATAATGGAGGAATTAACCTGTGGGGTTCAAGGCTATTGGATTAGAGTTTTCCCTGATATGAATCTAACACTGAAGTTTTGAACAGCATCTTTAAGTTGTCAAAGTTGAAATAACTGTAGGGGAGGCCGAGGGCAACTGTAACACTAAATATCTTTGATCAAAAACCAGGTAAGAGTGAAGACACAGTTCTCTGTCTGCCTGAGAACAACTGATTTTGAAGAATAAAAGGGAAATTTTCAAGGATTTTTATTTTTTCCAAGAAAGGGATCCAAGGATTTTTTTTCTCTTCTGTCTGAATTTATGATGCTTTTGAAACATTTAACTTTAGCCTACTGTAGGTTGTTGGTTAAATGTTGGAATGTTAGCACTGTATCTATTATTATTATGTTCAATCTCACAGTTTTTTCAATTAATTTATATAAAAAAAATAATAATAAAAATGTTCAAATTAAATTAAAAAAAAAACTTTTCTTTATGTACAATAATATTTTAGAGCCACATTAAAATATAAGATTTAAATAAATAAAGTTTATAAAATAAATATTACAATATTATAATATTACAAAAACGTTTTGGGAACAATGTCAATAGAGCAACAGTTAAAAGATTAAAACAATAATATTTTGAGAATTACTTCAAAAGTTCAGGAATAAATTTCATGACAGCGGTGTAAGATTACCGATTTGATTTCAGATCTCATAAGAGAGCCGTAATACTACAGCTTTATTTTCAAAATAATATCATTTTAATGTGGCATTAAAAAGCTGATGCTTTTTATGAACCAATTGCGTATCCAGGAAAGAGGGAGGAAAAATTAAATGATCCAGACAGAGTAAAGGATGATGCAACCTCTGTCCACCTCTGTGCTTTGCCTGTGTCCGCACTATGTAAGACACTGATAGATTTGCCAGTTCTTCCCATCCTCTCTAAAAAAGAAATAACCTGTTTTACACGTCTCTCATGGCATTGATTGATAGGCTATGAGTATCGTACTTAATAACCTCTATCATACTATCCAACCCCTCTGCTGGAGGCAGGCGCCAGTTTGTTTATGGGTGGCATCTCCTCCAATACGCCATGTGTGTGAAAGCTCTACCTGTGCTAATGGTGTGGGCTGAGGGATTGGACTGTCAGCTGGGAGTGAGGCCTCATTTTTCTACCTGCCTGCTGTCCACGTTTCCAACCCCACAGAACAGCCCCTTTACGCCTTACCCTCTGTCCCCCGATCATCTGTCAGCCTGGACCTCAGCTCCCATGATGCAGCGAAAAAGAGAGATGGGGTGTCAGCTCCGGTTGGCCGTGAGTGACAGCGCTACATGTTCGATCAGGGTGCATGCGGCTGCTTAATCTGGTGATGTGGCCACATGGAGTTCGTCTCGCTTGGTTAGCTTATGCACAATGAGGAAGCGAGCAAAGTTCTTTCAGCTTATTTGGGAATGTTCTCAAAAGCAAACATTCATTACTGCCACGGTAGTATGAAAGCTCAAACGTATGAAATTAATTTCCTCCTAAACAATCGCTTACTGTCTTTTTGGCCAAAAGAAACAAGAAAACATCAGGTTTGTGAAGTATTCTAGGTTATTAGCTCTTTGATCATGATATTCGAGTGCTCTTCTTGCTTTCAGAGTAAATGCCTTCTCCCTCTGTCATGATCTGAACAATTACACAGTGCTAGAGAGGGAGGTTGCAGATTATTTATTGAATCAAACATAATTGCGTCCTTTCTGAAGTACTGAGATCTCACAGGCACTGTCATCTTGAGTGACAGAATCTTGTCAACACACACACACATCATAGTGTTTTTTTTTTTGCTGTTTGTTTACTTTTATTCATCAAGGATGCATTAAATTGATCAAAAGTGACAGTAAATACATTTATAATGTTCCTAAAACATTTAATATATAAAGGAATCCTCAAAAATATATCACGGCTTGCCCAAAAATATGCAGCACAACGGTTTTCAACTGTGATTGAGAAGAAATCTTTCTTAAGCACCAAAACAGCATATCAGAATGATTTCTGAAGGATTGCGTGACACTGAAGACTGGAGCAATGAAAATTCAGAGTAACACTTTACGATAAGGTTCATTTGTTAATATTAGTTAACTATATTAGTTAACATGAACTAATAATGAACTGCACTAATACAGCATTTATTAATCTTTGCTAATGTTAATTTCAACATTTACTAATACATTATTAAAATCTTGTTAACATTAGTTAATGCTCTGTGAACTAACATGAACAAACAATGAACTGTACTTTCATTAAAGTTTCTGAGGATTAGTAAATCAAATGTATTGCTCATGGCTACTTCATGTTAATTAATACATAATGTCTTAAAACTAATGTTTAACTAAGTGTTACCATCTTACCGACTCAAAGTTTTGAAAGCAAACAAAACTTGTACACAAACACACACATGTGCAGTGCACACACACATCATGCAAAAATGCATACTAAAACATTATTATTTATAAAAAAAAAAACTAAATAAAAACTAAAAAGTGAAAAGTGAAAGTATTGCTATGAGAGTTTAAAGATATGATAATATTGCAGAGGTAATTTGGTAAATTATTTGGCAAAGAGGTAAAATGTTTCATCGGCTCTTTCATACACACACATATTGAGCATTCCTGTAAGTTGCTATCTAATCTGCACACCTGTTTCTTCATGCACATGCTCAGAATCACACATATACGCTGAAAGGTTTGGAGGAAGAATATACATTTTGCTTACCATATATTCCTGTTGATATGCATGGAAATGCCTGCAATAGAAAAAAAAGCAAAAATGAAGCCAACTGTAATTAAATTCATATAAAATCACATAAATTCTGACCCAAATAAATGAAGAATGAGAAAATCACCAAACAAATTGAAGTTAGTCATTGAATGTAAAGAGTTCAGAGGCAGGCAATGAAATGAGCCCAACCTTACATTTTTGTAGCCTTGAGTTGTTTTTTTCCAATTCCTGCTATGCTTGCATTTTCATAACATGCATGGATTTCATTAAAGCCAACTCTATGAAATTCTACTACGTGGATGGTGTGATATTGAGAAATTTGACGTTTAGTGAATGTCAAATGTTTCATTAATAGCCTGTGGGAATAACTGCTTAATGTAGGCTTACACTAAACATCAAATATATATAATAAAGAGCCTAAAGAGACAGAACGCTGCTTTTCATTGAGCGGAGGTGTTTGTTTTTGTAGATCACTTCGGCTTCAAAGGAAAGGATGAAATGAATGCTTCTTCCTTTTGGGGTAGACAGAGTGTTTGTATTTGGAGCAGCGATTTGACGCGACGTGACACGCAGACATAACATCCATGAGAATCAGTTTATGAAAACACATATTGCCATATCCCCACCTGTAGGCTTTGCCACCTGCTTTTGACATGCACCCAGTGTGAAAGATCCATTTCGATTTACTTCACCTAGCGAGAGCCTTCAAAAGTGACGTTTTGACTGTCATCCACTGTTGATCTAATTAATCCAAAAGTTAATTAAGGGACAGTCATATTTCAGTATGTCAAGACACATATAGTAACAGGAGGAGAGATGCCCTCTGGGAAATGTGCATCAGTTTGGATGCATGCAGAAAATGCGCCCAATAATTCAATACTGCTGAAAATTATAATTGATCCACTCATGGTCTTTACAATATCCTGGATCATTCTGAAGGGTAAATGGGGTCTTGGATTGGAGCCACTTGGAGTCTGGGAAATGTTCGGATTTGTTATGATGATGGAGCTATAGACTGTCACAATCTCTGAGAAAAGATACAAACTCAACACACTAGGAGGCAGAACGACAGATTTTGGCAAGTGTTGACAGTACAGCTGAACATGACAATTCCAGAGTGTCTTTTTGCCTCATTTCAGTTCTGGATTTGACGTGATCGACTGAAGGAAAGATTTACATATACCTGAATTGGTAAAGAGTTTTGCACTATAGCTTGCATCACTTCACAAAATTTCAATGTACTGAACACATTTGAGCAAAGCAGGATTCAGTTTGCATTAAATGGTCAGGTTACCCCAAAATGAAAATTCTGTCATCATTAACTCAACCTTTTGACATTTCAAACAAAAGACGACATTTTGAAGAACAGTTGAGTCCATACAAGTCTCCAATTGACATTCTTATTGACATTTTTTTTTGTCAATACCAAGAATGTCAGTCAGTCAGTCTTGTATGGACCCCATTGTTCTTTAAAATATCTTCTCTCTCGCTTTCTCTCTCTCTCTCTCTCTCCCTCTCTCTCTCTATCCCTTTAAGACCCAATGCAAGTTTTGTAGAAGAACATATTAAATGTGTTTCAAATTTGTGTTAATGTGTTATTTGGAAGAACATCATTTTGGAACCTAGAAATTAGGTCATATTAAAAATGGTCCAGATGACTTAAAAGTGAACGGAAACTTTCTGGGAACTCTTTTTGAGAAATACTCGCTGATCAAGAAAAGGTTGAGACCCCCTAATGTAGGTTCAGTTCTGAAATCTGACGTGGGACACTCACTACCTCTGTCTAGTGTACATTTTTGGCCCCATCACAAGCAATGTTAACATACTCATATTCTAAACAAGATGTTATGTGATGTGATGATTCCTCATTTGAAAAAGAGTGCAAAAATGTCCCTGATCACCTGCATTCTTATTAAAGAATAAAACATGAATAAAGTGATGTAAATCAAAGTCTTGTTTATTTAGGGCTGTTTATTTGTGTCTCTGTATTCACTGATAAATGATATATAATTTTGTGAACAGGTGCGTGAGAGCTTTTCTACCGTGGAACAAAAAAGACCAGTGCGACTGAGGGAGAAACAGAGCATCTCCGATATTTATGGCCATATTTTTTAAAAGATTAAAAACTTACCATACTGTAATAGGTCTGGCTCTGCGGCACTTTGCACCAGATGTATTACTCAAGAGCAGGTTTAGAGCTGCAACAACCATCATTTTTCCATACGACCGCGTTCCACGTGCCTCGTTCCACATTCATCATTTTTAGTATATTAATAAACAGTAAAGAGGAGATATTTATTCAAAGCTCTCATTTGTCTCCACAAACCAGCTGAATCTGTGCTTTAGCGTAGCATTTATCACAAAAAAAACAAAGTGTGACCACTGCGTTAATGCAGCATTATGACAAATGTAAATTTCCCTATCATTTCTGTTTGTTTGGGTGTAGATTAGAAAAGGAGTAACTGTTCGACAATAAAACGATTGCTGAAAAGGTGTGAATGCCGTGTGAGTGTCGTTTGTTGTCATCGCTCTGACTGGGCGAGACGCTGTTTAATGATATTCTAAAGGCTGCTAATAAGGCTTTGTTTTAAAAATGTTTGAAGTGCTAAAAGTAGGTATTTTCCATATCAAATAAGCTTTTGTGCTGCGGTGAGAGCTTTACCACAAAACAGACTGCAATTGCAATAACGGTTTGCTAACAGAATATTAGAGACAAAACAACAACACAAAACAATGGTGATATAATTTCAGGTGACAGCTGTACAAATCAAAGCCAGTTGAGCTTTTCAATGAGTAACAGATGAGACTCCCGCAGAGCTGTGTAACTATGATTATAAACCATAACTTACTGCTGTACGGCAGATGATGCGGCAATATCCAGCATCACCTGATTCCAGAACGTATGTGCATATTTTCTGCAGAGTTTTGGTACTTTCTTTCTGGTTATTTTTTTTTCCAGAGAGAAGGATCTTTGTTTAGCTGTTTATTATTTTACAGGGTTGTGTCAAAATACCGCTTGTCAAGATCAATATTTCAGCTGAGTCTTTCACTAAAGCTTTGACCTTTCCAGGTGTACATCTCGCTTGGGCTCAAATTCCCCATGATGAGCAGCAGAGGAGGGCCATTTTTAGAGCGCTGCTCGGCTCAACACAATGTAAGCTCACTCGCCTGAGTCCCTGCGGGGTTCAATAAAGACATGCTCACAAAACATACACACAACAGCATGCTATAACTGTCCAACATACTGGAATGTCATTCTAGTTATATCAGACATGATAAAAAGAAGAACAAAAAAACAACATGAAATCAAAATTTACATTTATTTATTTATTAATATTATTATTGCAGCATCTTCTGTCCTCTTGTTATAATGCAGGCCTACTGTATATTGAAAATATAATCTGTCTTGGAATTATTTCAAAGACAAATGACCTCTCTCAAAAACATATCAGCAAAATCAGTAAAACAATTTTCAATTATATACATTCCAATAATTCCCAATTCGCCGATAAAACCCCATTAGATGTTGTCCAGCATGTTTGTACTTTCAGCTTAACAGAAAATAACATATAAGAACATGCACATCTATTACATGGCCAAATACTTAATAAAGATCAATAATGACAATATTCTAGGAAATACAAATTCTAATCCCCTAAAAGCAACTATAGGTATAGATCGGAAAGACAGTCTCAATGTGGAGTTCTCTGAGCAAAAACACACAGCTGGTGTGTCTGACTAATCATACCTAGAAGGTGGAGGTGATAACTGCTTCATAGTGCAGCAGGACACACAACAGCAGAAGCCCACAACTCACTAGTTGATTTAGCTTGACACAGTTATGCCATTGCAACCATGACCAGCAACACTTGTTTTTTATATATATATATATATATAAATATATATATATATATATATATATATATATATATAGACCGGTGCATTTATATCAAACCACTGCCTTAATTAACAAGGCTGACATTATTACACTTCTGCAGTGACTTATGGTCCTGTGGCTGGATTATTATTTCTGATCTGTCAGTTCATTAGGACCGAATCAGGCTCACGGCCCACTTGCCTTTGCCTGCTTATTGTGTTTCGTGTTTTGCTTGCAGTAGCATGTTGAAATTGGTCACAAGGGAAACAATTCCACTGCAATTGCTCTTCTCTAATCAATCACTTCCTCTTGTGTTCCTCAGGTTGTTTATTAAGATTATCATTGTTATTTATAATAGACGCACATTCTTTGCTGGTACTCCCACTTGGTTTAAGAGTAGCTCTTAATTGAATGCATTGCTGTGTGGGACTGTGTTTACATGTGTCAACAAGCCAAATACAATTTCTTCATTTCTGTACTTGTTCTGTCACATTATGGAGAGGTAAAATGCCATATACATCAAATATGTTTACGAGGGTGATCTTCAAAATTGACTGGTTGGTGGGGTGAATGAAGGACAAGTTGATCTTAATGAAGAATTGTATAATTAGACTGGTTTAGGGGGATGTCTGACACCAATCAGACACATTTTTTAGCCATTAATGAATGCTAAGCATAAATCTCAATAGTATGATTGAGAAAAGTAAGGACTTACTGTAAAGTGTTAACATAAAACAAAACCAAAACCAAAAAATCTACATTAACTGACTATCTGATCAAACTAACTGACTAGCTAGTTGGTAGTTGGATGACCAATTCAAACATTCTAACCCCTTCCTAAGCAGAATAAATCATAATTGATAATTCTATTTATTTTTTTTTTTCAAAGTTTATTTCAAACCTTTCTAACCCTAGCACGTCTTGCTATAATGTTCAAGTGAACCCAAAGACCTTGATTAGCTGGTTCAGGTGTGTTTGATTAGAGTGTGTTTGATGGAACTAAACTGGTACAGATGAGCCACTGATACAACCTTCTAAAAGCCTCCAAAAGTCCCTTTATTTACACGCACACCTCCAGGTCATCAATTTAATAAAGGAAATATCCACTTTAAGCATGTGGAATCTCAAAGCAGATCTTAAAACCCTTTTTTAAGTGCATCCACAAAGGAAACAAAGCCATTTGGACAGGACACACCATGACCTGGACTGGGACACTTGGCATGGCCAACTCTACTGTCATGTGTGCATGTAGGGACTCTGATTGCTCATAATCACAGATCTGTTCTCATGTCCAGCCCTGGGCCGAAGCAGAGCATGCAGGTTTCCATGGAAACACACTGCTAAAAGCAGTGGAGCTGAGGAGATGACCCACCGGCCGCAGTCTTGTCCTGTGTGTTTGTTCAAGGAGCTACTGAGTCTAAATCACACTGTCTCACTGATAGTAACACTGCTTCTGCTCCTCAGTCACATTCATCAAAGACAAAATCACTGGCTTTAACAAAAATAATAACAACTATTGATCTACAAACAAAACCATAAATTATGAATCACAAAATAATTATTGCTGTTTATTTATCTCATAAAACAACTAATTTTTTTCAGCGTCTCTCTATTGATTACATCAATGCACCAGTAGGGGGGGACAAGGGGCCGTCTTTAAGAGTGAGGCATGAATCAATCTCTCAATCGATTCATTCATTCATTCATTCAAAAAAAAAGAATCATTCAGAGAAAAAAAAAAAAACTCACTCATTTCCCTACCTCCCTAAAAACTGTATGTGACAAAAGAAGTATGTCCAAAGTGGCAGTACTCATAAAAGAGAAGGTAAAAAGTATCAGGATGAACTACTACTTCCTGCAAGATTTTGAAGTGTGCATATGATGGGACACTGTACTATCCCATGAGACTACATGAGAGGATTTGTGAATGGCAGTGAAGCAATGCAACTGAAGCTGGTAGGTAACATGAAAATGACAACATAACAAATGTAGTATGTCTGGATTACTACACACATTCATACTATATAGAACATAACTTTTTAACACTTAATTAATCAAAATAAGTGCCTGCTCAAAAGAGTACACAATTCTGGCCACTGTCTTTATGAGCAGGTCAATGCATCATTCATCCTACCAATTCATTCAAAACACTGATTCATTAAGTAACGCCACTACTGTGTTTTGCTCAAAGATGTGGTTCGTTCTGCTGTGGCTTCGTTTGGAACATTTCATTGTTGTAGAGTATAAATAGACACCTGGCAATATTTTCATCTAAAATATGTTACCTAATATTAAATTATTGTTTGTTAAACAGTTGCATAAAAGAAATGTCATGGTTGCAACATTACGTGTGTGCAGTTTCTGCAAGTTTTCTAAAAACACCACTGCTATTGGTGATACATTACCATATAATTAGTTCAATGAATAAAAAGTTTGAATAATTATTTCAATACATAAATAATTTGTATGGTCATTCCTGTATAATCAAATATTCCATAACACATGCAGGTCCAGCTAGTGATGCTGATTGATACCGTCATGGTACATGAGAATGACAGACAGACTCAGGGGAACATCACAGAAACACCAGAGAACAAAGGCCTGTAATGATCTTGATTAACACTCAATCACCACTTTATGGCTGACCAACCACTGCTCCTTCAAGCAGTCTAACAGAAGAGTTCGATATCCTCTCAACTGCAAATGCTTGATTGAAAATGAGGAGTAAACTTACCAGTCTATCCAATAACCGAAATGCAGAACATACATACATACATATATAAAAATGGTACATGAGCAAACAATAAACAATTACACTTCCTTCACAAAAATGTTAATTAATACATTAAAGGGCACATAATACCCCACAGATCATTTATTATAGCTTGTCAAATTTGCCCTTATTTAGGTGTGAGCAAAAGTACACTGTTTTTGTGTGTCCCTTTAAATGCAAATGAGCTGCTGCTCCTGACCCCTTTCCAGAAGAGGGCGGGGCTTTAACAGCTTGGGCTTCAGATACTCAACAACAACAAAAGTGGAGAATCTCACGCAGCCGAAATGATGATTGTCAGTAATGGCGTTCAGCCTTCCATTGTTCAAACCAGAGTCGGACACTGATGGAGAGCCTCAGGAAGAACTTACAACTTTTAGAATGCAACTGTAAATGTGGATTTTGCATAATAGGTGGTCTTTAGATAATGATAAATAATGAGACCTTATTGTAAAGAGTTACCAAATTTTTGCAATATGCATCATAAATAAAAATGTATGATGGATCAAATAATATTATAGAATAAATACTAATAGAATAAATAAAGGCATAAATGTAAAAACAGAATAATAACAGAAGAAAAAGAGAGTGGGCAATTTGGTGTAAATCTTACACCAGCCCCAACCCCCCTTTTTGACTTTTAGCAAATGCAAATAAAGTGCAGAGTGATTTAGTATTCCACTTAAAATACAACATGAAGAAAATACACTATGTAAATCTCTCTATCTCTCCAGAAATGCACAAGAAAGAACAAACATCTCGGGTGGGACCTTTCAACCGAAAAACAAAACGAGTTGAGGAGGAACAGAGAGACAGTAAGCAGTTCTCGCAAACGGACCAACATGTCACTTTAATTCTGTCCGCTGCTTGAATTTTACAGTTCAAGCTCCAGAGTGTTGTCAGCACCAGCCCCCTTTAAAAATGTATCATACTGATTGCATTGTTTGTGCCGGCGGATGAGGGCTGTTCTGCCCAGCTCTCCAGCATGTTTATCAGCAGGGCCCTGGAGACGACGCTTCACCCTGACAGGCAGAATAATAGAAGCGATTCTCCTCTATCTGCCGCACAATCTCCCTCTCATTACAAAACGTCCAGATCAATTCCTTTAAAGCCCTGAACTTTACATTGATTAAGATCTTTACTCTGACACGTAGCTAATGGTCTTATTAAATGTTTTATTGTATTTATCATGAGAGCTATGACATTATAAATTGAGGATGGCATTCGAATCAGGGGTTTAAAGGGGAGCAGTTAAAATGGGAATAGAGAAGAAAAGAATGGCATGAGAAAAGTGGGAAGTGACTATAGGAATATATGCGTTTCTGCACGTACAGCAGCTGCTGTAGAATATATAACTGCAGATTATACTCAAAAACTGTAATGCCTCACTCTGATGAACATGTTTAGTTTAGATGGATAGTTTTGACATAACCTCACAATATAATGAAACTATAGGGGGTGTCAAAATAGTGATATAATAAGAATGCTGTTTTTGCTTTAAAAATAAATAAATAAATACAAATAAATATTCCCTGGAATTGATTTTATCCTCTAAACTGTGTTGTCCAGCCTAGTGCAGACTGATGTCCAGCATTTCTTTGAAGTCTTTTTTTCAAGTTATGTCATTTCTGGAAAGAATAATGAAATAAGAAAAGCGCTGACATCATACAAACGCTTTAAATTCCACATCCCTAACGGATTATTGGACGAAGATGAAGAGTGAAGCTTATAGTAACTGCACATTTCAGAAAAGGGAATCTTCACTAAATCTGCAGTAATTTTTTTTCAGATGTAACCCTATTTTAAGCATTAAATAAGAATGAGAGGCCTCTTTTCAACTGACATTAAGGCCCATTCCATCTATAAATCGACATTTCCTGCATATATTATCATGTAGAGAGGACAAGAGGCCATCCTTTCTATGTACCTTGTCGTGGATTTCTCTCTTGTGCGCTGCTCTCAGTGTAAAACAGCTAATTAAACATGTTCTCCTTTCAAGACATCCTTCAGGAGTTCAAAAGCCACATATCAAAGGACGGTTCAAAGAAAATCCCGAGTCAAAAAAGCAAAAGGTGCCAAAATGTTCTGCATTTGAAGGAAAAAAAGAGGTGACTTGGCTGCCAGTTTAGCACTGTTTCATGAGTACGAGCTCTGAGAGATGCTAATGTCCAACAAATAAAGAAGGAATCTTATTTCTTTCAGTAAAATATTCACTTTTCTATCTGCACAGACATATTATGAGTGCTGTAAAAATGAGCTTTTCAGTATGTGAGTTTGTCCTAATGATTTTTTTATTATAAAACGACTTGAGGGCCGTCATGAAGGTGGCTGAACCTCTCCTAACATTTCCTGCCATCATTTGAAGCTGCTCTATAATTGATTCATGCAGTTGCCAGCATTTTAAAAGCATACTAATGACTGCACAAAAAAAAAAAAAAAAATGTTGTCCTTGACCAATTGGGGAGCTGTGAAATTAAACGGTGAAATTTGTCTCTTTCCTTCAGGTAGATCTATATTCCTTGTATGTAATGTGAATAGACATTAGCTATTTACATACGACAGGAGGGGGCATTTCATTACAACTAATCTGTTCTCAAAACCAGACTAGAACATAATATACTAGAACAGATGATGTTTGCTCTGGTGGGTGAAAGACGGCAGCGGGGGCCGTGGGAGGTTAGTGGGGCGATGGGATTTCAGGAACAGGACACTGACATAAAGGTCACTGATATTGTGGCGCTCAGGGAGAAATGGCTGGCCGGCATCTGGGGTGTATTTTTAGATGAACGTCCAGTGCTAAAGGAGGACACAGGATTGCTGTCATTGGGGAGTGTTACTCAGATGCAAAGTCTAAATGTTCCAGCTCTATCTCTGCGATGCATTCTGGGAAAGCGTGTGAGCGGAGAAACAAGTAATATTAAAAGCTGTATTGAATTTATGAAAGGAAACTAATTAACTTTGTTTTATCTACCGTATGTTCTTTTTCATTTATTATTCAGCCACCAACTAGCCAAACACGCACTGAAAAGTAAAACAACTGAGCAAACCAACAGAATAGGCAAACAGGGTTTTGTTTGCTACCTAAGCATGTTTACTGATATGTGTCTGTGGAAGAGAATAATCTACTCTACCTTTGGCTGTCGGAGACCATTAAATATCCAGGAGGTGACATTAGCTATTCTGTCTCTGACTTTCCAGCCAAAAACTTCACAGATTCTGTTCTTATAATTTCACATCTAATTAATGTATCTGCAGTGTGGAGAGATTTTAATATCAGATTTCACTCTGACTTAAAATGTTCTTGAGGGTATTCATTAGACGATGTTCCTTGCACTTAATCAGAGTTATAAAGGCCACTTTAATTGATCTTTAAAATCCAGAAAAAGGGCTTAAAATTTTGGTTTAGGAGTTGCTGTGATAGGTGAAAGATGAGTAAAAACTTTCAAAAATGTGCATAACAGTTAACTATGGCACATTGTATTCTGTTTCTTAAAGTGACTTAAAGTAAATTGTGGGACATATACTACACTAGAATGGATTCATTATATAAATGCTTTCAATAAATATATGCAATTGTTTTTTTTTTTGTTTTTTTTTCTTGATATGCAAGCAGCTATATTCCACAAGCCTAATGGACAGGGATATATGAAGATAATTATTCTAAGACGGTTTTTACTTACATAAGGTTAATGGCAACCAGAATTCAGAATGTCTATGCATTTCAAATAAAATGGCATCAAAACACCATGCAGTGTTATAATTGATACATATCAATACTGTGACAAGCAGGGCGGGGCGAGAGCCGTAAGGGAACGGCGCGAGGCCGGTGGCACGAGTGATAGAGCGTCAGCTGCGCGCTGCACCGGTCTCGTATCACTCACGAAGGAGCTCGGGAAGCACAAAAGGGAAGCGACGACAGTGAAGGACGAGAGAGGACCAGGCCTGGATTTTATGTTTATGTGGGTGACAGCCGTCTGCGAGGGACTGCCGCCATTTTACTTTCAGTTTTGTTGTTTGATATATTAAAGTATGTTGAATGTTCGCCAGTCCCCGGCTCCTTCTTCCCTTATAAACAAACTTTGTTACGAATACCGACAAATGTTGATGAATATTTACCAGGATATCTGAATAAACAGTAAGAAGGATATTCGTAGTGAACTACTGCGGTACAACTAAACGACCTAAAATAGCAAAAACATAATGCTATAAATCACTATCACACGTCTACAGATAAGAACACACTGGAACTTTGTTGTCCAGTAGCTCTTGCCATCACTGAGTACAAAACAAAAACAACAAAACATGCATATACATGCTGTAGTGTATACAATACTGGTAGTTCACTTCAAAGCACCATCTTTACCTCTGAGCAAACAAGCTTTTTTCCAACATGTCAGCCCACCCTGACCGAAAGAGCCTTTGGGAGTGTGGTGTGTTTGAACAGAAGTGCAGTATACACAGTATGTGGGAAGATCCAGGGTTGTGGTTGGCCCTCTCCCGCTATGTAAGCACATAAATCTGCTTGTGCCCTGGAGGTGGGAACCGGCAGCACTAATTGACTGTAGAAAGATTAGGGGTCAGGGCCCCAGTAATATTAGCATTAATAAACTTGATCCCTCAAATGAAAGCCGAGGGGGTAGTAAGGTCCCTTTCTGCAGCACTGTGACCCGGTCAGATTACTTTTAGATCTCTAAAAACAGATGCATATGTGTAGATGCCTGTGTGTTAGATGCTTAACAGTATCACATTTTTTTTTTAACGAAATATTTTTATTAAACATAAAAGGACCAAAAACTGCATTCTAACAATAATTTCATACACTGCTGTTCATAGGATTGAGGTCTGTAAGATTACACTTTATTTTAAGATGTCCTAGTTACGATATAATTATACATGAAAGTAACTAAATGTATTTACTATAGCATTAGGGTTTTGCATATAATTATGCATAATTTATCATTTCTACTATAGTAACTACGTGTAGACTAAAATAAAGTGCTACCTTTTTTACAGAAAAGAAAAGTTTTACTTAGCATGAACACATTAAATTGATCAAAATTGACAGTGACAGTATCTAATGGTTATCTATTTCTATTTCAAATAAACGCTGTTCTTTTTAACTTTATTAATAAGAAATATTTATCGAGCACCAAATCAACATATTAGAATGATACCTAAAATGATGCTGAAAATTCAGCTTTGAAATCACAGGAATAAAATACACTATAAAATGCACTAAAATAGAAAACCGTTATTTCAATTTGTAATAATATTTCTTAAACATTGTCAATGTTTCTAATGTATTTTTGATCAAATAAATGCATCCTTGGTGAGCATGATACTTATTTTAAAAAGAAAAAATTTACCGATCCCAAAACTTTGAACGGTAGTGTAAAACTTTAGTGTGAAACCATGGGATACTGTTTGAATATTTGGAGTAATTTTGTTTTTTTTTTAGTCAACTAAAATTAGATGAGTAAAACTGACTAAAAATCAATGACTATGGCATAACAAAATAAACAGATTTTAAAGGACTATGACCAAAAAAAAGAAAAAAGAAAAAAAAATTGAACATTATTTGTACTTGACCGTTAATATCAGGTCTTGATATATGATCTTAGATTGTAGGGAAAGGTAGAGTACTGTGACCTCAACTCAAAGAAGTTGCATCCAATATCTTAATCATCCTTCATGTGGCTGTTCAAACTGTCTCACAACAAAGCATCACTAGAAAGGCCCTTGGCCAGAGGACAAGGCATAAATGAACAGGACACACATTAGCCCACCCTGTGGGCAGCCATAGGGCACCTCTACAGATGCAGTGGTGCCACTTTGATCCCAAAGCCCCACTGCTGCCAGGCCCAGAAGAGCCAGATTATAGGCAGCCAAAACAACACAAAGCACGACAGCTCACTTTGTTCGGCCTGGCTCAGTAAAATGACAGCTATGGTGGCCCAAAAAAAGTCTCCTCTGAGGTTTACACTTCTTTTGAGGCAACCTCAGCGTTGTAAAAGGGGGAGATCAAAGGACAGCACAATTCACTGATAACTATAGTGTATAATGACCCACTTTGAGAGCGACACTTTTGTTGCTACAGCGCACGGATGTCGAGACCCTTTGCTATTAGTCATGCTGATGCCTCATTTTCATACGACCTTTATTTGATTACATTCTATTTCTCCAAGACATTAAGACAACTTTAGAGTAATAATTAAAGAAAGACGGTGACAATATTCTAAAGAAAAACTTTAAAAGCCAAAGGTTGCTCATTTGGAGTGATTGCTAAGTGATTACTCTGAACTTTCCATGCAAAATAAAGTTGGAACTGTGGACTACTACGGGAAAACACTGAGAAATACAGTTCACTCGCTTGTCATTCACTGTAAAGGAAAGTGGAAATTACTATGTTCTTTCATAAGGAAAGGTGCATCTAACCCAGCAATTGAGACCATTCTAACAGAGGAGACTTCTCCCACAAGTCTCTGAGTCTTGAGTAGCAACACCTGCCACAGAAAGATCAAAGCTGTTTTCACAGTCTGACTTTTCCCCTTTGACAGTATTATTTTGTGACAAGCTGTGAACGGGAATAAATGTGTGAGAACCATGGACTCTCTAGCTCTCTTCCACTCTGCCTCCTTTTGCACAGGCTGCACACAACATAATCTTCATAATGGAAGATCTTTCCTAGCAAAATCATCAATGTTTAAATTCTAAATTATTAACAACAATAATAATAATAATAATAATGAATAAATAATAAAAATAGTGTCAAATGTGCTACATGACAAATGAAATGCTGAAATACAGTATCTTAATAGAAGAATGAACTGTAACAAATTGAAAAAAAATATCCTTTGTTTCAATTTATTGTTATAATCAATCAAGTACAGCACTGTTATAATTAAAAATATAAATTCTTATGAAATTATGAATCCAAAGATCAAACTGATAAACCACATGCAAATGATATGCTTCGTCAGGTATGTCAGTATGTACAGAGCTTCACAGTGGAAGAGGGACATGAGGAGAGGATTAATGAATCAGCGAAACATGTCATAATTATACAGTGGTATAACTACAAACATATTTTTGGAGGAAATGGAGTGCAACAATTAACATAAAGTGACAAACAGAATGACATGAAGTGCTGTGAACACTATGTTCATGATTTGACAATATTGTTCATTTAGTTTGGGTGTGAGCCAATTTTGTTTACAACAAGAATGAATCAGTGAACAAATCTATGTGGTGAACTTATTCAAAAGATACGATTCACTAAGAATCAAAACTCCGTCCATATGCATTGATTGACATGACTGTTGTAACGTGTAATTTGCTCTTGATTTCTCAATTCTCGTCACCTTGAGCTTTTGAGTCATAAATTAATCAGGCAGTTTAAAATTTTAATTCATAATCTGAGTCATTCATTTGATTCATCATCAATGTCAGTCTGAGCATTTGATTATCATTTGACCTCCTATCACATTCAGTTATATTTATAATTACGGCAGTGCTGTACTAAATGATTATATTAAATATATATATTTAATTTCCTTGCTTTTACAGTTTATGCTACCCCATAATGACGAAATTAAACTACAGTCGGGCATTTGATTTATCACCTTAATTTTGTCAGGACATACTTCATATATCTCCCATTCAAATTCTAAATACAATAAGGAAACAAAAATGGATCTAAATTCAAAAACTACTGACCACCTAGAATTTTGTTCTGATGAGAACAAAAAATAATAAAAATAGAAGGAGAGGTTTCTCCAGTCAGCGTGCAACGCTGTGCAGGCCAGCCCCTGGCAGTGGTCATCATTAAAGTGCTTAATAGACCGTGGCAGGTCCACAACAGCTGACAGCCGACGGGTCCAGCACTGAATTTCCAGGGAGTGAGGGTCACCTTCAGGGGAGGAAGTGCTTTATCAGACCGCAAGGCCAGCCTGGCATCACACGCTCCTTCACCCTGCCCAGGTGCTCGGGATGGATGTCCACCGGCATTCAGGTGGAACTGCAGAGCCCCACCTCAGCACCATCAAAAATAACCAAAAACATTATGCAGGGAAGTGATGCAATTTCCCCTCAAAATGCTTGAACTTGCCAAGCATTACTTTCAAATGACTCCAAAAGGTTTCTGTCATTTGCTCTTCAGATGAAAACTAGATTGCCTCTTGAGGAAGCATTGATTCGAAATGAGGTAAAACTATACGGACTGAAGTGGATATTTTTAAAAGGCTGAAAAGAAGTTACTATATTTAACTTACAAACATATTTAAAGGTCAATCATTTTGCAATAGTCACAATCATATATTACTGACTGAGCCTGAAACGTGGCGCATTCGAGCTTTTGCACTTCAGCAGCCATTATTGTGTGTGAAGTATCCATTTTCAGTGTGAATTGTGTGAATTAAATGCCTTGTAGCGATGTGTGTGTGGAGTGGGAGAGCTGCGCGCCACGGACAGACAGGTATTCCATAACAGCTCAGAAACCAGCGCTCTGCTGCCAAAACAAATTTTGCTTCGGATGACTTTTGCCTGAAGCACAGATTAAGCCTTTGTCAACATCTGTGAAATATCCATGAGTATTAAATATCCATGAATGAAGACGAATAAAAACAGTAGCTTCAGGAAGTGTGAACCCTGCCTTCATTGCCTGAATCTTACGACAACACTGACTGTCTTATAGCTGCTTATTAAGCCTATTCCCCTCGGAGAAACTTAATTATATATTTCCCTTCCTCCAATGCATTTTAAATCAACTTGCATGGCCAATCCATGATTGGCTGGGGCTCCCAGAGTACTGTCTTGTTGTACTTCCAGAAAGGCAGGGAAGTGCCCCGAGCGGTCTCAGAGGACATGGTTTATCTGGGTCTGGACACAGGTGCGTCTCCAAATGAGAAACACTGAGGAGGGAATAAGCTCCCGGACGAGACCCCAAAACGCAGAAGCAGGGGAATGTGATTCAAGGTCGGCCATGGTAAGCAGCAGCTCGGCACCGCTGATTGATTGGGTATGCAAGAAGCATCTGGCACACAGGAAACAGGAAGGTGACTGGGGGAATCACCAGGTGGTTCCGATGAATTATAGCCACTTTGCCCAGCGCCTTCCCCGTCTCCCAGCCTACATACATGCCGTTATGGAGCGGCATTGTCAAGCCGCTGATACCTTGTAGATAAAGGGAGATTTGCGTGAGGAGGCCAAATGCATGTGTGGCACACTTATGACAAACTTTCAGACAAACATATTGTTTTTCGTTCACTGCAACACTGGTACTGAAAAATCATTTGTCTTTAAAATGTCATATTAGAAAAAAAATGACCTTTTATAGGTGATCATCCTGAATATTGATGGCGCATTAATTAACATCCAAATTTAGCCATTTAATTTTAAATTACATCTTTGATATAGCTAGTGTGAAACTAGACAAGAATGAAAGTGATGGATTGTGTCAAATCAAAGCTGATAATTTCATCTGACATTTACAATTTACAAAACTATAGAAAGTCAGTGAGACTGGGTCATAGGCACTTTTCTACAAGAACATTTCTACAAGAAAAAAAGTCGTCAAGGAAACATAATCAGACCACCATCTGAGAGTTGCACAGTTCGGGGCCATTTTAAGACAATAAGAAGGGACTTTCGGTCAGGCACCCACACACTTCACACTGAGTCCCTAATCAGCTCTGCACTGCTGGAGAGAGACCTCAGAGAGCACAGCATACGGAGGGGGACAGGAAAACCATCACCCCTATCGCTTTATATATCATGCCTCACTAGTCCGTAATCAGTTATGTATAATAAAGGTTTGCAAAATGCTTAAAAAATAGAAAACTGTATGAAGAGAGTGTGGGTTAACTAAAAAACAAAAATATATTGAGTAAACAAAGAATACTGTTAATAGCAGTGGAGGAGGTTGGAATTCATATTTTAGAGTAAATATAGAATATCATAGTAAAGCATTTTGTTCAATGGGTGTTCTGTCAACTTTTGGCCCAAACGAAAGAGTTTATCAAAAAACTGTATAAAAAAAAAAAAAAACACTATGTCATCATTTTCAACAGGTTTGTTAATTAAATGATGACAGATTAATTATATGATGACAGAACCACTTCGTTTTTTTGGTGAACTACTGTCCATAGTTGTCCATAATTGCAGCTTGATTGAAAATGATACACAATCAAACATTCCGCTGACAAGTAATATTTATATTTGATATATTTATCATTGTTTTCTTCACACATCACACCTCATATTTCATATACTGCAAACTTCACTGAAACTTGTCTTCTTGGCATTAACTAAAATGTATTTTGATGTAGAGAAAATTACACCACATCTGATTATATCTATAACAATAAAATAAAATCTATACATACAATCCATGTTAAAAGTAACAAATATAGCAAAAGGTTTCCAAGACAGATTCAATGTGACCTTCAAATAACAATAAATAAATAAACTGGATTTGAAGAAACTCCTATATTTGTGCAATTTCAGTCTTGCTATGTTGTTTGTTGGGTGTGACAGTCCTCTGCTCAAACACCCAGAAGATTTGTAAGAAAACAAAAACATTTATTTTCTTTTTTTTACATTTTAAAATAGATTTCAAACAATCTCTAAATGGCCATTTTTCCCTCCACTTTACACAGTACATTAGCTTCAGCACCAAGTCGGCTATATTTAAAATACAAATAACTACATCAAATAAAAGCAGCAAAACAGAGGGCAGATCAACACCTCGCCGGTTGAATTCACTTGCCTCATTAGGTAAGGACAGCAGAAACGCTGTACCTCCGCAGGCCACAAGACAAACCAGACACCGACTCTGGTCAACGGAATGCAGAGAAGGGCCAGGAACATTCAGTTCATTTATTACACACAGTGCATGCAGTGAGACTGTCTTTCACTCTCTCTCCGCAACACTTCCCAACTTAGTGGCCACATTTATAAGCTAATATAATCATTGTCACATTTGATGGTTTTACGCTTCACAGATCACAGGTTTTACTTTAGAAATGTGTCACAGACGTCTCTATGCTCTGACCTGCACGTAATGGAAACATAACATGGGAAACGGCCTTCCCATTGAAGAAGGAACGCTGTGTACGTTTGTTTCTTATACTTGTCTTACTACAATTAGACACATTTTTACAACAAATTTATTCTGTATGAATAGAAGGCGATTAATCAACAGATCTGAATCAACACTTCGTGATTTGCTTAAAAAGGACCAAATAACATACCAGAGACATTTACAATTACAATATCGGGTCACTGTCTGACAGAGAGACGAATGGTTAACCTGTCAAACTACATCAAGAACTCATCAGCAGGGCACTGGATGACAGATTAATGGAAATGTGCCATATAATTTTTAATTACCTCTAAAGAGCAGGAGCACGGATTCGCTTCAAGGGCTGTCAGTCTGTTAACGAGCCAAGAGCCAAAAAAGACCAATATCTATAATCTAGGATCTATTTTGAGCTCAATGTCACATATTAGAATCTCATTATATGCTAAATAAGTGGTACATGGCTCACCATTTTATGAGTGAGCTATGGTGACAGAGGGCATAAATATAACATTACAACCATCTTAGAATCAACCTAGAAAGGGAATAACTGGCAGTCTCGTGTGGTCAGAGCTGATTTGATTTTTACAGTGACTTCATCTGTGATTGGCGCACAAACCGAAGAGGGCATGTTGCCCATGTTACTTTCTTTTGATGAAAATCTTGACCTTTGCTGTAGCTCTCAAGTCAAATATAATGCCATTTGATGCATCAAGCTGGCTTTGACGTCAATGGCATTTTGTCATGAGACATGTGACAGACTGTGATGTATTATGTCATTTATGTCAAACCTAAATGTGCTATATTTGATTTGAGAGATAAAGATTAAAAGAGAGACAAAGATTTTCAGTAAATAAGTTGTTTTCATAAAACTGTAGGCTTCTGTTTTCTTTTTTCACCTCAAAATGGGCACACAGCCTTGCTATAGCAAATCTCTTTGTTTGTAAGCTTTAAATAATCAATCGTGTAATAAATTGAAATCAGGGTGTTGTTTACTTATTAGTGCAAATTATATGGAGCCCCTGAAGGGACATGGTGAATAAAAAAATATGGGATCAGAGGAAAAATTATTTGTCAATGCTTTTGCGTTCCCCTGACAAACTTTGTGTTCAATTGCAAAGAACACAAAATCTTTGCGAGTGAACGCAAAATTTCTCGTGGGAATGCAACCGCTTTGAGAGTGAACACAAAGCTTCTTGGGGAGCACAAAACACTGCTATACATTTTTTACTTCCATCTCATATTTTTTCCATCACCAAAACTGTTCAGAAGTTTAGTGCAAGACAAATTATTTTCTTTTTTTCAGCAAACATGCATAAAACTGACCAATTGTGACACAGAAGACATTTATGATTTTTACAAAAATTGTCCATAAAATACTTAAATATATAAATAAATACTTCTTTGTTGAACTTTCTATTTATCAAAGAATCCTGAAACAAAAATGTACAAAAAAATCTCCAAAAAAACAAAACAAAAAAAATTAAACTGCACAACTGTTTTCAAATGTGAAATAATAATAATGTTTCTTAAACACCTACACATGCTTAAAAATGAACATATTAGAATGATTTCTGAAGGATCATGTAACACTGAAGCAATGATGCTAGAAAACAGTTATTTTAAATTGTAATATCATTTCACAATATTGCTTTTTTTATTGCATTTTTGATCAAATAATTGCATAAGCATATGCAAAAAGCATAAGAGACTTCTTTCAAAAAACTTTACCAACCCCAAACTCACCCTAATTCAAATCCTTATTGTTTATTGTGTCAGATAAAAACAATTTTAAATACTTTTGTTTGCATGCACTTTTTGCTAGTATATTTTTAGGAGGGTATACTCCAAAAAAAATGCTGGGTTAAAAACAACTCAAGTTGGGTTGAAAATGGAAAAACCCAGCAAATGGGTTATTTTAACCCAGTGGTTGGGTTAAATGTTTTCCCAACATGTTGGGTAGTTTTACTTAACTCAACTGTTGTAAATGAACATTTATTAATATGTTGAATAAATGAACATTTATTAATAAGTTTAATAATTAATAGTTAAACAATACAAAAAATTATTAATACTGTAAATTTTCACCTTTTGATTATTATTGTTGCCTCTATGTGTCTGATTTTTAATTTCCAACCTATTTGGGCAAACATTTAACCCAACTGCAGGGTTTGTTCATTTTCAACCCAACTTGGGTTGTTTTTAACCTAGCATTTTTTAGAGTCTAGGCTTGACTGTACTTTAAATACTATTTTGAACTACTGTAAATAATGCATATCTTGTAACTTGGCATACAGTTTCAAAGTAACTTCCCCAACACTGCATGAGTCTTTTATTGTGCTTTTTGGAGCTTGACAGCCTATTCTTTAAAAATTTCTCTTTTGTGTCTCATAGGGGAAAGAAAGTCATACAGGTTTGGAAAGACATGAGGGTGAGCAAATGACAACAAAACTTTCATTTTAAGGCAACTTATTCCTTTACCACATTGAACTTGAAGAAAACTTTGGGTCTAATCCCTCTGCATGACCAGAGAAAACAAAGTTAAAGCTATGAAACCTACTCTATGAATACACAAGCGATATATGAGAATGGATCGTGGTGCCTCTCTTGGTATTCATGCTTGTATATAGGGCTGATCTACCTTCATCTTCTGTATTAGGGTTCGCCGCATCTCTCATAAACGCGGCTGAGATGTGACGAGGCTCCCTCATGAATGTGAGAGCAGACCTTGTTTTGTGCCCGACTGAAGCTGAAAGCCAATCAATGCTTTGCAGGCGTAGTGAAGACCTTCTTCATTAGAAGTGACCTTGAGAAATGGTAATGCCACTAAACCTGGTGATATGCTGGGATGACGGTTGTGATTAAAGAATTACGGCAACGGGCGTAAACAGCACTTGCTTTGAAATGAAAGTGTTCAGTCCCTCTGCCTGGAGCGAAAAATCAGTAAACACAAGAGTAGCACTGCTGTCTATGGGAAAATTTATACTCTGGGAAAAAAGCTGTGTGCATAGAATTAATGTACACCATACATGTATGATTTGCATAAAGTCTACATATATATTAATGTTTAAATCCAATTAAACTGTCAAAGGGTCTTTGTTTTCAATACAAGAAAGCTCTGTACAAGAACGCACCAAAACATGAGAGATATTTCACACTCTAAATCCTCCTGCTGCTTGTATATAAAAAACAGCACTATTTAAAATTAGATATAAAATTGATATAAATATTGACATTATTTTTGGAAATGTGTTGAACATGCTGCAAATGGAAAAGAGGTGTCAATGCTGCAATCTAGCCATATGGCAGATTTCTGCTTTTATTTTTTCCTCCCATGCAATGCTCAAATGTGTTGAGATACTATATCAAAGGAAAACTGTTGAGGAGTAAATGTCAGTTACATGATAAAAACCTTGTAACGTGATAAAACCTAATTTGGTACATCATTGCTCAACCAAAAAAAAAAAAAAAAAAAAAAAAAACTGAGGTACTTTATCGCTCCAGTGTCTCTCAAGCACTGAACAAAGACCAGGTTATTTCTCCCCTCTACAAAACTCCCCAAGACCCCATTCCTCCGTCCACATTTCTGTCATCGCAACCGAAAATGGCAGCCAGCCATAGAAATCACTCAGCACACCTGTCAGCATTACCCTCCAGAAAATAATTTGCACAAAACTATAACAAGCAGTTATAATTAGCTGAGGGTTATTAAATATGTCCAACACTGGATATCTGGACTACAAAGGAAATCTAATAAGATGTGCTGGATGCATTTTTTCCTCCTTTCTCTGAGTCAGCGGCTGTGGTAGGCATAAATTAATGTGCATATGGAGAGCGATGTCACAGGATGTGAGGCAACCACTGAGGCCTTTAGCAGCTCTGTGGGAAAGCAATCTGTGTGAGTCTGGAGGTGAAAATATACCAGGACACCTGTTTTCATACACATAGTGCTATAGCGTGGATGACACTCACCTCTGGTAAAAGGTTCACCTGTGTGTCTAAGTATAATTAGACTATATTTACAATTTACACTACCAGAGAAAAGATTGGACACATTCTTTATTGTTACAACATTCCACCCACCCCACACTTTAAAATGATATTGATAAAGTTTTTACAAATTTGGATAAGAGCACATAATAACGCACATTTAGGTAGGATTTTAAAGAAACAATTTCACTTTAATATAACTTTAGTTAGTGTATATGGTTGATTCTGCAGGTACATTTGGAGTCCAAAGCCATTTTTTTCTGCTCTTTTCAAATGGTTATATTTTTAATTATTTTAATAATTTGTAACTCACTGTCATGGACTTGTGGTTGTTACAGGCCATAACAATATAATATTTTCAGTAATTTATCAAATTTTAATATTTTATAATATAATATTTTCAGTCTTACAATTGACTGACCAATGAAACAACTGGTCAATGGACAATCTCAGTTTCAGGAAATGTGTATATGTGTGTGTGTGTGTGTACGAAATGTATATAAACATACATATCGTATATATATATATATATATAGTGAAATTGTGATTGTTCATTGACCAATGCTCAATGCTCTGAAAAATTCTATAGTTTCTTTAAAATACTGCCCTTAAACTCTATGGGAAAAGAGTATAAAAAACATGAAGCCATTAATTCCATGTACAGAAACAAGCATGTACTAAAGCTTTTATTTGTTGGTGTGAGATAATTGGCTAGTTTTTCCTTCATTACTTGTCGAGCAGTTGTCTGATGCAGTGGCGGTGTCGTGTTCCATGTCACGCCCTGCAACTTTAATTAAATGCGTTATAAAGAATGCACAGATTCGTAGACCCCATTACGGTTGATTCAATGATAATTAAAATATCCATCTGCGAGCATTAAATTGAAAATGCCCCCATGCGTAGCTGTGTTGAAGTGTAATGATGAGAGCGTATACTGGGAGGGAAGAATTAGGAGACGGGTATGAGACAAAGACGGGCTTTCGCATGCTTGACGGTGCTCTGATTATCTAATCAAATCATTCTGATCTAGACAGGCTCCCTGCAGCTGATCTGGACTCATGACTTGTGGAGGTGAGCAACTCTGACGGCCACCACCGGGGAAAAATGTGACATCCGATGTCATGTGCGCATATACGTGTCAGTTTGGCCAGGGCCCCATCGGCTTCTGCTCCCCACTGCTCCACTTCTGCCTGTTAATTAACTGTAATGATGTAAACAAGAACTCATCCTGACCACCTCGCCACTGCCATAGGAAAAGCAATCTGTTAAAACAATCACCAGGGACAGACCACCTCTTGCACCTCACACCATCCTCTCACACTGCAATCAACACCGACGGCCGTGATAACGACGACAAGATGGAGCTCCGGCTGCATGAACTGATTAGGCGATTTCTTGCACTTTTCGCAGCTGGGTGAATCTGCCTCGCCCATGGGATGAAAGCTGTCAGGAGGTGTTAGCGGCAGTATACGCATTGACAGACCTTCATATCTCAGGTCCAAAAGTCTCTAACGAATGAAACATGCTTCTCTCTCACAAGGGCTCTGATAAATAATGATCCTCCCTTTTAAGAAACAGTTCCTTAGGGACTCTGCATTTCAATGTCAATCGGTTTTACCTCAAAAGCCTGGTACTGTCTGAACGTGGCCAGCAATTGAAGAAATCACACAAGATTACTTTCGTTCGAAGGCAAAACTGTCAGTTTTACATTGCTTGTTTTGACATGCTCACTGAAAGTCAACTATTTGCATTATGATGAATCTTAGCCTTGAATAAAGGCCCAATTGGGATGCAGTCCCGCAGTGTCACTGTTGCTACAACAGCCTAGATGAAAGAGTGAGACGTTTAGCAAAAATTGAAACTTATATGAAACAAATATCTGCCCTTCCCATTACGATTATACTATAAAAATCAATGAAGATGTTAGAACATAACATGGTTGACAGTGCTGTCAAATTAGACCATAATCCAAAAGATTTCGTTATATGATGCAATGGCATATAAACATTTATAAATGTGAATTGATTGAGTATCCACTGTTCCCTGCCAAAACTTACACACAAACTTAAAATAACTATTAATTGTTTAATTAGGTTTTGTTTAAATTATGTGTAATAAAAAAAGCATTACACAGCACAACCGCATGTGATGTGGACTATCATCAAAAATACAGATTCTGAAGTGTTGTCTATACGAGCCATAGGGAATCGCTTTGGCACGCAGAACTCTTCCTCTTGCCATGTGTCATAGTGAAGCACAAAGGAGATGAAGTCTCTTGTTTTGCTTCAGAATGTGAAACCCACCCTTGGTAATGTCTAATTAATATCCACTCATTGTGGAATTCTCATCTCCCACGGAGCCACTGAGACCAACATCTGTTTAATCAACATTTTCCACTGACAACCTCTTGGCTGTCGATCCTATTGTGGTGTGGCAGAGGAATACAAACAATTGAAATTCACTAGATGATCCCAAAAGTTTGCTCCTTTGAGAAATCATTTGACACATTGACAGACAGCACATATCAAAGTCTAGCACAGTGCATTTAGGTGAATAAAGTCCGCTGGCATAAACTTTTTTTTTTTTTTTTTTCAGATCCAAACTTTTTGTTTTACTTTTGTTGCACATATCTGAGTGCCACCCCCCCACCCCCCACCTCCACACGTACTCTAAAATTACCTCCAAAAGGAAGAAAGATAATGGTACACAGTCACAGATGGCTCCCTGAGGCTTGTAATCAGTTAGCCACACCCCGCATGCTTGCTACATGTTTTATTTCTCCCACTATGCCCCTTCATCAGCCTTGATTAGACCGCTGGAGTAAAATGTCACATTTTACATACCTCCATATTTCAGGCCAACACCAAACCTGACTATGGTTCCTGGATGGTCGGGGTGAAATGTCAAGGGATGCACCAATTCCTGCGTGCCCTACTTTGCAATCTCACAAATTCGTCACTTTCAGAGCAAGGGCGACAATGGAAATTACAGACGGCCTCTTCGTTATTACGTGCTATGCAAACCCAAACGCCACAGTCCTAATTGGAGCTAATTGGCTTACTCTTGCCTGTGTTTCTGGATCAGATAAATAGCAAAGACAACACCAAGTGACACAGTGACCTTTTTAAAACTTCACTCTAATTAACCTTTTAGATGGATGCAGGTGTTTTTATATAGGGCAGAGGAAACAAACTTGGCCACAGAAGTCTGGTAGGGAATCGTGTGTTTTGCGCTCTGCTACAAACTCCGGAGGAGAGCGTGTCGCCATTACAGCTGCTCGGGAAAGCGCGGATATTAAAACCATAAACACAAGAGTGTTCCGAGATAAAAAGGTCCTCCAGCCGAGTAATTTTACATCATCATTCAAATCTGCTGCTCATTACCAAAGCTCTCATCTCCATGCATATGGCTTATGGGAACCAAAGCGGTAGGCTGCGCCTCAAGCTTTCCTGATTAAGTTTACCGCAATGTAGTGAGCGGTGAGCGCAAAATAATGAAATTAAAAAAGTTATAATTTCCCTCATAATAGCTCACCGCACTGTTCAATATCCTAGCATGCACGAGCAAAAGAAAGCGCCGGAGTGTTCCAGTGAAGGAGCATTAAAAGTCGATCAGCGGACACAGAATAAAACAGAGTTTATATGGATCTACCCATAAACCCTTCAATACCTTCAAGCTTTTATTGCGGTTTGTTTAGCGGTCTTAAGAGCTGGCGGCACACACCCACAATAAAAGCTTTATGCCACTCACAGCTATTCCAGAAACGAAGCCGGTACCACTTCTGTACAGTGACAATAATTTATGAGCGAAAGGGGGGAAAGGGCTGGAGAGAAAGTTGGTGTGTGATCCGTTAAGCACATAAATGTACATTAATTAATCACTCTGGGAGCTGAATCCCTGAAAGAGAGAGTGGATGGGGTGGCGGTTTTACATGCGAACATTTAAATGCATAAATAATGAAGCACCACAATGGTTTAAAATGCTGTGATAAAACTCTTTAGGGGTCCATTTCTGCATTTGGAGTGTCTATAATATCTTTTTCATGAGATTTCTGTTGTTGTTTGTTACAATAAGATGGAACATGATTGGACATGTTCATGCCATAAAACATCACCACAGGCGCTTAGGTACAATGCTGAGTAAAATCATTCAGTTCAATTATTAATTACCTCATGCAATGCACAAGGTAATTAATTATGCATGTCCCTCGAAATGCATCGATTAAGCACCATGTAAATGAGGTGGTGTCAAAAATTGCTGCCAAACAGTGATTGTAATAATATTGCTATTGATTCTCTACCGTCAGACGACTGCATCAAAGAATTAGCTCTCTTATCTCAGTGCACTCGTTGAAGAGTAAAATTAAAATTCTGCCATGATTTAATCACCCTCATGTCGTTCCAAACCTGTATGACATTCCGTGGAACACAAAATATGATGTTTTTAAAAATGCCAGTGGAGTCTAATGTTGTTTTGGACTGCATTAACTTTCATTGTACAGACAAACATTTATCTAAAGTAATACAAGTTTGGAACAACAAGACAGCGAGTAAAATGATGGGAGAATTTCTACATTTGTGTGAATTATCCCTTTAAGAATAAATGAAGCCTTCTTTTCTGGTTGTGCTATATAATGCAATGTGCCAAGTCTCTCTCTTGACCTAGAATACATAACAGGATAAGCTAAGGGCTTCCGATCTCCCACATATGTTCTCTTTGCATGCACAATACTAACGTAATGGTGTGTTTAATGAAATGGTAGCGCTAGGAACACCTCCAAGTGGGTTTGGAGGCCAAAAAATCCTCACATTTTACAACACAGACTCAATGGAAACTCTGAAACTATCTAGAACTGGACATTCAATCTCACCACACAACACCATCAATCACTCATTCTGCTGGGCTTTCAGTATTTCAATCAACAATTTGTGGTTTCGAGACAATCTAAAAGCAAGCTAGTTCTATGATTACACATCTGTCTGGGAAAAGAGAGGCCACTAAATGCTGCCGACTCTTTATTACTGTCCGAAATGATAGTAGACCGCCCAGGAGTTTGTTTAATGCGTATTTACCAAAATATCTCAATGATGTAGCACTGCGGAAAGCACCTACTCGTGGTTCCTTGTAGGCTTTGAAAACCTGGAGGAGGTCTGTAACTCATGGGACTATTAGCGGTCCAACAAAGCCACTCGAGGTATATCGAATATTCTTAATGGGCCAAACTTAAGGGGAAAAACCCTCATTGTTTTGTATCTCACTTGTTTCCCAGATATTTCCATAACAGACCCTTTTAGTAGGGTGGTTTTGTTCTTTAAAGAAAAAATAAGAGGTTTGGCAATTTAGAAACTCACATAAATGTCATATAATGAGCAAAAACACACAAAAGAAATCAATGCAAAATGAGACGATGATGATGTTTTGGGTAAACATAGTTATTTCTCTTTGTAAAAGGTCAGGACCGGAGGGAATGTTATGAGTTTGAGGAAAATGAATCGCCTTGGACTGGGGAATGGCTACCAGATGGCGTTGTCCTCACGTAGGAGTGACTGGATGTTTTTACAGGATGGGAATGAGAACAGGCTGGCATGGCTAATGAAGACAAGAGACCTATCCACCTAAAGCTGCTTCAGGCATTCAGTAAGTCCATATGGAGATGAGCTCTCTCTAAGGGGTCGACCATTGAGACTACAGCTACAAATACATGCACAACTACCTCTGCTTTATTTCAAAATATATATTCAAATAAGAAAAATAAGATCACTAGGTTTTTTAAAAGGTTTTCTATAGTAATTTCTACCAAACCTGCTAGGGAGGTTCAAAATGCACATACAACTTATTTAAATAATAATTAATGATTCATTATTCAGTCAAATGTTTTGAGGCACTTTTGATCCTCATATACAAATTGATATATATAAACCTTACTTTGTCTCAAGTCATGTGACTGAATTAATTCAGATGATTGGCTACTCTTAAGGACTAAGGACTGTCGCTCACAAAAAACAAGAGCATTTTGTCTCTTTAAATGCAAATAATTAATTACATTTTTTTAAGAACCAGTAGCTACAACTTCTATTTCCATTTCTATTTTGTGCCAACAATTTTGTTGCTTATGGGACGGAACTGCAGCTTATTCTTGACAGTTGCAGTATGACTGATTTCAACATGTATTAAAAAAGAAATCTGTTGTTTTAAACTGTAATAATATTTCACAATATTACTTTATTTCCTTGATTATATAAAACCCAAACTTCTAAACTGTAGAGAAGCTAACTAGCTAAATAGTTTGTCTTGAGCAAGTTCTTCCACCAGTGATTTAGGTGCTTCAGGCTTAAAACAAATCTGACAATTAACACCCTAGTTAATCACATAGTGTGAATGCTTTATCAGCAACACTGTCTGCTATGAGGTTCTATTCTCTTTCTGTTCTTCACAACTGTTATCAAGTCTTCTCTCATTAACAATGTTAAAAAAATCTCTTTTGCTTCCCCAAGCTCCTGCTGTCCCAAAATACCCCGGAAAGTGTCGTGCATTTAATGTCTTTTTGCTCTCATACATATTGACAGAGCACTAGAGCAAGACTCCTCCCACCCAGGCCGTTGAGACAGTTTTATTATCTTGACTGATCTTGCGATCTGTACTCACCCGTCCCTTACATTTTACCGCAGCACCGCCCATCTGAGCAACTACCGCTTAACAGTGCACATAAGCAGAGGCCTTTGTGGCGACAATTTTTTTTTATCAAGCCAGCCAATCGAGACATGGGCCACTGTAAATTATCGGTTCTCAGCGCCGTAAAGCATTTTGTGGATTCATGGGTGTATGGTAAATGCACTTCGCCAGAGCCACAGACCCCACTATTCCCCATGCTGGCGTTCTGGAGTGCGGTTAGCTCTGCTGATGTCCTCAGACCAGGCCGTGGTCACACGTGGCTCCAATGGGCCTCAAGGGGAACGTGACAGATTGCTCATTCGGTCGGAGAAATGAGTAGAGCACAGGGGTAGGAGTGTGTATTCGGGGTTTCACATGGGAGTGGTGTGACCAGACATGCTAAGTTTTAATCACATTCTCTCACACTCACAGCAGCACACTTCCTTTAAAACACAAATGCATAAAAGTAGAATAACAAGAAATCTGCATTACTTAAAAGTATGTTTTGAGGCATCTGGCACATATATTTAGATATATGGGTTATGTGTCATTTAGAAGTGAACTGAGAATGCCTTTTAACATTCATTTCAGTTCTTGAATGGAATTTGAATTGAGGGAGCAAACAGGATGTGTATGTGTATGAACAGTCATGTTTGTGTACTGTTACACCCCTAATCGGTAGATAGATTGTACAATGCATCAAAATGTATATAAAAATGTTACAATCAAACATCCATATTTTCTCTCCATCCCTCACTAAGTTTACTCCGGATTTTTCACACAACCTTAATGTGGAACAGAGCAGAAACGCCAAGACCCGACAGAGAAGAAGAGTGAGAGTCCTCCGTGTCTCGCTCCTGGTCCAAGAAACGTTAAACCACATTCTGGAGGTTAAGCATCTTGGCGGAAAGAGAGCTTGTCATTTCTGAAGATGAAGCTCATCCCTTATTCAGCTACACGGCGCAAACACAGGTGTCATGCTAAACTAATGTGCCCTAAGCTATCTCTTACAGTAAAACATTACTCATCCCAATCTGCAGGAGTGTTTGTTGGCAAGCGACAAGCACATCAATGCTTACCTTCTAACCTTTCCTGTGGATAACACACCCGTCTAAAGATATTCATGGTGATATAAATGCTATACAATCAATGAAAAAGATTGTATTTGCAAGTGCAGCATATGGTGCCTAATAATAATAATAATAATAATAATAATACATGACAAAAAAAAAGAGTCATGTTTATATTCTTTTTTTACAGTTAATTTGCACTCATGTAACAAGGAAAGGGCGGTTTGGGAAAGTGAGGGACCTCATACTAACATTTCAGCACTGGATTCCTCCTGTCTAAAAATATGTTCACGCGTCCCTATCGCTTGAGATAATCAAGGGGAATTTGTCTGCACAGCACATGTGGGCCGCAGCACATGCTCAGATCTCTCTCTGCCTCAGGGGCCGTCTTTGGGCTCTCAAGAACAAGGATTAGCTCAAGAGCTCATTCAATTCCCATCTTTTGTTGCACATGTTTATGTTTTTTTTTAGCTTTTACATTTTTTCACATGTCTCAAATGCAATGCTCCGGCATCCCACTGGGGGAGCTGTTCCTTTTCTAGAAACATCCATTCTGACTTCCTAAGTGACAGATTCACCAACGAGTTTAGCACTAATCTACCAGGCAAGTGGTCTGGAACCTCTGCTATAAATCAGCCGCTGACACAGACCATAAAAATAGGAGAATTTTTATAATTTCAGTGTATGTGACTAACGGTAAATGTGAGCATACACTAAAGCACTCGAGCATAACGGTTAGAAAAACTCACCGGACAGACAGCAGTCAATCAAAATAGGCAGCAGCGTTTTCTCTGAATGTCCACAATAATCTGTAGCAGCTGTTTAAACATGTCCCACCGAACCGGACCTGCCTCAGAGTAAAACCAGAGCCCCGTTTAACGTCAAAATGTGAATTATTGAATAAATAAATACAGAAGGGAAGCTAAATGCATTTGTGGAATGTGTATGTAAGAGAGCGGGTACTGTAACAGCACTGCTTAGGGAAAGAAATATAGAGCGAAGGATGCACGGCCCCTTTCCTAGCTTCTCCTGTTCTACCTAATGATCCCTGTAAGAATCTCTGGGCTATGCTTTGGGAGTAAATAGACATATATCCCAAACCCCAGACTCATTCATGACCTTCTACGTGGGCTGCAGCAGTGAAGGTCTGTGTACGCCATAAGATAACACATAGTAAACAGAATAGCTAATTAGCATTTAACTCCCAGTCACTCATGGCAGGCATGTGCATTTCTCGCAGCCAAAAGTGAATTCATGCGACCTTAACTGCACAATTCCACCCTTGAAATGATGATGACGGCAGACCTCTCCATCCTCACAGTGTGATTAAAGCGGTTCATCAAGTGCCGAAGTTAGCGATTTGTCCCGCAAAGACTGTCTCATCATGGCTAATTGTGAGAGATCCTCTCAGGGGCCTCTGCTGCTCTGGATGGAGGAGCTGATTGGTCTGCCTTGCGCACGGCCCCTCTGGTTGTGGCCACCATGGATTAAAACAGAGCCATAACTCATGCGCACCAGATGGTGGAGATGGGGTCAGCAGCTGGAACAGCGCACGATCAGACTCTACGTCTTCCTGGTCCAAAGCTGCTGGTCTTTGGCCAGCTTCATTAAAGCCTGAGGTTGTCTGGTAATTCACAGAGCTGAGAAACAATCTGAATATAGCTGTAATACGGAAAATATGAGCCTCATCCATTCCATCTGTCTCTATGGCTACACGACATTCAGTGTGCATGGTTCTTTACAAAATAGCGAGCAAACACCTTCTACGATTCACTAAGAATCGTCTCGGTTACGTATGTAACCCTCGTTCCCTGAAGGAGGGAACGGAGACGTACGTCAGAACTGAACCGACGAATTGGGATATCGCACGAGAGCCCTATCATCTTCGAGTGTAAACTAAACGAGCCAATGAAGATTGGCGTGCGAGCTTTCGCGTGCCGCACTCCGCCCCCGCGAGCGGGTATAAATACGGAAGCGGCAGCGCTCGCACTTTGTTTTTCGCTGAGGAGACGAGCAGTGGTCTGCGCTCAGCGGGGTACAGGAACTGTGGCGACGGGACGTACGTCTCCGTTCCCTCCTTCAGGGAACGAGGGTTACATACGTAACCGAGACGTTCCCTTTCAGTCGGTCACGTTCGACGTACGTCAGAACTGAACCGACGAATTGGGATCCCTAATAAAACGCCACAGTTACTGACCCCCTCCAGCGCCCAACGTAAGTCGCAGCATCCCGGCGCGCACTAGGGACGGAGAAGGGACCAGACTTACGCCAGGGAAGTCTACTGCTGTTCCGCATGACCTACTCAGTAAGACTTGGATAACACTGGGAAAGCGTGCCCACTGGGGACGCTGCGGAGACCACAACCTACCCGAAGGGAGGAAAATTACGTGGGAATGTACATATGGACTGGCCGTGGGCAGTGCACATATGAAGTCCCTGGGATGGCTCCGGCCTAGGTAGGGGGGAGACACATCTAGCAGGGACAGCAGAGCGGACTCTGCTGCGGGAAAGACACGGGCTTACATAGGAAGGCTACCGTGGACATACACATATGGGACCGCCGTAGGGGTCACAACATATGGAACCCAGCTTAGCAGAGGCAGTATGCGTGCTTAAGCCTAGCAACGGACACTCCGCAATGTCCGAAGCCGCAAGGGGTGGCGGAGGACTCAACAGGGTTCGCCAACTGGGGAACTCTACTGGAGCAAATAGACGCACGTATCCGGCCCAGCGGGCGGGAGTGGCGTATGCAAGCGGACACTAGAAAGGGTTCTTCGCGCTACCGGCCAGTAGGGGCGAGTACACGGGAAGATACCGATTCTACACGAAGGCTATAGAATCTAGCGAACGTGTTGGGTGTCGCCCAGCCCGCAGCTCTACATATATCTGTCAGCGAGGCGCCGTGAGCCAGCGCCCAGGAAGAAGCTACTCCCCTAGTGGAGTGAGCCCTCAACCCGAGCGGGCAAGGCACGCCTTGGGACTGATAAGCCAAGGCGATGGCGTCCACTACCCAGTGGGCCATCCTCTGCTTGGAGACAGCCTTTCCCTTCTGCTGGCCTCCGTAACAGACGAAGAGCTGGTCTGAGGTCCTGAAGCTTTGAGTTCTGTCCACGTACAGACGCAGAGCGCGGACGGGACAGAGCAAAGCCAGGGCTGGGTCTGCCTCCTCCGAGGGCAGCGCTTGCAGGTTCACTACCTGATCTCTAAAGGGAGTGGTAGGAACCTTGGGCACATATCCGGGCCGGGGTCTCAAGATAACGTGAGAGTTAGCCGGCCCGAATTCTAGGCACGATTCGTCGACCGAAAAAGCGTGCAGGTCCCCTACCCTCTTGATGGAGGCCAGTGCAGTCAGGAGAACTGTTTTAAGTGACAGAATTTTTAACTCTGCTGACTGCAAAGGCTCGAAGGGAGGTCCCTGGAGAGCTGTAAGCACCAGGGACAAGTCCCAAGAGGGTATAGAGAGTGGGCGAGGCGGATTCAGTCTCCTCGCCCCCCTCAGGAACCTGACGATCAGGTCATGCTTCCCCAGAGACTTACCTTCAACTGCATCGTGATGTGCGGCGATAGCGGCAACATACACTTTTAGGGTGGAGGGAGACAGCCTTCGCTCCAGGCCCTCTTGCAGGAAGGTAAGCACTGACCTGATCGAGCAAGATCGGGGGTTCTCCTGGTGAGAAGAACACCATTCGACGAACAGGTTCCACTTCAACGCATAGAGGTGCCTCGTAGAAGGAGCTCTAGCGGAAGTAATGGTGTCTACCACTGATTGGGGTAAGCCACCTAGAACCTCCGCGTCCCGTCCAGGGACCAGACATGGAGATTCCAGAGGTCCGGACGCGGGTGCCAGAGGGTGCCCCGTCTCTGAGTCAGAAGGTCCTTCCTCAGAGGAATGGGCCAAGGAGGTGCTGTCGCGAGGAGCATGAGCTCTGAAAACCAGGTCCGGTTGGGCCAATACGGCGCGACTAGTAGGACCTGCTCCTCGTCCTCCCTGACCTTGCACAATGTCTGTGCAAGAAGGCTCACTGGGGGAAACGCATACTTGCGGAGGCCCCGGGGCCAGCTGTGTGCCAGTGCGTCCGTGCCGAGGGTGCCCTCGGACAGGGAGTAAAACAACTGGCAATGGGTCGAGTCCGGGGCGGCAAACAGATCTATCTGTGCGGTCCCAAAGCGACGCCATATCAGCTGGACTGCCTGGGGATGGAGTCTCCATTCTCCCGGAAGCGGAGGCTGCCGTGAGAGCTCGTCGGCTGCACGGTTGAGCACGCCTGGGATGTGAATGGCACGAAGCGACCTCAGATGCTTCTGACTCCATAAGAGGAGATGGCGGGCGAGTTGTGACATGCGACGGGAGCGTAGACCGCCCTGGTGGTTGATGTACGCAACGGTCGCAGTGTTGTCCGTACGGACCAGTACGTGCTTGCCTAGTAGCAGCCCCTTGAGGCGGCCCAGCGCAAGACGCACTGCTAACAACTCGAGGCAATTGATATGCCACTGCAGTTGAGGCCCCGTCCACAGACCTGAAACTGCATGCCCGTTGTACGTGGCCCCCCACCCGGTGGCGGAGGCATCCGTGGAGACCACCGCATGCCTGGACACCTGTTCCAGGGGAACTCCAGCCCGCAGGAACGAGGGGTCGGACCACTGAGTGAGGGTACGACGGCAGTTCGGTGTAATGGCCACACGGAACGTACCGCGTTGCCACGCCCATCTCGGGACTCGGCCATGAAGCCAGTGTTGAAGCGGCCTCATATGAAGCAATCCGAGCGGCGTAACTGCGGCTGCGGATGCCATATGCCCCAGGAGCCTCTGAAATAATTTCAGTGGGGCCGCTGTCCTGCTCTTGAGCGTACTCAGGCAGTTCAACACCGACTGGACGCGCTCCTCGGTGAGGCGTGCAGTCTGGTTGACCGAGTCCAGTTCCATACCGAGATAAGAGATCCTCTGCCCGGGGGCGAGTTTGCTCTTGTCCCAGTTGACCCGAAGACCCAACCGGCTGAGGTGAGCTAACACCAGGTCCCTGTGTTCGCACAACTGCTCTCGCGAGTGAGCTAGGATCAGCCAGTCGTCGAGATAGTTGAGAATGCGAACGCCCTGTTCCTTGAGCGGAACAATGGCCGCCTCCGCAATCTTGGTAAAGACACGGGGCGACAGGGCCAGCCCGAAGGGTAGGACCTTGTACTGATATGCCCGACCCTCGAACGCAAACCGTAGAAAGGGTCTGTGTCGAGGAAGAATCGAGACATGAAAGTACGCGTCCTTCAGGTCGATCGCTGCAAACCAATCTCGGGGACGGATGCATTCGAAAATGCGTTTCTGCGTCAACATCTTGAACGGCAGCCTGTGAAGGGACCGATTCAAGACTCGCAGGTCCAAGATTGGTCGTAACCCACCGCCTTTCTTGGGTACAATGAAGTAGGGGCTGTAAAACCCTGACCTCATATCGGCTGGAGGGACCGGCTCTATTGCGTCCTTCGCCAGCAGGACTGCAATCTCCGCCCGAAGCACAGGAGCATCGTTCGCATCCACGCGAGTGAAATGGATGCCCCTGAACACCGGGGGACGCCGGGCGAACTGAATCGCATAGCCGAGTCTGATCGTGCGGATGAGCCAGCGGGACGGGCTGGGAAGCTCTAACCAGGCTTCCAGACTCCGCACCAGCGGGACCAACGGCACAACAGACGTACCCGCGGGGGGGCAGCGAGGCGGAGCCAGGGAACCTGACTCGGACGGCAGAGCGGCCCGAAGTGAGGTTTGGCTCCGCAGAGTGACAGTGTGCGTGGGAGACGGCACGGGGGCGGCCTCGACCAGCACACTGCCCTCTGCTGGCGAAATGAGAGGGGGCTGAGGGTGGCCAGGCATAGCGTGACACACCGCCAGACGCGCCCTCTTGTGACCCAGAGGAAGTGGAAACTGCTCTTTTATTGAGAATGTGGGTACCGCTGGACTCCGGGGAGCCAGCGGCGGAACAGAAAGAAAAGGAAACAAAGGATTCTCCACCCGGCCCTCCTCCGGGGGAGGGAGCGGTGCCTTCACCGTCTCCCGAGAAGCAGCTCCAACCTCCTCCGGGTCGCCCGTCTCAGGACCGCTTTCTGGAACGTTTGCCACCTGGCTTGGCTGCGGGTTGAGCGGGCTGGGCGCCACGTCTGCGACCGGCTCCCTGCGGTCTGCTGGGTGATGGCTGCTGCTTTGCAGACTTCGCAGGGGCGGAGGACGACGCAGGCGGGCGCCCTCGGCGACGAGCAGACGAAGAGGCCGCCGCCGGCGGCTGGGTGAAGGCAGCAGCTGCACGCCGGGGCAGGACGTGCTTCAGGGCCTCCGTCTGCTTCTGTGCGGCCGAGAACTGTTGGGCGAAGCTCTCGACCGCGTCGCCGAATAGCCCAACCTGAGACACAGGGGAGTCCAGGAACCGATATTTATCGGCCTCCCTCATGTCTGCCAGGTTGAGCCAGAGATGGCGCTGCTGAACCACCAGCGTGGCCATCGCTTGACCAACCGAGCGCGCAGTCACCTTCGTCGCCCGGAGGGCGAGGTCGGTGGCGGCTCGCAGCTCTTCCACGAGCTGTTGGTCAAGACCGCCCTGGGGCATGTCACGCAGTGCCTTGGCCTGGTAGACCTGCAGCAACGCCATGGCATGCAGGGCAGATGCAGCCTGCCCACAGGCTCTGTAAGCCTTGTCCGTTAGATTGGACGAGAACTTACAGGCCCGGGACGGGAGGCGCGGGTTACCCCGCCAATTGGCGGCCGCCGGACACAGTTGCATCGCGACGGCGCGCTCAACTGGGGGGATCCCCACGTACCCCTTAGCTGCACCGCCATCCAGGACGGTGAAGGCGGAGGAGGGACCCGACCGGTTTCGGACAGAAAAAGGTGTCCTCCACGATCTAGTCACCTCCTCATGCACTTCCGGAAAGAAAGGAACCGGGGCAGAGCGCTGAGAACCAGCACGGGCTGCCCCGAGAAACCAATCGTCCAGCCGGGAGGGTTCGGGACACGGTGGAGGGTTCCACTCGAGCCCGATACTCCCGGCGGCCCGGGCAAGCATGGCCGTCAACTCTGGATCGGGCTCGGAAAACGCCACTCTCCCAGAAGGAGGCAGCGCATCCGAGCCTTCATCTCCAGATGACTCAAACCCGCCTTCCGATGCCGCGATCGACATCTGATCATCAGCCGGCGCGCCAAAAGAGACGGCTGGTCGCTCATGAGAGGGACCAACGCGCTCCTCCGGCATCACCACGGGTTGCGGCACACATGAGGGATCAGGGGCCCACGGAGACTGGCTCGGCGGGGAAGCCCTGACCGTGATCCTCAGATCTCCCGGTCTATCCACGGAAGTAGCGACCCTCTGGGGGGCGCTAGATCGGGGGATAGGGACGGGGGCTTGGCCTTGAGAACCAAGGTAAGCAAGCCGCGATCTCAGCACCGCGATAGTCATGTTCCCACAATGAGAACATGAACTATCCACAAAAGCTGCCTCAGCGTGCTGAACGCCCAAACACGTGATGCAGCGATTGTGCCCGTCAGCTGGTGACAGGGAACGACCGCATCCAGCAGCGCACGAGCGGAATGACATCTTGAAAAAGACGCACTCAACGCTCGTGGAGGAAATTGAAGCTCTTTTAGAATGTGCTGAAGCGCACAGGGAGTCACCGCGGCGCTGCTGCAGGTATCCGACCAGCAGAGCGCGCTCAATCCGGCCCAAATCGCAACCCTTACTTCTTTCTGCTCAGGTTGCTGTGACAACAGCAGTTTGTTTTGGCCGTTGAGATCGCGGGATCGCTGACGCGCCTTCACACCAACACAAATCTTCACCAGCTCTCTCTCTCTCTCTCTCTCTCTCATACACTCTCCGATGCTGCAGCTTGAGAACTGCGCGGCTCCGAAGCGAAAGACAAAGTGCGAGCGCTGCCGCTTCCGTATTTATACCCGCTCGCGGGGGCGGAGTGCGGCACGCGAAAGCTCGCACGCCAATCTTCATTGGCTCGTTTAGTTTACACTCGAAGATGATAGGGCTCTCGTGCGATATCCCAATTCGTCGGTTCAGTTCTGACGTACGTCGAACGTGACCGACTGAAAGGGAACTATAATTCACTAAGGTATGACTTCCTGGGAATTGTTGCAATGATTGACCCTAACACTTAACTATACATGAAAAAGTTAATCAAACTCAGCACGTGCCCTTAAAATATAGTAATGCGACTGAAAGTGTTCTGATGCAACTACTGATGAAAATGTTCCTCAGTGCTAATGAGGACGGCACCAAAAAAAATTTAATCAGATAATTAACTGATTTTAATTAAAATATACAATGAAACCAGGGTTTGAAGTTACCCCCCGCCAATCCGGCAAATGCGGATGGAAATCCACCATGGTGGGTAACGCATATCAACACACTAGCCAATTTGGTGGGTTATGATTCATAAATTATGTTCACTTTGCATGGCATCACTATCAGAGCCCTTCCTCTAAAAGGAGCCTCACAAATTAGCAAAACAACACTAAAGAGGTTCACACACAGAGAAATGCTGTTTGTGTATTATGCATTTTTCAGTAACAGGTTTGTTTTTGTGGTTTGAATAAATATACTTCATATAGAGAAATAATATAGATAGTGCTTTCTCTTTCTGTTTCAAATACCTTAACTCAAACTCATTGATGGTAGTTTGTTCATTCTTGAAGTTAACTTTTGCCTACATTATGATTAGATTCACTGTTTCTGACTGTCGCTTTGAACTTGAGAATCCGAGTACAGAATGACTTGACCGGTGCGCGATAAGCCTGCCTGTGAGAGGTCTGTGGCACGGGGCTTCCCATCGGCTGTGCGACCGGTTAACGCTGTTTTGAAAACATCCGGTGTAAGCAAGCGTCAACCGTTAAGTGACTGAACGCCAGTGGCCGTGGCCTGCGGTGCGATGACTATTATATTATATTATTATATTATATGACTATTTGTCAATGTCTTGTTCTGCAGGCAGGCATATGCAAATGTATTTGCCGGTGTGACATCACAAATCCCACAATAACAAAGTTTAAAATTTTTTGTTTATAATGAGGATGACGTTTTAAGCTTTAATTGTGCCTCTAATGTAAATGTGAGCTTGTAGTCAATTGTAAGAAAGGTGGTGTTCATGTGGAATAAATGATTGGAGAAATCCAGCATACGTTACCAGAGAGAAGTGGCATTTTACTGGAAGACTGAATTATGTCATTTTGATTATTTTTAATTTTATTTTAATGATTAATTTGCATTAAAAATTATGAGGTCAAAAATAATTATAAAATTTTTCAAGAAATCTGCTAAAATTAAACATGATAGGGTGATTTCCATTTCATGCAGAATTTGATGAATATGAAATCTAAATTTAAGGAATATTTTCATCAAAAGACAAAGACTGATGAAAACAAAACAAAAATAATGTAAAAATTGCCCAAGTGTGAACTAGGTGTATCTTCTGGCTTTATCTGATTCATGGTGCAAAATGTGTGAATTAATTCTGCAACTGTTAGTCACCGAGGGTGTCACGATAGGGCATTCACTAAAGCCCATGTGGAAACCAAAGGAAAATGTTGATTGCTTGTCTTTTTATCAGATTTTTTCCCCTTTTACCTTACTGAAGAAAGAACAGGTTGTGTTGCAACCATCCATCCATCAAATACAAATACTCTAACAGTGGAGTGTGTCTAACAGCGACACCATCATTGTACAATCATCTTCAAAACTGTTATTTCGCTGAACTCAAGATTTCAAAACACTGTCTTAGAAAATGTCAACTCTGTCACAGTGGACTGTCTCAAAGGTTTAACTCACCACAGATCTCAAATTATTGTCCTTCATCAGCTGGAGGGAGTTTTTGTAGCATGATTCAAGGTCATCTTTTTGGGACTGGCCCACATTTCCTCTGGCGATTGGGCCGACAGTATGGATCACATCTGGGAGAAGAAAAAAAGAAAAAGTAGAGTATTTTATGTCAGTACACTGTCAAAGCATAAAGCTCTGTGTGTATAATTCATAATGTAAATACATGCCACTGTAGATAACATGAATTTCCAATTAAAACTGTGACACTGCTTAACACTAGGACAAATCCCACATGACAAACAAAAACAAAACAAAGCTTCTTGTCAGATCTTCAAAGGCAAGTCGTACACGAGAATGACAAATAGAACTGTTTCAGAACTGCTGAGGATCATGGGAACACATCCGCACATTCCCAATTCTACTGGGTACAAAACAGCTTATTTTTCTGCAACGTTATCATGCTACGTAAACAAGAGTCAACCAACAATGGCAAGAACCAACAATGGAACAATGGGGCTGATTTGAACAAGCCAAAAAAATGCCTAAAATCAAGTACATTTATTCAGTTAATGAAATGGAAGAGCAGATAGAAAATCAATTACTCCATCCTTTTATCCTATCTATTCATACATTCATATCTGCTCGTAGCCGCCCTCCTGCTGTCTGTGCATAGTAATGTGCTGGGTTGTCAGTCAGTGGCGAGTAGGCTGAGGGAAGTGGGCTGGTTTAATTAAATCATTGCAGTGATGACAGGGGAGTTAAGGAAGCTGCGCATGAGTCCGAGAGAGAAATAATGTAGCCCTACCTGCTCGACTCCTCCAGGCCCTGTAAGGTGGGCGGCAGAGGGCAATTAATAACAATAAACAGGTCACTTTGCCTGCTCACGTTGCTTTTGTAGCCCTCACTTCCTCTACAGTCAGCATTTTACAGCAGACAGCCAACTTTACAGAGTGTTCTACATAATTCAGAGAATATTAGTCTCTTATTTTATTCTAATCATCTATGAATTAGAAAAATTACCAGGCGAAAAACTGGTCAATTTGAAATTTTGTTAAGGTGCAACCACAACAAGCGATAGGACGTTCTGTCGGTTGGATTCAAATCCTGCTGCATCCTGCTGAGTAGCCAAACCAAACCATGGTGCCCAAAGCTGTATATTAAACATCAAATACGTTCTGATGCTGATGCTGCTATTGTGCCATATTACACATCACTTTTTCATTCAGTGTGAACAGATAATTTAATTAATTAATAGTTAATTTACAGCTTTATTATATTCAATTGGAAATTACAAAAGGGCTAGTGAACGTGACAGTACATCATAAAATGCAATAAACAAAATATTAAAAGGTACACTACAGAAATATGGGCTCTCAGTTCAAATCAGTGGTTGAAATGACAAATGACTTAAAGCATGTACAGTAAGTAGTACACCTGCCATTACAACCAGACCTTAATTTCTTAGTTTACAGTCATGATGTAAATGCACAAGGATGAATGAGCCAAAATTTCCTGCTAATTCAAATCTGATCTAAATATAATGTACTAGCTCATTGCTAATGACAAATTAGAGAAAAAACAAACAGAAGTGCGCCCTAAAAAGAAAAGCTTTAAATACATCTAAATGTTTGAATTTTTTTTAAATTAAAATCTTCAATTTAGCCAGATGGAAGCATGGATATTCTGGATATGGTCATGTTTTTATTGTGATCCTCTCTGTCTTTGGTAAACAGTTACTGTACCACAACCAAAGATCAATTGTTAATGCCGTCATATTGACTGTACAGAGACATCACATGTATAAATGACCACTTCCTGCACACATCTGTTCAGCTAAACTATGTGTACAGAGAGGTTTGGGAACAAGGAGCATGCTTGCATTATTCAGTCAAAGATGTCTATCTTTAGTGGTTTGGCAAATGAGAGCTGGGAGTGTGAGGGAGAGCCTGAGAGCTTTTCTCATTACATAATCCTGTTCTTTATGAATAAAAGCTCGGTAAATTATTGATGTGTTCTCACCCGTTTTCATTTCAGTCCACCAATGACAAGCTGCCTTCCAGGGTTTACACAGACAGACACATTTCAATAGCTTCTCTCTCTCTTAAAATGGGACATTTCTAAGGACTGCATGCAGACGGTGTAATGGGGGACACAAATAATGCTTATGCAAATTGTAAAACAACCATTGCACTATTCATTCGGTCACCTTAAAGCACAAAATCTGAAAACCTCACTTAATGGCATATTAAAGATTAATAAGGTGTGTGCCTTTAATTTGACAACCCTTGCAATGCAATATTTGCGCATCGATTACCTCCAGAAAAACGCTGGGTCGTTGGGAAACTCTCCTGAGACAAAATCAAGGCATTTTTATTTTGCTTCACTCAGAACAGCGTACCGCATGTTGTTTTGAGGCTTACAGCACTTATATCACATAATGACAATGAGACAAGACAATACTCGCTGTGGTGATCTCTAGGGTCATGGCTACATCAGCAGTGTTGCTTAAACAGCATGCTGTCCGGGGTGTGTGTGTGTGTGTTTTCTGGTCATAAGTGTGGCCCCTTAATGAGGCTGTAACTATGAAATATCATCTCTCCCCATACCAGCAGGACCCTGCTAGCATGATGGGACCATAATGCAGCCTGCACCCAGTTGTTTTCTATGCATAATACATGAACCTCCGGACCACTAGAGCAACAACCCTTCAATTAGAGGATGGAGGACCAGAACAGACCATTTATAAATTCATGAAACTAAAGCTATGGCTGTACAACGTGTGCATGATATCTACACATGTACAAATAATCAAGAGGTATTGTTCATTCCAAACAAGCATACTTGTTCCATTGGAACCCATCTTTCAAAACACAAAATTAATTTGTATTTGTAATTGTAAAATTTGCATTTTTTCCCTTTTATTTAAAAAAAAAAACCCAACAACATATATTTGTTTTTCCGTGATCTTGCAAAACAAAAATAAAATTTTCATATGAAAAAAGAAAGAAAATGAAAAAAGGAAAACCCCAAGCATTAAGTATTGATTCTGCATTAGCATTCATACTGGTGTGTAAAACAAGACATGACTGAGACAACGGTAAAAATGGCCTGAAAAATAAAGGCTTGACTGTGCGTTTAGACAATGCCAAGATGAAAACAATCATTACTTTTACTTATGCATGGATAAGGGCATGTTGACAAAAGATTATTATTATTCTTGCTTGGCTAGCTCCAGAATGAATAAATGCAAATGTACACACACACACACACACACACACACACACACACACTCAAAAAGATGCTTTTATGATGGTCTATTCCTAGTCTTTGCATTCACCTGGCAAACAAACAACACCCAGGAGAATGTGTGTGTTTGGAGGAGACACAAAACAACAACAACAACAATGATTGACAAGTGATGTTTCCCTTCATCTCCATGTAGATTTTCGACTTTTAACCATCTCGGTCCTCTCAGCTGAGATGAGGATCACTGGTTCTCATAACATTGAGAATGTATGTGTGAATACAAATGCTATTGGAGAAGCATGGGACAAAACAGACCCTTTCAAACAAGTATGTAACCAAAGGAACCATCCAAATGAGCAAAAACATGGACAGATCAACCTTTGAATTCACAGAAAAGTGTTTAGGTGTGTGATCAGGGTTACTGGCAGGTCATGGACTCTGCTTTAGTAAGGAAGTCCACTATGCCCTGGAGATAAACTGGCAATCATAACCCGTAGCTGATGAGCTTCCCCGGCTACCTTTTTTTTCCCTCAACCATTTCCATTTGACTTATCTACTATAATTTCCCACTTGAGGCACTGAGGTGGTCGTATAATTCACCTCATAAAGATATTTAGCCAGCTAGACTGACCAGCACTCACCAGTGAGGATGGGGAAAAAGAGCCATTATTCTGACTGAGCGATACCTGTGATTGTTTCTTTACTCTTCTGTTTGTGGGAAGTGTTTTCTCTCTATGGCTGTGTTTTGAGTGCTGACCGCTGAATGAACCCTGTGAAGGTTCATGTTCAACAGTGATTGTAGAATGTCTGTCCATTAACAATTGCTATGCTTACATGAATTGCAGTAATCTGCTGTTTGGTTTACTTAAAAAAACAGTACGAACAGTTTTAGTCTAAAACTCTATTGATGTTTCTGTTCTAAAACAGCATGGGGAAAATAAATGTGTGTGTGTGTGTGTGTTTATTATAATAAAAATAATAATAAAAAATAAAATAATATATTTTGTTATATTATAATGATTTCTGGAGAATCACGTGAAACGAAATACTTGAGTAATGGCTGCTAAAAATGCAGCATTGCCATAACAGAGCAAATTAAATTTTAAAATATATTCAAATAAAAAACAGTAATTAAGAAAATTAATATGTCAAAATATTGTTGTTCTTACTGTCAAAGGCAGCCTTGGTGACAGTAAGAGACCTCATTCCAAAAATTAAAAAATTGTTACCAACCACATTTTGAATGGTAGTAAATTAATTTAAATTAATTAATTAAAAAAGTTAAATTTGAGTGAATCACTAAACATAAAACAGCTCTTTTCTGGGGTGTTAGAATAACCCGAAAATGTTGAACGTAGACAATTTTATCTATACTGATTAATGATTATTGCTAATGTCGTCTTGCATGTCTGCAGTCTTCATACTTACTATTCACATCATGTGCCAGCCACAAATCGATGCACACAGATAATACAACTTGTAACATGGAACCATGCGTATTAATACTAAAAACAATGGTGCGTGCAACTATTGTTCAGGCCTCCTCTCCAAGCATTAGCTGTAGCGTAAAACACATGGTGTTTGGATTGGACTAAAGCGTTCAAATAACCGCCATAGCTTAGTCATGCAAATGAACACAGCTTCACTTATGACATCTTTTGTATAAAGGGGGCATACCTCCTTTTTTTCAGCTGCTATTATTTAGCAGTGTGGAATTTCATTTGCATAGATTTCAAACAACCAAATAGCTTGTAATAAATAAATAATTGAAAAGAAAAAAAAAACACATAAAAAGCAGGAGACAAGCTCACTGTCGTCTCAAACTTGTCAATGCTGAAAGAAGTAAGAACGGAAAGGAGAGAAAAAAAATGTCTCTCCATACAGCCGTCAAGGATTCTTTTTTTACGGCAAGAGCAGATAAGAACACTGAAAAAAGGAGAGGCTCACTAGGTGTGGTGAGCAATCACCCTCAGGAAGATGTGTCTGGCCCGTACCTCAACTCAATCAACGGGAATAATGCATACAATCACTTCACAATGAGTCTGTCAAGGGCACTTATATAAGAGAATGAGCCCAGGGAGAGCGTACAGCATGGGCTCTGAATATGGATGCCTTTTTGCTCACTTTACTCGACTGACCTCTCAAGCATTTCGTCTCTTCAATGCCTCGTTCTAATCAAGCAAGCCGAGAGACTGTTTTATATGCGGCGGCCGCCGTGAGGACAGAGGTGCGGGCAGCGGGGACTTATCTTATTCCAACGGACACAAGCCACCGCCCATGGGCTACCGTCAACAGCCATTAATAATGAAAAGCAGGGTCTCCCGGTGCTACGCTAGGAGGGCCGACTTCCTCTCCTTTTCTTGCTGGAAACTCTGTGGGAAGGATGGAGACCAGAAAAGATATACGGTTTCAACATTCTAGTGCTCCGCTCAGTTTATCTCGAGGCATAATATCTGCTTTTAACATATATGTTAACAGCACCGTCCGACCGAAACCTGAACCACATGTTTTGTTAATACTCACGATGATAATGCGAGCCATCCGGGCTCTCTGAAAACATCGTCTGAGATCGATTTAACATTCGCGTATTGGATCCTTTGATGTGTGAATTTAACCTAAATGAAAGCCAAAGCAAACTGAGAGGTTTTGGAAGAAAAAAAGAAGAAAGTGAGGTGGGTGAAAACAAGGGTGAGAACTTTCGGCAGGAGGGCCTCCCGTCCTTCGCTTTGATGGCCTGCGTAAAGGTAAAGATCTACGGAGGCAGGTCAGATCGTTCGTTCGGCACAGCCCCATTCCCACGTTTCCTCCTTTAACGCCACAGCGTGCGACAGGTATGGCAGCTGGCGTCGGGATTGATCGTGAGGTACATCAAACGTCACCTTCAAACAGCCGGCTTGGGGGAGACTAGCACGGCTTCTGTTCTTACAGCCCCTTTGTAGCAAAAGATGCACCACCAAAGGGACGCGCACACATCAAAGAGACGAGACACCTTATTTAGATGTGCGAGCTGCTTTGGCAGAACTCGCACAGTCTATGATTGCTATTTCTAGACTTTCCCACACAAATATTATTCTCTGTGCTGAAAACACTGTCAACAAAGGCAGATAATAAATAAATCATTCTCCTAAAAATGAACATTTTGTCATTAATTACTTGCTCAAAACATGGTCATTTTGTATATTATATCCCCTTAGACTAACTCTACCCCTAAACCTATCCATCAGAGAAATCTTTCTGCATTTTTACATTTTGGAAAAAAAAAAAAAAAAAAAAAAAAAAAAAAAAAAAAAACCTGTATGATTTATAAGCTTGTTTCCTCATGGGAATTTAGGTCCACACGATGACACGAGTCCCCGTGACATGCACACAGGCACAGTCTTTCAAACAACAACAGTTCATAGTGACCATGGACTTTAAAGAGGTGTGTGTGTGTGTGTGTGTGTGTGTGTGTGTGTGTGTGTTCTACCTGCATATTATAAGTCTTCTGAAGCCATACGATAGCTCTGAATGATGAAATTGATGGAAATCTGTCATTATTCACTATGGCTTAGTTTGATGTGAATAGCATCAAATATCGTTTCTTGAGTGTCTGATAACCAAACATCACAAAGTCAAGAATGCACCACATGTGCAATATTTGATTTTAGATCTGATTTATATATTTATATTTATTGAGCAAAGACATTTATAATGCTACAAAATATTTCAATTTCAAATAAATGCTGTTCTTTTAAACTTTCTATTCAATAAAGAATCCTGAAAAAAAGTATCAGTTTCCACAGAAATATGAAGACAACTGTTTTCAAAGTTAAAAATAATAAGAAAGGTTTCTTGATAAGTAAATCAGCCAATTAAAATGATTTCTGAAGGATTGTGTGACACTTAAGACTGGAGTAATGGCTGTTTCAGCTTTTCCATAAATTACCTTATTGTAAAATGTTACCATTAGATTTAAAAAAATATTCAAATAGAAAACAGTTATTTTTACAGAATTGTAATAATATTTCACAATAAAAATGTTTTTACTGTTTTTGAATTAGATTTCTATCAAATTTTACAGACCCCAAACTTCTGAATGGTAGTGTATCTTGTACAAGTTGCAATCACTATTAATATATTATTTATTTATTTAATTATTATTATTATCATTATTATTATCATCCGTTTTTTAGCTTGACACCAAGTGGTCACTATCAACTGTTGAATAAAAAAAATTTGATGATTAAAAAAAAAAAAAAATATATATATATATATATATATATATATATATATATAAAATGTATTCCATGGAAGAAGAAAAAAACTGTTTCTTTAAAAAAAGGTGGAAAGATCAGATTTTTGTACATTTTATAATTACAATTTTAGTGAATATGTTTCATGATAAAGGAATATAAGATATTCTGAACAGCCTTTCCGTTTGCTCTTAGATGGGCATAGTAAATAATTAAGCTCAGTGCTTGTTTTGATGACCTCCATGTCTCTATTTTGATGACAGTTGTGGTTAGGGACTGCGCCAACTCTGGGGTCCACGTCCCCGGTGAACAAGAGCACACTTCAGAGAGAATGAGAATGAAGACTAATTAAGATATCCCAACAGCAGATTAAACAATGACAGGGCAGACTTGCACTTCCACTGAATCTACAACCTCATGCTTGAGAGCAAACGGATCAGGAGAAATACAGGATCTTGCGGTAGGTGACAGTGATGTAGCAATGAGAAACAACAAATGTACTGAATAACACAAAGAGTTTGTGGAGCTAATGCTACTTTGGCACATTAACACAACTTATTACATTTCACACCATCATTACTTTTAAGGGGGCACCTGCTCATTCATCGTGGTGCATTTAAAGCTTAGTTAATTTGGGAGAGAAATGAGGCTCAGATGATGGATTGGAAAGGCAAAATTAGATCTATTAGAATTCAGAGGAACCGGCAGACAATAATCAAAGTACTTTCATCCTACTTGGTGCAATTATCTTTGCACTTAAGAATCAACAAAGCACGTAATGACTTTCGATGCAAGTTGTGAGGTGAAGTCAGGCGTCTCGGCACGTGATGGGTTAACAGAGACCGCTAACTTGCTGACTAGATTGTTGGCGTATTAAAGGAGCGTGCCTGCACACACACATTCTGTTTGATAATATTTGACTTTGAATCTCTGTTCAACCACTTCACAACCACAAAGAAAAATTCTACAGAGGAAAAACCTTTTCACTGTGTTTACATCTACACCGAGACATTGTCAACAAAAGGCTTTTCTCACAGCATGAAACCATTTAATTTTTCAGCATTTTTTTTTATGTTAACTCTCAAAGAGGACGGTCAATCCAAGCCACATGCAGGATTTGATTTGTAAAACCTGACTGTGAAGCTAAGCCAACTTATCACTACATAAGAAAGAGCTAATCCAAACAATTAATAAGAAAGGAGAGTGGATGCAGTGTAGCATCACACAAAAGCAAGTTTTCAGTTACGAATGCCATTGTAGAAATGATTTGGAGTCCAATAATGGTTAAATTACTCAAATGAGTAGTACAAAATGGTCATGTGATCTCAACATGGCAACCCCCATGACTGAATACTCCTTGATCTTTTATAGCAATGTACAGGTGAAAATAATAATAATAAAAATTTATAAAATGAAATAAAATAAAATAAAATAAGTAAAATAAATAAAATAAGACTTGTTTTGGCTGCTACATTTATTACTTCAGATCTGCACATATTTTGGCCATGACATTAGATAGTTGATCTCTTAAAGGAAGATGAGAAGCTTTCATTTTTCCTAAATAGCCTGGTTTTAATGGCAGATTTCTTCAGCAGAATGGATTAGGTATGACAGCTCATGTAAGGCTTTCCATGTTAAACCATGGAACGGTTGACCTGAATCTAGGAAGAGGTTAAATGTTGCCATGTGTTGTACGAACACACGGCCAACTCCTCAGTGCTCTGTATCCTCTAAAACAGACACTGCATTTCCTTTGCACTTAACATCCTGATTGTGAAGCAGAAACCAATGAACCAGCAAAAGCGGCTTTTAATGATGCCAATAATCATGTTCTTAATAGGCCTAAATCCTAATCATAAAAGGCATTGTTAGAGCATTTTACTGCTCTGTTTTATGCAGGAAGGAAATCGGAGTCCCAGAATTCCACGGATCTGTAACAGGCCCTACATTTCTTTAATATCTTTCAAAACAAATCACTTACCACAACACAAATGTGGTTGTTTATATAAGCTGTAGCCAGACTGCAATTAGCACCTTCAAAAACGAACAACCCCCCAGAGAATTAAGGGTATTTTAAAAATTAGAGTTGCAAAATGACTCGAACAGTAACACTGTGTGTACCACTGCCACACTGCTTGTGTGCACGTGTCTCTGCACGCAAAGAAAAGTGTACTGATTCAATGTTGAAGGGAAGATGGCTGTGTAAAATAGTCTGAAACATGAAATAACACCATGCATGAGCAGATGTGACAGCTAGTCCCATCTTTCACACTTAAAATAGACAGCCGGCGCAACACTGACGAGACGTGTTATTATTGATTGCCAGTCAATCATCATAACATGAAAAATACACATCTGACACATGGCATTCATAAATCTACGTCTTCGAAATCTACACTACCAGTCAAAAGTTTTTTGAATGTAAATTTTTGTTTGACTGTAAGGCTTTTTTAAAAAAAAAAAAAAGAAAGAGTCTCTTCCGTTCACCAAGGCTTCATTTATTTGATCCAAAATACAGCAAAAACAGTAATATTGCGAAATATTTTTTTTTTAATTTAAAATAATAGTTTACTATTTTAATATATTTTAAAATGCAATTTCTGTGTTGGCAAAGCTGAATTTTCAGCATCATTACAGTCTGCAGTGTCACATGATCCTTCAGAAATCATTTTGAAAACTTTTGACCGGCAGTGTATGTTTGATTATATGGGTTTTTACATACAAATACACTTTAAAATGTAAACTTTCCATTGCACTAAAGGTGGCAGCTTCTTTAGAATGTTCTTTACACTATAAAAAGTAAACAGTTTTGCAAATAATATTTTTTTTTTTTTGCAAAACTAGACTAAAATATATATATAGTCTAGTTTAAATCAAGTCGGTAGGCAAGAGAGGGCGTGCAGGACCGGTGGGTTGTCCTTATAATTTGCTTCATGGATGAGTGGTAATAGAATTCAGCGTAATCAGCCATGAGGTTCAACTCCTCTACCTACCTCTATCAGGCAGGCTGGTTTCACACAGCTGTGAGTGAATAAAACTAACAGGAGGGAGGACAGAGCCCTGTGGGGCTCAAGCAGTTAAAGCAAGCCACGCTTCTGCCCTGTCCGCAGGGACGCCACCATACCCGCTCACTGGAAAGAGAGTCTCTCTCTCTCTCCACCATCACACACTTAGCTGCAACTTGCATGTTTGTTATCAAAGATTACAAAACCAAAACGAACACACCCACTCAGGCCCAACCTGATCAAACCCTTGTTGTCATGGTGACAGTGTTCTGTCACGGTTCCCTTGTTGATTGCGGCTCTCACTTAAGAAATCATCCTTTTTTATCCTTATTGGTGCATGTACAATTTGTAAAGCAAATGGCAATTACTTTAATATGGACACAGTTGTTAGTGCATTAATTTATGCTTCTTTCAAAAGGGATTAGGGTTTTCCTTAATGATAATTCATGGACCTGGATTAGGAGCAAGAACAAAGGTGTGGGGGATTTTCAAAGGAGCTGGAACACTCAAAGGAAAATCTATTATGTTTATGACTATTTAGCATCATGCAAATTTGATTAAATGTAGTTAGTACAGAACAGAGGCTGTTTAGATCTTTATCTGATATAACAATATGATACTGTAAGCATTAGGTGTAAATACAAGTACTAAACTCTAATAATAAGAACATAATCACATGACAAAATATCTCAAGTCCACATACTTCGTTTGAACAGATGAAAATGTTTAATGCAATATCCAAGCTACCTTTTTCCATACAATGAAAGTGAATGGACACCAGAGACCAGGTGGTTAACATTCACTTTCATTGTAGAGAGAACACATGTATGTTCTCATCTGATTTATCCACCCATTAACATCACAAAAAATAGTCACTTAAAGACTTTACAGTCCTGCCATATTTCAGAGGGCATTTGTTGCCCTGAAAAATCTAAGATGCTGACAACAACAAGCTAAAATGTGCATTCTTAATGTTTACATTGTAACTATTATTCATTAACTTACTACATTTGGTTTCAGTCGGTTTTATGTTACTGCTGTTTAGCTGATATATTTAATCTCATAGTTGTTTGTTATGCTGACTGGCTGGTGCCTGGTTACATTAAATTCTTATATTAATGCTTTGTGCCTTGTGTTTCGCAATGTCAAATTCACTCTATTTAACAACTAACAACATCGGTTGTGTCTCTCTCTCTCTCATTTGCTTCTTTTCCCATATCTCCTTTGAATATCAAAATCAATACAGAGAGAGAGAGAGAGAGAGAGAGAGAGAGAGAGAGAGAGAGAGAGAGAGAGAGAGAGAGAGAGAGAGAGAGAGAGAGAGAGAGAGAGAGAGAGAGAGAGAGAGAGAGAGAGAGAGAGAGAGAGAGAGAGAGAGAGAGAGAGAGAGAGAGAGAGAGATCAAGGCCACTAATAGAACAGCAACTTCTGTCACAGACTGCCTGTGCATATTCACATCATAACTCTTCACTGAGGTCCCACAACACTTCACATATAAGCCAGACAGTTTGCCTTCCAGCCATATCACTGTAGTCCCAGTGATACTTGCCAAGAATACCGTACTACACGACATTCATTCTTGAGGGGACAGTGAATTCAATTTCATATGGTCTTTGGGTGTGTCTCTCTGTTCAGCAGGTCTAGAAACAGAAATAGCACATGTATCAATTGCTATGAGAGTCAGAATGTATGATTGGGGCATCTGGCTTGTGTTACACATGAAAAAAATAATAATTCTGTCACACCGTTGTAGACAAACACCTTTTTGTAGTCTTAATAAACTTCATTAGTAAATATGAATGATATATGTACCACTCAAAAGTCAGAGATATTTAACATTTTGAAAAAAATCTGCAAAAACTCTAATGTGAAATATTAATTCATTTAAAATAACAGTTTTCTATTTTTTAAAGGTTTTTTCTATCTATTCCTGGGATAACAAAGCTAAATTTTCAGTAGCCATTATTCCAGTCACATGATCCTTCAGAAACCATTCTAATATGCTCAAGAAACATGCCATTATTATCAATGATGAAAACAGTTGTGCCGCTTAACGTCGGTGTAAACTTTAATTCTTTGATGAAATAAAGTTATAGAAAGTTTGAGTAACATTTATTTAAAATAGACTCTTGTATCACTTGTAACATTACACATGTCTTTACTGTCACTTTTAGACAATTCCATGCATCCTTGCTGTATGAAAGTATTCATTTCTTTCAAAAAAAAAAAAAAAAAGTATTTGTTTTGAAACACTGCACAGCTGAACTGATTCCATAGGTTACTGTAGTAGACAAGAGTGAGGTGGAACACACATTTCAAAAATCAGATCAGACATGATTACCCTAAAAGCCCAGACCCAAATGTTTTCCCAAGCCACCTGTTAATTAATGGCAGGGTGAAACACGTTGATGTAAACGTTGAGTAATTGCGGGACGCAACTGCCAAAACGCTAATCTGCATAGATGAAAAAGAACTGTTCCCAGTCCTGTTGAGACACAGGGGCATTATCATAAATAAACAGGCAGAGACGAGGGCAGTCTGCATTTGAGATTAGTACAGGCAGAGGACTCTGCAACAACAAGCTGTTCTGAAAAAAGCACTCCCAACGGAACACGAGGCTAATGAGGGAACACAAAGACGCAAGTCTATTCCTTTAAGCCAGCCATACCATTTGAAAGACAGAGGACGAGGCGCTTGTTTAAAGAAAAAAAAAATGTTACATGTTTATTATATTGACTGCAGACCAGTGGTAATGAGCTGTCTGGACATGCCAAATTATTTACAGTAACACTTTACATTAAGAACTTTAGTTCACTACATTAGTCATCATGAACTAAGAATGAACAATACTTCAACATCATTTATTAATCTTAGTCAATGTTACTCTCAACATCAAAAGTTGTATTTGTTAACATTAGTTAATGTACTGTGAACTAACATGAACAAACAATGAACAATTATGTTTTCACTAACATTAACAAATGTAATAAATGCTTTAAAAAAATGTATATATAGTTCATTGTTAGTTTGTTAAATAATGTTTAAAAATAAGACCTCATTAAAGTGTTACATTAAAAAACAAGTGTGTGTGTGTGTGTGTTAATGTCAAGCCTTGTATATATATATAAATACATATATACAAGGCTTGACATTAACATTTTTGCTCAGCAGACACTTTGGCTACTGATTTTCCAAAGTTACTAGCCACTCAGCATTTTCACTGGCCACGATTGTGACATCAATACCATGGGGAAAAGCAGCCATATAGATATTATTAATATCTCATAATTTGGTAGCAGGTATATTAGGTTGCTGTCACTTTAAGACCTGACGCACTGATCCATTATTCTGTTACACATGCGTTCTTGTTTTTCAAATGTTTACATTTACTTTGTTTATTTGAATACATGACAAGACCGGAACTTTGACATTATTTTGTTTGTATTTGTTTTTATCATGTTAAAGAGTGCGCAGCAAAAAAGAACTCTATTTAGAACTAAGAGGCGGCTTTATGTGTGCAAGCTTTGGGTGTGAGCACAAATCTGGTCTAGTAAATTTATGCCCAATACACGCAATCCCGAACCGAAATTCAAGCCCTGCAACACAAACAATATTCATCCGAATGAGTGAGCAAATGAAACGAGTCAGTAAGGGGAGGCGGGTTTGTTTATCAACTCGCCATCAGAGAGATGAGAGAGCAAGAAAGCGGAGCTTATCGTGTATCTATTCTGCGGAAAACAAGTATTAAAGTGGATATATATATATATATATATATATATATATATATATATATATATATATATATATATAAATATATATCCACTTTAATACTTTAATACACACACACATAAATACATAAATATACATATATATAATAGGGATGGCAAGATTCAGTGATTTGCATCGGTATAAAAGTTAACGATGCGATTTGCAACGATTCATCTCTCCTCTCTAAAATGTTTCTCAAGCACGTTCTCATCACTGCTGCTATATGAATATGACGTATCACAACATTATAGAAAGTGAGGCGTGTCCTGAGAGTCACATAGAATATAGATTAACATGGCACTACAATGTTTGTGAATGGGCCATGTGTTAGAAGTCAGAGGGCACTTAAGATTTGCTGTGTGATTGAACCAAAGAAATAAAAGCAAACTATCGGTACCATATTCAGCTATGATTTTTGCGATGCAGAAAACACGAACGGAATCACAGAATCACGGAATCACGGAATCCATTCATAAAAATAGAATTTACTGTATAACATTGAATGTCACGGAACTTTAAAATTTCGGATGAATAAATCAAAAGTAGGTGCACTTAAATCAAATCACAATATGGACTAGTGTCTGAATATTAAACCGCAAAAATACTATTTAAACATGATTCCTGCATGTTCTGCGTGAATGGCGCAGATGCGCAAATATGTTTACGTCACATACTGAAGCACGCGTGACGTTCGCAGTGTTTTTTTTTTTTGTTTTTTTTCAAATGTTTTCATTTGACTATATGATGACATGAACACAAACTTCATCTCTAGAGCTGGTTTGAGAGTCACTTCATGAGCATTTTACCATTTAATTTGAGAAAAAACTATTGTCGTATCATATACACACACAAAAACTTCACGGCAAGCCATCAAAATAAAAGTTCGGTTTGACTTGTAACAGAAATATAGCTTATTACTATATTACTTAATATTATTTAATAATATATCTTATTACAATATTACTATTGAGGTACTATGTACTACTATTGTATTACTATTGTATGGTATAATGTGTGTCTTAACGTAATACCTATTACTGTTATTAATAATACAATAAATACGATTTTTGAAGGAATAATCAAAAATTTTCATCCATATTTTAATTTGTTAAATTTATAAAATAAAAACTTTGGAGCCCTACATATTGAATTATGTTTTTTCCATTGCATTGTGTTGAATCGAATTGAAATCGGATCGCACTGCATCGTAATAGAAGTGAATCATACCGCATTGCATTGGTAGCTGCTTCATATGCATCTTTAATGTATCGTATCGTTGGCTGTGCATCAAGATGCGTATTGCATCAGCCTCAGTTATGGAGACGGACAGCCCTGATATATATATATATATATATATATATATATATATATATATATATATATATATATATATATATATATAGCAGCTGTTGGAGTGGCACTGATCAGACTGTCCACAGGGAGACACTGCCTCCACAGAAACACCCACCGGCACTGCACACCACCAGCACTGCACATCAAATATTTACCATTACTAAACACTGACTGCTCCTCCAACAGCCCTGAGACTACAAGTCGTACTGATCACTAACAGTGATCAGATAAATAACTTACACAACCCGGATTACGAAACTTTACTATAGCAACAGATACTGCACTTTGTGAACAGGACGAGTTCTCTGAGAATGTAATCATCCTTCTTTAAGTGAAATGCATCCTGGGGGATATGACTTTGATAACTCTTTGATAGAACATTATTCAATAGACCAGTCTAAATGTAGAAAAGTGATAATTGTTTAATTAACAAATGAAATGAATTGTGAAGTCGCCTTTTAATTTTCATAGCCTTTAATGGGTTTAATGTGGCAGAGTCTGACACCGAGTGAAGCGGATCCTGCTTTAACAGGAAGCTGCCGTATAAATGCCAGGGAGCGTGAAACTGTCACCCTGCTAATGGTTTTATTTTTCGTCTTTTCAACCCCTGTAGCCTCAACAAACAAGAGTTTAATAATGCAAATGACGTAAACATTCCAGTTAGGATGAATGGCGCCAATTGTGCAGTGATCGATTATGAACATGGCTAATAATATATGCCTTGATAAAATTAGTCGCCTGTGTTTATGGTGGACTGCAGCCGTAATCATGAGGACAAAGGAGAAGATTAAGGTAACTGCCTGAGCAAATCAAGAAAGAATCCACCTAAAGAAACATGATCCCATCTGAGAAAGATCAGCATTCCTCACACACAACCTCCATTGTTTTACCAAACCCTTTAATCAAAGAAAATTATCATCAATTTTAAGTAATGAAAGAAAGAGTCAGAGAGATTGGCGAGGTAAACGTCCAACTTAAGAGTTATTTGTCTACCATTCATTTAAAAAGAATGGAAGAATACATAAAAGCAAGTTTTACTATTTTTTTAAAGGTTTCCTGTCCTTTCACTTCAATGGAGTGTTACATGCCTGAAATGAATAGTGCTGAAAAGCATTGTGAATCTTAGAAATAGGTGACCCGATCCTTGAATAAAACATGTGCGTCCACGCTTACATGCTTATTCCATTATCCTGCTCACCAGCAACAAGCTGAGCATGAGCTGTGACGGCTCTGGACACAGCTCAGATGCCTTATCATGTTGCAAAACATTCTACAAAAGGTATAATCATTGGGTGAATTTATAATTTGTAGATTGAAATTTATGAGATGAAGGCAGCAGACCGGTATTTTAACAACCATATTGATTGGCTTATGGAAGTCATGAGGAGTGGGCCAACTATCCAAATCTGCAAAAACAACACAGCTAAAAAATACAAAGTGAGTAACCTCTGCACCACCAGCAGTACCACGGGAAATTAGGACTGGCAGATTTAACTAAAAAAAATCTCAATGCTTCTCAGCCTCAACATATTCTATTCTCTAAAATGATTGTAAAGGGGGATTTTTGTTTTACATCAAAGGGAACAAACAGCCTTTTTTGCCAAGTAAAAAAAAAACAAACAAACAAAAACATTTTAAACTATTTCATGTAACTAAAAAGGCTAGTTAAACCATGTCAAGACTTGTCTCCAACTCTTCCATCATTTGCATTTATATGCACCAATATAACAATAACAATACATATATTTTTACTAAAACATCTTAATATAAGAAAATGTTATGCATATTACATTTTTGATTGAGTATTGGCCCAAACAGTTTCATCAGAGATTTTAATCGATTCCCTGAAACTGATTTATTCACTTAGTAGCTCTAAAAGATTCTTTTCGACTTCTTGTTTTATTACATATCACCAGAAATTAATCATGGATATATTGTGAATAAACCGTACATCACTCAGCTATATTCCAAACATACAGAAATTTCCATGCAATTGTATTATTCTTCTTGACTTGTGTTCTATTCATCCCAATTATATAGCGTCACAGGGCTTCCATACGTTTGAAAAGAATTATTATTTTTGCAATTTCGTTTGGAGCTGCTATGCTGTAGAAATTGACCGTAGGAAAAAAAAAAAAAAAAAAAGTACACAGTGTGATTTTTCAGGGGAGTGGATTTTTCTCTGTCTGCATCTGTTCACTCTCGCTTCATTCAGAAATACAGGGTCTTTCTCTGACATCAGCCACAGCAGCTGACGCCTCTATCTCACTCCTCCCTCTCATTTTTTAAACTTCCAATCTTATGTTTTGCGTTTCATTTTCGTAGCGCTGTGGGTTGGTGGGTTTTTCGCTCAGTGTGTCTGTTTCAGCCGGTAAAGCTCGCCGTGCCGTAAATGATCATGCTGCGATGCCAAGGCCACTTCTGATCACACACAGGGACGGCAAGACAGAAATCTGCTCTGGCCTGCGGCACTCTGAGAATGAGAGATTGAATTTAACAACACTGACGGGGGTTTGCACAGTGCCTTCTTAATATTCTTTTCTGTTGTGAATTCAATTGGCTGAACTCACGGGTTTTCAGAGAAAAAGGCTTTCCAAACCTATTTATTTTCCTTGTTTGGCACTTTTACGTCATATTAAAACATTCTAAATATTCAGGGAGGATGAAGCTAATATGAGGAGAATTCAGGTTGTCACTCAGTAAACATGGTTCCTCGCTCGTTTAAGAAACAGCTGTGGAAATCTGATGAGACAGAAGAGGCTCTTTTCACTCAATAAATTAGCAGCCATTTCAATTAAGATGCTCTAAATGCCGAATTGATGGAGGAAGATGTGGCTGGTCCAAAGATTAACGCGAGCCGTTACTCAACAAAACGTGCCACGCGCCTGAAATGTTTAGTTATCGCCAGCAATTAAAAGATGTGCAAATCACTTCCTGGCTGAGAAGAAAACCTTACAGTAAATCTTCTCAATATAATCTAGTTAAAGGTATAGTTCACCTAAAAATGAAATGGGTCATAATATGACATTCTAAAACTGTATACCTTTGTTCTGTGGAACATGAAAGGAGATGTTTTACAGAATGTTCATTTTTAATTAATTTATTTTTTTGCCATACATTGGAAGCAGATGTGATCATGGGCTTTTAAGCCTCAAAATGACACACACAAACATATTAAAATAGAATTGTAAATTATAATATTTCACAATATTGCTGGTTGGTTTTACTGTATTTTTAATTAATTAAATCAAATCTTGGTGAGCATAAAGATACTTATTTCAGAAATAAATGAATTATACATACATTATATATATAGTATAATTCATATAACTCAACCCTAATGTACAAACCCCAAACTTTTGAACAGTAGTGTAAAAGAAATGCATCGATATTCTTTAAAGCAGATGGTTTACACCTATTCTAACCCACAGTCACATGTGAAAACCTTTCAGGATCTACGCAAACACACATAAAATAAATTTATGACACAACAGTCAAAACAAAATACAAGTAACATGATGTGAGACTGTGATCATAAAGTCCACAAACAGCAAATAAACATTAAATCAAAAATCTCATCTCCACGAGTGTGAAAATCATTACCGTGAGGGAAGGACTAGCACTCCCTTCTTCTCAGAGGACACGGAATGTCATTCCCATCATCATCATCATCATCCACTCCCTCCAACACACAGCAGCATTTATCAGACCCCGCGTAAAATAACTCATTACACTTTATGATGTTAGGATTGCACATCCTGCAGCTTCAATCCACTGCAGTGAGAACCGGATGAACTGAACAGATAAGCCGAAAATTCCTGGTCTGGATTCGATCAAAAGATTAGCGTGATCATAATGGGAAGCATCCAATAAAAGTCTGAGTGGCTCTTCTTTCAATCTGTTCTGAAGTGCTTTAGATGGAACATTTCATTTCACATTAAATTCCTTATATATCTAATTTTTTTCCTATGTATGCATGAGTTGTGTTATTATGCCCTTCTTACTACGCAATAATTGCAAGCTTCCTAACACCATTTGACCAAGTTTCAATGATTTTTCCATGACCATTACTGGAAAAGGATTAAAGGATTTTAAAAAATCATTTTAATTCAGACTGAATCACTAATGAATCATTTGAACCAAATTGGAATTGGTTTCACTGACTCATTGAGATGACTCTCTAAAGAGCGCTTCTTTCACAGCTATAGCAGAAAAGAACTATACGTTACACTCAAATATATATTACAAATGAATGTTACGCACAATAAGTAAATTTATCACAATAACTCAGAAGAATAAACAACTCTATCACTCAAGAGGAATAGGAGACAGAAATATAGAGATAAAGATATAGTGTGAGAAAAGGGGAGGAAAGAGACAGTGAGAGATGAGCATCAGGAAAGTGGAACAGTTTTGCTTCATGAGAGCAGCAATGAGTCGATTAAGACAAGGGAGAAAAAAAAATTCCAGGCTTTTCCCCGTCAACCTGGACAGTGATACCATCAGTGTCACGGGTGAGGAGACAGGAGCCCCACAGCGCCTGCTGAATCTAGAAAATTCTCTCAGTGCCATCAACGACTCAGTCAACTTGTCATCGACAATCAGCACAAGACTATTAAATTTGCTTCTTCATTGACTGTCATTCCACTTTAATTATGTGGCTAATCAAAACAAACTGCCCCCGCCCCTCCACGCACGCACGTCCACCGCGAGCCACGTGATGAATGAGACAGCTCATCAGCCGGACTCGGACGATAGTCGATGTCTTGTATTCATCATCATTACCTGGCACTCAAGCACTTGATGCACACATTTCCTACATTTCCTGTACTTTAACCTCCCATCAAGAGAAACTTCTGTTCTCTTTTTTTCCCTCTCAATTTTATCTTCTTTTTTTCTTTCTCAATTTGATTTTTAGGGTAAATTGAGAGTTGCTTATCTCTTTTGTCTTTCAAGGTTGAGCTTTAAAGCATAAAACAAGCATTTGTTATCTTTTTTTTCAGGATTTCATGTGTGACTGAGCAAAAAGTTTCTGAGATCAAAGAAAATGAGACAAAATTGTCAAGCTGTCAAGTTTTTTTTTTCAAATTATATTTGCTCAAACACCATTAAATGAGCTTTGCTATACTTTTTATCTGTCTGTCTTTGCCTTATTTTTGTTCTCAAAGGTTATCATTATTTTACTAACATAGACACTACAGTTGTTAAGATGGTTTTGAAAAGTCATTTATGTTTCCCAAGACTGAGTAAAGACAGTAAAAACAGTAATATTACTAAATTTAAAATAACTTTTTTAAAATGTCATTTCTTCCTGTAATCTCAAACCTGTTTTATTAGCATCATTACTCCAGTCTTCAGTGTCACATTATCTTTCAGAAATCATTCTAATAGGCTGCCTTTGTGCTTAAGAAACATTTCTTATTATTCTCAACCTTGAAACAGTCGCACTAGTTTTTTTTTTTTGTTTGTTTTTTTTGGAAACTGATTTTTTTATGGATTCTTGGAGTAATAGAAATTCAAAAGAACAAAATTTAATTGAAAGAAATCTTTACTCTCACTTTTGATCAATTTAATTGATTCTTACTGAATAAAAGTCTTTCAAACACATCATATAAATGCTGAGTTAAGGCTGAGTTCAGAGGGAATCCACCAGTCTAATTTCCCATCTATTGTTCCACTCCTTTATGCCTCACGTTAGAAGAACACCACTTGCTGCTATCATTTCAATCAGGTTTATGGCAAAGCTCGCCTTCAAACCACCGTCTCTTTTCATCAAACCTCAAACTGTCATTCACTTCATCAGAAATGAAGGGATGTTTAGTATATGAAAGGACACAGTAAATAAACAATCATTTGAACGGTAGATGTAGCTAGATTATCGAAAACAACAGTGCAAGAGAGCAACGATGTTACATAAAATGGTAATAGTTTTTAACAAGCAGCAAAGACTCTTAAAAAAAATGTTCATACTTCAAGAGAAAATGTAATGATGTGTTTGATGAAGCTGTCATTAGTAACAAAGAGAATATTCATGCACTTTGCAGCTCAAGGGGCTGAGCCAGCAACAACCCTGTGTTGAAATTATGGTCTGTCCAGTCTCAGAGGACAGTCAACCCCATCTCAGCTCTACAGTCCTACATCAGCCAATCAGCAGTGAGTCTGAAGAATCACCCATCAATCAGTGTTCATGGTGACAGGGCTCAGGAGCGGGCAACATCCAAATAATGGAGGTTGTGCCACACCTCCCTGAGCGGCCCATTCAATGCTGTCAGTTACATGAGTGGATCTCTGCCAATTAGATTTAATATATATAGAAGATATATTCTAACTATAATAAAATATATTTATAAAAAATAAAAAATCAGCTCACAAAGCGCATGCTCAGAGCAACTGTACCTCAACTGTGAACACAGCAATTTTATTTCATGCTTTAAAAAGTGAGCTGTAAAAAGGAGACAGAATAAAAAGACAATTTATACATAAGCAATATCACACGAGTAAGGGTGCGATATGGCTCTATATCAGAACGGCTGTGATTCGGCCATACATTATCACAGCTGTGCATATATAGAGCCATAACTACAAGTGTGTAAATAAATATGGAGCAACAACGGGTGTCTTAAAAAAAAAACGATGTGTGAGCACAGCTTTTTTTTTTTGTTACTTGTACGATTTCGCAGATAATTTGTTTCAGACTAAAAATGTCGACCCAATGTAGAGTACTTGCTTTGTATGTTCGGAGACCAGCAATGTTAATTTCTCATCCATTCTGTTCCGTTCTCTGCTTGCTGATGTCGTTGTACAGCAAGAATGTTGTGACAGTTGGTCGGTGTTGTATTTGTCCCGCCCCTCCTCCACTCTGATTGGACGGCTGGCTAAAAAGTGACAGTGATGAGTGCAGCGTTTTACTCAAAGTTGAATATTCTTCAACTCAAGGCAACCAGTAAAAAACGCTGAGCACTCAGCGCCTGAGTGTGAAAAATACGGTCAGCGTCTCGTTACGCTCCTGGCGTTTAGAAACCACTGCGCTCCCATTGAAAACAATTTGAAAAGTATGCTAGCCGCTGGAAAAAAAAAAAGCTTTAGAGGACACGTCGCAATTCAAATTTTAGAACTAGCAACAAGAGAATGCTGAGTTGCTTCCTTGAAGATTATTGTATTTTGTAGAGTAGAGAATTATGAGAAAGAGATCGACTAAGCAAGTGTATTTACCTGTATCTATTCTTCAGGTCAATCTTACATTCACAAAAAAAAATCAGTTTGAACTTACGCTTCCTTGAAGAATATATGCTATATCAGATGCAGGTAATACACTTTGTTGCTAGCTCTAAAGTGACATTTTTGAAGTAATAACAGAGGCTTGGACTCATCTGCTTAACTGTCAAATTGAGATTTGAATCCCTGGTGGAAAGAAGAAGTTCAGCACAATACATGGTTTTTCAAGACACTTCGTTGTTGTTTCTTATTTATTTACACATTTGTGAAATCGCGCTGTTGTATAGAGGCAATATCACACTCCTAGTCACACGACATGGTTCTATATCAACAGGGCTGTGATTGCCTCCAGCATGAGGCCGCAGGATATGGAGCTATATAGTAATATGTTTGGACTTTAAACATATTATTTAATAATTTAGGTGCATTTCAGAACCACTGTAATTATAAAAAATTGATAAAGACAATCCATGTGGCTAATATGTTCTCAAAAAAAAAAAAAAAAAAGAATGTTTGTTTTCTGGTTAATGTGCCGTGTAGTTTTATTTGGTAAGTTTTTCCCGAAAGTTCTAAAATGGGTAACAGGCACAACCAGACTTCAATGAACAACAGATAAGATCTAATCAGAAAAAGCCGTCACAAGTCGTGGCCTGAGGCCCGTCTCCATTACAGCCGCAGAGCTTGCACGCATCAGATAAGCAAAGCAAACACAAGATCATCACTGGCAGCTCTATCTTTCCACTGACCGATATTAATAGCGTGAAATAACATATGGCGGTTTGGCACATGTGAAAGATCTTGGCAACGGATGCTGACTTCAGCCATTTTCCCAGGTTAAACAAACACAGATGGTGGCATGGGGCGGGATGATGCGCGCAAGCGAACGGTCTGGGGTTTTAAGTGACATTCATGAGTGAAGAAGAGCCTGGCGGAGTGACCGCTCTCCCAAGACTCTCTGGGTGAACATCACCCCGACAACAGCCTCTTGTTTGAAGAGTAATTTGGAAATAGGAGCCAGATGCTTTTCCCTCATTTCTTACTGCTGCACAAATATGTAGGCTTGATTGGATAATTTGGTGAGTGTGTGTGTGTATGAGAGAGAGAATGAGAGATGGTGGTTATTCAACTACAGAAGAAACTCCGCTCTCATCTCAGTGTGTGTGGTCTGTAAAAAGTGTCTCAACACTTAAACTGTGTAATTTAGTACTTTAGGTTTGAGTTCCTTTCACACACAATTGTTCAAGAAAGAAGGTATTGGATAACTGAATGAAATGTTTAAATATTTATTATTTAAATTATTTTAATATTGTGTCAATTTGTATATCTGTATGTAAATTATATAATACTGTTCAAAAAATTGGGGTTAGTAATTTTTTTTTTTTTTTTTAAAGAAATTAACACTTTTGTTCAGCAAGGATGCATTAAATTGATCAGTGTGACAGTAAAGACTGTTACACTGTTTCAAAAGAATTTCTATTTCCAAAATGTTTTGAAATTGATTTCTGGAGGATCATGTGACACTGAAGACTGGAGTAATGATACTGAAAATTCAGCTTTGCCATCACAAGAATACATTACATTTTAAAATATATTAAAATAGAAAACAGCTATTTAAGCCTAATAATATTTCACAAATTTCAAGCATGAGACACTTCTTTCAAAAACAAAATCTTACCGAACCCAAACTTTTAAAAGGCATTGTATTGAACAAACAATACCAGACGACCTCCTTCCACTGAGATTCTAAGGTGTGTAACAGCAGACACTTTGCTACCACATAAAAGCTATGAAGGTTTACAATTCAAAAAGCTATAAAAAAAAAAAAGAAAAAAATATAGGTGAAAAAAATCACTAAATAAAAGAAAATAAAAAAGCTAAAGAAAACAGGTTTAAAAAGTTGATAAAAGTGATGAGCATTTATTTAATTTTGATTATTTTATAACGATTATTTAATTTAACCAAATAACACTAATAACAACACCATATATGCCAAACACTGTGTCAGGGTTAAAAGTTTAGAACAAACCCTAACCAGAATGCTTTGAGGAATATCAATACTGTGCTGCCTTGGAAAATGCAGTTAACCTGGAAAACCCACTCAGCACATCATATCAGAAGGCAAAGTTTTAGCCTCTACAACTCTAAGAGCCTACAGTTGGAGGTTATGGGTCTTCCAGCATCACATGGACATCAGCGAGCAGGAGGACTCTGCCAGCACATCCCCCTCGGCACTCACTGGAATGATTTACACTCAAGTAGAGCGTCTAAAGAGCTTCTCCAGCAGCCATCAGATTCAGCTCTGACCTTTAGATCTGCCTCGCTGTCTGATTCATATTACACCAGCACTAATAGAGTACTTGAGCACTACTCTGCTAATGCTCTGCATCTGATCTGAGGGGACTGATGGGGGGTTAAGCATGAAATAAGTGGTCTGAAATAAACTTTGAAATTGTCTTACAATTGCAAGTCTAGCTGACAGTTTTTTTTTTTCCCACAGATTCCTTCAGCGTTTGTGTTGTAAAACATCACAAGACAAGAAAAATGCAGTAAAAGAAAAAAAAATGCACTGTCTTTTGTTCAGAGTCCCAGCGATGCATCCGACATAGACATCAGTGTGTTAGGCCAGGGCTCGAAGCAGCCGTGCACACAGGAAATGAAATGAAATGATGAATAGCTCAGAAAACAATGCATACATCAGAGCTGTCACTCAGACAGAGCATTTAGAAGCATTGAAAATCTCTATTCCCTGTGTCTATCTTTTCCGTTCTTTTTTGTCTGCACACAGGCTCATAGATTCACAATGAAGAAACATTAGGTGTATTAAATAGTGTGATATACTAAAAGTCTCATCCTTATGAGATACAGTAGTATCTTCAGTACTCTTGTTGACCCACAAATATTTTTAAATACCAAAACAACCTTACAAAATAAACTTACTTGAGAAGAAAAAAGACATCGAGAATCGTGTGTCTTACAAAAATGGACACATTTATTTATTATTATTTTTAGGATTAAATCTTACTACATAGAAAAGATTTGGCATGAAAAATAAAAGATTCTCTGACAACACATTTTTACTTCTTAAGTAAATCTTGTCAATGTTTGAGTATTTTTACTGGAAAAAACAAGACAAAAAAGTGTCATTTTAAACAAAATAAAATTGATAATGTAAAATTTCTAAGATGATCAATCAATCAATCAATCAATCAATCAATGTCTCTCACATGCAAAATGAAGTCATGTGATAATGTATGTTTTATGGAGTGGCTGGTATATAGCATTATTGTATTCCATTGTGTTATCTGTATAACATTAGAGACTGTTAGATATGCAAAATCACTCTAATTCACTAAACAAATGTGACCCAGTCAATAACAGAGGGCAAAAGCAGCAGTGACTTTAAACTCAACCGATGTCACAATATGTTTGCACAGCCTTGGTTTTCTTCATTAATTAAAATACCATATGTTAAATGACTCCAGCTTCTCCTCAGATTAATTTGAGGAGGGTTCAGTTTGGGCCGAAGATTAATGAGTGTCCACTCAAACCCTTCCTCGCGTCCTTGAATCTATCTGGTAGCTTTTTCCTAGTGAGTCTTGTAAAAACGCTTACAGAATGACTGTGCCGACTGAACTACAGTTTACTCCATGATCACACTGCTCTTAAAATGTAATTAGATTTTTTTTTTAAGTCAGAAGACTATGACATTTAAAAAACTACTTTTATGCCTCAAAATCAACTTGTTTTATATTCTGTTCAAGGTGATATAGTTAAAGTTAAAAAAGAAAGTTTGAGCACATATTAAGAATGAATTCCTTTTTAAAGCATATGCCTCAATGCAGTTCAGCATTGTTGAATGAAATGTATGTTTTGTGTGAAATAAAATCTTTTTGGCCCCATGCACTAGATGGTGAGAAAGGAACTTTAATGGTTTAGTTCACCCAAAAATGAAGATTCTGTCATTAATTACTCACTTTCAAGTCATTCCACACCCCAAGACCTTCGTTCATCTTCGGAACACAAATTAAGACATTTTTAATAGAATCCGATGGCTCAGTGAGGCCTCCAATGACAGCAGGTTAATTTATACTTTCAAGGCCCAGAAAGGTAGTAAAGACATATTTAAAACAGTCCAAGAATACTTTTTGCGCACCAAAAAATCCCCCAAAAATAACGACTAAGCAATGGCACTGTTATACCTTATCACTATAATAGTTTAGTTAGATGTGTTTGGCTTCTATCATATCTTTCAAAAGCACAGTTTAAAATACAGTTATAGACATGGTCACATTTATGTCACTGTAGATGTTACACAATTGTGTTTCACTTCGCTGTATTTCAGTAGCATGACTGAAGTCATGACTCAAGTCTGGAAGGTCAGAGCAGTGAATCAACAACACCGGCGCTATACTCCTCTCTAGACGGCTTTAATCCGTTCACTATAGCTATGATAGGAATCTCTGAAATCTGAGGAACATATGACCTCAGCCTTTATGTTGAAATCTTGCTGTTATTTTAACACCTGAGATGTTAAAAGACATAGAAGATAGTCACATCTCTGTAAGTGTCCTGCTAAAAACCCTTGATTCAGACACAAAGGCCCGAACTGAGGGCAGAAGTACCCCATTAAGGCACCCTTATTGAATTTGCCACACATCATCAGTCTTTTTTAGAGTACAAGCAGGAAATTTAAAGTAATTCAAGGAAAGTACAGGCTAATCATAGATCGAATTTCCAAAGTGAAAGTTTCAAACTTTAAATGGTTCCTTCACCTTGTGGGTTTTCATTTCTCAGACGCTGCTCACACCTTCTAAACCCGTTTACCTGAGCTGTTTGTCTAATATGAGAATGACTCTCCACATAATAATGTATAATAGCCCAGAGAACTCCATTGAGTGATGCAACGGTCGATATGAGCCTGTTAACAGTTAATACAGGGTAAATACGCTTTGAGTGTGCAGAAATTAGAATTCATTGTCATTCCTGAGAAAAGTCTGTTTGCTTCCTCATTGTACTATTAAAAACAAACTACTTTTTGACAAAGAATATGTCGGAATCTACCTCGTCGTCATCTCTAGCTGAAAAATGACCTGAGGGAGAGAAAATAAAAGCTAAAATCTGCCACCATTTCAAAAAACTTTGAATCTATTCTGCTCCATGCCCTGAATCCGCTAACTCTATCTCAGTGGAGCGGAGAGCAAGTAACCACTTCCCATCGGAGTGGGTTAACAGAGAGAGAGAAACTTCTCCCTCCGCTGGTTCTTGGCGAGGACAGTAATTTGAGGCTGGCGGCCCTCTCCCATGTTGCGACTTGGATGGAGATTTTCTGCGCATCTAGCAGAACGGCTTTGACAGGGCGCTTCATTATGTGGGGCTCTGCAGCGAGGGGTCCGCCTCAGACGCCCGCCGCTGCCTGAATGAGCTCTGGTGCCAGGCTCTCCGGAGGAGCGCAGTGCAGCGCTACAGCGGCACCCTGGTTTGTGGGGAGTTTGTGTGTGCGGGTGACCTCCTTAGAATTCACCTCAGCTCTGTCATGCATAAGTAACTTGAAGAATAATTTGTCTACAAAATGGAGAGAAAGAGAACTGGCATTTCAAGGAACATAAAAACTAGTTTTGGACAGAACAACGCTTATATGCCATGCCAGAGATGCCCTGACTATAACATATAGGTATGCAGGGCACCTGCAACAACCTGAAACTACAAAATGTTGAGTAGAATTAAAAAAAGAAAAAGTATCTCATATCAGTTTCTCATATGTATCTATGCACATACTACTATTATTATTCTGGTGATGATTATTGTCATTAACATCCATAAGGAAGTAATATAAGTAGTAAAACAAATGCACTGTAAAATAAATGAAAAAAAGTATACTACTTTACATCAAAGAATTTGTATTTTTTATCAATTTAAAAATGTTATTATGTTAATTTCTTCACCTACAAGAGAGACTCTTCAGCTTTTAGTTTAACAGAAAACTGCAGTTTTTGTGAAAACATGTTTACAAACAAGTCTCATTACAAATCTACCGAAATACTGTAATCATCTTTCCACAAAAATGTTGAATGTGGGAATTTTACAAATGTGAAAATAATGCATTATCCAACGCTCTCCCAAATGCACGTTAAAAGTAGAGCACAAGCAGATATCACTGATGACTGATTCACTGCATTCACTGTGACGTGAGATGAGGGAAACAGCGAATCACAAGCTGATCACCTCAGCAAAATGTGCGCTACAATTTGAAACAAGCAGCTCAAGAGACTATATACTTATTTTATGAAATAGCAGCTTTTGATTTTAGTTAATTTGACAGGTACTTTGCCAAAGCAATGCGTAAAGAAAAACATTAGACACCCGTTGTTATTATGAGAGGTTTAAAAATATTACAACACCCTTAAGCCAACACTAACACTCACTCTCACTCTCTCGCAAACATAAAACTTTTCTTTCTTGCATTTCTCCTCTTTTCTAGCTTGCTTCCTAATGTAGTTCTCAAATAAACCTGGCATTATGAATACTGTTGGCTTCTTGACACATTGATTTTGTTCCTCTCTAGTGTGTTGCTTTGGATAAAAGCATCTACTAAATGCATAATTGTTGTAATATATTATCTCCAATATTATCAGATGGAGATCTGATTGTACTTACACATAGACAATGTCTTCAAAATTGCTGAATGTGGTCCCTGACCAACTCTAATGGGGTTTCCATAATCACAATGCGTATTAGGAGCAGTTACACTGGCCTTTTTAGTGGTCAAGTACTATTTGATCACTGAAAACCCATAGCAGACAAATAGCTGACGTAAAGGGGGCCATATTTGTTACGTGGCAACATCATAAGTCAGATCATCTCCATGTCCTCTTTAACAATAGCTGTGTGTAATGTGTTAGGGCACGACGTTCTTTGTTTTGTTTTTTGAGATCCCTCCTTTGTAGGTCATGTCCACCTACAAACTGTCCTTAAGCTCAAAAATGGGTTCTTCACATGCAATGAAGCAAAAGGCATCTCTGGCCTCATGTTGAGCTTCTCAAAAAAAAAACAAAAAAAAACATGATTTGAGTTTAGTTGAAGCACTATCATTCAATTACACATCCTCTCCATCTATTCTAGCCTCAGATGGGTTAACATCCACCAATTACTAAAACAGCACTCCACAAAACAAGCCCCTTACCCTCTAAGCAGACTAAAAGCTATACAGATCATCTCTATTAATCCAGGGTTCTGCTGGTGGTCACGGCAGGCGGGAGACAGTTTTCAACCGGCAGCGCAGGAAATGAGGTCGCTGACAGGTGGTGAGGGTGGAGGAACAGAGTTAGCAGCCTGGCTTCCTGTTATCACAGTGAAGACGGGCTGTTTGAATGAGTGTTAATTAGAGCTCATCTTTCCAGCCTCAGTCCTCCAGCCCTTGGCCAAAGCTTTAACCCCATGGTGTCAAATACAACGTTTTTATGGGAGTTTCATGGGCACACTGCTCATGATCGACCAGAGGGACCTCAAGTTATTGGCTAGCCTGTGAATATGATGTAAGCCGTGCACGTTTGATCTTTGACCGCTGTTGGCGCAAGTGTGCTTTGGTTGTTCTCTGAATTAGGGATGTGCAATATACCTATACCATATGTGGTTGATATTACAGATATATATACACACATTTATTGATTTGAATACTATTTTTAATAAAAAATACACACTGCTAAAATAATCTTTAGCGAATCTCAAAATTAATATTTATATTTCATAAGGAACATTATAGTAATATTAATTACAATAGCAATATCAACATTAAATTAAAAGTGAATGTTAATATTATAGAATTTAAGATGACTGATTTAAAATGTTTTAAGTTATTTAAGAGAAGACAATTTTGAGATATTGGCCTATTTGGCTTTTCATAAAGTGCTGTTTCAGAATAGTTAAACTAACATACAAACATATACATTTAAATGGCTAATATATACATAGGCTATATGGAAATAGAAGAGTGCTTATGTGGTTGCCAATGGAGACTGGATGGTATCTAGTGGAAACGTTTGGTACTGCACCCAAACAAAATCTTACTGAAAGCTCAATTTTTGAGATATCAGCCTAATATTTGAAACATAACTTGATTAGAGTAAAAGAGTTTTGTAATACACACACACACACACACACACACACACACACAGGTGCTGATCATATAATTAGAATATCATCAAAAAGTTGATTTATTTCACTAATTCCATTCATAAAGTGAAACTTGTATATTATATTCATTCATTACACACAGACTGATGTATTTCAAATGTTTATTTCTTTTAATTTTGAGGATTATAACTGACAACTAAGGAAAACCCCAAATTCAGTATCTCAGAAAATTAGAATATTATTTAAGACCAATACAAAGAAAGGATTTTTAGAAATCTTGGCCAACTGAAAAGTATGAACATGAAAAGTATGAACATGTACAGCACTCAATACTTAGTTGGGGCTCCTTTTGCCTGAATTACTGCAGCAATGCAGCATGGCATGGAGTTGATCAGTCTGTGGCATTGCTCAGGTGTTATGAGAGCCCAGGTTGCTCTGATAGCAGCCTTCAACTCTTCTGCATTGTTGGGTCTGGCATATCGCATCTTCCTCTTCACAATACCCCAGAGATTTTCTATGAGGTTAAGGTCAGGTGAGTTTGCTGGCCAATTAAGAACAGGGATACCATGGTCCTTAAACCAGGTACTGGTTGCTTTGGCACTGTGTCCAGGTGCCAAGTCCTGTTGGAAAATGAAATCTGCATCTTCATAAAGTTGGTCAGCAGCAGGAAGCATGAAGTGCTCTAAAACTTCCTGGTATACGACTGTGTTGACCTTGGACCTCAGAAAACACAGTGGACAAGCACCAGCAGATGACATGGCACCCCAAACCATCACTGACTGTGGAAACTTTACACTGGACCTCAAGCAACATGGATTGTGTTCCTCTCCTCTCTTCCTCCAGACTCTGGGACCCTGACTTCCAAAGGAAATGCAAAATTTACTTTCATCAGAGAACATAACTTTGGACCACTCAGCAGCAGTCCAGTCCTTTTTGTCTTTAGCCCAGGCGAGACGCTTCTAACACTGTCTGTTGATCAAGAGTGGCTTGACACAAGGAATGCAACAGCTGAAACCCATGTCTTGCATACGTCTGTGCGTAGTGGTTCTTGAAGCACTGACTCCAGCTGCAGTCCACTCTTTGTGAATCTCCCCCACATTTTTGAATTGGTTTTGTTTCACAATCCTCTCCAGGGTGCGGTTATCCCTATTGCTTGTACACTTTTTTCTACCACATCTTTTCCTTCCCTTCATCTCTCTATTAATGTGTTTGGACACAGAGCTCTGTGAACAGCCAGCCTCTTCTGCAATGACCTTTTATGTCTTGACCTCCTTGTGCAAGGTGTCTTTTGGACAACTGTCAAGTCAGCAGTCTTCCCCATGATTGTGTAGCCTACAGAACTAGACTGAGAGACCATTTAAAGGCCTTTGCAGGAGTTTTGAGTTAATTAGCTGATTAGAGTGTGGCACCAGGTGTCTTCAATATTGGACCTTTTCACAATATTCAAATTTTCTGAGATACTGAATTTGGGATTTATAGTTACAGTTATAATCATCAAAATTAATTATATATAATTATATATTTGTGTGTGTATATATATATACAGTATATATATATATATACAGTATATATATATATATATATATATATACACACACACACACACACATATAACCCAATTATAGGATATATATAGGATACATATATCCTAAACTAAAACTTTTTTTTTACACTAAAATAATCTGCCAAGTGTCCCCTTTATAAGGAAAGCAAACTTGAGTCTGTGCTCCAAAGTATTCAAGATTTAAAACAATTTAAGTTGGGGTCTATTTCCAAAAATGGGACTGGCAGTTAAGGGGTTAAGGTGTTTTTGTTAAAGTCTAATTATACATTTAAGTACTGAATAATATTAATTAACTATATGTACTTTCTATAGGGTTAGGGTTTGGTTTGGTTTATAGTTAGTTGCAGGAAACTATGCATCATTTGTAGTTATTACAATAGCAACTAAAAGGAATGTGTACCAAGGGCACTGTAAAATAAAGCATCCCCCATTAAACTAATTATCATCTTATCTATATCGGCCAGACATTTAATAAAGGTGCATCTATACTACACATTTGAGTCAACAGAAAATAAAGTGACATGTATGTCTGTAACTAAAATATGGCTGACAATTGAACACGGATGTACTGTAGATGTGCCATCATCATCTATCTGAAACAAACATCTTCCTGAGTATAGTCTATCAGTCTAGTGCCTGAAATCAACCATCATGAGTCTGAACGGCAATCAAACGTGCGGTTGTGTCTAAGCTTGCGTAGCTAGGCAACAGAGGGATACAGTGAAAACGGGAACACGTCTTTCAGCTGTTGCTAGGAAACCACTGGAGAGTTTTAGAGCTTGTAAACGGAGAGCTGGCTGGATCAGACTCTAATAGTCTGGGTTTGATGGAGCCGCACATACAGGGAGATGAAGGATCGTGAAGAGGCAGCGTGCTTCATCCCCCAAACACGTCATGTGTCAAATCCAACCAGGCTGGAGGTTGTCTGGTGTGTAAGCACATATAACAGCCTGGAGAGAGAGAGGGAGAAGAGGAATAAGGATATCCTATATAGCACATCATTTGCATAAGAAGCGGCATCTAAATAATTGAGCGGTGAGGGACAGAACTGGGTGTTTTGATGCCTGGCAGCTAAATCTATTAGTGTGAACCAGGAGTGTGGTGGTAAAGGAGGAGATGTGAGGAACGCTGGAGACCCAGCAGAACTCAGTGTCTTGGAGAAAAAAGGTGCTGTAGGTAAGGAAGTCATATGACCTCGAACTGAGACAAATAGACTGCAAGAAAGAAAGAGAAAAGATAAGAGACATTATCTGAAGTGAAAGACAGACACAAACTCAAGGGGCCAAGGCCCAAAGCAAAAGCAGAATCGCCGAGGGAGAACATCTCGTATCATTTTCCCAATTCATATATGCAAACATCTACAGTCTTACAGCTATGAGTGACTCACTCAGACAGTTTCACAATAGTACCACAAGAGCAACGAGACACCAAAAGAGTCTGTGCAACAAAAGCAGCCTCACAGTAGTTAGAAAGGCCATTCAGAAGGGCAAACGGCTCAGATCCGGTATTGAGCGCAATTCACAGAGGACGCGTAGAATCTTTGCTGTTCATTAACAAGTCATCTGCTATGGAGAGATAATTCGGTACTAATAGAATCAAGTGTGCAGACGCGAGACAGTCAAAGGCTCATGTCAAGGACGCACGGAGAAAAGGAGTACAGAAGACACAATTGACCGATGTTCATATACTGCATTCAACGCATGCTTACAATGCCACAGGCAGTCATAACTTGTAGTTTTTCTTCACCCAAATAATTTCACTGAAATGAATGAACTGAATGCAAGTGGAGACTTAGACCTTAAAAAAAGGGGGTTCTCGATTCAGTTTGCTTGCGGGTGGAAAAATCCAGGAAAGGAACAAAAGGAATATTGAATATGTCATCTGTCATTGGTGACCTTGGAAGTTAATGATACCTAAGAATTTTCTTTTCCTGAACACTCTTATGCTACAAGGTTAAATCAAAGCAATTGTAAAGATTTTTACACCCGAAAAGATGTACTGTGTGCTTCATTCAGAGAAATGAGAATGAAAGAGAATACATATTTTAATTAACTGCTCCGAGACTTGAAGGTTAAGGATCCAAACGCAGTTTAATTAAGGAGGGTATTCCACAATTGTAATCCAATGTACAGGCAAAGGTCAAAACAAGCAAGCAGTCCAAACAAACACAAAACAAGGCAGGGTATACAGGGCAAAGAGAAATCCAGGACACGGGGCAGATTAAACCAAGGCACAGATACAAGACTTCTCAGGTAATGACAGAATGAACTAGGTTTATATAGGGTGAGTTAAACAGGCTAACAAGACACAGGTGAATGAGATCAGGGATAAGAGTCCAGGCAGAGACTTATGGGAAATGTAGTCTGATGGTGTGGCAATAGTCTGAGGTGGAGTGTCCTCTGATAGTAATTACGGACACTCACTAGTGATCGGGACACATATGAAGTGTAGCATCTGGACTGGATCACTGATGATCAATTCACTTTTAGGTTTTAGGAAAAGCTTCTGAACTGCATAGGTAAATCTCAGCTGGCTCCGGCCAGTCCTAACCCTCATGGGCCATTGACACTTTTGTGGTTATGTATCGATGTTAAACAGACTCTCTCTGTACGTCTCCCTGACTTAAAAAAGATCAGAATCAACTGGGATCAAATTCTTCCCCCCAAAGACCACGCACACACATAGAGACATTCATTAAAATATGAATATTCTCAAGTGTTTTTCCTGAGTGTATGCATGTCTCCATATTACCCACGCTTGGTTACATCTGTTAACTGTGTTAGTTTTACTCTAAATGCTGATATTCAAGTGTAAGATTGTATATGTGCTTTAGAAATTCCTAAATCTATGTTCCTTGGATTCAAAACGTTCCTCTGGGAATTTCCTAACTAGATATTAGATTTACTTGTATGTATTTGTGTATATATATCATATATTCATATATTAAACATATTGTATTCACGCTTGATTGTCTCTGATTGAAACTCATACAAAAACCAAGTCCCTTTAACACTTTGATTTTGCTAGCTATATGCTTAAGTACTAGAATAGGTTTTCTTTTCATGGCCAGAGAAGAAAACTTATTTTCTAGAATTGATAAGAAAATCAGACTGATAGTTTTTTTGGACAAAACAGACCAGTCTTTCTAAAATTAATTCTAATTTTAGACCATATATATTCATAATTAATTATAATTTGTTGTAACTGATTATCCATATATACCTCATTCCCTTCGTGGTGGATTCATATTCATAATTAATCATAACGTGTTATGATTCAATTGTGAATATAATACATCCATTTGAGCAATTTATTACAGAAGGAAGCAAATCCCCTTATTGTAAGGCCCCTTGAGTGGTTATATTTACTACTGTTGAGGATACTGCAGCTCAAGGTTATACTCCAAAACACTACCGCTACACAACACACACTATTCCTCAGAAATCCTCGGCAGAGAGCTGAATGAAATGGAAAAAAGTGACGAATTTCAACTTGAGTGAGAAACTTCAATTTGTCAGGTCCAGACTCTGCAACAATATTGTTGTCTATATATATATACACATACACCGTTGGTTCTGTAGAATTCCTGAGGTTGCTCAATAGAATACGGTTGTAATCAGGGCTGGATTATTTTTAAGATATTTAAGTTCTTAGAAATGTCAATGTTGTTTCAGACCTAAAAAAGAAAAAAGAGGCCATGAAGCAGTTTTAATGTTGAGTGGCCACAAGCAAGCAACCAACTGTGTATGTGGAAAAAAAAGAGAAAGTGAATCTATAACTGGGAGGATGGGCCAACATTTCACACAAGTATGTCACTGCAACCTGACAACATTAACACCCAGAATGTGTGAAGCTCATGAACTCCACTTACACAATGCAACCCATCTGTCCTTAATGCTTCATCTTTAAAAGGGTTGGTAGTGGAGGAAACAAAGAGTTTCATCAGCTTCACAGACAGCATTCAGCATTCAAGGGTCACCATGCAAATAGAAACAGTGCAGCAATTAAAGAAGAGACTGAACACGGATAATTTGTCTCTCAGAGTTGTGACACTTCGCAGGGTAAACTTTGGGGTGTCTTCAAAAAGCTTCACCTGAAAACTCGCCCGTCTCTCAGCATACACATGTAGCTCGGCGTCAATCGTGGCAACAGAATTAATTAGATCACTTCTGTTGAGGAAGCATAGTCAAAAATTAATCATAATCACACTCAAGTCAAAGTGCAAAGAGGTCTTTCTGCCTCATTGTCTCCATGAGTCTTAAAGCGCGGTGATATGAATATACATAACAATGGCCCTGCTTTGAATCATAACAAGTCTGTTAGCGGCGTGCCCTAGGAAGCCTTCCTAAGAGCTCAGAGCGGGGCTTATTTGCATATATTCATATTTAATTTTTCGTAGGGGAGACAGGAGCTTGATGTGGCCTAATGCAGCTTCTGACACTTTCACAGCCCTGTAATTACGCTCCTGCCCCCCTTCCACCCCAACCTCCTCCTCATCCAGATTCTCCCCAATTAATCGCTTACGCAAATGGATCCTCCAGTGGGCACAGGGTCACCCGGACCGCCGTGCATACACAACAACTGTCTAATTTCAAAGTTTCATATTAAAGATAAGAACTTTCAAATAAGACATTTCCACTTTATAACATCAAATATGGACTAATGTTTGAATTAAGAGAGTGGCTGGTCGTTGCTAAGGTGTTCTGAGCATTTTAGCTTGTTCCAATGTGGTCGCTAGTGTGTTGAGAGTGTTTACCAAGGTGTTGCTATATGGTTGCTATAGCATTGAAGGTGGTTGTCAAAGATTTCTGCTAAAGTTCTGTGGACTACATGTCAATATATGTTATTTGAAACATCTTATTCAGGACAGTACTAAATAAAAACATAACATGCAATTTTTATGATCCCTCATATTTTGTTAAAGGGTTAGTTTAAGATGAACAAAGGTCTTACAGGTTTGGAACAACAGGAGGGTGAGTAAATATAATGACACGATTTTCATTTTTGTGTGAACTAACCCTTTGATATTAATATTAATATGATAATTAACAACTTGCATATTCTGCAAGGGGAATGTTAACTTATCAGCAGAACTGTATGTGGTTGCTAGGCGGTTGCTTATTACACATTGTTGGTTGTAAAATGTTGCGACCAAAATAACAATCACAGAAGGAAAGCATGCAGCCGTATTTTCTAAATTCCAATCTAAAGTATTGTTCGCCAATTTTAAGATTGGCCAGGTGAAACTGGAATCAGTGTGCAAATTAAAATGTCATCCATGTCTGTAGTGCATACAGTGCAGAAAGAGTTACAGTACACATCAAATTTGAATTTAAGGATTTGTTCAAATTAGTAAGAGTGATGTTTGTCTTAGTAAATACCACTAATAATAGTTCAACACGGTGGATCAGTGCTTAATCAGCAGGCTAACAAAACCTCTCAATCAAAAGGAATGCTGAGTGTTTGCGTTTAGGCTCTCGAAGGACAATGTTGTAGGGAAAGATTTTAAATATGATGAGAGAGAGAGAGAGAAAGAGAGAGAGAGAGAGAGAGAGAGAGAATACAACACCATCTGTTCAAAATCAATACAGGGGACTTGCATTGATGCTGAAACTATGGGTCCATGTCTCACACTTGAGGCAGAGAGGTTAAGTGACAGCTGAGGGCAGACGTGTGTATCCGGTGTGTGGCAACATTAATCCTTCAATTCACCCTCTGAGTATGTACACACAAACCCGAGCAGGGCCGTTTCTCACATGACGGGCTCTGAGTCACAGCAAGTGCCGTCAGCTCAAACTGCTGTTATTCTCACCTGAACGCCACAACTGTTTCTTGTCAAACAGAGCTGTTGAAGTCGGCTGAAAAATTAGGGAATTATGTTAAAAACAAGATATACAGAATGTTAAAATGTCATGCACTATGCTCCAAAGCCATTTAACATGATCATTTTTTGCACATATTTTCACCCTGAATATTCACACTGCAAATATTACATAAACCTTGGCTATTAAACTCAAAAGCCCATTCCGTTAAACCCCAGTACCTACACCTTTTCACCAATGAATTTCCATGACTTCTGTAGTCGTTCATGATTACTGGTCGTGAACTTTTAATAATAATTTTAATGAGACTGCACTCACAAAAGGCAATTCCTAGCTAATTTAATGTTTTAGTATATAAATGGCAAATTTAACATTCACCACAGAAATTTAATTTTCATGTATGCATTTGGCGAACACTTTTATCCAAGCAACTTACAACAGCACACATTTGATTAATTGCATTCCTTGGGTATCGAACCTTGGTTTTGCTAGTGCCATGCTCCACTGTTTGAATTACAGGAAAGCTTTCCATTACAAATTTCACATTTCAAAGATTTCCATGACTTTTCCAGGTCTGCAAATCCAAATTTTTAAATTCCCCAATACTTCCAGGCTGTGGCAGAGTCATCCACCCTTTGCCAACTAAACCAACAAGGTTTTGGAAAAATACAGCGATTTTTTGCTCCCATTTCCAGGTTTTTTCCCTGACCGTGGGAACCCTACAACCCCTTTCTATGTCTCTCTACCTGTTCCGGGCTTCCACTCAACCAAAAAGGCTGATGCCCCAAACAGATGCCAGCTAATGTGTTTGTCTGAGACAGGGGCCTCATTCGCCACAGCAGATGGAGAGAGAGCATCAGAGTTATCTTCTCTAGCCCCTAAAGGCAGCAAACCTCTCTAATGGGGAAAATAAGGTTGTTTAATTGAAGTTTATTTTGCAGTGTGACTGGTTTTATTGAGTACCATTTTTCTTGTTAATGAGCCTGTAATTTGAATGCTGATATCGTAAAGAGTGGCCTCACAGAGTTAAAGTTTCTGCTTTTAAAAGCTTCCGGACAGCAAAACACTCCCTACCTTTTGTGTATTTCAGGGATGGTAATGGACAATTTTGCAAACATACACATGCGATCCGTATAAGGATGTGACTATTATGATAACCAGTGCTGCGCACAGACTGATGGGAAACTAATGCCACTCATTTCAGAGGCAAGCCGTGGGCACGGCGCTGCCAAGGCATTACTAGAGACTAATGCTTCCCGCTACCACTCTGGACATGCAGTAAAGTGAATGTCAAACCCGATTTTAATACACATTCCTCAGCTGATGCACACCACCTATTATAAACTAACAACTGTTCCTTTCCTTTTCCCCGGCACTCAACCATCCATGGTTATAAGCACAGGCAGAGCGTGACGGCTGTGAGCACAACTTTGCTTAAAACTGTCGGATGGATTCTGCATGCAAATCTGTACAGAAAAGTCCACAAGCTAAAAAAACTCTATATTGCGAAGGTAACCATACTTAGGCAAATGTTTCCTTCGGTTTTATTGGCTGAAGCTTACACGATTTGTGATACGTTACATTACGTGGCATCGCAGGGGGTGTGGAATTTCAAGGTGGAACGCAGCTGGTCCCTCATTTCACCTTTAGAAACCTTTTAAAAGACTTTCTCCAGAGAGCCTCAACCTGATAATGATTCCATTATGGGATTACAGTGCTATCAACTCTGAAAATGTGGCCTCCATCACAAAGACACTGTATCTAGTTTCATCTCCGACATCCAATAATCAGACTCTGACACAGGCCTTGAACTGTCAGTATCCATCAGATCTAAAGCTGCGGAATTATAGTTATCAAACTGTCTCAATAAAAACTGCTAGACATGCACAGAACAATGATAATATTATGGCAAAGTCTCATTACGCAGAAACAGATCATCCAGTCTGGAGTACAAAACTGCTTATTTCTTTCATTTTTACTCACAAAATGTGTTTTCCTTGTCTATCAATTGCATAAAATACAAAAGTAACATGTCAAACATGAATTATAAACATTGACAAATCTAACTTTGACTTCAATGAATGCATTGAGACTATAGGATGGTTTGAAACAGATTTTCAGCTTCATCTACTGAATCATCACAGTCAGACAAAATAAATTGGGTGTGTTGACAAAATAACTATATTTACACCTATAATAACCATATTAAATGCTTGACATGGCCATATCAATGTTTTCGTGTTGCTAGGTACTACTTGAAATAAGGCAAATTATCAGAACAATTTGTTAGATGGATTTGACGTTTTGGAAGAAAAAAACAATAAAATGAAACAATTAAAATGAATATATATCTTTCATACGGTACCATTAAATATTAATTATAATAGTAATATTAAATTGAAAGTGAATATACTTTGTAGCATTTAAGATTTAAGTCATTTGAATCAATCACAATGTCTAACTGTTAAATACAATTTGGATTCATTTAGGGAAAGTAGGTTGTTGCTGTGACTACTTAAATGAATATTTAGACAAAAATAAGTATTATAGTAATTATAGCATAATATTTTAAGCCCACCAAACAGTTTTTTGGAACAATTTGTCTCCAGTAGGTCATACCACAGTAAGTAAGCCCTATTTCAAATATGGATAAAAAAAAAAGAAAGAAAGAGAAAGAAAATATATATGTTTGTCTATATATATATAATTTTATTTCTAAATGTACTTATATATCACACCATTTATTTTTCAAAAAATCATGCTGCATATTTAAACTTTAAAAACAAACAGATTTCAAAGCTTTTCATGATGAAGGATTTTGTTATTATTGTTATTTTGACCTGTGAGAAGTGTAATGGCTGATATCTCATGTGCCTAAGTAGTGAGAGGAACAAGGTCACCCTCATCAAACAACACCAGTAGCTCTCATGAATGAGGCGTGCGCTCTGTGCACAGTTGCTGATTGCTTTTGCATTTTATCAGACACAAAGTAAACAGGCCCCTAATTTTCCCTCTTTCAAAAGCTCTTTGCTTCTCCATTATATGAGTTTTTTCTCTGTTATTTAGTCCTTAATTGATGACACACATCTTAGTTTACTGCAATACATCTCACTTACTTTTTTGGTATCTTCTATGAGAAATTTTTAAAGGGTTAGTTCACCCAAAAATTAAATTTCTGTCATTAATCATGTCGCTCCAAACCTGTCAAACCTTCGTTCAACCAATACTGAGCCGTTCTGACCTATCTATCTGAAGTGCTGCACTGTGTTTACTATGTCGTTATTAAAGTCATTATTTATTATTATTTATTTATTTATTTATTGTGCACAAAAAGTATTCCCGTTGCTTTATAACATCAAGGTTGAACCACTGTAGTCACATGGTCTATTTTAATGCCTTTACTACCTTTCTGGGTTTTGAAAGTTGCAATGACGTTGCTGCCTATGGGTGGTTCAGAAACCTCTTGGATTTAATCAAAAATATCTTAATTTGTATTTCGAAGAGGAACAAAGGTCTTATGGGTTTGGAACGACATGAGGGTGAGTAATGGCAGAATTTTCATTTTTGGGTGAACTAACCCTTTAAGTACATGGACAAGGTTTTAAGTGATGTGCAGGCTATTATGGTAATGGGGTGGAATTGGAAAAGAATCGGTGTAGTTTAATGGTATTGGACAGTCATAAAGTCAGCTCTTGGAACTAGTACAGAACAAAATGAGAGAATTGGATTGTTTCATTGTATAATTATTGCCAATACTTAGTAGTATAAGCTGGGATACTGTTAATGTTGCTTGTAATAAGTATTAAAAAAAAAACCCTCCTGAGATTAAAATCAAAGACAAAGAAAAAAAAATCTCATTTAGAGGTGCTCTCCTCCTCTGCAGAAATCTTTCTACAGCCCAGGAATAGCAGCAGAACTTACAGATGTGAGAAATAGTTTCTATCTCTCATTAATCTCTAACCTTGCTATTCACTTCCACACAATTCACAAAATATATGAAGCAAGCAAAAAAAAAAAAAAAAAAAAAAAAAAAAAAAAAAAAATCCTTATTAAGGGATATAACAATAGGCCAAAGAAAAGCCCCCTGAGCCCTGCAAGTCCTGGAGCATGGAGCACAACGGAACATGTATAACAATTATCGGAGTCGACCACAGATTATACTTTCCAATTGAAGCACAAAATAGGCTAAAACAAAATTTATCACAATAGTTATACCATGAAATGTGAACTGAATTCTTTGTGCAGAGATATAATGAAAATGATGAAGGTGAGGGGGTAGTATTTAGAGCATGAAATAACATTGAAAAATTATGTCTGGCTGATTAGTTTCCCCTCTTAAATCTACTTCCCGCAAAAGTGTCTCCTCGAAATTTGGACTGATGATTCTGGACAAAGACGATGGGGAAACTGGGAGGGGAAACAGCTGGATTTTTCCATGGTTCTTTCTGGATCAGGTCCACAGGAACATAATGTCTGTTAAGTCACCCAAAAACTGAAAAGTCATCATTTATTGTGTGCTTCCAACAATAAATGACTTTCTTTCCTCATCGGAACAAAAAAGTTTAGCAGAATTTCAGACGTTCTCTTTCCCATGCAATGAAAGTGAATCGTGACCTATGGCTTCCAATGAAATCCTCATTTGATATCATTAATGATAAAATCATCATTTAAATTGAACACAAAAGAAATTTTGTAGAACTGAGCGTATTCCTGAAGCTCTCTCTCTCTCTCTCTCTCTTTCTCTCCCCAAGTACACATGGTATACATCCAGAAGACCGCATGAGTCCTTTACAAACAGCACGTTCAGGGGCTGCTTTGTCAAACAACCTTGCCGACCTCAGAGCCCCTAATGGCTACTGTTCTTCAGGGGCTGTGGGACTCAGCAATGGGCCTTTATCATCCTTCAAGTTTTGCCCACACCTGTTTAATCCAGCTCTACTCTCCCAGGAGCATCATAACAACCCTGTCTACCTCCTCCAACGGATGCAGCTGACCAGCTAAGCTCTATGTTTTTCCAATGTTTACCCTTCTCTGGACTTGAACCGCATCGGTGAGTAAGGAACGGTGGAAAGAGTGGCGAGAGTAAGCATCTTTGGGGAGATGGAGAGAGCAAGAGAGATGATTTATCTCTTCGGCTGTAGATGTGAACAGAGGAGGGAGCCAAGAAGGTTTCACCAGGGCCCATAAAACGCCTGGAGGGGTAATTTATGGGTCCGGTTGTGGCCGTGTTAACGCAGCGGGCCTGGTAGAGAGGATTCATCTCTATATATGGGACAGTCCTCTCCATGGCAACTCACCCCTTTCCCCATTCTCCTTCTTCCCTCCAATCTATCATAAGCATAGGAGCTCAATTCCATCACCTGGCAGGCAGCTAAACAAAATCAACAGAAAAGTTGAAAAGGGCTAAACACTCACGGAAGTCCATAAATTAAACCCGGAGAACAAATACTGTACAGAAAAAGAAGGACATTAATTAAACATACAATCTGAATCTGCTACAGTCGCTAGGGCTGCGCAGATCCATCTAGAAGTATTGCCACATTTGATATTGATGTTGTATTGATGTAACTGTTTTAACACTTCAATCATGACAATTCTCTGAACATTTTTAGCATGGTAATGGATATGGCAATGTTAATGTATTTAGTCTTGGCGGAATAGATCTGCTGCTGCTGTTATAGATTATTGCTGCTGTTGTAGATTATTGCTGCTGCAGAGCAAGTACAGGAACCTGCTACTGCCAATACATACTCTGATAGGCTGCTGCGAGTAAGACATGGTGCTGCTGCACAAATAGCATATATCAAAAACCCATAGCAGATCTTTATAGACCTGGGGAAGGTGGAGAGTTTTAGAGAAACTCTGAAGTGCGCTACAAACTGCTATAGTGAAAGTAACTAACCAACCATTTAAATGTGTGAGCAACAAGCTCATTGGCTGCAGAAGTGACATGGACCAATCAGCTTGTGTCAAGTAGTAAATGCTGTAAATATCAGCTTTCGTTAAGGACCCATTAGCCCTTCGCCATCTAGAGATTCATGACTGAACTATGTATTTATTTTAAAATAAAAAATAATGTGCAAATTATTCAGATTTTTATTCAGCATGTCTTCTGATCATTTTGTGATGTGATGTGATGTTATATTATTATTATTAGAAGAAGGAAATAAATCATCACTGAAATATCAAATTTTCACAATAAATAATTCTAAAAGTAATACAAATTACTACTACTAATAAAAACAGTTTAGACTCATTTAAATGGCCACAGTAAACTGATTCTATCCACAGAAATAATAATAAAAACTTTTAGAGGTATCAAAAACACATTAAAGGGGACCTATTGTGCAAAATTTTATATATTTGTATTACATCTTGTGAAAAGGAGCATAATGGGTCCTCTGTAAGGGTTAATACTTGGTGTTAACCATCCTTGATGTTTTCTATATTATTTTATTGCAATTTGTGCAACCACAGAATGTTTTGACAGTAGTTCCATATACTTTTATTATGACTCAGTCTGAACACAATTCTATAAGGACACTATATTTTTAGTACTTGAGGTAATACCCAGGTTGTGCTCTTTCATGAATTACTGATTATATGTTGAATTAAAGTAGAGAGTTTGCTAAAGAAGCCACCCTGCAACTGTAATTTTACCCTCTGACATTTGTAGACATACGCATTATTGCCTGGCGTAACGGTTGTATGAAGAAAGGAATTAAGATACACCCATTTTCTTTATGTCACACTCATTAGTGAGGGTATAATTAATATCAGGTTGAACAGATTAACATTTTCATACTCCACCTACACTCCTGAAAATTTCATTAAACCTTAAATTGTCTCAGAGATTATGAACAGCCCCAGTTTCTTACCCTTTACACAGTATTTAACACACCAGTTTAACAAGCAAAAAAATGTACCTAAATTAAGCACGAACAATAGGCCAAAAACTTTGCTGACGTAGCCAGTACCTAATAGCCTTGCTCACTTTCAAACTAAAATAAGAAAGGAACCAACAAAAATCCAAGACAACACAAAATATTAGCATAAGCAATCCAACCTTTATGGCAAAAGCAACAGTAAGCGCAGTATAACGGCAATAATTCATCAAATAAACAGAATACTGGTTTGGGAAAGAGGAGACACCATTCTCATTAACATTACAAAACTGTGACATTGGAGGTTGTTCCCTATTCAAACATGATAAACATCATTTTACTGCCAGTAAAACACATATGAACTAAGCTGCCAATTTTATAGGCTTCATCAAGGCTACAAACATAACTTTAGTACCACTAATACTAGGAAATGGGCTCACTGGTGAAATAATACTAGCAAGACAACAAATGAAACAGGAGCCAAAAAAGAGAGAGAAAAAAAAGGATAGAGGAAAAATGAGAAGTTGAATAAGACATTAGTGTAAGAGAAACACTGGCATGTGTTTATGTTTAAGTGGAATATGGCTATGGCTGGTGTGAGTGGTTAAGTGTTTGGAGATTTTACTAGTTGTGGCTGGCATCCAGATGATTCTTGGCTATGTTTAAGAGAAGTGTCTATTTAGCAGTAAAAGACTGTGGCATTCCATATGAGGTTACCACCGTGCAATGGCGCTTGTACTTTCAGTAAAACAACACAAGAGGCCAGCCAGAAAGATGGGATAGAGAGATAGATAGATAGATAGATAGATAGATAGATAGATAGATAGATAGATAGATAGATAGATAGATAGATAGATAGATAGATAGATAGATAGATAGATAGATAGATAGATAGATAGATAAAGAGAGAGAGAGAGAGTTAGAGAGATAGATGAGTAAGATAGATACATATGTATATAGATAGATGGACACAGAGAGAGAGAGAGAGAGAGATAGAGATAGACATTCAGACAGATAGACAGAGATAGAGAGATAGAGATAGATAGATAGATAGATAGATAGAGAGAGAGAGAGAGAGAGAGAGAGAGAGAGAGAGAGAGAGATAGATAGAGAGTTAGAGAGATAGATGAGTAAGATAGATCCATACGTACATAGATAGATGGACACACAGAGAGAGAGAGAGAGAGAGAGAGAGAGAGAGAGAGAGAGAGAGAGAGAGAGACATTCAGACAGACAGACAGATAGGCAGAGATAGAGAGATAGATAGAGAGATAGAGAGATAGAGAGATAGATAGAGAGAGAGAGAGAGAGATAGATAGAGAGTTAGAGAGATAGATGAGTAAGATAGATCCATACGTACATAGATAGATGGACACACAGAGAGAGAGAGAGAGAGAGAGAGAGAGAGAGAGAGAGAGAGAGAGAGAGAGAGAGAGAGACATTCAGACAGACAGACAGATAGGCAGAGATAGAGAGATAGATAGAGAGATAGAGAGATAGAGAGATAGAGAGATAGAGAGATAGATAGATAGATAGATAGATAGATAGATAGATAGATAGATAGATAGATAGATAGATAGATAGATAGATAGATAGAGCAAAAACCACAACTGAACAATACATGCCTGAATGAAGAGAGACAGCTGGACAAACAAGCAACTAAACAAACAATATATAAATGAGTAAACAACATAAAAATCAGTTATATTTAGGTGCAGACATTCATCATTGTCACCCGGCACCAAACTACCCAGCATGCTCCAACATGTCCCATTTCTCTCCCATCATCTTTGTCCTGCTGGTTGATAGGCCACGCTTCCTCGGAGTTCATTTATAGCACATTCTGTCACTTTTGAGCTATTTACTTATGGAAATGTCCCCTGGATTAAGCTGCTCTCCGACTTGTTCCCTAGCTGACAAGTACCCTTCGAAAATAAGCCCAGGCCTGCCTCATCTACTTTGAATGGGATGCTATTGTGACTTGCGGGGATGGCGATTTGAATAGCAGGATAGGAATGTTGAACTGGTTTGAAGGTGACCTTCTTTCATACTCGCATGACACTCAACTTATTCTGTTAAAAAGTGAATTGCTCTTCTCCAATATTAAGCAAGCTGCCTATGGAGGTATTACGGATGTGCTCTCAGCAGGAAGACTGTTTTAAAAGGTACGCAAGTTATTTATGCAGCCATCTAACATCTCTTCTTTAAGCCAAATTCTAGGGCAGCCTAATTTGCTTCACAGAGAAGACAATCTCAGATTGATGAGCTCAGTGAGAGAGAGAGAGAGAGAGAGAGAGAGAGAGAGAGAGAGAAAAGATGAAAGACAAGGTGAGATAAATGATCATTAATTAGTTTTAATACAAAATAATTCAGTAAAAATAATTAAATATGGCTTGTGTGTATGTGTATATAGATTATATTATTACAATTCAATGTTTATTTGTTCAAATGTTTTAAAACTTAATTTTAAATTGTAATAATATTTCACAATATTACCATAACTGTATTTTTAATAAAACAAATGCAGTCTGTGTGAGCTTGGCCACCCCAAACCTTTGAATGGTACTATACGAGGTGCTTTTGAAGAGTAGAAAGCGTGATCTCAGTTTTCTTTTAGAGTTTACTTAAACATATTTGTTTGAATTGAAATTTGCACAGAAAAGTTTAAATGGCTACACATAAGGTCAGGCTCCTGTTTGGAAGCAGCGTTGTGTACAGAAGCAGAAACCTAATTTGGCCTCCCTCCTCTCTAATGTAAACTATCAGAAACATGGGGAAGCACTTATTTTAAAGTTGTGTGTTTGGAACGGGCATAATGCCTTCTCCAAACACAGAAAAAGAGGAAATGGAGTGGCGCTTTAGAAAGCAGGTTTTACCTCAGCTAGGCTGAGACCACCAGTCGCCCGTGTGTTTACAGAGACGGTTCTCTAAAAGCTATCCGCCCTGTTTCATATAATTCTCTTCATGCATTCCTGTACAAGCAACGCATGCCAAGCAGAGTATGTAAACGTACACCTAGACCAGGGAGAATGGGGAGGCACTGACATCAGACTTCACGTGAGGTAAAAATAACATTTTTCAGCATGTCTGTTTACAATTCTAAGGCCTTTTATTTTTGCATAATAAGCAACCAATCAAATGAGAAAACAGGGACTAGAATTATTTTTTATATGAGCTCTTTTTAGATGAGTTCTCTGCCTAGTCATTCTTTAAATAAATAAATAATCATACTGGTGGAATTGCACATGATATGAAAGCTAAAAGCCATAAACGCAGTTATTTTGTGTGGGAGGTTTTCATACTTGCACCTGAAAACCTGCCTTCGTGTTGCATTACTCAAATGAAGATGAATGAAAACAGAAAATTATTTTGATAATTCGTAAATTGAGGCCAGCATTTGGTAATTTCATCATCTCTCTCTCTCTCTCTCTCTCTGTCTCACTTACTGACATGATTAGCTAAACACGCTCTCATCCTTTCCAAAAGTAATAAACTGGAGAAAGACTGAAAATGAGATGAGAAAAAAGGGAAAGGAAAAGTGAAATGGTGAAAAACAGAGCAACGGGCCCACAGGGTTTTCAGATTGGCACCGAAATGTCTTTAGTAGTATGATTGACATAGCAGGCAGCCGTTTCCTCAGGGGCCAAGAGGCCCTCCTCTGTTTGTAATGAAATGTTGAAATGTTTAGCAGCAGTCTCTGTTTATATAGGCGATGCAACTGGATCAGCAAAACCTCTTGTCAATCAAAGCCCAATGGCTAGTAGTGAGACTCAAGAAAACAACAACTATATCTATAAAAACATGAACAATTGCACATATGTTATAGAGTGCAAAAGCCTGAGACTAGTTAAACTGCTTAATTTATTTCTTTAATTTATTTAATTTAATTATTTTGTCATTGATTGCATAGTATCTTATCAGTATAACAAACTAAGATTATTTAATTATTTTTACATTTAATTATTTTATTGTTCGTTGACTATGATATGATCAAATGAATAGTTGAATAAAAGCAAAAATAATGTCTAAAAACTCTAGGTTTAATTTAAATTCAACTTTAAATTGATTAATCGTGGACTTTTGCACATGATTTTTTTTTTTTTCATATGATCTTAGCAGTGGTCACACTTGCTACTGCTACTAAAAGAAACATTCTATCATTGTGTGCAAATGAACCGTTGTGGCGCAGAGCAGACAGCCTAATGGAGTGTTTGCTCTGTCAATACATGCAGTTTTGAGAGGCATATTGCAGTTTATGCCGTTTGTTTGCCTTTGTGCATTGCGTCAACTCATCTCCCTGACGTTAGGCTCTTAGGATCAGCCATCATCAATATTCCCTGAGTATCATAAGCATGACTATAATTACAGAACAAGAGGTAGTGAGGAGAGACAAAGGGGGTGGGGGCTGGGGGTTATGAAATCGTGCACCATGCGTCTGACACAACAGAGACGAAGAATGAGCAGGACTGCTGAGCAGAGTTCACCGAGCTCCGTGCTGGATTTACCAACAGCAGAAGGAGGCTGTCACATCAGGTTAGTGCTGTATGTCTCTCCTCCACACAGGCCCCTGAGAGGCTGCGGAGCAGACCGGCCGAGCCCACGCACACAACACTACTGATGGAGAAGCGAAGAGGCCCGAGCCCTGGGGCCAACTACCCACCACCCTGCCATCAAAGACGAGCTGTCAGCTTCAAAAACCATCAGTGCAAGAGATGTAGGCTAAATAGATCAGGGGTAGGAATAGTAGGAAGACTACTACTGCTGCTGTCTCTCTGTTGAGGATACAAATAAACTGAGATGGTATGATAAGCTATTAATATTAAATGGTAAAGAAAACAAGAAAAGGAAACCAGAAAAGTCAAAAACATTTCATGTTGAAAATTTAAAGCATACATGAAAGCATTCCTGATGGCCTCTATCAAACTATATCTAATTATACTAAGCTTTCTTTACCTAATTAAGGAAGAAATATAACATCCACACGATTTGCACAAACAAAACAGTGTGGGGTTTACACTACAGCAAGCAATACTCTTCAGTCTTGAGCTATATAGAACCCTAGGGTTTTTGACTCAGTTTTTAAGAACGCTTCATGCCAGAAAGGTTCTTTATAAGACGAAATGTGTTCTACGCTGCTGGGGACTCACTGTCCTCTAAAGTCTATTTGCAACAAGCTTCAGCATACCTGTCTAAATGACAAAAACAAACTAATTAAAGCTGCTGCAGGGGTGTTTCTAATAAAATGGGATTTTAGAGCAACTGCAAATACAAAAAATACATTTGCTGTCGTCTCCCATTCACCACAATAGAAGTTTACCACACTATGATGACTTCTTCTTCTGAGAACCCCAGATATGTGGCATGGGTCCATTTGCTTGATCAGGTGTGTTTAATTAGGGTTGGAGCTAAATTTTGCTGGACACTGGGTCTCAAGGATCAGGGTTGAAGACTTCTGTCTTAAATGACTTCATAATAATTTAATGTTTAAATGTTATTACAATTTTATCTAGTGATAAAGTATGTTTGTGAGCTGTTTGATGAATAAAACTCAAAATAAATAAATAAATAAAACCAGACTAATTCGTTAAAAATAAATGCATAAAATAATTTCACTGTCATTGTATTTAAACATTCTTTAAAATATAATATTTCTTTTTTTATTCCACAGAAGAAAGTTATACAGGTTTGGAATGACATCAGGGTGAGCAAATGCTGACACAAATCGGGGCTGTCCACAGTTCATCCTGGATTTTAACACTTAATATTTTAACACCATAACAACTGTTTTTAACACCTTGTCCCCAAAAAGCTGAACAAAGCTAAAACAACACTATATATTGCAGTTGAATCAATTTTGCATTAAAGTGTCAATGTTAACAATTACAGCTTGGAATGAAAAACAGGCTATTTTGTTTTAAAAACAACAAATTATTCACCATGCCTTAAAAAATAAATAAATAAATAATGAATAATAACAATATAGTTTATATTTGCATAGGCCACAAAAAATCCAAAATAGAAATCTCTTAAAAGTCAGTTCAAGCTGAAATATTTGTAGTCACAATTCTCTTTTAATTTGCTAAGGTAGAAGATAAACCAATGTGTGTGTGTGTAAGTGCAATGGTGTGTGACACTGGTATGGTGTTAAACTTTTATTATTATTATTATTATTATTACAAAAGATGCAAAGTTGTATGCCACAGCGCCAAAATCAATGTGATTATATTTGAAATGCATTTTAGAACCTAGCTTTGCCTTTTTATCATAACCAGATGCAGACAACCAATGACTGTGAAGTACTTTATTTTTGTTTAAAATTTAGTCAACTGTCATTCACCACCAAAGGTTTACTTAAATCTGGCATATATGTTATATACAAACAAAGAGTTTTGCTTATTTTCCTAAAAAGAAGCTGAGTGAAGTTAGCAACCCAACCTTAAGTAGTAAGTACTCTTCTGCGCTACACGAGTCTAACGCAATTAACTATACTCTTAATAAATCTGACTTTGTCCTAACCATATGTAAACACAAGCAACAGAGCATTATATAAATTATTTGGGTCTCCAGATCTTTAACAACTTTGTCCGATTGTGAATGAGTTTCTCTTACATGTGCCATATTTGGTTACATGCTTAGTATTCTCATACAACAAGCACTGTTGTTGACACCAAATGATCAAGAAAGGCAAAAGAAGAAACCAAAAAAGCTATACGGGGCAGCCTGTCTGAGCTCTGGACCACTTACAGACACTTAACACAGATCAACAACACTGAAGGCAAAGCTTCATCCAACTCTTCCCCTCTTTAAAACTCAGACCTATGAGGCTGTGAGCGCGTTAATACATTCACTACAAATAAAAGATGAACAACAATAAACCTTTATTACAAATAAGGTATTTTGACAAGCTTAAAAAAGAAGAGTGCATAAATAAACGAATGAATGAAAGAATTAATTAAATGAATGGCTGTAAAAAAAAAAAAAATAATAAAAACACTTTTATTCATTTTAATCTTTCAGACATGGTTTAATTCAAGGTCAGGCCTGTAAACACCCTGTCTGCTGAGGCAATATGAAATCCACCTATTGTGTTTCTGCGTGTTAACTGCAGGACTGGGATCAGGATTGAAGCTCTTGTGCCGCTGGAGATATTTCCAGTCTAAACACGTTTGGAGTGATGCAACTGCGAGACATAACATGAAGAAAGTGGCAAGGTTGTTTGTTTGCATCCAAACGCTTTACAGAGTAAGCAAGTAATGGGGAGGTCTCGATTACTTTTATCTGAGTTAGGGGAGGACGGCATGAGCATAGCTGAGGGTTATCATGAAAACCATCGCATTAAATCTGTCTAAAAACCCTCAAGAAAAACACAGCCACACCCAGTCACCACTAACTACAGGCATGGGCCACCTAATGAGGAGTCTGGCAAAGTGTGCTAGACTAATTGCAGATCTCTACAAATTTAAGAACATATGCGTGTGTTTTTAGTGCAGCAATTATTTCAGGCTTTAGTATATAGGGTATAAGAACAGGAGTGTCTAACCCATTTTAAGTCCTGAACTGGACAAAATGCTACATTTATGAGAGTTAATTACTATCATGATTATAGACAAACGGAACTAACTGGCTAACTTCACTCAAAAAAAAAAAACTTTTCACTTTTTAGGCTATTATACACATATAAATATTGATCAGCAAGCATAAACAGAAGCTAAACAATATTTGATTGACGCACAACAAACCTCGTTGGTTTTCGCATGTCAAGCATGTGTGAGCTACCATTTAACATATCTGATGTGTGCATTGAAGAATCTTTATTTGTGAATAAAAGCTTAAATTAAATCCGTTCATCATAAAAAGCGATTGTGTCTCTCCAGAAAATTGAAGCGTCAAAGTTGTAGTACCATAGACTGTCAGGAGGGACGGAAATCTCTCAGATGTCATGAAAATGTCTTTATTTATGTTACAAAGACGGCTTTGGAACGACCTAAGGGTGAGTGAATGATTTCATAATTTTCATTTTTAGGTGAACTAACCCTTCGACAGAAAAAAAAACATCTTTGTACCATCTCAAAATTGGATTGGACTGTATTAGACTCCTCCACAGGTCGTATTCGACCCCCAGGCTGTGTTTTTGATACCCCTTGTATAGAGAAACGAGGGAAGAAAAAGAAAGAAAACAAGCTGGTTTGCTGTTGGTTATCGCATTAGTTTGCTTCACAGCCCAAGGAAAAGGCCTCATGGCAGAGACAATGGAAGAACACACTGTTCTGGGTCATCTGAAATTGTGCTCTCAGCTTTTGATATCTCCAACTAGCTTCTGAATATCACCTCAGACAATGTATTTCGTAGAAAAGACAGTAAAGCCACTACAGACCATATTATGGCCATGGATCAGAGAAGGGAATTGTTCTGTTTGTTCTTAAACTCTGGTCTATGTTCTCGATGTTCTGATCTTGAGAACCTGGATGAAAACACCTCATGACAAGTAAGGAGATTACCAATCATGTTTCATTATACTGAAGAGGATGTTTTAGCTCAGAACTGAAACACAGGCCTGTATTTGGTGCTTTCAAAATAATGTAAACAAAAGTTGAATTTGAAAAAACAAAGGTCATAGTAATTACTATGATAATTAAAATGACCTTAATCTCCATTCTGATTAATATTTATGACAGCATGTAAAGGAAAAAGCACCTAATCCAAAATGAAAATCAAGCATGTCTCTCAGTTCTGTTTGTTATGAAAATGGATGACAAAAGGTGCATTGGATCTTCTGTTGTAATCCATGCTGCTGTGAGCTGTGTTTCAAAAACAACCGCAACTGATGCATACAGTGAACGGCTTATGCGAAAAATGATAAAAAGGCAAACTCAAATGAAATAAATTAAACAAATAAATAAATAAGTCCCAATCAGTGGAAAGCTTATGAGCAGAGGAGAATGAATAAAGGCATGGGGCTCACAGTAAGCGGGTGCTTTCACAAGGACAAATTTACATTTATAAAGGGATTTTCAAAAGGAGCGCACACGCATTGAGGTGCTTGCAAGCTATTTGCCTCTGTCTGATTAATAAAATGAAGAATAAGTCTATTTTCCAGCTTCTTTAACAAGCTCCACATCTAAAGCGGAATGAAAGAGAAATGAAACCTATTACAAATGCATAATGCAAAACTATAATCAGACTGAATGTGAGTCATAGTACCAGAAACGGTAAGTTCATAAGTCAGAGGGGGAAAACAGACAATATTTATGCAACGAACCACCCTCTTATTACAATTAAGCATAAACGTGGTAATTATTTAAGGTCAATACAACGCCACATAAACAACTCAAATAAGGTGTGATATTTGTGTTCCTAAACAGTAATACTGAATAAAAGCTATTATGCCATGAGCAATTAAGGAGACTAAGTTGCGTGTAAATTTCTCTCTTAATGGCATCATTTGCTAGCAAAACTAATTAGTTAATAATTGGCAGAATTGCATGAGGTGAAAGACTTACATAAAAGAAAGAAAGAAAGAAAGAAAGAAAGAAAGAAAGAAAGAAAGAAAGAAAGAATGAACGAAAGAAAGAAAAGAAGGGGGGGTTAAAGAATTATTAAAATAAGATTAATAAATACATTAAAATAAGCAACACTGTGACTGAACTTGACCATCTAAAAAAATGCCCAAACAAACCAATCCTTCAAATCTGAGCGGCACGTGGCCCCAGTTTGAATAAGCATGACACTACTGGTTGAAATCTACGTTAAATTGTCCTGAGGGATGATAGATAATAAAAATCATAAAAAAACAGAATGAAATAAAACAAAACAAACAAAGCTGGGGTTGTTTCATCAGAAAAACGGGGGAAATGGAAAGATTAAAGCCATCACCTATAGCATGTGGCTTGCATAAGAATAACACTGGGAACCAGATGAAAAAGCAAGCCCCACCACGGGGGAAAAAAAAATATCCCTGGGATTCCAAACTTCCCACAAAACATCCCTAATTAGTGACAAGCCTGCATCCCATGAGCCTAAAGGGATATTTGCGTTTGATTATTTTGGCATGATATGACAACAAATGCCGATGGAAGGGAGGACTGGGAGGTTAGGAGAGCAGAGACAGGAAAGACAGAGTTGAAAACAAGGCAGCCGGGGCAGCACAGAACAATTCTCTTCCCAAAGTTATTCTCTCTCTTGCAGATTTACACCCTATAGAGAAGCACAAGGCCAGAGCAGTCGAACACCTATCAGCACAGCAGATAAACATGGCATGACTGATTTAGCAGCTTGACTGGATCCATCACACCTCTTTCCCTTCCCCTGGCTCTAATATTCCCCACGGTCACAAGCAGCAAAACCGATGATATATTTCTCTCGTCTACCTCTGAGAGGCTCAGAGTGACTTAAGATCATTAATCGCTTCCCTCCCTATTCTTCTGTTTTTCCTGGTTCTATTCCCCCTCAGCTAGTTGTTGAAAAGTGGTGCCGGATCCAAGTGCAGAAGCCCAGTGTGTTGAGATGAAGAATATGGCAATCATATTTCCTGATTAAAACTCTAATGGATTTTGCTCAGTAGAGGCTGGGCGCGGGATTTTTAATGCATTGCAGGTGTGATAAGGGAATCACAAAAGCACTGCTGTATCATTGAGAGCTAAACTGGATACATTTACATTCATGTATTTGGCATGCACTTCTATCCAAAACTATTTTAGTCCCTATGAATAAACTCATGATCTTGGCGTTGCTAGAGACATGCTTTATCATGAAATATTAGTCGACTAAATATCTCTGATTATGTTAGTCTTATTTAAAGGGTTAATCATTGAGCAAACTATTTTTGTTTTTGCGCGTTTTACTGGGCAGGGTTAGGATACGAAGGTGGTGTTGGACTTTATACTGACACCTACTGGGATGGATGCGGAATGACACAAAAATTCAGTTACTGATGCCCTATTCGTGAGTGTTTCTGATTAATGTTGATCTGCAACCAAAAATGTTTGATAATAGAGGGGTTATAATGTAGGTTGTCTCCCATAGCCAGAACTTCCGGCTGACGGCAGAAGGCCTGGACTCCATCGCAGCTTTCATTGGCCAAGGACCGAAAAAGAAGATGTCTGACCGACATGTAAAGCAACCAATCACAGTTTTGATCCAACTCAAGTTTAAGGATGTGAAAATGTAAAGTCAATGTCCCTACAATAACAGAACAGCGTGCATCTAATAAATTATTCTTTCGAGAATATTGTGCAAATTTACTGCAATAATGGTGCCGCAAACTTCACATACTTTTGAAATTCCCAGTTGATCCTGATAAGGGCTCATTTTCATAGTTGCGTCACAACAATTTGTTTCCATGTGGACTGCAAAAGAACGCGACGAACGCATCTCGCGGAAATTCTGTACAATTCAACCAATCAGATGACGACTATGAAACTCCCAAAGTGTTTCCCATTTTGTGTGCCATATGCATCAGCCGACGCACCGTTGGGAACACACACACACACACAAGCACAGCTCCTATTCACGTCACTGGAAAATAACCAAAAGCTTGGTTTAAATAATATATTTCACAACAGAAATGTTTTAGCTCAAATCATGCCAAAAATATATTTTCAGGATGGCAACTCTTTTTTTAAACCAACAATTGGCTCTATCAACGAAAAGGTGGGACTCTCGTTTCAGCGTTAAGTTAATATAAAGATATGCAACAGTGATAAATGTTGCTATATACATATGTGGATGTGATAGTTTAAAATCAAACCAACAAAAAAGCACATAATCTTGAGCCTAGTTCACTGTACTTAACATGTGGCTTTTTGGCAGTCACGCTCATGACACCAAAGACAAAGTTCTCAATGCGGTAAACCACCAGGCCATGACAGTCCATTGGAGGCGTTGTGTTTTTTCCCAAGGACTGGCTGCCAAACAGTCAGTGTGCTCTGGCCCACTGCCGCACATAAGAAAAACTCTAAAGTGCCACTTTTCTTCTCATCCCATCTGTTGGTTTTGGCTCTGGCATCACAAGCAGCCAAACAGATCTAAAGTCAGCCTCAGACAAACAAGACAGTAAGCCTGCCAACCCTGTTCCTCACATCAGCGTTCTTACATCGGCCACTGTTTCTAACCCTACAAAAAAAAAAAAAAGACTTTAAAAGAAGGGCTGCGTTCTGCATGTAATTCTCATGACACATTCTGTGTGTTTCACTCCAGAGAACACCACACTCTTGAAAAGACACAAGAAAGAATATTCCTGAGAATACATATCCAAAATGCTTTTCATTGTCACAAATGTTTAAACCACAAAAAGGTAATATTAAATAAAAAAAGGACATACAACAAAATATAAACAATATTATGAAGTGCAATCTGCAGTTTGGGGTCAGTTAGATTCAGCAAGGATGCATTAAATTGATCAAACGTGAAAATAAGAACATTTTTAATGTTACAATCAATTTCCATTTCAATAAAATGTTGTTATTTTGAACTTTCTATGAAAAACTGTTTTTAACTTTAATAATAATAAAAATAAATGTTTCTACAATCAGCATATTAGAATGATTTCTGAAGGATCATGTGACAATGAAGACTGGGGTAATGATGCTTAAAAAAAAACGTAAAAATATATTTTAAGTATTATTCATATAAAAAATATTTTAACATGTAATAATAATAATAATAATTAATAAACTATATTAACGATCAAATAAATGCAACCTTGGTGAACATGAGATTTCCTTCAAAAACATTAAGACTCAAAACCAATGCCAAACCTTTATATATAGATAAAAACCTTGATATATATACAGTACACAATGTGCTAATGCTGCTTTGAATGAAATTAATATGAGATTAAGTCGATGTGGATGTTTGATGTCTGTAATAAGAATTAGTATACACAAACAGCATCTCCAAGTTTTTGAAGCTAATTAACCACAAAGAGCCACATACAGCCGTACACAGTGACTCTGCAACATTATGCGCTGAAAAAGTCATCACTCTCCAAATTCAAATCACACAAAGCTGCATTAATGAATCTAAAGGGGGCAAATTTCTCAGTATCGTGGATTCACTTATCATGTCTATAACAATACCATACTGTGACAATCTGCAGCGCTATTGTATCTTATTCAGAGACACAGGGGCCCAAAGAACCTTGCAGATATTCATTAGATACTCTGCCCTGAGACACAAAGATATCTAATTATTCACTGTCAACAGCGGACCCCCCGGGCTCCCCACTACATTGCCGTATCGAGCAGTCAAAGTCAAATGAACACAAACAACAAAATTAAAGCGCTGGTCATGAGACAAATGATTGTTTTTAGTCATCCGCATGCACAACAGTCGTGAACAATGAGAGCAGGGCGTAACAGGCTAATTTAATTAGCCAATGCCAGTGAGGCGGAATTGCTCTGAGGGAATAAGTACAAATTTGGGCTGCCAAGAAGCTCTATTTGCTCAGTTTGAACTTGGCAAAAGTTCTATATTGATTTTAATAAACTGAAGGAAAAAAAACAGGCCGACGTGATTAGCGAATGACTGACAAATCGCAAGAGTTACGTCGAGCTGTGCCAGCTACTGAGTGGTAAACAAACAGACTAGAAAAATAAATAATAAATTAAGCAAATAGCCAAGCATCACCACAAGCTAAAACGTGCTGGCACAGGAAACGCCGTCTTGTTGTTCTAATCCGCCGCAGATGACACGTGTTTTCGCTACCGCAAGGGGCCTCTTATGAAAACACAGATGAGTTTTAGTAGCACATGCCCCAAACCACAGCAGCCGGCGGGGAACCATCACACACGCGGCAATCGGATCAGATCAAATCAGATCGGACACGGGCAGAAGCAATATAGGTGTGACTTACCTTTGAGATGATGTTCAATAGAGTGAGGTAGATCCGTCAGGCCCAGGCAGGCAGAACATGAGGGGGAACAAAATGAGAAGAAAATGTGGTTAGCAGTACTGAAGACAGAAATGACAAGTTTGTTTTCATCGTGGTGTTGACATGACATTTCTCTCCATTTTTTTTTTTTGTTTGTTTGCAACCGTGGAACGGCAAAAAACTAACATGCGCAAAATGACAGTTGAGATATTTGCGTTAGCGAGGAGGATTTTTCTTCTTAAACATCAGTATGTTCATCATTATAACTCGAGTAGATCAATTTCAACAGTAGGCCGAGTGCCCAGGCCCCCTCTGAAGCAATATCTATACTACGATGGAGGAAAAATAACAAGCAAACCGTTTGACCAAAGTGATATTTTGGCTTCCTATTTCGATTGCGCACTCCTCTGGTGATATGTTACCTGCCACAGCTGTGCTATAGCATGTCTTTAATGTTTACTCTGATTTATTGAGCTGTATTAGTCTTTTGACATTTTGACTAGCTTGGCTCACAGATACTAGTTCAAACAGTTACAGACCATCAACAGCACTGGAGCGGAAGCTTAATCACGCGATACTCAGCCACTGACAGCCCGAGAGTTGCCATAGCAGCTGGATCACACTGTGACGGTGCTGTGAACGGACCGATGGATGTTGAGGGATGATTGGAGGGATATTAGAGAGAGAGAGAGATGAGTCAAAAACCCAACGGATGAGTTTGTAGACCATCAACATTCCTGCCACATTTTTCTACATCCCTGACAATTGACAACAGATGCTGCAGGCAGCGAAAATGCAATCCCAAAATTGGGAGCCCATCTGACTGAGTGCAATGTCTGGCCGTCGCTACACAGTCCATAAAGAGCCAGCCAGATAAGCATTTAACAGGACGCAGATGGAGGAATAATATGCAGTTTTGCTCTTAATTTCCAACCGTTTCCTGCTGCTTTTTCAGTCTGGCAGAAGACCTGCTTTTCCTTCCCTCTCGATTCACTCTTGAAAACTCATCCAAATGAAAAAAGGACCAATTAACTTAACCCACATCATTTCTTTCGATATGATAGTTTGCGTTAAAGGTTTTTTTTGTTTGTTTTTGTTTTTTTGAACTGAACTGAGCAAGTGGACCTGGTAATTGCAAGCAATGTTTATAAGCCATTCATGTCATTGTTTTAGAGCTGCCAAAGTGTTTGTCCCTAATAAAAGACAAGTATGAGCCATTTATATTTCTAACAGCACACAAATTGAGAAGTTTAGTACAGAATAACATGAAAACATTATATGACAAAAGAGTCAGATGATGACATGCTTGCCAAATACAGCTATATAAATAGTGTTGCAGACACACTAGATGCTTTCCTGTAGAAAACACATGCAGGAGCAGACGTGCATGCTCATTCTCTGGCAAAATAAACCTGTCTGACAAAACACAATATGTACTGTCTGACAACAAACAAGTATCTCTCTCTCTCTCTCACACACACACACACACACACACTCTCTCTCTGTATCTCTCTCCACACTTTGCCTGGGTTCAGAGAACCTTTCACTCCTGGACAAATGCACAAATGCTCTATGCTTTTGCCAGCCTCTCTTTCCCCCGAGACAGGAAGTGACATCAGGGACACATTCTGTATTCTCTGAATGCAGGCAGAGTCACAGAGAGAATAAGAGACAGACAGAAAAACGACCGAAAGAAAGAACAGAAGATAACATGATAGACAGACAGGTAAGATTGATCCAACGACAGACAGACAGACAAGTAAAATGATAAAGATGGATGGATGGAGGGATGATGTCATGGTTCTTCTATCAGATGTGTGGAGTGTGTGCAGATGTCCATGTGCAGTGAGTTCATTATTACAGCACTTACTCTAACAGCTTCTGAACTGTGACCAGTTTCTAGCCATTAAACATTCCATCTCACAC